>JAHLJT010002406.1:40327199-41033596 GCA_031308135.1 Acheta domesticus | reverse complement strand
GTGCCTGTTTGTTTGTCTGTGTGTGTCTGTGTTTGTGTCTGTGAGTGTGTCTCTGTGTGTGTCTCTGTGTGATTCTGTGAGTGTGCCAGTGTTTGTGTCTGGGTGTGTGTCTGTGTGTGTCTGTGTGTGTGTCTGAGTGTGTGTCTGTGTGTGTCTCTGTGTGTATGTGACTCTGTGTGTGTCTGTGTGTGTCTGTGAGAAGGTCTGTGAGTGTGTGTCTATGTGTGTCTGTGTGTTTGTCTGTGTGTGTCTCTGTGTGTGTCTGTGTGTTTGTGTGTGTGTGTCTGTGGGTGTGTCTGTGTCTCTGTCTGTATGCCTCTGTCTGTCGTTCTATCTCTGTGTGTCTGTTTCAGTCTGTCTGTCTCTGTCTGTCTGTGTTTGTCTGTCTCTTTCTGTCTGTTTGTCTCTGTCTGTCTGTCTCTACCTGTCTGTCTCTTTCTGTTTCTGTTTGTGTCAGTCTATCTCATTTTTTCCTTCTCTTTCTGTCTGTCTGTCTCTGTCTGTCTGTCTTCATGTGTCTGTCTGTCTCTAATTGTCTGTCTCTATCGGTCTGTGTCTGTCTGTCTTTCTCTGTCTGTCTGTCTCTGTCTATGTGTCATTCCGTCTCTCTTTGTGTGTCGGTCTGTCTCTCTGTCTGTCTGTCCTTCTGTCTCTGTGTGTCTTTTTGTCAGTCTGTCTCTGTCTGTGTGTCTGTCTGTGTCTGTGTGTTTGTCTGTCTCTGTCTGTGTGTCTGTTTGTCTTCGTCTGTGTGTCTGTCTGTTTCTCTCTCTGTGTGTCTGTCTGTCTCTGTCTGTGTGTCTGTCTGTCTCTGTCTGTGTATCTATCTGTCTGTTTGTCTCTCTTTCTGTGTCTGTCTCTTTGTCTGTCTGTCTCTGTCTATCTTTGTGTCTGTCTTTTTTGTGTCTTTCTGTCTGTCTGTCTTTGTCTGTCTGTCTCAGCCTTTCTCTCTGTTTCTGTCTCTTTCTATCTGTCTCTGTGTGTCTCTGTCTCTCGCTGGGTGTCACTGTCTCTGTCTGTCTCTCTCTGTCTGTCTGTCTCTGTCTCTGTCTGTCACTGGTCCTGTCTGTTTCTGTCTGCCTGTCTCAGTCTGTCTGTCTCTGTCTCTCTGTCTCTCTCTGTCTCTCTTTGACTCTGTCTGTGTCTGTCTCTGTCTCTGTGTGTCAATCTATGCCGGTCTGTCTTTGTCTGTCTGTTTCTGTCTTTCTCTTTCTGTCTGCCCTGTCTGTCTCTGTCTGTCTGTATCTGTTTCTCTTTTTGCCTCTGTCTGTCTCTGTCTCTCTATCTGTGTCTCTTTCTCTGTCTTTCTGTCTCTGTCTGTCTGCCTCTGTCTGCCTGTCTCTGTCTTTGTCTGTCTGTCTTTGTCATTCTCTGTCTATCTCTGTCAGTCTGTCTGTCTTTGTCTGTCTCTGTCTGTCTCTGTCTATCTCTGTCTGTCTGTCTATCTCTGTCTGTCTCTGTCTATCTGATTGTTTCTGTCTCTCTCTGTCTGTCTTTTTTTGTCTGTCTGTCTCTGTCTGTCTGTCTCTGTCTGTCTCTGTCTGTTTCTGTCTGTCTCTGTCTCTCTGTCCGTCTCTGTCTGTCTGTCTCTGTCTGCCTGTCTCTGTCTATCTCTGCCTGTCCGTCTCTGTCTGTGTCTCTGTCTGTCTGTCTCTGTCTGCCTGTCTTTCTGTCTCTCTCTCTGTCTGTCTCTGTCTCTGTCTCTGTCTGTCTCTGTCTCTGTCTCTGTCTGTCTCTGTCCGTCTCTCTCTGTTTCTGTCTTTCTTTCTCTGTCTGACTTCTGTCTGTCTGTCTCTTTCAGTCTGTCTCTGTCTGCCAGTCAGTGTCTGTCTGTCAGTCTCTGTCTGTTTGTCTGCCAGTCAGTCTCTGTCTGTCAGTCTCTGTCTGTTTGTCTGCCAGTCTGTCTCTGTCTGTCTGCCCTTTTGTCCGTCTGTCTGTTGTTATGAGATAACAAGTGAAGCTGGGCTGGGCAGGTTCTCAGGTAATTTATTCTGAAGATCTGGTGTATTTAATTTAATTATTAATTTATTTAATTTATCGGCTGCCTGGATAGGCGGCCCCAGGCTCCCGAAGGAGCGGATACAGAATTAATACTGAAAAGGCAGTGCGTTCAGTATCGCACGGAACATACAGAGAGTATACAAAATGACACTTATTTCAAATGAGGTGCCGAAACATAATTTTATTTACATTGTTTATTACTTACATAGAAGGCCAAACTGCCGCTTGGGCTTAGTGGACACTCACTAAGGAAAACAGAAACTTCTTGCAGTATTGTACTGCGAGATAACAAAATGTCATGCAGGGCGTATTCGCCTCTGCATCTTTAAAGAATTACAAAAGAAACTTCAGCTGTGGCAGCCTAAACCAAATGATCAATCACAATTTTTTACATTAAACAGTACATACCTGGTGATAGGCACATTCTTTCTCACAATACTTTCAAAAGTGAATTTTACACTTTAATAATTTTTCCCCCCATCACCTACCCACCACCATAGATCCCCTAAATACCCAGTATTAGTTTCTATAAAGTTCTGGAATGATCTGTTATATACTCGATGCTTTACCAACGTCTTTTCCGAAAACAAAATTGCGCGACACGCAGCCTCCTTGTCCACGCGTCGCGGGCCTACTGCACTCGCACCAGCGTCCCGCGCCGTCTTATAGGCGCTTGGTGACGTCAAAGGCGAGTATCGACCCAGCAGCGGTGGCGAGGGAGGCGGAGCGCCGCGCAAGCATTACGCGCGCGCGCTCGGAGATTACAGAGGCGGTAAGCAAAGAGCAGAGAGAATGAAATTTTATAAGTTCTCTGGAGGCTGTGACATTACCCCTCTCCAAAATTTGGAGTAGAAAAAGAACAGTTTTATAGAAAGGGTCTTTTTCTACGACACACACTGATTGATCCTTGCTGCCTCTCTCCTAGAATAATACTTTTTCAATCTATTTACATGAACCTTTTGCATTCTCGAGTCTAACCCTATTATTACGTTTACTCCAGAAACTTTCTTTACTCGAAAGGGACCTGTCCACAGTGGCTGGAGCTTACGTCCGAGCCCGGGTCGAAAAGTTTCATTCTTTGATAGTACCTGCTCTCCGACTTTCAATACAAGATTTGCGCAGTTTTTGACGTAGTATTTCTTACTTATGTGTTTGCTTTGTTCCAAGTACTTTTGCGCTGCGTGGCGACACTTTGTTAATTTTTTGCACAGATTTTCGTACACTTCACTAGCACACGGCACGGCAGCGGGTGGGTTTTCTGTTTCTCGGGTGACAGATGACGGCAGTTCGAAGCGACGGCCGAATACCAGTTCATGCGGCTCGAACTTAGAAGCCGTATGAGGTGTTGAGTTGAATACAGCGGTCGCGTAGGGAAGCCACGCGTCCCAGTCCGTGAGGTCTTCTTTCACGTAGTGACGCAGGTATTCTTTTAGAGTGCGGTGAGTGCATTCATATGCGCCGTTCGTCTGCGGGTGGTAGGCTGTGGTGTGCAGTCGCTTGATTTTCAGCAGTTTGCACGCCTCTGCGAAGATCTCGGACGTGAAGTTACTGCCTCGGTCGGTCAGAATTGCCTCTGGAAGACCAAACACAAGTATAAATTTTGTGACAAATTGAAAGGCGATCTCTTGAGTGGATTGATTAGGAATAGGAATAGCGAGTAGGTATTTGGACAGGGCGTCTTGGATTGTAAGAATATATGAATTTCCACTCGAAGATAGGGGCAGGGGCCCTACTATGTCCAAGTCAATTCTTTCGAATACTGAGGAAGGGGTGGGAGTAAGAACCATTTCTGCCTTAGCAGTTTTTCCGGGTTTATTCTTTTGACAAGAGGGACAACTTTTTACATAGTTTTTCACGTCTGTAGTCATTCGGGGCCAGGTATAACGCCCTTGTAGGCGCGTCATCATTCGTCCTACGCCACAATGTCCCCCTAATGGATCACTAGGAAATTCTTGCAGCAACCGCTGCCTAACATTATGTTTCGTTACCTTAATAACTTTATCCCAAAATTCTTTGTCCTCCGTTTCCTGCAATCGGGATGAGCAACGTACGAACTGAACATCGCACAGGGCGCGGCTAAGGGCATCCGCGTTGGAGTTTTGGCTACCCTTCCGGTATTCAACTTCGAAGTCATATTGTAGCGTCATGCACGCTCAAACGCGCAAACGGTAGAATTTCGCCGGAAGCTGAACAAAGGGCTGGACATCTGGCGTGGTGACGCGCAATGACGCATCGGTTTTTCCGAGCGCGTAGCGTCGTTCTCAGGTGCTGGGACGGCAACGGTGGCGGGGGAAGACGCCAGGGCGCCTTTAAAAGCCGGGTGACGAACGCCCCACTTTCTTCTTTTCTGTTGTTCGAGCTGTGTGAGCAGGAGGCTGTGCGACTAGCACGCGGAGGGGAAGCCGGCATTAGTTTGTCGTCAGTCGTGAGACATGTAGGTTTGTCTCGGCAGAGCGGTGCATCACACCGAGGGGAAACGTTTGTTGTTTGGCGGTGTGGTAGCCGCACTGTAATATCACTTCTTGTGGTGGGCTCTATTTATTTAGTTAGTAGAAGGCAGTGTTATGGTGTTTTACGACTTCGGTCAGTGTTTTTTATTAATAAACCAACTGTTTATTCTACCCACCCTCGTCTGTGTTTTAATACATCCGTATGACGCCACAATATTCTGACAATCGAATGCGCCACCTAGTGAGGCGCATGTTCGCGGTCGTGACGTTACACAACCACTTCAAGGGCTGATGATCAGTAATAACTTTAAATTTTCTCCCGTATACGTAGGGACGAAAATGTTCTAAGGCCCAAACTAAACCCAAAAGCTCTTTTTCCACAACACTGTAATTTTCTTCGCTCTTACTAAGAGTGCGGCTCGCGAATGCTACGGGATGTTCGGGATTTCCCTGAGACAGCACGGCGCCTATCGCTCCAAAACAGGCATCCGTGGCTATGACAAACTGTTTTTCGAAGTCGGGAAATTGAAGAACGGGGGCGGTGGTCAAGGCCCGTTTCAGCTCTGTAAAGGCGAGTTCGTGCTCGGTCACCCACTGATATTCTGCGCCCTTTTTTAACAGGAGTGTTAGGGGTTTAGCGATTTTACTGAAATTGTTTATAAATCGCCTATAGTAAGAGACCAAGCCCAAGAACCCCTTCAGCTGTCTCACGTTCTGGGGCCGAGGAAAATTCCGCACGGCTTCAGTCTTTTTGGGGTCGGGTTGAACACCATGATTGGAAATCACGTGACCTAAATAAGCTACCTCTCTCTTTAAGAACTCGCATTTGGAGGGTTGAAGTTTCAACTGGAACTGCCTAAGTCTTTTGAAAATATTTTCCAGTCGACAAACATGCTCTTTTAAGATACACGAAAAAATTACTAAATCGTCTAAATACACGTACGCCTGTATGGGCTGCAGCCCAGTTAACACTGCGTTCATGCACCGTTGCATGGTTGCAGGCGCACTCTTCAATGCCATCGGCTTCTTTAAAAATTCGAAATGCCCTCCCAGGGCACTGAAGGCAGTTTTTTCCCTATCTTCCTTCCTAATCGGAATTTGGTGAAACCCTGAAGCTAAATATAATACACTGAAACACTCGGCTTTTCCGAGATTGTCTAAATATCAGTTATATTAGGAAGGGGCTGGGCATCACCCACTGTTTTCTCATTTAATTTTCGGAAGTCTACTACTAACCGCCACTGCGGCTTTCCCGTAATGTCGGTTTTTTTGGGTACTAATAGAATGGGGGCATTCCACGTACTAAGCGACGGTTGAATTATGTCGTTTCGTAACAGACCTTCTATCTGCGCCTTCGCTTCCTCTTGCAATGCCTGAGGTAGGCGATAAGGCCTCACGCAGATAGGCGCGGTGCCGGGTTGAAGGTGAATGGCGTGCTCGGCAGTGTCGGTGACGGAGAGCTGGTCGCCGGGCAAATAGAAGACATCGGAATATTTACAACAAAGCTCCGACAGCGCCGTCTTCTCTTCCATGTTCAGGTGTTCGGTGCGAAGTTCCTTGTTCAGTACTGCTCCTCGCTCGTGGACGTCTGAAAAGTCATGGAAGGAATGAGATACACTTGACAGTGTTTCAACCTCTATCACGCATGGCGATAGCCGCGCGGCCTTTTCATTTAAATTGAGTATTTTTTCCGGGCAGCGCCCGTTATGGCAATCTACTAATGCAGCGGCCATGTAAATACCGGGTGCCAGTTCCCGCTGCTTTACAAGTCCGATACCGCGATGTTTAGTAGGCAAAAATATACATTTCTCGGCTCTGGCCGGGATGTCTATGTCCACAAAGGACGGCGGTGACGTGGCTAAGGGCACATACCCCATTCGCGTAGTTAATCTATTAGTTCTATAGTTAACACTGACCTTCTCTTTTAGAAAAAAGTATCGGCCTAAAATCCCGTCTACGACTAGACGCATTTCCGTGGGCACTATAAAAAATTCATGTTCTATGACGCCTCGCGGCATTTGCAATGCTAATTGTACCGTTCCTGACGTACAAATTTCAGTATTCTCAATTCACTTTAGGACCGGCAACCAACCTTCTGTTGTAACTTTGCCAGTTTTTATACATCCTTCTTTTATCAAGCTAACATCCGCGCCTGTATCCACAAGCAAGGCGAGCCGTTTTCCTTGCTCTAACCCGCAAGGTAAATACACAATATCTCGAAACTTCAGCATATTTACCTCGTCTTGCGAAAAGACGACAGGAATCGCGTCGGCCGTCTCCACAGCCGTGACGCGCGGAGTGAGAGTAGGGCAATTTCTAACAATGTGGTGACGCCTCAACTGATACGGGGCTCCGCGCAACGGTCTTTGTGGCCGTGGCCGCGGGCGTGGCATTCTTTTTAAAACTGCTTTTAACACGCGGATTGCGTTGGCAGTAGAGCGCCGATTCTTCCTCTGAAGCTATCTCTATAGCTTCGGCTAAAGTGCTGGGATCTCGGCTACGCACTACTGTTTGAATTTGCGTATTTATTAAGCCCTGCGTAAAGGAGGCCCGAGCTAATTGCTCCGTGAAACCCTGAATACCCACGCGGTGTTCTACGGGGCAGTCGGCAAGGCTGACTTGCCGCAAATTTCCGAGCAAAGATTCAAGGCGATTTGCCCATTCTCCTACTCGCTCCTTTTCTTTTTGGCATGCTTCGAATAACTGACATGCGTAATAATCTAACGTATGTTGCGTACCAAACGCGGCTCGTAATTGAGCTTTGATCTTTTTTCCAGGAGGAAAGGTCACTGAACTGAAGCGCCAGGGCGGCTTCTCCGCGAATTTTGCAACGCAAGAATGCCAGTAATCTTTCGTGATTGTGCGGGGCAACGAGAGAAGTTACAGTTTCTACAGAAATGAGAAAGTCCCGCAAATCCTCCTTTCTCCCTCTATACTCGGCAATTAAATTTACTGCATCGCGTAGCGGCAAATAATCACTTTAACTGTTTGCCGGCGCAGCGCGCGCAATCGCATTACCAGAACTTTCGATGACCGTTGCTGGCGGCGGCGGTGGTGGTGGCAAGGCTGGTGCCGCCGTCTGATCCTCCGAGGCCGTGGCTCGTGTCCGGCGCGTTCGCCGGGTGCGGGCTGAAGATGCCATAACTGTAGAATCTCGCCTCCTTCCCTGCGTACTTACATAAATACTTTCCTCCAAGCGCTCCGACAGCGGACGATCGTCAGAAGAATCGGAATCAGAGCGTTCAGCGTTCGCGGTTGACATGACTACACCTTGTCGTCTCAACCCAAGTCCCGGGCTGGCTGGAAAGCTGAATGAAAATTAGAAACCTAACTAATTTCCCACTCCCACGAGCTCTGATTCCGCCCGATGTGGCCCTACCGACTGCGCTAAACGAAGTTTCCTTGTTACGAGATAACAAAGGAAACTGGGTTGGGCAGGTTCTCGGGTAATTTATTGTGAAGTTCTGGTTTATTTAATTTAATTATTTATATATTTAATTTATCGGCTGCCTGGATAGGCGGCCCCAGGCTCCGGAAGGAGCGGATACAGAATTAATACTGAAAAGGCAGTGCGTTCAGTATCGCACGGAACATACAGAGAGAATACAAAATGACACTAATTTCAAATGAGGTGCCGAAACATAATTTTATTTACATTGTTAATTAATGATATTGGAGGCTAAACTGCCGCTTGGGCCTAGGGGACACTCACTAAGAAAAACAGAAACTACTTGCAGTATTGTACTGCGAGATAACAAAATGGCATGCAGGGCGTATTCGCCTCTGCATCTTTAAAGAATTACAAAAGAAACTTCAGCTGTGGCAGCCCAAGCCGCATGATCAATCACAATTTTTTACATCAAACAGTACATACCTGGTGATAGGCACATTCTTTCTCACAATACTTTCAAAAGTGAATTTTACACTTTAATAATTTTTCCCCCATCACCTACCCACCACCATAGATCCCCTAAATACCCAGTATTAGTTTCTATAAAGTTCTGGAATGATCTGGTATATACTCGATGCTTTAGCAACGTCTTTTCCGAAAACAAAAATTGCGCGACACGCAGCCTCCTCGTCCACGCGTCGCGGGCCTACTGCACTCGCGAGTAGGTATTTGTGCAGTTTCGTGAAACGCACGTAAAGTGCAATGCGCGTTCACTCCACCGCGGTGCAGCCATCCCTACCCTTACGGGCATCTATGGCCAATCCTGCAACATGAAAGAGAAAAACAGATCAGAAGATATTAGCCAACTGGCGCGCGCATTGCGTGTGCAATAATTAGAAAACAATGTTTATGTTACAAGTCTCATTTCGCTGTTTCAGATTTCTCTTACTCCAGGAATTGTTTCGATCGCTTATACTTCGCCCGCGGAGCGGGTTCGTATGAAGCGACCTCGGAAATGAGAGTATTTTCCGAGTCAGCGGCTTTTCTGAAAAATTGAGAAGTTAATTTTTTGAAATGCTCTACTAGCAGTGGCATTGATAAGTCGCGGTGCAAATCTTTAATTAATGCAAACCTAGGGGCGCAGAGGGCGGCCCTAAGACATTCATTTTGAACTACTTGCAGTTTATTTAAGTAACTTTCTGCAGCGATTGCCCAACTAGGGCATGCGTAGTCCATTTGTGGCCTGATAATTGCTTTATAAAGCGTGAGGCAGTTCGCCGTTGACAGTTTGCTCCGCTTATGAAATAAGCATCGCAAGCGGCCTTTGGTCTGCCGCGCTTTCTTCCGCACGTTATCTATGTGCAGGTTAAAAGTGAGTGCGCTATCTAATGTCACTCCTAAATATTTAACGTTTTTGGCCCAGTTTATTACATCGCCACAAAGCGCGAGCGGCCTCGGCTGTGTGAATCTCTGTCTTCGTGTGAAGAGCACAGCTGCGCTCTTACTCACGTTGACTTTTACCCGCCACAGCTTCAGCCACTCCTGGATCTGAAGAAAATGCTGATCCAAATACTTCTGGAGAAGCTCGATCTTTTTAGACGTGGCTATTACAGCCGTATCGTCTGCGTACAAGGCGAGTTCCGTTTGAGGGTGCGAGGGAATGTCGCGCACATAGAGCCTGAAGAGCGTAGGAGCAAGCACGCTCCCTTGCGGCACTCCGGCCCGTATGGCGCGGCGTTTAGATTTCGCATTCAGAAGCGTTACTTGAAACGTTCTGTTTGCGAGGAAAGAGTGAACAAGGTGTACTAGGTAAGTTGGAAAGTTTAGTGAATGGAGTTTGTAAAGGAGGCCGACGTGCCAGACCTTGTCAAATGCGCTGGCGACGTCGAGGAATACTCCACCTGTAAATCGGCTCTCGTTGAAGTTGCGCCTTATGCGATCTGTAATTCGCACAAGCTGATGCGTTGTGCTGTGGCCCGCGCGAAAGCCAAACTGCTCCTTATTCTTTAGTGAATTTTCTGAAACAAATTTGAGAATTCTTTTTAGTATGAGTTTTTCACACAATTTACCGAGTGTATTTAATAAACTAATAGGTCTATACGACTCGGGCAGTTTTGGATTTTTTCCCTGCTTGTGGAAAGTTAGAACATGTGCATGTTTCCACTGACTCGGAAAGTGCTGAAACATAAAGATTGAATTAAACAGTGCGACTAAAAACACTATGGCTTGTTGCGGCAGCTTCTTCAGGACGTCGTTCGTGATGCCGTCCGGGCCGGGAGCTTTTCTAGCTTTCAGCTCTGCAATAGCCGCTTTAATTTCTGTTTCATCTGTGAAACTCGGCTCGTCGGCGGGCGCGTGCAGTGCCGCCATCACCGTTTGTTGCACTTCTACAACATGCTGTATGGGCGGCGCCTCCTCGACCGGCTGAAACTGAGATTCTAAAACATTAGCGAGGAGCTCCGCTTTCGCCTCGTTCGACTCAGCGAATTCTCCAGGGCTGATTTGCAGCGGCGGCACTGTGATAGGCTTCCTGGAAAGCATGCGCGTGATTTTCCATAATGAATTATCTTTCGGTTTGAGACCTGAAAGAAATTTTTCCCACTTCTGATTGCGAAACTCTGCTAGTTCGATTTCAACTTTCCGCTTCAATCGATTTAGCTCTCGCTTATCAGCGGGGTGACGCGTGCTCTGCCACACTCTGCGCGCTCTGTTTTTCCTGCAAATTAAATTTTCCAAATAAGGGGTTAGTGGCTGCTCCTTTTTAGAGGAACGTTGCTTCTCAGCTGCTGCGTTGAGGCTGTCAGTCACGGCTTCGGCGAATTTTACTGCTCCAGTTTCAATCTGCTGCGGATCTGAAAGAGCGGACGCGTCAGGAATGCGCTGCTGCAGCTCCGTCTGAAAGAGATTCCAGTTAGTGCGCGGCTTCTGCGTCGTAGGTGCAGTAGACAGTGTGGCGCCGCCGCGTCTCATCTCTGCGATTACTGGGAAGTGATCAGAGGATAATTCATAGGTAGTGGTTAAGATAGGTGGATAGTGAATCTTATGGCAAAGCGCGATATCTAAAACATCTGGCTTGCCATTCGTCCTATGAGGATAGAAGGTAGGTGTGGTAGGAGCAAAAATCCCGCAGCCGTTTGCATCAGCAACTGCTTTCAGCTTGCGGCCGCGCGGGCAAGTGATGCAGGAACTCCAGGCCGTGTGCTTGGCGTTATAATCGCCTGCCACGAGTGTTGGAGTGGTGTTTGCCGCAACTAGTTTTGCAATATCTGCAGCTAGTTGGGCGCACGCTTCCGCGGAGCGGTCGGGACGAGCGTAAAGAGAGACGAGCCGCAGCGGCCCTCGTTCCGTCTGTACGACGACAGCAGTGGCCTCGACGTGCTGCAGCTGCGGGAGAGCTGTAACATAATGATTTATGCTGCGTCTGATTAAAATGCAGTTCCGCCTCCTATTTGAGAGGCCGTCATATTTGCTGCTTGTGCCGCTCTGTCGATCCAGGTAGCAGATATATCCTGGAATGGAAAGAGAAAGATGCGGGCTTAGCCGTGTTTCACCCAGCATCATGACAGAAATGTTATGCCGAGCGAGAAAGCTGTGAAGTTCTGACTGCTTCGCTCGCGAGCTGATGCCGTTGCAGTTCCAAAATGCGACGGTGCAGCTATTCCTGTAAAAAGAAGGAAAACAGCCATTATTTAGGGTGCGGGGAGGTTTGAGACATGGATGAGGAAGAGCGTGCCTCATCCGTCGCGCCGGCCGCAGCGGCCGCCGTCACCTCATGCGAGTGCACAAAGAGTTGTGTCACTACAACTTTGAGGATCACTGCAGGCCACTCAGCCGGATCGCGGCCGGACACGGCGCGCATAAGCGCCTGCGTCACGCGCACCAGGTCGAGCCCGTTGCGGGCGAGCTCGTCAATGGTGCGGCTAAGCACGCGCTCCTGCTCGCTCAGGGAAGCGGGAACGGGTGTGGCCTCTGCCGTCCGCCTTCGCTGCTCCACTCGGGCGGCGCGCTCCTCGCGGGCCGCGTCGGCGGCCGTCGGCGGGCGCTCCCGCTGCTGGCGGGGGCGTGGCGCCGCGGCGTCCGCGTAGGAATGCTCCTGGCGTCGCTGCGGCCGTTGTGCGCGTGGGCGGTCGCGTCTCTGCGACCGCTGAGACCGCGGTGGCTGCGGTGGTGGCTGAGGGGGCGGAGACGCGGTGCGGCGACGCGAAGGCATGCGCTCCCGTGAGGGAGATCGCGACGCCTCCGACCGCGCGTCGGCCGCTCGCCGCTCCTGGATGCCGGCGCGTCGCCGGCGGTCGCGCTGCTGCCGCTCGTGGCGCTGCTGCTGGGCCGCGTTCCCCCTAAAACAACGACGCTTGTACTCGGGGCAACCCTTGTACTTCGCGCCGTGGTGGTCGCCCTGACAGTTGGAGCAGATTCGCTCCTCCGCCGGGGGGTTTTGCCCCAGCGGGCACTGCTCGGCTTCGTGCGCGTCGCCACAGAACTTGCAGCGCATGCGGCGCATGCAGTTCCGGGCCACGTGCCCGAAATCCAAGCAGTTGTGACACTGCGTGGGCCCGCGCGGTGGTCGATACACCTCCACGCGGACGCGGAGCCCACGGATGGCGCGGGCGGCGCGGACGCGCGCCACGCCGGGCCTGGGCCGCCCGGGCCCGAAGACGTCGCGGCGCCACGGACGCTTGAGTGAAGTCGGCGCCGTGGCGAGCAAATAGTGTTGTAAATAGTGTAAATAGTGCAGTGTAGTGGGTACGATTGAGTGAGCGAACGAGTGAGCGAATGTGTTGTAAATATAATCATAAGAATGAATGAGTGTGTGAGTGACAAAAAGAAAGAAAAAAAAAGAAGACAAAAGAACTTTACAAAGAACTGAATTTTAAACAAATTAAAGTAAAATAGCTGTATAAATCTAGGTTAGGCCCAAAGAGGCTAACCATGTTAATAGATTTAAGATTAGTATTAAGTAGTTTTAGTTAGTCTTTTTAAGATAAAGCCCGCCCCAAGCTCCATAAGCTTTACAGCTGGAGAAAAACTGTACACCCTTCACTGAATAAATTCCCGCCCCGCCAGGGTAACTGGTGGGGGAAAATGAAAAAAAAAAAAAAAAAAAAAAGCCCACGGATGGAGGTTACCTCCCGCAGCGCCCGGTGGCGGGCTGCGTGTCCTGAAGCGTCGCGATGATCAGGGGCAGTGGTCTGCCCCGTCGTCCGGGTCGCTGGCTGCATATTCGCTCCAGTTTCCGCACCTGAAACCCGAGATGTTCCACGTTACCGTGGAGCACGTCAAATGAGAGTTCCAGCGGTATGCCCCACAAAACATACCGCAGGAACTTCTCGTTCCCTGTGGAGTACGTGTGGTATTCCACAGAGCGTTCGTCGAGGGCGGCCAGGACATCCTGGAACCCCCGGTGGCCGTCGCATCGGAGCCGTACGGCGTCGCCGGCCACCTCCGCGGTGACCTCGCGTTCGCCGCAGGTCGTCTGCAAAGCCTCCAGGAGGCCAAAAATGTCCGCCACTCCGTAGACGAAGATGGGGGGTGGGCGGCGTCGGCGGGTGACGACCGTGAAGCCGTCGTTGTCCTCTTCTTCCTCGCCCTCGCCGGTTGGCGCGGGCGGGTCGGCGGCGGTGGAGGTGGCGCCCGCTGAGGCGGGCGTCGGGACGCGCTCGGCGTCGGCGTCGGAGTTGGCGCCCGCTGCGGCGGGCGATGGCGGCGGCGGCGTCGTGGCGCCAGATGATGCCGACGTGGAGGGCCCTGCGCCCGCTGCTCCGCTCTGCTTCTTCCTGCGAACAGGAGTAGCAGCTTTTTTAGCGCATATGGGGTTTCTCTCTTATCAGCTTGGCCGGTACCCCTTCTGGTCAGTAAGCGCTTCTCCGAACGCGCCCAGCTTTGCGCGGTCATTTAAATCATATTTCTTCCCTTTTGTTTCTTCCTTGGCTCCGTCCCTCACCATCATCCACTTATCACAATATATATATATATATATATATATATATATATATATATATATAGAAATGTACCAACAACGTCTCGTCAAAGACTCTTACGAGGTGACGCTTGTGAAGAAAGGGCATATACTAATGAATTGATTAGAATTATTATTCATCAATTACCAGTTAGCATTCAGAATTTGTTATGGAATTCTATGCCTGTAGATTCTGAAGATTTAGTGGAACGACTAAGTCGCTTTAATCGGACATTGAATGGCGAATATGATCGAACCAGCAATAACGGATATCATGATAGCATGAATGGAAATAATAATGAAGTGGGAAAAATAACAAATAATTATAATCGCCAAGGAAATTATGGTTTAGAAGGGAAGGACAAGAGGGGAAATGATGCAAAGATGGAATATAAAAAGACAGGAAATAGTTATCCGCGAAGATTCAAAGATGATAAGAAACATGAACACTTAGAAATTAATGTAATAGAGCAGGAAAACTCCCAGTGTTCGAAGTAAATAGGCGGGTTATTTCGAACAATAATACTGATGATGTGATGGTTATTACAGAACTGAATAGTATTGAAGTATCAGCAGAAGATTTGTTAAGGGAAGATACAGACGAACGGGCGAAAAATAGCACGTGTTTGGTGTTGAAGGGGATATTTCGGAATATAACCGTAGATGTTTTAGTTGGCACGAGTGCAAATGTTTGTGCGGTATCGGAAAAATTATATGAACAACTAAAGAAAGAAGGGAATAAGATTGAAGAACTACCTACTAGAAAATTAAATATTCTGAAATGTACCGTCTCGTCATAGACTCTTGCGAGATCGTTGGCATCATTCATCTAAGATGGTTATAATCGTGACCCGTTCCGAATTTATATTAAAATTTTGGGCGCCAGGAACAGGTTACGTTAATTAAAAATGACCAATGCTTCCACAGCTAATTTCAACAAATGTATAAATGTCCGGCTAGCTGGGTCAATGGGTCCCGTTATGGATAATCGCTATCGCCTAGATAGCCGATTACTTGATCTGCCAACTGTACAGTATGGCGAGGAATCTGAAAGGGAATAATTATCTATTTCTAACTATTTAACAATTTTGATTGGCTAAATGAACATCTTTTCATTTCCAAAAGAAAAAAAATCAACAATTTATTTAACAATATTTTGACAATTGTTTAGTCCTTAGGTCATGACCTCGTTTTAAAATATATATCTTTTGTACTGCAGTCATATTTACCGCCTGGGTCGCCGACTCCCCGCAGTCTCTTCTCACTTGAATGTAGGCGATCCCAAGTTCCGCTTCTCTCTTCTAATCTTGCGACGTTGCCGACGCTTCCAGCCCTCACTGACTAGAATATCTACCGGTTCTTAATTGGTATTCAGAGTTCTTAGTCTCCCCCAACTAGTGGTAAAATATTAAAGTCCAAAACCGCAATATAAGAAAAAACTTTCAAAGTCCTAATCGAACTTCCCGTTGCACATCAACTTCCAGATTCCGAAAAACTATTGAGTCTCACTCGAAACTTACAAGTCCTACTTCACTAATGTTGATCTCGCGAGCGATCTTTACTACTCGACGACCACTATCAGAATGTCCAGTTCTCCCTGTTCTTTCGCCCTCAACGCTTCGGTATCCGTCCTTCGTTCCTCTTTTTTAAAACAAAACTACAAAATTTGACAGTCTATCCTCTCTTAGCCAATCCATCCCCCTCTTATCAAACCAAGTAGCCATGCCCTCGACAGTCTTTCCTTTTCAGACCAATCACACATTATTTTATCTATCTAGCAAGCGCCCTCACTTATTCAAGGCCTGAATGCAGTTTGTTGACCCTGCCAACCACTGCGCCGCCGTTGCTAAGGCTGTATATCGCCATTTGCATACCCTTTTGTCCAACCCATTTACAGCCAATGTTGTTAAAAAAATATTATAGATTTTGGTATATCACATTATATATTATCTCTTCACAGCTACGAACAGTTAAACTAATGGTGCTACAAAAGCACATACTTTCCCATGTTATTGGAAACAGCTACGTAGGATTGAAATATTGCACTTTCTGCCCTACTAACATCTTAGCTATTATTTGAAAACGTCAAATTCAACCAAGAAGCCAACAACTCACTGTTTCCATCGCAGTGTTGTGAAAAGTATGTAAATTCTACAACTGCATAAAAATATAATACAAAAGTTTTGTAAAATTCTATTGGTAAAAGAAGCCTGATACCATACAGCTATATCAAGTCACAACAATGGCACGTAATTCACAGAAATTCGCAACAGCGGAACGGAATTCCATTGTCGCATTCCCTGCATTGTCGATCTTCCCTTAAAGAGCTAGCAATTTTTACTTTCCCGTATATGGAGTAATAAATGAAGTATAGGGAAAGTTATGTAATGCTGCGGAAAATCGATTTCGAGATTTCGACGGAAATACACGTTTTGGGGTCTCCTGATACCGAAAAAGTGAGTCTTTTCCAAACATCTGTCCGTCAGTCTGTGAACAACACTAGCGCTTGAACCATAGGTGCGATTTCTTCCAAAATACATATTCCCCGGTCGATCTGCGTCCACTCGAGGCGCCGCGATTTTGAAAAACTTTCTTAAACATTTGGGGGTACTGTACATGAAGCTTCCGGAATTTTTTTCAAAATTTTCTCAAAAACCGCTCCAATTTTTTTCTTTAAATTTTGTGTAAGGATAAAGTAAAATACACTTATAAGGTGGCATAGGTTTCATTATCACGGTTAACTCTGAATTTTCGAAAATTTCAAAAGTTTGAATTTTTTCGGCGTCTTCCTACAACTATTACAGAATTGAAGATAGTGATTTTTCTTCCAAATAAAATTTGTTCTCCAAAGTGAGTTCTACCATTAAGGTTATGTACATTGTTTTGAAAATTATAGTAGTTTTCGCGCAATATTGCATGCAATATTTGCAATTTTACAAAATTTAAAAAACAGATTTTCTCAAAAACGGCCCTAAACTTTTGATAGGGATAGGGCTAAATGTACTCTATGAAATGACATAAACGCCGTATTGCCCTATTCTTCTGTTTTTGTTTTTTTAAATTACAAAAATTTAATTTTTTTGACTTGTCTCCCACGTCGGAAATATTTAGATTAGTGACGATTTATTCACATTATTATACTTACGAGTATATGTGCTTTAAATAAAGTCAAGTAAAGTTTCTCGAGAACTCAACAGTTTTCTGTAAAAACCAGCTCAAAATTCCGCATTTTCAGATACGCTCCAACTCCATTTTCTCATAAATGGATAAAAAAAATTCTTCAAACTTTTGAAACGGATAGTGATAATTGCACTCTTCTATACGTCGTAAAGTTCAATTTGGGGTATTTTTTGTTTTCACAAAAATTACATAATTTTTTTTGAAAGATCTCTCATGCCTTTAATATGCACATTTCCAGCAATTTTTAATTCTCTAATCTTACAAGAAATTTATAGAAACAAATCGGAGCCGTTTTTGAGAAAATTTTGAAAATGTCCGGGGGGCTTCATATAAAATACCCCCCCCAAATTAAAATATTGGTTTCAAATTCAAAGGGCTACGAGATCAGCCAGATCGATCGGGAAGTATCAATTTTGGAGAAAATCGGCTGAGTGGTTTAGTCGCTAGCGTTGTTCACAGACAGACTGACGGATGAACAGACGTTTTGCTTTCAATTGGTTTTTCGGTATCAAGGACCCACAAAACAGGGATTCTGGCAGCACCACGTGTTAGGAGATTTTTTTCTTAATTTAGTAACTGGATTTATCCACTTTTTTCGTTACCAGGGCCCTGTAATAAAGAGTTTTTCTGCCGAAAATAGGTCTTTTTTCGCGCAGTATTACATAACTTTCCCTATACTATACGTTCGTAAGTACGTAATTTTTTAATTGCACATATTGCACGTAATATTGCGCGAAAAACTACTAAAATTTTCAAAATAATGTTCATGAACTTCATTAAAGAACTAATAATGGAGAACAAATTTTATTTGAAGATACAATATCTATCTTCAATTTTATAATTGTAGGAAGCCATCGAAAAAAATTCATACGTTTGCAATTTTCGAAAATTCAGAATTTACCGTGAAAAATCGGACTTATGCCACTTTTATAAGTGTATTATACTCTATTCTTACAAGAAATTTAAAGAAAACATTTGGAGCCGCTTTTGAGAAAATTTTGAAAATGTCCGGGAGCTTCATGTAAAGTAATCCAAATTTTAAAGAAAGTTTTTCAAAATCGCGGCGCCTAGTGGATGCAGATCGACCGGGGAATATTCATTTTGGAAGAAATCGTACTGATGGTTTAGGCGCTAGTGTTATTCACAGACACCGGACGGACGCACGTTTTGCTTTCGATTGGAAGATCAATCGCCTGAATCAGAGTGCAACTTCTCTTCGGCCTAGCTGCCTCTATTTCTTTCTTCTCGTTCTTCCTAGGATCTTTCAGAACCAACCATTCCTGCATAGCTTCACTTCTTATGGGTACAATTTCTTCGTCGTTCTTGTCCTGTCTAGCCTACTGATATCCATAAGAGGGCTGGGAACTTCTCTCGCCTTGTTGAGCAAGGCAAGGCTTTGCATGCTTTCTCTGCCGGCACTTGTGGGGCACTTCTGCCTTTGCTCTTCACCTGCGAGAAATTGGTCCCAGATCTCTCCTCATATTGTCATTGCTTGATATTAGTTTTTAATGTCAATTTCTTCTACGTATTTCTCCTCCTTAATAAATTGCTCCCAAGATACTAAGATTACAGGCCAGGCTTTCTATTAATTTCATCTGAACAATTTGCAGCTGTTTCGTACATTTCCATTTATCCCATTACAGGTCCATATCTGCACCTGGTTTTTCTCCTCTAGTAGCTTGGGGTCCCTTGCCTTCCTTCCTTAGGGATATATGACTATATAATTTTTCCTTAGTATATTGTCACATATGTTTTCATAATCAAGTATTTTGGTTAGATATTCATAATCAGTATTTTGGTTAGATAATTCTTTCATTTTAGTTTCCCTTATTCTATGCTTCTTCTTCCTCTTATTTGCTTCTGCCATTTTCTTTGCAATGAATAATTTCCTCTCTTTGTCCACGATAGGTTTTCTACTTCATTTTTACTTTCCCGTATACGTACGTATACACGGAGTGACATACGTAGTATAGGGAAAGTTATGTAATGCTGCGCGAAAAAATGGCCAATTTTCGGCGGAAAAAAATTAATTGCCGGGCCGTGAAAACGAATAAGTGGATAAAACCAGTTGCTAAATTAAGAAAAAAAAATCCTCTATCTCGTGGTGGGGTCAAAATCCATGATTTGTTGCTTCTTTATACTTAAAAATCGATTGACGGCATTCCGTCCGTCTGTGGTCAACGCTAGCGCCTAAACCGTTCGGTCGATTTTCTTCAAAATTGATATTCCCCAGTCGATCTGATTGTAGTCGAAGCTTTGTGATTTTGAAAAAGATTCTTTAAAATTTGGGGGTACTTTATATGAAGCCTCCCGGGGATTTTCAAAATTTTCTCAAAAACGGCTCCAAATTTTTTCTTTAAATTTCTTGTATGAATAGAGGAAAATACACTTTTTAACATGGCATAGGTCCGATTTTCACCTACAGCTCTGAATTTTCGAAAATTTTGAAAGTTTGAATTTTTTCGGCGTCTTTCTCCAACTACAAAATTGAAGATAGAGATTTTTTCTTCAAATAAAATTTGTTCTGCATATTGAGTTCTTTAATAAAGGTCATGTAAATGTTTTTCACAATTTTGGTAGTTTTCGTGCAATATTGCGTGCAATATGTGCAATTTTAAAAAATTACAAAAACAAAATTTTCTCAAAACGGCTCCAAATTTTTTCTTTAAACTTTTGGTAGGGATAGTGGTGAATGTACTCTATCAATGACATAAAAGCCATTTTGGTCTATCAGTTGGTTTTTTCAAAAATTACAAAAATGTAAATTTTTTTACTTGTCTCTCACGTCGTTAATATTTACATTATCGGCGATTTTTTTACATTATTATATTTACGAGTATATATCCTTTAAATAATGTCAAGTAAAGTTTCTCGAAAACACTACCGTTTTCTGTGAAAAGTAGCTCAAATTTCGGCATTTTCAGAAATGCTCAAACGTCATTTTCTCGTATATGGCTGCAATTTTTTTCTTGAAACTTTTGTAACGGATAGTGCTAATTACACTCATTAGTATAGCGTGAAGTTTATTTTGAGTTTTTTTTGTTTTGTTTTTTTCAAAAATTATATAAATGTAAATTTTTTGAAAGATCTCTCACATCTTTAATATGCACATTATCCGCAATTTGTAAAGATGATTATATTTGTGAGTGTAAGTGCTTCAAATAACTTCAAATAAAGTATTTTGAAAACTCAAAAATTTTCTGTGAAAATGAGCTTCAAATTTCGCATTTTTAGTAGTGCTAAAACGCCATTTTCTCTTACACGGCACATAATTTTTAAAAGAAAATTGCCATTTACGGCTAGGTTTTTGTGTTCTTTAATATTCTAAAATTAATGTTTCTGTTCTACCAAAAGGAAACCGAAAAATTAAGAAAATGACAAAAAAATGTACTTTTGGCGATGATAGATGGTAGCTGGCAAGAAAGAGTATGTGGCAATTCCGAATAGCTAGCGAAGACCCAGGAAAATAGAAAACTAATACGGGAAAGTCTGTGCCACTCTGTTTCTGTTTTTTGGACAAATAAATAAATAAATAAATACAGTCATGCTTAATTTTTTTCAAAATATGAGTAGTTTTTCTTTAATTTTGTGACAAACGTAATAGGCCGCTGTAAATTTACTGCGCTTCGGACAGCTGGATGCGTCGTAAATTAGAATGTTCAATTTTGTATATTATTTCTTTCTTCGTTTCTTACATTCGAACTTTGTTATAGACTTACACATTAATATTTTAGAAATTGTTTATTTTGAAATATTTGAAATAAGTAAAAAGAATTAATAGCTCTCAGAATAGCGACAATGCAGGGTCTGCAACAATGGAATTCACTTTGCGCTCGCGAATATCTGTGAATTAGTGTCATTGTTGTGACCTAATGGAGCTGTATGAAAAGGAGTTATAATTGTCTAATTTATGTTGATATTTGCAGGCAAATATTTAGTTTTGCACCAAATGCTGTACCATTTGTAGTGAGTAGAGAATTTGTTGCATATATTTAAAATACTCTTCCCTAATCATGGCCCAATGGAAAGCATTTCTATATTTCCAGGGTATCAGGCTTCTTTTTCCAATACAGGGTTACAAAACTTTTGCATTCTATTTTTGTGAAGTTGTAGAATTCACATAGTTCTGACAACACTGCAATGGAAATAGTGAGTTCCAAGCGAAGATGTTAGTAGCGCATAAAGTGCAATATTACAGTACTACTTAGCTGTTTCCTCTAATACGGGAAAGTAAGTGCTGTTGTAGCACCACTAGTTTCTAACGTGGCCAATGATATTAGGTCATTATTACACCTCCTGCCTTATAAAATGAATCTTTTTAACAATGGTAAGCACATTTCTGAGGCCATGAGCCCTGTTGAGAAGGACATTGAGGAGGGTCTAATGTTGTCCCAATGTCGTTGGCCACAGGAAAAACAAAGTATAAACCATATCTTGGAGAAGGCTCACTAGTGACTCTTTCATTGTTTCTACATCAATTTACAGTTGTTCTTAACTTTCTTTGTAAATTTCTCAACAATTTTGCATCTAATCTTTGAATTTTGTCAATGTACCATCCTAAATGTTTCACTTATATATCTCTTGTCTTCATGACCATAATTTCTTTTGCTTTCCACACCACTGATATATTTCTTTGGCATTCTATATCATCATACTGTAATAGTTTAGCCATCTATTACAAATGAAATAGGTAAATAACATGAAGTGACCATTGGTTTATGAACCGGGTATAGAACTTTATGTAGAAACTTCCAGAGCGGAATATAGAAAAAACAAGTGAAGGTGATCTAAGAGAAAACGAGTACTTCGGACGAACATGTGAACGCAGTGGGGAATTAATGGTTGCGTGTTACTAGTCAACGCGCAAAATTATAAGGAACAGAATAAAGTTTGTTTCAGCTAAATCGGGTCACAGAAACGCATAATATCGCGAGTTTTGTGATCACGACATTGACTTTTAACATGTTAAAGAACGAAAACAACAATGGTCGTGACGTCACTTCAGAAAAGTTTGGATATATTAATAAATTACTTAATAAAATACGAAAACTAGTGTGTCTACCGAGATTTGGCATATACCAAAGTATTCCGTGGAATACGGGCCAAATTATAAACGTGGTGACACAATTTTAGGACGCCGAACATTGATAGATAAACATTATGTTACATTAGTTAATTGAGAAATAAACGAGCGATGTTTGTAGGCATGAGACGCACGAAAAAGCATTCTTTTAACAAAATGAAGCGAGAAAAGTGATGTCTAAGAAGTGGAATGGATACGAAATTTTAATTGGGAATTTTACAATATAATAAGACAATCCAGGAAGTGTTAGAAATTAATAATAAACTATTTTATAAGTTATAAAGCAGAAGACAGTAGAGGCGCTATTGTTTTGTTCGGAAAAAAGCTATAAATGCTTTAGGACAACAATGGGGGTCAGATGGGGGAATAGCTTGGTAGCGGCGGAGAGGCAGAATCCGCGTCGCTTGTTGCAAGAATAATTTTAAAATTTGGATTTGTAATTTTTTGATGAAGTGTTCTCTTCTGGACTCGTACTAGTGAACTATTATAAACTGTGAGAGGAGTGAATAACTTCGTGGCGAGTTGTACTCCGCGTCACTCGTGATATTATTTTAACACGCGAACTTATAAAATTTCGAGAAGGTGTTGCTCCTTCGGACTTGTATTCGCAAGGTGGCGGAACTGTATGCCGTGTGATGTGAACTATTTTAGTAGTAATATATAAAGCTATGCCGCGCGCAATCATAATTTTGAGTTTTGTGAATTTTGAAAGTTGTTCTACTAATGTTTGGAACTGGTGTTACTTCGACCATTGAAAAATCGAAGCGGGTGTCGCCGAACGAGGTGTGCCGAGGTGCAGCAGACTCGAGCTCGTCTTTGCATATCGTCGCCGTGGTCAGTGCCAATTTGGGGGGCACTGGTAATTCGGCGCTAGCAGGCAGCAGTGGAGCAGAGGTCTTACGCATGACGGCGTGAGATCTTGTGTGTGTGGACCCGGTCGCTGCTTCGTTAACAACGAAAGGGAAGTGGAATATTTTTTTGTTTTGCAACACTTCAGTGAAGTCAATGACTTTGATTTCTTTGCTCTTGGGAAGAATAAATGGTTTGCAAAGCCAAAACTGTAAACATTTTGGGGGGATTGCAATGTAATGGGTGTGGCCACAGTATTGAGCTCATTATTTCGTAATAACGTTTGGGTATAATATGTTTATTGATTTTTTGTGATTTTTATGATATCGTGTTTTGTTGATGTTGTGTGGTATTGATTCTTTTATGAGGGTATTAATGTTTCTGTTGGTTAAAAAGAAAATAAACAAACGAGATTTTGAGTTCTCGTTTTGATGTTACGTAACCGGTGTTTTTATCACATAGCTAGCTGATCCTGGTCCCTGCAACGGCGTGGCGCTTGTGTTCTGTAGAGAACAAATCACGGCCCGCCCTGATAAATTTATGTAAACAGGAAAACTCCGGATAGAAAAAGGGGGCACAGTGGTGTGCATTGTAGATATTACAGGTGATCAGCAAGGAAGTTTTTCGTGATCAACAATAGGAGTTGAGAGGGGAGATTTTCATGACATTAGTGCCCAGTTCGTAGGGCGTTTTAGTAAATAGGAAAGGGGGGTTTTTTTTCGTTGCATTGGCGCCCGTTTCGTGGGCGTGATCGGTGAAATAGCAGTGAGAGGGGTTTTTCGTTACAATACCTTGAAATTACTCTGAGGAATACAAGGGTCAAATGAAATTAGTTCTTTCAATATTTCCATTAATATATATTTATAATCAATAAAACAATTCATAGGCATAAGGAACTGTCAATTGTCAAAAACATCATTCATCCAAATGTCAAGTAATGAATAAATAATTATTTAAAAATAACATATTCTATTCATTGATTACTGAAATGAAAATCAAAATGAACACAATTTGTACATGGGAAAATTCATTTCTTTTGTTTTATTATTTCTGAATAGTTCTGAAGATTGTTATGGGTACAATCTTTATACTAAGTCAAATATTTAATTATTAATTTTGGTCTTTACAAAAGTTACTCTAACTGTGACTTCAAAAAATGGTAACAAATTCAAGGGGATAAAACTGAAAAAGAAAGAAAGAAAGAAGAAGAAGAAAAAAAGTTCAATCACAATTCTTGTTAGAAATAAATTCTAGAGGTAAATCATTTATATAACCAAACTATCATATTTATTGTGAATTAATTGATAAAAATGAATGGATATTATGAACTTCATGAAATTTCTGCAATTCAGCATGTCATAATAAGGCAAGAATCTGAAAGTATCATTTAATGGATAGATACAAACTTAACTCTTGAGAAACTTGTTTAATTTCTACATCTTCCCAATATATATAAATAATTATCAAATAATAATTTAATATTGATGATTCATAAAATTAGCATAATATTTTTTAGTAAATTGATTCTTTGTTTTCATTGTATTATGGTTATTAATGAGATTTTCAGCTCCATGGAAAGTTAACAGTCTGGGATTACCACTATAACATTCACCAAATGTCTTTACAATTTTTTTTACTTAAAAAGGAGGGGGAGATAATTTGTAAAAATAAATCATGATTACTGTTGGCTATTCTGTTTCATAAATATTGCCAATTTATTGTCCCTTACTTGATTTGTACTGTATGGAATGTACTATTTCTTTTTGTTTAACATCACCTGCACCAAAAATCTAAATACTGTCTATTGTTATCTTTGTTTTGAGTTTTATAAATCATTTTTATTTTGTTGGAAAATCTGATGCTGTTAATGATATTCTAATCATTATTCATGGTTGCTCTAACAAATGTAAGCATTGCATTCACATTGTTCTTACTTTACCTAAAATCAAATTGCCTTATTATTTGGTGAAGCTGCACCTCAGCTGTTCAATCTTTTGAGTATAGGTTTGTCCTTGATCAAAATGCATAAATTTCCAAAAGGTGGATAATTGACATTGTTGGCATTTAAAAAAAAATTTTGGTAAATAGACAAAATTAAATTCTCAGACAATTTGAGATACTATGTCTATTAAGTCAGGGAATGATCCAAATAAAGGATTACATGACTGAGGATTTACTTAGTGATATGCTTTGGGAATTAAAATCAATTAGTTAAACTGGGACATTGTAGGGTATCAAGTTATGAAATTATCTGTGAAGTGGGAGTGAACCATTAAGTGACTGGATGATGGAAACAAAAAAGAAGTAAACATTCATATTCAAAAATTATTCATATTGATACATGACATTGATCAGGAAATCTCATTTAAATTATCAACGGAATACTTCACCATATTTGCAGAGCTTACTTCCAAAGTGATGTATCTCAAAGCAATTCCATTTTTCAGGAAGGGAAAGTAATCAAATTCACCCTTATAGTTCAAGATAAGATTCAATGGTTTTCTAATAATGTTTAACACTGGAGAAATATCATTTTTGAATATTCTATTTGACAGCCTGATGGAGAAGTGCCTTAAGAATATATTGATAGCAAAACTAGAAAACAAACGGAAATGGATATTCGTCATTTCAGCTTAAGCTCTTCAATTCATTGAGGTCACAAACTAAAACACACCAATGATCATCAGTGATAAAAAAATTGAAATAAAAAGAGAAGAAAAGGAAATACTTAAACAAAAGAAGTATTTTTCATCCAGCAATCAATAAAAGATCAATCAAAATATCAATAAAGGAAATTAATGACATAAAACATTGATATCTGAATTGAAGTGTGCAGATATTTCCCAAACAGGAGTTTTGACCAACATAAAGAGAGATTTATAACAAAGAGTATTATTTTTAATGTTTCTTTATATGTTGTAATACAATTTCACATTTAAGTGAGAACTCCTACTCATGAATACTTGTGTCAAAACATATATGTATTATACACTATTTATGTTTGGTATGAAGATATACACCCTCAAAAAAGATTGAAAGTCAGTCATAATTCTCTATTACGTTTTTTAGTGATAGCAAATATGGTATAGTTACTAACACAATTGTTGCTATATTTAACATTTTCATAAGCATTATTGTAAAACAGGTGATCTAATGTATCAGCAGGGCAAACTTTATATAAAAGTGCCTTAGGTTTGTTACACAAGAATTCCAGAATGCATTTGCATAACCATATGAAATTTTATATGTATGTGCATATACACATTTGTATGGAATTGAGAAATAATAGCTTTCCTGTTCAGAGATTTAATGCACCTCTGAAAGTCAAAATTTTGTTGCTACAGTAAAACCCCGCTATAAGAGAATCCCGCTTATAGGAGACAAAATTCACGGTCCCGAGGTCAGTTGTAAATAAACAATGCATTTGTTTCCCGCTTTTAAGAGACCCCGTTATAAGAGATTCCCGCGTATAGTGGACGAGATTTTATTCCCCGCCATGCGTTTCTTTTCGCTTGTAAGAGATAAATCGTGGGATTTTCCTCCAGGTGAATCAGGAATTTCCTCAGCATGGTAAGGGTTGGGACACGTGCTTAAAATACGTTGGAGCAGGGGTTCGCAACACCAGTGCCCGCGGGGGGGGGAGGTGTGCGAAGTTCTCGTGAAGAAAGCTCATTCAGTTCAGCTTCGTGTCTTGGCAACAAGGAAGACGCCTATAGTGCGACTTTTGTAACCGTGCCTCTAGAAGGTATCAGCTGTTTACGGTTTCATCCAATCGGAAGCTTCTGTGTCGCTAGTGACGTCACGATGGTGACTTTCAAGCTCCCGATTGGACGAAACCGTCAGCAACTGATACCTGCCAGAGCAGAGTTGAATAAATCACAGTATTTTTCGTTTAGTGTTTTGACCAGTGTTTCCGATTGTTACTTTCTCGTATACGTAACATAGAGAAAGTAATGTAATGCTGCATAAAATCGACTACGAGATTTTAACAGAATGCATGTTTTGGGGTCCCCTGATCCCTGATACCGAAAAAGGTTCGTTTTCAAAACGTCCCTTCGTCGCGTCGAAACTATTCGTACATTTTTTTCCAAAATGAATATTCCGCGATCGATTTGGTTCCGCTCGAAACACTGCGGTTTTGAAAAACATTCTAATTTTTTGTGGGTACTGTACGTAAAACCCGTGGGACATTTTCAAAATTTCCCCAAAAAATGGTCCCAAATTTTTTCTTTAAATTTCTTGTAAGAATAGAGTGAAATTCACTTACAGAGGTGACATTGTTAGGATTTTCACTGTTAACTAAATTTTCGAAAATTGGAAAAGTTTGCTGTTTTTTTGGTGTTTTTCTACAGCTACAAAATTGAAGATAGAATTTTTTTTTATAATACATTTTTTCTCTATAATTAGGTCTTTCATTAACATTATGTACCAAAAAAAAGTTTTCACGTAATATTGAGTGAAATAATAAACATTTACAAAAACAAGATTTTCTCAAAAACAGCTCCAAATTTTTTCTTTAAACTTTTGGTAGTGATAGTTATAAAGGTACTTTATGAGACTCTTAGCATCATTTTGCTCTATTCTTGTGTTTTTTTAAAAATTACACAAATGTATTTTTTTTATTACTCTCGTGTCAATATTTACATTAGAGACGATTTGTTCACATAATCCATTTATGAGCACATGTGCTTTAAATTTCATAAAGTTCACTCAATAGATCTGGTTAAATGGGCTCTGGAATCAACTAATGTATGTTTCCTCAAGTTTAAAATAAGTGTACAAATCATACTAATTCACTAAAGATATGGTAACATCTCATTAAACACGTCAAAAACACATTTCCCACTTATAAGAGTTCCCGCTTATGAGACAAAATTACATTCCCCCAGGTGTCTCTTATAAAGGGGTTTCACTGTACCTTCATTTGGATTAGGTTCTGGAGATCTCTGGGTCTTACTTAAATATCTCATGTGCATATCCATGTTGTTGCTCCTTGCAATATTTTCAGTTACATTGTTTTGGCACACCATTTAATTAGTATTTCATATTTAAGTAAATGTCATAGACATTTAGGATAATTATTACCAGAAACATTCACTTTGATGAAGTTGGCAAATCAACAAAAGCATGTGAAATTCAAAAATAATTACTATGAGTATGGTTCTAAATCATGACTTCAGGCATTAAGAACAGTCATGACATGATAATAAGGAAATTCATTAGTCTCCAAGGTACAAGTATCTTTTTGGTAATATCAAAGGCACACATTAATATTATTTTATACATTTTTGCCAAAAATACGAATTTGCTTTTCACACATCATTGAACATCAGATTAAGCTCAAACAGACAACAAAACAAGGGTTGGCAAACTCCGTCAGTTCAGATTCTCTGACAAATACTATTTTCTATTTCTCAAGTTCAGTGATTTGCAGAAGCACCCCCAAGGTGGGAGATGAGGCTTTAGCCTCTTTAGAAGCCAATGATAAAGGTTCAGAAATATAGCTTTTATTAATTTTCTGTACTAACAAAAGAAATTTAATATATCAATTGTTAACTTTATAAACATTAACTATAAGTCAACAAATAAAAATTCATTTTATATTCCGCATAAATAAAAAATTCTTTATAAAAAAACATCATATTGGCTGGGCATTTTACCTGAAATCCCCTCCCCAACTCTGAAAAACTCCTGGGTGCACCTCACATGATTTGTAAATGTAAGTAACAAGGGCCACAGTTTTAAAATCATCAGGTTGTTCTTCTCTAAAAAAAAAGGTAATGAAATGAACATGGAAGACAGAAAGCAGGTTATAAAAATGTTTTGTACAATCAATAACTTTTAAAAACCATTTCCTTATTTATAAGAATGCTGAATAATAAAATAATTTGTTCACAATGAAATCTACTCAGATTTAAGTTCATTCTTATTAATTTTGTGACTGAACAAGATAATTTTTTACTTTTTAAATTCACTAACAAAGATTCTCTCCTGAGTGTAGAGGATGTGGCTTACCATAATAAGAATACAAAAACATTTTAATGCAGCTTTCTTCTCTCATTAGCATTGAACTCAAACATTTTATAGAGAAGTTGAATTTTTTTAAGGATTAGACATTTTATTAGAGCCACCTTGATAGAAGACATTCATTCATGTAGTTTGACAAAAAGTCAAAATATTTGATAATTTTAGAAATAAAAATCATAAAAACTGTTTAGTTGATTTGGATTCAAAATAGATATAAAATAAAAACAGCCAATAAAAAGACTAACTTAATTTTTCTTTCCCAAAATGAAAACATTCTTAAACACATTCTTCTTCTTCTTCATATAAATTCATCCATCATATAATGAACCTAGTCAATCCTACAATTTAAAAACAATGATTTATTTAATTTGAATTTATCATACTGAGAATTAGAACAAACATTATTTTCATTACTACTTATAATTATCAAGGTTTATCCTACCTAAGTTGATAGATCTTTCTAAAGGATGTTTCTGAACTATTTAATAGACACTGACATACTTGCAGGTTCCACATCATTGTGTAATTCCAGATCTTTTACAATACAACACATGTATAAGAAAAGGACAAACATTCAAACCAATTCAAGATACTTTGAGCTGAAATACAAAGATTGTTCCTTATCTGCACACCTAGGTCATTTTAAATGTAGATATAGCAAAACTTCCATTATTCTGAGTTTGTTTCATAATGAAAATTATTATTAAAATGGGAGGGGAAAAAATTAGTTGATTTGGACATTACTCTTGAATTGATAACAAAAAATGAGAACAAACATTAACAAATAAAAAACAAAGCTAAAAATAACCAATTACTGTTTCTGCAAATTATTTTTATTTTTAAAATTTTATTTATTTACATCAAAAAATTTTAATATGAACTAAAGTCAAATGAATTATTTAATTTACACTCCTACATTGTAACATCATAAATTATAATATGTAGGTTTCTGAGATTCTGATTCTACACCTTTTTGTAATTTGTAAATAGGTTTTAAAAATTTTTCAATATAATTATGTTGCATGTCAAGTCTTATGCTGGCACAGTTTTCATTAAAAACTGAAAGCTTTCCTGTTGAACCACACATTCTACAGTACAAAAGAATATATACAACATAAACGTGCATCTATATCAATAAAAACTTCTTATTCTTTTGTTTACTTTGTCCCATGACTGACATCCTGAAAATGACAGAAAGGAAGGCCCCAACACAGGCGTCATGCTCAATTTTAATAAAGATTGTGAATCAGATAAAGAAACATTTGCAACATTGTTATATTATGTTTGATTAGCTGAAATAAAAAATCAAAATTAAAAACTTCATAAAATTACTTTTTTCATATTACTTTCCAATTTAATGAAATTAACAATTTGAACCAAAAATTTTTATTTCTATTTTACATGAATGTCCTCTGCAATGCTCTGCACACTAGAAGTTCTGTTGTATTTTAATTTTTTTTAATGAGAAACATTAGAAGAAAAAATACTCAAAAATAAACTCTCGTAATGAAACAATATATTTGTTTCAGAAAAAGGATATTTCACATCTTGGGAACAGGGAGGTGGTGTCTTTTAGTCTATCAGAGCTAAAAAGAACCTGAAAACCCTGGTGTTCCATTTTCTCAAGACATTCTTCAACATCCATTCGAAAGTTAATTGATTTTCTTAAGAATACATTGAAATATATAACTCTTTCTTAAAATATAAAAAAGAATCATTAGAAATCTGAATAATAATTGAATAAATATTAATTTACATTTTAATTTCAACAACACAAATGAATCATCATAAAGCACCGAACTACTGTCATATTCTCCCCTCATTTCATCCTTTTAAAATTGAAGAAATCCAACATGCCAAAATATTTGAATTCTTCCTTTTGAATGTAATTCACAGCACTCTTGAGTGATTGAAATTAATTTATAACATTTATTTGTAGAAAACTTTAGTATTTTGTATAGGATTATTACGGCAAAATCAAAACCAGGCAACTGTTTTCTTTTAATAGCACAATTCAATACCAATAGTTACAACATTACCACCTCTTTGGTGTATTATTAATCTTTGTTTATATGAATTACACTTTTAAGCAAAATTTACAAAGTTTTAAAGAATATTTACATTTTAATTCTACATAGATTTAAACTCGTACAAAAAAACATTTAATACAAATTAAGTTATTTGTTACTTCAAGAATATACATATGGGGAATTTTTTGTATTAAATATCATTTCCTAATGAAAATTTTAAGAAATTGTGATTTCATTTCTTGTTCACAAGATGCAATGATGATTTTATAGGTTTTAACATTTTATTGATGTGAAGATAAGAAAATATTTACCCCTCCCAAAGGGGTTTATTATCAAAACTAAGAATTTTCTAACAATCTTCCCCCAAAAAGTGAACCCAATGTATAATGCTTCTTCTTTCACAAGAATACATGGGAAAAGTAGATTGTGTAAGCAAATATCTTACTTTAATCTTGTCTCCACGTACAAGATGTGAAGTATTGCTGCTATAGAAAGACATAACTGAAGAGTGTAAGTGATCATATTGTGCATGTTAAGTATTGTATTTTTGATGTAGAATAGAGGGAATTCACGACATTCTTTTGGGATGAATATTTTATTTTGACATGTAGTAATAAAAGTTTCTGGTACATAGCAGGAACTTTTGTTACAGCCTCTCTTAATAGTGCAATACCCAATATTTTCTCATACAAATTAACATTATTCTGAAATTGTCTTAAGAAATTAAGCTACAGTACTTGATTTATACTCATGATGGCAACAATAAACAATTTGTGTGAAAAAGAATAATTTATTTATGTATAGCTTTTAAAGTATCCCCGTATGTCCGTAATCTTGTTTTCAAAGTATATCAAAGATAACTTGAAGGAAAATAAACTGCAACTCTAATACATACACATTCCAGGCATGTAACAATGTTTACTACTCCCAATACTCCATTATATTATTAGTAATTTGTCGTAATTATTTTGGGGAATGTTCAGAATCACCATTTTCTTACCACACCACACAATTAAAATATAGAAAAGTTGAATTTTAGTTGCTTTAAATCACACGTGTTACAATGTGTAACTTGAGGCTGAACTGATATCATACTGAATTTAATTAATTATTTCATTTCACTTCCAACATTTACATTTTTATTGAGGTAGGTCAAAAAAATTTAACTTTGGAATTTATAACTTTCTGTCAGCAGGACATTACTATTTCTATTATTTCTCACCAATATACCTATGCAGACTTTCATGTTCATTTAAGGCCTCTCTTCTTACAGCAACATATAAAGAATCATTTTTGAAGAGTACACTCTTAATTATTCAGTTTTCAAATGTCTTACATTATCTGTTTTCTTACTTACAATACAAAGCAAATGACCATGCATTACCAGGTTGTTTCTCATTAAATATATTTACTTGTTGAAATTGTGAGGATAGTGACATAATGAATGAACTGAATACATACAAAATGTATGAATACTTCTTTACTGGTATGCCTTGCCATTTCTACTTCTAAAGGAAACTAAAAGAGGAGGAAAAATAAGAGAAATTAAGTGAAATTTTGATTGGGTTGATGGGAATATGCAAATACTTTAATTTCTCTCTGAACTCATGAGCCAAGAATATTTAGTTAGTAGATCAACTAATGTGATTTTAACTACACATATTCCATTTTCTTTTTTTGTGTAATATAAATTTTACATACATTTTTGATATGATTATTAAAATTAAATAAATACTTTTATAAAATTACCATATTACAAAGCTTTACTTCTGGTTTTGGGGTTCAGAATAAGATACATTTGCATCTTATGGACGAAGTGGCAAGTCTAAAAAATATAGACAGCCATTTACTTTGTGATAAAAAATTTTCTACTAGAGTTTTATTGCCAACCCTTGATTTTGACATACATTTTCGTAGAACAGATCTCACATTGTTCATGTGTCCAGCTGTATCACACAAAAAGAAGAGAAAATTCTCCTACACACAACAGAACATGATACTGAATTATGAATCAACATTAAATCTTATAAATCTGAATAATTCAATGAAAATCATTATATTACTGGTACTGTTTCACTTGAAGAGCTGAAAGGATTGTTTTCTATATACTATACTATGAACACAGAAATGAGAAACATGTGTGAAATAAATTTAAAATGTATGTAAAAATGAACCAAATATGTCTCAAGGAACAAAATGTTTTTCAATTTATCAGGCTAGATTTGCCTTTCATAAATTTGTAATTAAAAGTAAATTGCAGGCATATATTCAAATTATTAAAGTTTTTTAATTGAAAAGATAAATATGAGATAACACTACTACATTGATACTATAATGCACTTATTCAGTCTTTGTGCATCTCTGAGTGTGCAATGCATGCCCTTAATTTAACATGGAAAGCTATTTACTGAAATCAATTAATTTTAACATGATTGTTTTGCATTATTAATGCATTGTATTGTAGTCTTAGTGATGTATACAAATGTTTTATTCCTTATTTTGTAACAATTACCTCTAAACATAAGTAAATATGTGGACATGTATGATTTTCAAAAAAGTCCCATTCCATGTTATACTTATTGTCTTTATCCACAAGATACAAATACATTTTAAATTTTTCTATGTCTGAGAACTGTCAAAACTATAATTCAAGTGCATCAATTATCAGTATATTTACTATAAATGTCACGTATTGACAATTCATTATTATAATGATATGACTTTGGTTAGTTACTGACTAGTAATCTCAATCTAAAACTAAGAAACAATATAACAGTTTAAGAAAGTGATTTACAAACTCTCATTAATATTAGATGATTTTATCCTACAATTTTCACATTAAACATACTATAAAATCAAATAAGTAAATCTTGATACCAATTCAAATCATGTATCTTGCTAGTACTGCCTTTAACAAAGAACATATATGTTTAAATATCTTTCATTTCAGATATTTTATATACACAGATTTTAATACAAAGGCCATTTCAGTATTTTGTCATGATATTCTTTTACTGAATACAATTGACATATATTTTTTATCATTATTTCACAGAAGTCTTTACTTGCTTTAAGAAACATTACGCACACATGGAACACTTGCACCATTCCTCATTAAAATACACAAATATTAACAAACAAACAAAACACAACAATCTGATGTTTTCTACAATTGTTCACTATTTTGTTTTTCATCCTAAGTTATAAAAATGCACTTACTTCATATATGAGACAACAACAAAATTTAACAGTCAATAGAAATTTAAGGAACCTCCACATAATGCAACCTTTTGAAAGGAATCCAAAGACAAATATGTTCCTTCAAAGCACGACAACTTTCACAGCACAATATAACCAATCAACTTCACACCATGAAGTTTGGCACAGATAAGTGGGATGGCTACACACTTAACAGTCACACAGGACATTCATCACTGTCAGCAGCATAATCGGCAGAATTATCACTGTCTTCATCTACTTCATCTACGTCAATGTCAAAATTATTCCTCCAGGTTGATGAAGAAGGTGATTCTTCTATACACCCATCTTCTTCCAGGTCCAATTCCATTACCATACTATTACTACTAGTTCCATTGTGAACTAATATGTCAAGATTTGGGGAGAGAGCATCTTCTGCATTACTGTCGAATGCCCTGGAAGTAAATTTAGTATTAAACTAGAACATTTATTTTCAATAAAAAAGATGGCAAAACATCAATACTTTCTGAAAGACATGTCTGATAAATTAAATATTGCTCAGAGTGTGCTTAAATAAAATTTTATTAAAGCATACCCAAGATTTTCAAAGGTTGGAGTGATATAATTGCATAGATAAACATGTGAATTTTATTGTATGAGATAAATTACATTTTGAAATTAATGAAATTACTTTGTTCTGGCTTTAACAACCAAAACAAGGCAAGTGTGATGTACCACCTGGGTTAAAGGGTGGGGAATTCAATTCTCACCTTTGGTAATGGCGTGAATTGTATATGCGCACACAGAAACATTATTGGAACTCATCATTTTAGTTTCACAAATGAAAAATCTCTTCTTGAAGTTTTGTGGATAAGATCATGACAAAAGATACTGGGACAAGAGATAGCTGTTCATGGAGTCTACAACTGATTTAAGCGAGAAAAATGTGGAAATCAATGAATGCAAGAAAACCTTTATGGATAATTAGCTACCTAAATTATGATTCATTTCAGATTTACATGTAAAAGAAAATGAGGTATTTCATTAAACAATTTTTTGCTTTTATTTTTCCCATTCAACTATGAGTACAAAGAATTCTAGCATACAAAGTTGCTACATAAGATTTACATGAATCACCTGATGGTTTCATCACTTTGTGTATGTAGTAATGGTAACAACAATAATTTCTTTCATTGTATGGTGAGAATTTACTATTTAATAGAAATGAAAATCCAAATAGCTGACAGTACCACACATTTATTGGCATTGTTTGCAGACATGATTGCTATTCTAAAATGCACATTTTTATAGCAAGTTCAAACTTAGTAATTTACTTTCATGTAATACAAAAAGGACTGAATAGTGATTCATTTCAGAAGGAAAGCCAACAAATTAAAATCTCACAGAAACCTAGAAATTCAAAGAGCATAAGATCAATCACAAAATTATAAATTAAGTTTTGTATGCCTATTGAATAAGTTCTTTTTTATACACAACACAAAATAATTAAAGAATTTTGAACAAAGGAACCAAATAAGAGAGGATTAGTTTTTTTGCTTATTCTTATGTGTGCATTAATACTGCAAGATAATTCAAAAACAAAATTTTATAAGCTTCAAATAGCAATAAGTAAAATTAAAATTAACGTCAATAGAAATTAACTCATTCAGTGTCTGGACATGGTTTATAAAGCAATTTTTTTATGACATTCACAATATAAATGTCACGATCAATTCTCTTATAATTAGCAAGCCATTTTGAAATAGCTTATGCAAGAAAATCAAACTAATTAAATTTGAATACAAATTTTAATAAATTCTGTGTTGTTTCAAATACTGTTTAGTTTGTAGGACCTAATTTGGTAGAACATAAAGAAAATAAAGGCAGTTCCACATAAGCTCTTACAGTCTCAACATTATATAATAACAATGTTTAACTTGAAAGATGTACGTTGAATATCACAAGATCAATATTTCATACACATGTCAAGAACTTGTGGTACATGTGCATGTCTAACATTTTATCTGAATATTTCATCAATATCCGCTGAATATGTACAACAATTAATTTAGACCTTAAACAGAACACATATATATTATAGAGTGGCTCTACAGCTATTTCGGTTTCTCCACTCTCAGACTCCATGCCTCTTGTTTGACCACAGATCATCTTGCATTTCTCTTGCCGTCATAGCCTCTCATACTCCCTGCTTCCATGCAAGTCTGGGTCTTCCTCTCTTCTTCCTGTCAGCACCCAATGCAGGACTCGTTTTGGCCATCTTTCATCTGTCATTCACATAACATGACCACACAATTTGTTTTTCTCTATTTTGTCAAGGATACATACTTTTGATAATTCTGAACCCCAGGAAACAGGCTTAATTTTTTAATATCAGGGATTATTGATTTTTTAATATACTTTTATGTCCATTCCACTCTTCTTTTATAAAATTATATTTCAAAGTTAGCAATGGATATTTTCTGTTTCATCATTCTTGCATGTTTTTGTCAATTCTTTTCATGTTCTCTTATTTTCTGAATCATTGTATTTCCAATCCCCTCTCAATCTGTCCATGTCTTACCCATTACCTTAAGATATCTTTTTTGGGCTTTGATTATTTGCTCTTCTTTTTGGTTTAGTATTAATGTTTTCTACCATTAAGTTAACACTGATTTGGCAAAGAAGTTGCAATAAATAATTTTTATTCCAGCTAAAATGTTCTTGTGATGATTTATTATGCATCTAATGACCAAAGATTTTAGCTTTTACTTTGATATCTTTTTCTTTTTATAATAATCATCATCATCATCATCACCATGAACTAACCAAAAATTAGGCTTTACAATCTGTTTCTATTGGTTTATTACAGTATTATAAGTTGCAATAAATAATACAGAAGTTGCAATAAATAATTTTTATTCCAGCTAAAATGTTCTTATGATGTTTTATTATCAATCAACAACCGATGCTATGGACTCGTTAGTCAGAGTGGTGTTACGTGTCTATGAGGACAGAGAATTTGGTCAGGCCACTTTTTGCGACCTGAGCAAGGCTTTTGACTGTGTGGATCATGAGATAATTTTGGATAAGCTAGTTTTCTATGGTTTTGGCAAAGTGAGTGTTGGGATGTTTCAGTCTTTTCTTGAGAACCGGAAGCAAATTGTTTGTATAGGCAAAGAGAGGTCTAATGTTGCAAATATCAAATGTGGAGTTCCCCAAGGGTCGGTGCTAGGACCCATATTGTTTACTTTAATGATAAATGATTTACCGCCCTTCTTAAATACCCATACAATATTATATGCAGATGATACAACATTCATAAACACCAGCGTAGACTTCCAATCACTACAAAAATTAACGGAAGACACTTTATCTCAAGCATCAGTCTGGTTCAGAGCTAATGGCTTACTACTAAATGATAGCAAAACTCAACAGCTTTGTTTCACCTTAAGAGACATACCTGTAACTAATTACGATACAAATGTAAAATTTTTGGGCATATATATAGATAATAAATTATCTTGGGGAAATCATATAAATTATATCTCAGTCAAACTCTCCAGGGTGTTGTTCTTGATAAGAAGTCTGAAAAGGCATATACCTTTGAATTATTTAAGATCTGCTTACTTTGCTTTTTTTCAGAGTATAATTTCTTATGGAATTTTGCTCTGGGGAAATAGTAGTAACATTAATAAAATTCTGATGCTACAAAAAAAAGTTATAAGAATTATTTCTGACGCCCATAAGTTAGATCACTGTAGACCACTTTTTATTAGGGTTCAATGTTTGACCGTTATTAATCTCTACATTTACCATCTTTTGCTGTATGTGAAGAGTAATTTGTCAGATCAACTACTTAGAGAAGAAATTCACTGCCATAATACAAGGAACAGTAAGCGTATGGACATACCTTTCCAAAGACTTTCAAAGACACTAAACAGCTATGAGGTTATTGGCTTGAAATTGTTTAATAAACTTCCACATGAAATAATAGATCTACCTTTAAATTTATTTAAAAGTAAGTTGTACAATATATTAGTTAATACTCCTTTTTACTCCATACACGAATATCTAGAATGTGAAGCATTGCACTGACATTTGATGGGCACTGCATTTTGATTGTCTGGCATCTTGTCCTTACTCATTGTGTAGTTGATTCACATGGAGTGTGTGTTTTGCACTGTCTTGTGTCATTCGTTTTCTTAGTTTGTAATTTACTCTAAGCACTACTGTATCCATCGTAGTACCTTTAAGTGTTCATAACACACGGTTCATTCTCTATAGTCTGTAATTTGTTTTTTGCACTTTTGTATCCATGCCTGACTTTGTCAATTGCTGTACAGCCTAACGACAATAAAATATTATTATTATTATTATTATTATGCATCTAATGACCAAAGATTTTAGCTTTTACTTTGATATCTTTTTCTTCTTATAATCATCATCATCATCATCATCACCATGAACTAATCAGAAATTAGGTTTTACAACCTGTTTTTATTGGTTTATTATAGTATTCTTAGTAGATCATTAGTCTTCCAAGTTTTCCTGCTGTTGCCGCATCTTTACTGGTCTGCCTCTATCTCCGATCCTTCTTTTTATTACATAATATATACTTGTTTATTTATTATTATTCTTATATAATTATTGCTATATATGTTTATTATTACATTTATTTATATTTCATTATTTTATATATAAATATACATCATATTTAATATCACAATATCATAATCAAGCAAAGTGAAAAAGCATATGAAACAAGCAGTTGGAAAGTACAGAAGACAATGGTTCACAAATTATCTTAGAAGAGACATTAAAAAAATGTGGTGGGTGGTCCAGTTCTTTTTGTCAATGGATTCAGTCATCTGCTAGGCTGTGTGAATAACTGAAAGTAAAAGAAAGCACTCCTTCACAATCTAACAAGACTGGTAGCATTCACACATGAAGACAAAGAGAGTTGGTCACGTTGGTCAGGTGACTTCAATATTTTAAGTCAAAAATATTTGTATAACAATGGAAACTTGTACATTTTCAGTTAAAGCATAAACTCCTACAAAAACAAATTAATAAATGTCTCTTTATAAAATAAAACTAAAATGCCTAATATGCAGCTATCTCTTGAAATTCGATCATCTCTTCCCTCCCTTGGATATTTTCATCTTGCCTTCGGAGTACTTCACCCACATCCTTGTGATGATTGACCGACAGCATGGAGCTGTATGCCTCTCAATGCCCTCCTGGGCACTGCAGGCAGTCCATGGTTTGCTATCACCTATCCTTGACTACTGAGGTACGTGGATGGCTCCTTGGAGTTAACAACCACGCCTGCACTGCACATGAAGATTATTCTATCTGGCTAGCAGTTTACGCATAACAATTTTGATGTGCTAATGACCCATGAGAGTAATTATACAAATGAAACAGATATTCACATTAAAATGAAACTAAATATAATTCAACAGCATACAATTTTGGTTGTAGCACAACTGGCACAATCCACCACTGGAATGAAGTTTGTTATTTGTTCTTTATTCAATTGTTTATGACAATGTTCACTCTGTTGTATTCTTTCTCTATTATTCTTTTGACTTTTGTACTTGAAATTTTCATTTATGTACATCATTTCAAATCTGTTACTCTGCATTAAACATTATCAAATGGAGCCAAATTTATTTGGTCAATAGATTTTATAGTTTTCATTTTCTTTCCAAGTTCTACAGAAATATGCTCTTTAATTTCAATATAGTTTCTGTATAATACAGGTATCAAAAAGCAGTAGTGACAGTACTAAATATACAGTCTCGCCTGAGACTAAAATTTTAGCAATAACTTCGATATAATACTATTATATGAATAATACTGTTAAGCTTTCATTTTTGTATAATTCGAATTTTTGATTACTCGTATACATTTCTAATAAGTTAGAAAAAGTATTTGTCTTCTTTGTTTTTGAAATATTCATATTAACTGTAAGTCTGACTTGTTTATAATCTATTAATAACATGTGCAGCAGTGCAACATGTTTACCATAACAGTTCTTTTCTTTATTATTTTCAAAAATGATATTTATGATTTTTCTCTTTTTTTGTTGCAACTCTTTCCTCTTCCATTATATTTTCATTGCTTTCTTCTATTATTATCTATTATTTATTTATTTATCTATCTATCTATTATCATATTTGTTCATTATTCTTGTTACCTCAGTGGCCCAGGGGCATCAAGTTCAAGTACAAAGAGCCAAAGGCAGTGGGTTCAAGATCTGTGTAAGGCATGGTTGTTTTCAGCATGTGATTGTGGCATGATTGGCTTCTCATACCATCACCCCACAATCATTCACCTCTCATCCTCATCACTTCAGATGATTAGAGATGGCAAAAAAACATTGATGTTTTTAAAACCGATATTTTTGAGTAGAAATATCAACATTATATCGTTAGTGTTTAGCTTTCGATGTTTTCTTCAGATAGATATATTTGTCCAGAAACATACATGTTTTCAAAAAAAATTCTCATGATATAAATAAAATTTCCAGTACCTATTTTATTTGTGGATTGCTCACAATCAAAGCCATTGACAATTGTCACTGTTGTCGATCCCAAGGCAGCATGATTGCTATTCACAATCTTTGTCCAGTGTTGTTATCTTTTTTTATTGTTTTGAACATGGTAATATTTTTAAATTGCAATTTGAACCTTGAATACAAAGATCCACGTAAGGTAGCTAATCAAATTAATAAGGTAGCTAAAAATTTTAATTCCTGTAAGTATGGCAATAATTATAGCTGCTCATTGATTAGAAAATTAAGATGACAGTCAAATTTAAGGCAGAATATATTTTAAACTAATACTGACGTGTTATGTATTACATTAGAACCAGGAAATTTTACTTTGAAATGTTTCATAATTTTTTAAACATTGATATTTTAAAAATTGATTTTCTTTTGTCAATGCTTTCATCGACATTGGAAACCTTTTGGTGATGTACTGAAGTATCGATGTATCAATGTTTTGCTAAAATTTGCCTTCACTCAGATTCTCTCAGATTCACTCAAAGACATTCCCCCAATGCAAGCCAACAGCAAACCACTGTTGTGATCATCTGCCTAGGAAAGTGAAGGGCATGAAGGTATAAGTTGTTCCCTCACCAATGATCAGGTGCTGAGATGGCACATATCTTTATCATCACCGTCATCATTACTCTTATTTTGTGAAAATTTGTTCCTGATTTTACTAGATGCCTTCCTATCTCCTTTATTTCCTCTATTAAGTAATATTTACACATCCTTGCCACATGCTATCAGGATTTTTTCCATGACTATGTCCACATCAAAAGCTTACATGTTAATTTTCTTTCTATAAAGTTTTGTATATCATTAAATATAGTCTTATTTGCCAACTTGCCCTAAGAACACTTAACCTTTGATCCTACTTCTCCATTCATGATCTTCTGCAGATGATAAAGGGAGCATTCCCTTTATCATTTTTTCCCCTCAATGCTCTTAATCCTTGCAAGAGTGTTTTAAAAAAATTTTCTTTGCACTTTTACAAACCATAATACAGGTTCTTTGAGAATAAGCATTATGTTGTTTTGAATTTTTAAAAATTGTTTAAATTTAATCATGATGTAAATAAAATTTTAATTTTTCAATATTTTAATCAAATAATGTAATCTATTAATTTAATTATTTTGATAACTGATGATGGCATTAACATTAAATTAGCAATAGTATTATATGGATGTATTCAAATATTTGGTAACAGTATTGTTCAAATAACAGTTCTATGAAATATTATTTGCTGTTATATTTGTTATTGATGAGCAAGAACCCCTGGATATCACGATCGGTGTAAACATTGGGATTAAGAAAAAATATTTTAACATACATCTGTTCAAATTTCATGCGCAACATTATGATTAATTTCAGAAATGTATATGCTTACTCTCAATAATGTTACAATTTTGCTTTGCATGAACATTCTGTCTTAAGTAGGTCAACTTGGACAAAACCATATCATAGCATCCAACCTTGTACATTTACAGTATGCTCAGTACGATTCCTAAGAAATGTTCAGAGTACCATAAATTCTAACTTTGTTGTAAAGATATCAGGTCATTAATAGTTCAATGTCAGGTTCGATATCGGGTCATTAATTTTATGTAGATTTTTGCATGTTAGTAATACGTTATTTGAATTCTTTGCTTACAATATTATAAAAATTAAAAACATCTTGTTTCTGAAATCAGCAAAATTTCCTGCTTTTATGCTTCCAGATAGGTACAAACTTTGAAGTTTAATTTTAACAAGGTGCTTTGTGTTTTATATTATAATTATGGAAATATACGAGTCATTAATATTTTAAACACTGTTTTTAATAAAATATCTCAAGCTGCTATGTCAGTGGTATACTATTCATAGCAGGAATTTTAATTTCCAAACAACAATCAATGTGAATGGTTAATATTTTACTGGAAATTTATTTCTTGAACCAATGCACACAAATGGCCAATCATTTTATCAAAGACAGAATACATTTTGCCAAGGTCTACCAAAACAAATTTCCAATCAAATATTCTTGAAACCTACTCTAAGATTTAACATTTTAATATTTTTCAATATTCAAATTTACAAAGTTATATTGTGAACAGGGAGCAATAATTGGCCAGTTTGTTGTCCTTCATTCTCACTGAATTTCACAGGCTTGCAAGAAATACAGTATACAGCAGCCACACCTGAAGTGTGTTATGATTCGAGTTTCCCATGTTTTCTACATGTTATAATAATGCTATGAAATGCAGGGTGTCAGCTAACCAAGTCCCAGTAAACTGAATTTGTATGTTATTCCAGACCCATAACAAACATATTTTTGGAATGCAACAGCTGCCATTATAGCTGTTGCAGTTATAGAAAAGATAAACTTTCTTCCAGTAAGTCAATTATTAAGTAGGGAACCATAATTTCATCAAAGCATTCAAATTTTAGCTTTAACTTCATTAGGATTAAATGCAGTTACGTACTGCCACTTCTTGTTAAGGTAATATACAGCACTTACAGGTATTCTAATGTAACTAGTTTAAATGGGCAAGAAAGCACAAGTAAAATAATATGTAACAGCAACCATGCAATTATCTATTTGATACAGGAAGGGATTTATCTAAAGAACATCAACAATGTACAGAAAGTTTGTAGCATTACAAAATAGCTACCTACAGTCAATCTCCCATAACACATTTTGCTACACTTCTGCTATTTTAATTTAATCTTTTAATGATTGTTGCTGCCAAAGGTTCTTGAATTAAGGTATAAGAGATGGAAGAAGCTTACTCCTCAATTAAGTCGGATGAGAAGAAAAATACACAGGAAAATAAGTATTACAGATCATAATTAATTTACTTAATATGCAATATATGCAATATAAAATTGTTTGCATTTGTATCTAAGTAAGGTAGAAAATATTAATTAATCTTCCATTACAAAATTGTAAATGAAAAGCATTAAAGAATCATAACTGGAAGTTATTAAAAAGCGTAGCTGATGTAAAGAAAATAATGATTATGACCTGGATTTCTTGAAGAACATCCTCCCATGAGAAATTCTACTTGCACCCTTAGTTTTGGGCTCTTGACCTTGAGATTTACTTCTATTGCATTTTCAAGATAAATAAGAATGGAGTATCAAAGAATAGATTTAAAAAATGATTAATTTTAATGGACTTTCTCTTTCATGAACATGAAAGAAATGGATGAATAATACTTTTCAATACCTCCTGAACTGTACAGTGATTTTTCTGTTTAATTTTTTTCGTCTGGAAGGCTCCACTAAACAACTTCTTTAAAATCGCTGAATTTCAAACCTCAACTGCTCAAGGAAGATAATTCATTCAATAAAGAAGTGGTAGGGAATACTAATGACTCGCAGAAAGTTGAGCAAACAGCAGTCAATTTAGAACTAAAAAGACAAAATATACCCTTACTCATCCAGTGAAAGAGTATATCATGTGGGTAAATTTTTACATGCAAAATTGCAAAGCGTACCCCTTATAATAATTTTGTCATCAACTATGCCAACAAATGTGTGATGATTTGTACAATACTTAGGAGAAAATACCTTTAAATGCCAACCTAGGTAACTGTGAAATTACAAAGAAAACATCAGCTCTACAAAAACTATTAGCTACATGCTGAAGTGTCAAAAGCCAAACTCCTGAAATGCATCAGTGCAGAACACACATCCATACTTATACACACAGCACCATGCAACACCCAGGAACAGAACAATTACTTACACTCTTGGATGATGGTTACATCTCATCATCCAGCAGCCTGCAAACATCAATAACACAGTCAAAACCACCAGGTACCATTTCACTACATAGAATATGCAGCAGAGAAGAATTAATTTCAAGCATTCCTCATCCATACTCATTCCTCTCAATAAGAATCTGCACTTCATCAAATTAACTTCTCTACTTCTTATAAATAATTCAGATATGACTTAAGAAAGAAATTATTTAAAATTTGATATATTTTTCTGAATGGTTAATAAATATTGCTGAGAAGATTTTGTTATTTTTTAAATGAATAATCACATGCCCAATCATTCATATTAAAATAAACTTAAATGGAAAATATAGTCATAAATTTTTCGCAAAATAACAGAAAGGCAGAAAAGGTACAGGTATATAAGAGTAAAACTTCATGAATGAGGAATCTAACACAAAAATATGATTGTCTACTACAGCAATAAATGAAATTGAAAGATAATGCAATTAAGTATATCTTTGTGTCTGTTCACAAAAACACTTGCATATTTAGAAAATAAGATCATTCATCATTATTTCAATCATATCTCTTCTAAAATATGTATTATTTAACACTTTAGAGGTGAGACATAACATTTTGAGATCAAAAGTTTTTGCAAGTAACTCCTGAAACACAGTGTTAACAATACATTTGAAAAGATCAATGCAAATTGATCAGTGGCAAAAAAAAAAAAAAAATAATAATAATAAAAAAAAATAAAAAATAAAAATAAAAAAAGAATGAAATTCAACATCACATTGACAATGCAAATTATCCTCATCAAATCAATTCCAATATCACATCAACAAATTGCAATTGAAATGTTTTGTTAATAAAATGGGTACACGGGACAGACACAAACATAGATAAACCAGTGAATCTATTTGCTCATGGTGAAAATGAAATATTCTAAAGATCAAAGTAGAATGAAACTTTCTGAACTAGGATTTTAAAAATATTCAATTTTACATATATATCCATAGGATGCAAATAATGACTTTCATTAACTACCATAATTTAAAAACCAAATTTCATTAAAACATGCTTCCTCATTTTAGAAAAAAAGAGAGCACAATCTACAACTGTGAAATATTAAGTGTCTTTACAAACAAACTCATTATAAAACACTAAAATCATTGCCAGGAAAAATCTAACCACATATATGACTCAAATACTGAATCACAAGATCCCTTAATGGTCAGATCAAAATTATGACGACAACTCAAGTTCCCAAACATCCCTTGTGTTAATCTATTGGAAAACAATGTGTTGAGCCAACCATTAACATTTGACTTATTAAATCTAATTTATGGCAATATTCTGTATTATTATAAACTATTTCACTGCCATGTGGCTTCGAGCTCCAACGAGGAAGAAAAACAACGAACGGGAAAATCTCCACTCTACGAATTGGAAAACATGTTGACACCTCTCTGGAGATCCACATTCCTTTCTAAAAACTTCCAGAAGATTTCCGCCATTACCATGGCGATATATAAGGACCCGCCCAAGCTCCTGAGAGTAGTTCAGACGACAACCACGCCAGGAGGCGGTTCCCTCGGGAGCCGCGCCGGAGACAGTTCCAGCGAGAGCCACGCCGGAGGCCCATATGAAAACTACCACGAAAAGCCGAGCAGAAGAAGATGACGTCAGCGACGAGCCCTACTCCGCCACCGCTTCTGAGAGAGCAATGGGTGAATAGTGGAACGATATGGTAAGAAGACGCCGTCGTCGAACTCGACTCCCCGCCTCGTCTTCCTAAAGTGTTCTCATCTCTCTCCTTCTCTGTCTCTTCTCCATCTCTCTCTAGTAATCACATAATGCAGTAAAAAAAACATTATTATTATTCGAACTCGTAGACATTTGGCTCATCAAGACCCCTTTCCCCATTCAATTCATAACAACCACGATAACAACCACAATCATCGCATCATTTCCCATCACCCTTCCTGCACCTCACTGGGAATACGCTGTAACCGATCAGCTTCTGGAGAGGCATAGGAAGGGGACATCACAACAATATTAAATCCATAAATAATGAAAGTGAAATCCCTCAATGTAAACTGAAGAGTGATTTTTTAACTGATAACAATTTTGTCCACGTTTGATGAATAAACATTTACACATCTATGCTTTCATTTGCACATCCATCCATTCACATTTGTGACCTTTGTAGTTCCACAGCCTTCTCAATGCAACAAGACTCTCTTGATTGATCACACACATTGTAATATGATGCTGAAATTACTGGTCCTCAGGTGAACAATGATATTTGTAAGTGTAGCCAGGATTTTCATTGAGGAGGGGTGGCAGTGAGGCAAAAGAGAAATAAAGATTTATATCAATAAAATAGAAGCGGTATAAAATAGTAAACAATTAAATATTAGTATAATAAGTAATAATTAATTGACTAAATAAATAATTAAAAACTAGTAGCATTACTTACAACATTTTCTGACAATGAAAATATTATGTGACGTCAATAAGAAGAGCTTTAATTTTCTTAACACAAAGAAATCATTAATAATAAAGAATCAAAAACTACTCTTCTTTTAAACAACATTTTTATAAACAAAATGCAAACAAAAAGTTTTTTTTAATATAATTGAGGAAACAAATTTTTACTTTCCCATGTACATACATATATTCTGAGTAATATACATGGTATCAGGAAAGTTATTTAATACTGCATGAAAAAACAGCATATTTTCGGTAAAAAAAATTCATTGCCTGGCCCTGGCCCTGATCCTGATAAAGTGGATAATTCCAGTTGCTAAATTAAGAAAAAAAAATCCTCTGACACACAATGATGAAGCCAGAATCCCTGTTTTGTGGGTCCTTGATACCAAAAACCAATTGACGGCAAAACGTCCATCTGTGAACACTAATAGTGCCAAAACAATGCATAGACTCTTTTCGAAATTGAAGAAAACCCTGTCCATCTGACTTGAGTTGAAGCTTTGAGATTTTGAAACACATTCTTCAAAATTTGGGGGTACTTTACATGAAGACCATTGGACATTTTCAAAATGTTCTCAAAAACAGCTCCAAATTTTTTCATTAAATTTCTTGAAAGAATAGAGTAAAATACACTTATAAAGGTGGCATAGGTCCAATTTTCAGAGTTAATTCTGAATTTTTGAAAATTGCTAAAGTTTGAAATTTTTCCCCATCTTCCAACAACTACATAATTAAAGATAAAGATTTTTCCTTCAAATAAAATTTGTTCTCTCTAGCAAGTTCTTTCAATAAGGTTACATACCTTTTTTGTGAAAATTTTAGTAGTTTTTGATCAAAATTGCGTGCAATGTGTAAAATTTTTAAAAACAACAAAAACAAGATTTTCCATTTTTTCCAAAACTAGCTCCATTTTTTTTTAAACTTTTGGTATAGATAGTACCTAATAAATTCTATGAGATGACATACACACCATATTACTCAATTCTTTTGTTTTTTCAAAAATTATAAAAATGTGATTATTTTGGCTTTCTCAGGTCATTAATATTTACATTAGCAGCTATTTGTTCACATTATTATATTTATGAGTATATGTGCTTTAAATAATGTCCTATAATGTTTCTTGAAAATTGAACCATTTTCTGTGAAAACTAGCTCAAAATTCTGCGTTTTCATAAATGCTCAAACGCCATTTTCTCATAAATGACTCCAAATTTTTTCTTCAAACTTTTCAAACAGATAGTGCTAATTGCAGTAGTAGTAGTGCTAATTGCACTGATATGATGTTAAGTTCTTTTTGGGGGTAATTTTTTGTTTTTTCAAAAATTACACAAATGTAATTTTTTTTAAGATTTCTCAAACTGTTAATATGCACATTCCACTCAATTTGTAAACACTATTGTATTTGTAAATTAAACGGCTTTAAATGACTTTGAAAGAAGTTTTTCGAAAAGTCAAAAAGTTTCTGTGAAAAAGCGCTTTGAATTTTAACTTTACAGTATCGCTTAAATGCCATTTTCTTAAAAACAGCTCCAAATTTTTCAAAGAAAATTATCATTTAGGATGAGGTTTTACTGTTATTTAGTAATCTTAAATTAATATTTCCTTTCTATTATTAGAAAATTCAAAAATTAAGAAAATGTCAAAAAAATGTACTTTGGTCGGTGACAGCTGGCAGCTGGCAACAGTATGTGGCAAGTCCAAATAGCTAGCCGAGATCAATGGAAATAGAAAACTAATACAGGAGAGTCTGTGCCATTCTGTAGCACCACTAGTTAATCTATCACGTGTTTCTGCAAATTTTCTGAAAATAGTATCCTAATGATTTCTTTTTATTTTCTCCTACTTTTTCTGAAACAAGTATCATGTGAACACTCAAGAACTGCAAATCCACTGAGTCATTCTCCTGCCATTGTGGATTCTAATCAAGTTTTTACTTTCTGCTAAGTAGTGAACACTTCTTTACTCCACAAACATGTCAACCCAACAGAAATGTTACCTTGGAATAAATTTTACAAGAGTTAATTTAAAGAATGTTAATTTAAAGTAAATGTTGGAGTAAATTTTACATGACAGACAGAACACAGAAAAAGACAGTAGAGAGCTGCACCCCACCTCCCTGCCCCCATGTGAAGGTATTGAAGATGAGTAGATCGAGAAATGAGAGGTAGAGGAGTTATCTAAGAAAACCTACTGCAAAACTATTTATACTAGAAATATTAATATTTTTTTGTCAATTAAAAATTTCACAAGTTCTGGCAACGATTTGAATTCTGGTACTAAGTAATAGAGAAAGAACAAACTGCAATGTAGTATGTTGTCTGGCTTAGACAATGATATAAACATAGATTCCTTCTAGGAAGATATATAACAATTAACTTCTTAATACATTTTGTCATCTGTGGGAGAGATGAGATTAAGGGAAATTTCTTCAGCATAATGAAACTAATGATTGAACTGACAAATAAGCTTTTATGTATAATGTGTAAGTGGATTTTTAAACTATAGAAAGTGATATAGGTACGCTTTTTGTTTTATTTCAGCACTCAAATTTATTTTTGTAGAGTTAAAAACATTGCAGATTTCGACATAATTCATGGTGTAGGCTTCTGTATCCAGAGTAATGCAAATGCTCTTCAGTCTTCAGAAAGTTCATGACAAGGTGTTCAAAATGACAGTATTTTAGCCTTTGGCAATGCATTTCCTGGGCAGCCGAGAACAGGAGATGTGAAGCTATTTCAATTCACACAATAGACCTACTCACATATTCATTTACTCATATTTACTGTTATCAATTTCTTTCTTTTCCCATATTTTTCCATTCCTTGCCTCCTTCATTTTCTTTTATGTTTCTCAGCAATTGAAAGTTTTGAGTAATTTCTTCTGCTTACATAATCCATTTTGAACTTCAAGAGTATTCCTTTGTTGATTAATCACATCACAGTAATGCCATCTGATCCACTTTCAGCATTTGTGCTGCATTTACACAGTTAAGTATCAAATTTACCTGTTTCAGTGAAGCTGTTCAAAGTAGTAAGTAAACAATAATGAAAAAGTTTGTTTTGCTTGCTTTGCTTCTGGATGTAAATGTAGCTTCATTATGCATACGTTTTGTTGAGCACTCCTTTTGCTTGTAGTGGTAGGAGTATAAAAGAGGGTGAGTTACTGTTTTGTTAGCAATGCAGAAAAATGAAATCAGCAGTTTGTTTACAGTTGCACTTATGTTTTCTATAATTCGGGAACAAAAATGTCCAGTTTTTTCAAATTTGCTGACTTCACAGATAATCTCCTCCCCCATACGTCACATACAGTTTTTACTGTTTTTTGACCAAAGAAATCAAATCACATAAAATTTTTGTTTAAATTACTGTCAATAGTAGACATTGCTACTAGTGTCAAACTTGGCATAACCCATCAAAAAAATATGCATTTTTGCAAGATCTTTTGGAAACATCTTGTTCATTATATGAGATCATTCTATTTAGTGACTTGTTGTAGTAGTCAGGGGTGGATCCAGAACATTTTTTGAAGTGTTTGTGTGCATACATGCACATGTATGAGGGAAAGGGGGGAAGCAATCATGATGATACAGTTCGTGCCCCACTTATTGTGTTTGAATAAATTGTTAATTGAGCTGGAGGTGGGGCATGGCCCCAATGCTCTCCCACTCCTTCTAATCACCTTGATCCATCACTTTCAGCAGTCAAGTAGAGAGTGTGTCACTGAACTATGATAGAAGTCTGGTTGTCACCTGGTTTATTTGTACAGTGAACTGTTCTCCTGCAACATGACAGTTGGTCTAACACTACATTACAGTCAATGTTTAACTTCAACAATGATACATTGAGCTCTGGTTTACATGATGATTATGTGCAATAGGGACATTAATCCACCCACATTTTATATTCACCATATTGATCAAGTTTACACGCTTAACAGTTTCAAAAATACTGTTCTTCTTGACTCAAAAGACAATGATCATTCCTTAATGCTGCTCAATTTTCTTTATACATACCAACAGTATTCACAGGCATGTGTCACCTGACTTGCATATAAGCAAATTCACGATATTTCCCCTTCTTGTTTATTAAATGCAAATTTAATTGAAGATCATTTTTGATTGATTAATTGAAAATCATTTTTGTTAAAGTCATTCATGAACTATTTGAAATATTTAAAATTGAATGCATGCAAATCTACAGTGCTTAAACATGTTTCCCATCACATTACTTCACAGCCTGGAGGTAGAAAAATATCAGGTGACAAAAACTTACATAGGTCAAATTCAAATATGATCTCACAATGGCACTGAGCAAGTGGAATATTGTGTTCATTTGGATATTGGACAAGCACTTGGGTACACTAAATCTAAGATCTGCAATATAGTCTCACAGATGTGATCTGATAAAGAAAGAACTTGCATGACTGTAATAAGAATCCATGTATTATATCCATAAATATTTATTGAAATACCAAAAGTATGAAATTTGTATTTTAGTAGTGATATGTGCAGGGGGGTACTCATGGTGTTTGAGCCTTACCCAGAAGCCAATGATCCGTATTAAAAAATACAGCTTTTGTTAATTTTCAAAACTAATGAAAGTCATTCAATATATCAATTGTTTACATTTTAATATTAACTACAAAACAACAAATAAAAATACATTTTATATTCAGCATAAATTAAAAATTCTTTATAAGAAAACATCATCTCAGCTAAACAATGTAGCTGTAGCCCCACTCCTGGGTGTGCCTCTGATGTTAAGTGAAATAAAATTTCATGATTTGGGTTAAGTATGACACAAAATAATTTTTTGTCAAGCCTTAACAACTGGAATAGAGTTTTTAAAATATATTCTTAAAATTAAATTAAAATTTATGTTTGCCGAAAAATCCATTTTCTAATTGATACTGTGTAATATTAAACTTACTGATAAAGATGTATAACAATTATTATTAGTTGACATTCTTTGTTAAGAGTGTCTCCAGTGTATGTAGGAGTAAATTATGAAATATAATAAAGAAGGTTACACATTTATAGTGTTGATATAAGTTGCTATAAACAATATTTGTGTAATATGCTTCTAAATGTTAATACTACCACATTATTAAATCCACCATAACTTTTCTTTGAAAGTAATGTACATAAAATGCTCAACATAAATACTTACTGATCATCCTGTTGATCATTTCCACCTTCTTCAGCAACCAATAATTCATATTCATCTGCTGCATATCGGTCCCAATCTGACAGCTAATCAAACAGAAAAAAGACATATCTTACTCACAGAATTCTTGCTTCCTAGCATTAAATGTGAAAGGAAGATGTGGTGACAACATAGTGCAACCCTCATCTCTGTAATCTTTGTCAGCCAAAAATTAAAGCAAAGTTTTTATTCATCCACATATGTCTCAGTTTGTGTGTATACTTCCCGCTGCTTTCTATATACATATTGTAGTTCTGGGAACATGATTTTCAAAGTAATTCCAAAATCTTTATTTTGGGTATGTGAAATGTCATGGTATAGTTTTATTCAATTCCTCTTTCCTATACATTTTTTTCTTCACAAGTACTAGAGCCTCCCAACAAGTGTATTTGGGGCCCCCAAATGAGGAAATCAGGCTTTTATAGTCTATCCCACTGTTAGGGAATTTGCTGAGAGATTCAATTAAGAAAGCTGAAGAAATTACATACAGAAGAATTTGGCTTCAGAGTCCTTTAAAAACATAGTTTTTCTAGTATAGTTGTTATATGCTTGCGACTGCATCACTCCCCAAAATATGTTCTTCTGGCAGCCCAATACGTTGTTGGAGCACTGCTTCAACTGATTATGATTCAAAGCCTTAGTTCAATTCAGTGCATGAAGATAGAGCATGGAAAAACACAACTAAGATACTTTAATAGTAAATTTAGCAACGCAGAAAACTGTTAAATCAAAGAAAGCACTAAATCAAAATCTACAGAAACAAACTTATTTTCTTTCCTTTAAGTTGTTGCTTCTCCAATGGATCAAAATTAAGCTCCTATTGAAATATTTTTAAATCTTTATTTTTAACATTTTTATATCCTCATCAAATTTTGCTTTTAAAATTACCTTCACACTGGATTCATGACATTGCTTTGGATTGAATATCTTTGAACCTTAAGTATTGATCTCAAAAAGTAAAAGAAAGTAAAAATACCATAAATATTGATCACAAGAACACTATTTACTCATCTTTCAAACTCACTATCTATTTGAGCAAAGGCACATCAGGGTTTGATCTAAGGCCCTGTTCGGTTTCTTGTGTACGTAAACAAAATGCCCTCATTCAGTAGTTTTCTTTGCCAATGATACAAATGTTCTTTGCAAAAAAGAAACTGTAAGTAGAATGATTTCAAATTTTTCAAAATGGTTTGGTAATAACAAATTAATAGTAAACGAAGGAAAAAGATTGTACTGCAGTTTTGGATTTCCAACAGGCAATTTCAAGCACCATTAAAAGCGAACAATATGAATTTGGCTCATGTCAAGGTAATATTTTTGGGTCTCTTAATTCAGAGAAACCTTAAATAGAATAACCATATAAATAAAGTGAACAATAAATTAAATTTACTATGTTACACATTCAGAATCCTTTCAAATTCAGATATGAAGATGCAGCACAGTGTAGCAATTTGCAATAGTATGTTCTTGGATCAGATATGGCATAATATTTTCAGGAGACACAACCTATAATACCCAGACAAATTATGGAGGAACATGTTTATTTGTTCAAGTTCCTTGTATCAAGTTCCTTCAAAATATCTAATGTTATTATTCACTCCTGAACCCCTCAAATCAAAGAACAATCACACAGAACTAGGGCATATTAATTTGTGCAAATTCCATGTAAATAATGAAAATAATTTCAATTTCATATTATTTTCCTTTTTACTACATGACTTCTTTTTAGATGCCACAATATGTTTTACTAAATTAATTTCTATTGATTCTAAAAAACTTTCATATTTTTTTTACATTAAATTTTTGTGACAATGCAACAGTATTTTGTTAATAACTATTTTAATTGGTATGTTTCTTATTTATTTTTAGTGTAGCCCTCTATTTTATGAAGTAAAAATGTAATAAAACTGACCTCATGACCTTCATTATCATGATCCCTTTGCGAAGCAAATGGATCACGCTGCTCATGGTCCAAATACTTCTCCAAGTTGAAGAAAGTGTCAAAAAATATAGGAGTCATTTTACATCTTTTCAGATCTGAGAGAGAGATTTTGCCAGGCTGTGCTGGATGTATCATATCAAGCATCTGGGAAAAAATAAATATTAGATGTAGTGCACAGTTCCTAATAAGTCCACATCAATCTACGGACAATCCAACAAGGAAAAATAAGGGAGCACTCTCATTGATAGCAGCTAACTTCACATAATTAAATAATATTTAGCATGATAGAAGGACCCCACCTTCTATTCATAAGAGAATCTCCCAAGTAGGTAACAGTGTTAATGTAATTATTTTCATGACAACATTAGGCTCCATACCTGACATAAACAGTCTTCAAAAGGTAATGTTTCAATTCCAATAGCATCCATTCGTTGCAACTGCTCTTCATAAAAATACTCTAATTCATACATGGACAAATAACCATCTCCATCCAAATCCATACATCTGTGAAAACAGAACAATGGTCCAAACCAAAAATTAATGTCATCCATAAAACACAAAGAAAATGACATATATTTTCAAAGAATCTGATTATATTAGTTATATTGTAGAACACATTTTTTGATATGCAGTATAAACAAGAAACAAAACAAGGGCGCAGAAATATCTCATTAAACAAATATAACATTGATATTGCATCTCATATCAATTTTGTTTTTAACACTGCTCAATAAATGTATATTCTAAAAATGAGCTTCACTTCTCACTAAAAGCAACAACAACAAAATTATAAAGCAAATTTTCATTTTTAACTAAACAAAAGTTTCCTATTAACGAGATAAGCGAATTACTCCTTTTTTCAAGGTATAACATTTAGAGGAATGTTTTACCTAAACCAATACTCAATTGCAGTGGGATGCCTCTTATCTTCTTCAGACAGCAGAAACCACACAAAGTCAGTGTAACTCATTTTCTCTTCTTGGTGTCGTCCTCCTCGAGTAACAGCTCCTGAGAATATGCGGTCAATCATCCTTGTCGACAGGGCTAAAAGCAGACATTTGAATGTGAGATATGGAAAATATATAATAATAATGCTACATGTCCTTTCAAAATGTGCTATATAAGAAAATTGTATTCCTGCATGCCTCTCCAAACACATTTAATGAACACACTGGCATATAGTGATCATTGAACTAGATTAAGATGATTGATACAATGATTTATAGTGAATGACAATTTAGTTAGCAGAATCTATCCAGAAAAAAAAAAGTTCATTATGCAATGGTATAAAGGAGAATACACTCAAAATTTAATTTTATGATATGAAAATGTATGTAATGGTATTAACTTAAAAATGGTGCCAACAATGAAATGAAACACTGCAAGGGAATAATATAAGATCAGCCAAACACTTCTTTTGTTCATAACACATTCCATATGTAATAACCAAAATAATAATAATAGTACCACTCTTGGATATTACTCTACCCACTATAGTGCAATATACCACAAAATTAAGTTAATTAAATAACTTACAATCCAACTAAGTTGGCACATATGTCATACAGCACTCACAAGACTTTTTTACAGCCTTGTTGAAATTAACACATACATTTTAGATAAATAGAACCTGATTTCTCCTAGTGTTTATATCAATGTTAAGTATTATTTGAGTTTGTATATAAATTAGAAGTATTGACAATGCACGGAGCACTAGTTAACAAAGATATTGTAGGCCTTCGCTATTGCTAAATATACAGTATGTATTTGCAAATCCAAATTTAACTTTTGACTCATTTGACAATAAAAGGCAATGAAATCACACAATATGACCAGCAGTGTACACTGACAATGAGAGTCTCTATAGGCTCTGGGAGAATCAATGTCATCACAGCTATTAGTACTAACCATGGTCACTGTGTCTGGCCAAATCTTGCCTGTCAATGTATAAATCATGATCTCGATCAAGTTCCCAGAACTTGCAGTATATGACATAAAAATGTTCATAACTGAAGTAAGCTGTCACTTGATTAATATCTTCTTCTTCCTCTAAAAGCCGAATGATACGTAGAAGATCAGAACGACGTAATTCTGGCAATGAGATCTTACCACTCCATGAACGGTTCACACAATAGAAAATACGTGTAATGACCTGTAAAATACAAATAAATAATGGTAGTAAGTAATGAGGTATTACTTGCTACAAAATATTTTTTTCCACAATCAAACACTGAATATGAACCTAAGTTAGAACACAATCATATACAATGGTATACTTTGCACAGCAATGAAATGAAGTGTCTCAATTAAGCAGTTTTTATTTTAAAGTAATAATAATGTGAATCATTTCTTCATTTTCATTATTTCATTTTTCAATTACTTACATAATTCTTTCTTCGGTATTCATTATTGTTTATAATATAGACTTGGTATATTATAGGGTCTTTAAAAAATATAAGAATATTATTTCTTTATGTTGTATTAAGACTAAGTTGTAATCAGTGTTCTTGTTATCTGTGTAGATACATATCATTATTCCAGATCATGAAATTCCAATAAAGGAGTTACAAATTACCGTATGCACATAGCGTGAATGGAACTCAGTGGCTTCTTTGAGAAACGTTAAACCTGGATGAGTGTCAACAACATCCTGCACCATAGGGATGAAATCCTCTGTGGTCAAATCACGCATCTGACCTTTTGAAAGAATGTAAAAAAACCGAGCAGCAGCATCATGACATGTTGAGGACATCCTGAAAGACACAAATGATTTATTTCAGTGCAATTTTTAAATGAATTCATGAAATAAAGATAATTTATAAAGTAATTATTATTCCTTAACCACTCTATTTGCAACATTGGGATCAATTTAAAATTGGAAATTAAAAACTAACTTTACTCACTTTGATTGACTGAAGTAAAATTGTCGAACTGAGGTTAGTGTTATAAAGAGAATTATTACAACAAAAGTATTCTAAAAATCAACGATCTTTTATTAACTACTATCAACATCAACCTGTCACCTGCCTGCTGAATTGTCAAATTCAAGTGAAAATTAAAGAGTATGTTTAAAAAATGGACAATTTTTTTTTATAATTTTGTCTTGCAACATCTTATTACAATAGCAGCCTAATTTCATAATTCTCTGATCTTGTTTTGTCATAAGATCATGTTTTTGTAAATGAAATAAATCTTACATTTCACCACCTGGCCACAGATAGAAATTTAACAATTACTTGGAAATTAGTTTCCTGTTTCACAATTGTCAACAGCCATTGCAACTTTGTAGCTAATAAGCATTATATAATGATTATGATATATGTTTTGACTGTTCAAAGAATTGACTGTCCCAGCCAGGTATTGATCTCCCAGTATACAATTAGTTGCTCTAACCACTTGAGTTATTGAGACAGGCAACTCTTTGAACAGTCTTAAGGACATAAGAGCCCTGATGGATATACTACACATCTTGTTACAGAAGGAAATTTAACAATTAAAAGCTTCTATAATGAAAAAAATAGTAGCGGTAATAGTAGTGGTAATGGAAGAGGAAGTGGGATTGGGCTTGGGATTGGGATTGGGATTGGTGGTGGTGGTGGTTGCAGCTGTAGTGGAGGTATTGATGGTGGTGGCAGCGGCGGCAGTAGAGAAGGTGGCGGTGGCAGTAGTAGCAGTGGTGGTGGTAGAAGCAGTATTATACTAATATATGCAGAAGCATATATATTATACTAATACTGCACAAGGCAGGTGATAAATCCCAAAACTTCAAAACATTTAATTTCTCTTTTGAAAAGTAATTTCATCAATACATCTTGTCACATAGATACACCCAATCTACTTACGTTTTCCAAAATTCTATAAAGCTGTTGGCTTCAACATAACCCAATTTCTCTCCACCAGCTGCGATGAAGAGTGGAATTTTCCAGTACAGAGGGCAGTCACAAGCCTGCAAAATATGGAAATATTGAAAGAAATGCTTTTAAATAATTTTGTTGAAAAGGGAAAATGTAAATGGCTGATCCCAGTAATGAAGGCTTTTGATCCTCTTTGCTCTGAATATTAACATTTTAATTCTGAAATTCAATTAGTTATTTTTTAGCATTAACATCATTCATTTACAAACGTACATGTAATCTTTTACAGACTTCGTGGAAAATAACTTTTTTCTAATTTATTAAATAACAATTACTTAATTCAATTTAAATTAAATGGATCTTTAATTTTCTCATTATTTATTTGGTTTCTTTATTTCCTATATCACTATTGTGTGTACAAAAAAGTATCAAGAATAAGTACTACGATTTTACAGAATTTGAATTTTATTCACATTTTGGTAACAATGTACATACACGAGATATAAAATTAGCAAAAGAAATAATAAAAAAAACTGTAGAAATCCAAATTTGATGTAACCCAAAGTGTGTAGGCCTACTTCAGTATAACAATTAGTGTATAATTGAACAATCTCGCTCATCATTGTCAATGTTTTATGCAATACTAGGAAAACCCTGCAGACTTTGTTCTGCCCTTCATCTCCCTCTTTCCCTTCCCATCTCTGTTTCTCACTGTCTCTCCCTCCCTCCCTCACCATGTTCCTGTCTGTCTCTGTGTGTCTCTGTCACTCTCATTCACATTTACTTGCAGATTCTGCACGTCTCTGAGTGGGTGAGACCAGCAAAAACGTCATAGAATGTTCAAAAAGGTTTCATCTTGTAGATTACAGTGTGAGAAACGTTTCTTTGAGGCCTTTGGCCTCAACATTTTAGTTTTTAAGGCCCTAGAATGTCTCGTTTAGGAGTCATTTAATGATGTAGATTCAAAATGCTGCCGAGTGTGTTGCAGGTTGCATTTGACGTGAATATGTAGCGGATATGTAGTGAATATGTAGCGCCATGTAGAGGAGTTACAACAGAATTAACAACACATAAACCTTCTCGGTGAAAAAACACGTAGAAGTGCCAACTTTCATGCAGATCGGTCCAACGGTGCTGGAGTTTTGCTCTTATATACATACCATCATCCAGTTTATAATAATAATAATAATAATAATAATAATAATAATAATAATAATAATAATAATAAGACGAAGAAGAACTTGGCTAAACTTCCAGATCATTCAAAGGACTGAGAAGTGCAAGAAATTGCTTTATTTGGAACTGCTCACATTTGTGCTAAGTATTGTGGAGGCACCGATAGTCCCTAGATCTGCTCCTTTTGTAGCTGGCTACAACCTGGAGTATATTTTACATTCAACAGACTCATAACTTCTTCAGTCGTGTTTCAGTTGTGATATACTACAGGATTAAAAATAACAAACAATGCAATACGAACTATGAAGCTGTACTTTCACTTCATGTAGTATGTAATCATTGAATGAATCTGCATCTTTCCTCCCCCCCAAACTTTGCCAGCGTTTAATTGTATCAAAATTCTTAATCAGAAAATTAAATTCGTTGCCAACAAAGAATGTTTTATCCATCCCTTCAATCCTGGTCAAAACATAACGGTAGTGTGTGAGTGTGTATGGGTAAATATGTAAGCACTATTCCCTCAGAAAGTAAATTATCGAGATCATTATCACGTTCATATTCTCATCTGAGCACCTAGCCGGGCAAGGTAGTGTTGGTCAGCGGGCGACGGCTTCTCGTACGATGCAAATGGCACGAAAATGAACGAAACGGGATTACTCGCACACTGCAGGCTGCGATTTAATGAGACGGGATTTGCCTTTAGAAACAATGGTTGCCGAGAGGTGAACGCACTGAAAATGGCTTGCCAAAAAGTGCAAATATTCGACCATACCGGGATCCGACCGTGAGTCCAGTCAATTGGTGCTCAAAAGGGCCCGATTCGGGAAAAAAAATTCCGGAAGTTTTTTCCTCAACGGTTCTATGTTTTTGAGGGTGCTGAATTCGAATTTGGTGTTCGCCACCTTAAAGTAAGGTCGACTTCACTGAGAAAATTGCAAAAAACCCAAGGATGACTGGAAACAGCTATTCTCCAATTTTGGCCAGAGATCCAAAGAGTAACTATTTTCCAGCGCGCTCTAGCGCATAAAATGTTTTTCAGAAATTTAAAGTGAATACATTTGTAGGAAATTGTATCTACATTAATTTTTTAAATAACAATTGTTTTGATAAAACGCATAGTTTTGAAGATATAAGCGAAAAACTATAAACAGGGGAAATAGTTTAGGGCTTTTTGCATTTTTCTCAATGAAGCCGACCTTTTTTGAAGTGGCGAACATCAACTTCGAATTCAGCTCCCTCAAAAACATATCGAACCGTTGAGAAAAAGCTTCCGGAAGTTTTTGCTGAGTCAGACACCTTTCAGTCGGAGCGCAATGATTGAGCATCCGCGCGGATAACGGAGGGATGATCCCGTGGGATGCTGTGCCTGCGCTGGGGGCCCGCCCTCTTTTCAATTTTTCCCCTCTCCAGTTACCCTGGAAATGCGGAAATTTATTCATTATTTGGGATACATTCTATCGCTGCAGCCGGTTAGGCTTATGAAGCAGGGAGCGGGCCTAACTTAAACGAACTACTTAAAAACTATCTTAAAAGTTAACTAACTACTACCATTGCCGCATTGGGCATTGGCTAGTTATGTACAGAGTGATTAATAATTGGGCCCGGCCAGCGCGACGGCGGCGCACGGCGGCGCACGTACCTTGACGACGTCGTGGAAGGCGTCGCGCGGCGCCTGCTGGTTGGGCAGCGCGCGGAAGGCCGCCGCCACCCGCTGCAGCAGCTGGTCGCCCTGCTGCTGGTCGGCGCTGGGCTTGCCCTTCGGGAAGTAGAACCTGCGCCCACGCACATGCACATGCACCTCTGCCCTTCTCAGGACGGGGTCGACATTTTAACACTGCTCTGTTGGTTATCACTAAGTTAACATTATTTTTAATATGTTTATTTTATTATTAAGCAACTTAAAAATGAAACGATTGTTCTATTAATCTTCCTACTTCTACTTCTTTTTCACGAGGAATTAGAGGGGAACTCAATAAGTCATGGCAAATATACAGACTCAGAATAAATGTTACAAACTTCTATGGCACGCAGAGGGGTAGAAAATTATCACTTGTTGCCAATGAACATGAAGTGATCAAAGCCATATAATGGAGTTATACAAGTGTGGCATTTGCCCCAGATTGTTAGGCACAGGCGTTCTACAAGTAACGTTCTGAAGCAGTCAAGGATATTTCATGTATGAGGTTGCCTAATTTTCGGGAGCCAATTTCACATGTGCAACTCAGTTATATGAAATTTCCACTACAGGTACATTGGCAATTTATTTTTAGACATCTTGTATGTACCAAAACAGGAGAAATATGGTTAGTTTATTATATGCGTTCGAAACCCTTTATGAAAGTGCACGCTACGTTACCACCGGTTCTCGTTTATGTGCATTAATCGCTAGTAGACAGCATAGGCAAAAGTTAATGTGCTAGATGATGCGTTCCAAAGTTAAAGTAAAAAGGAATAGCATTTATACGAGGAAATGGCAGTTTTATGTGTCAGAAATGACAGACAGTCATAAATAGAGTCCGGAAAAATATTTAATACGAAAATGTAAAATATGTACCGTTCTGGAAACAAAAATTGATCGCGGCCTTCTGCGACTAAGTTCAGCTTGTGCACGGCATGCGCAGCCCTTCTCATGACGAAACGTTGCGGGCGGAGCCTCACAAACCTAGGCAGCCTACCTCAACATATACAGATTTTTACTGTTTTTGACCAAATAAATAAATAAATAAAAATACAGAGGGGAGTGCCCTAACAGAATTACGCCGAACAAAATGGCGGGCGTCGCTAGTTCCGATGTGGAAATACATAAACATCCCTTATTCGTTGGATTCTGTACCAAAAAGCAATTTGGTATTAGCATTTCGAAGAACATTTCTGGAGCTCTCAATCGCTTATAGTGAAATTTCCATTCCCGCGACTGTATTGACAAACATTTGTGAGAGTATTATGCAGTTGCCATGTCTTATGGAATGGCCCTCATAGTATAATTTCAACACGTCGCCAATGGTTAAAACATTAATTTTTTTAAAAAATGTTAACTTAATGATAATAGTTTTTCCACAGCATGAAACACTATAAGTATACGTACCCACTTTTAAGTCTTCATGCAAAAGTTACGATAGTTATATTGGAAAACGATATTCTACCAGACGTATCGCGATTTATATAGGGTACAATACATTTAACTTGATCGCGATATAAGGAATATGTTTCCAGCTTTGGCGGCAGTATGTGCTACTATCTTTATGATCCCATCATGTAACACCATGTTAGTGGGCAGCTCTAATCGAAGAAATGCAAATCGAGAGGATGTGTTTATGGGAATTGAACGTTAACAGTACACACTGCCTAATAGTTCGGAACTCTGTGGCGGATTTAACAGATCAGCATTGAGCATCATCTAACGACGATTAGTCTCTCTGAGTAACGGTTTCAAGATTTCTTCTCTCCAATGGGCCTTTGCTGTTAGACTATCTGAAGTTTTTTTGTGGTCTTTTGAACTTTGAGACACCTTTCATTTTGAATTTCTTCAATTAATACAAAAATATATTCCAAATTGATTTAACAATTTTACGTTGCAAAATTGTCTTTAAATGTTCATAACGTATTACAAACATATCACAGGAGCGAAGATAACAAGTACATTGTTCATTCCCTAAAAGAAGATGTTACATTGAAAACAGGTACTGGAGATAAAAATTGTCAATGCCACTTGCCTTATGTGCGCATTATTTCCTATCTACTCTATCTTATATACAAATAAAATCTTTATATTGGCAATCGAAAACCAAATTTATTTTAAATTATTTTAAATTTATTTTACAGTAAGTAGGAAAAACGATAAAAATCTGATTTAAATTTTGTATTTACTAAACAGACTCAAGTTTTCTGAAGAGTTTTTGCTGACTGGGCCTTTTTCCTTAAATACGCCTGTCAGAACTACTACTGTTTTCCTTAAGTTTTAGGACGAGTAGACGAACGAAAGTAGTATAAAACGCTTTGAAAGCGTTCAATCGACACTGGATTCATTGTTGCCTTTAGAGTGGAGATCTAATGGAGCCGAATTTAGACGAAATTTCGGTTGACCGCCGTCGGACGTTTTCGTCCGATGTGCCGAATTCGTTCCAACACATGCCAGTGAACGAACGACCTCTTTCGACGGCGACTGAAAAAATCATCTGTCGGACGAAGATGTTATTTTTTGTGTATTTTACGCCAAAAACAGTTAAAAACTGTGTGTGACGTGCTACGGGAAGAAGTGTATTCTGTACCAGTTTTCTTCATTTTAGGATCCCTACCCTAAGCCGTAAACAAGTTGAGTTCTGAATACAGAAAGAAATTAGCGTTTTTGGCAAAGAAGTGTTAACAAAATATTCTCTCCGATGTAATAAAATACATTTTCAAATATAATTTAATTTGCCACTAATGCTGCATATTAATTTAAATAACTACATTTCCCACTGAACACTCTTGGAAGATGTGCACAGATAATGAAGTTATACTACGATTTTTTAACTTCGCCCCTCGAGGCTTGTCTTCACGATGGAATATGTCACGGTATTTCGCGACGTTCTCAATCGTACCGCCAGGTAGCGCATGATCGCCACCGTACCAAGTAGTGCTTGCGATCATGCGAATTCTAGCGGTACGACGGAGAAAGACGCGAAATGCCATATTATGCCATATATATGCGAAATGTGATATTCTATCGTGGCCGTAGGGTCTTGAGGGGCAGAATTAGCAAAATTGCCCTATACATTTAGGTCCCGAAGCAAAACAAGCGACCATCTCATCATTTGTTTCGTTTCGTTTCGTCCGACCAACAACGGTTGACCGAAACTTGGGCCAGCATCGTCTCCCCTGCGGCCGCCGGCCAACGCGCACGCGCACGCGGCCGCTGCGCGGACGCACCTGGGGATGTGCAGGTTGCGGTGCGCGCGCACGTGCCGCTGGAGGGTGGTGTTGGGCGGCAGCTGCGGCTGCGACGGCGTGTGCGCATGCGCCTGCGCCTGCGCGCTGGGCCGCGCGCTCTCCTTGGCGCCGCCGCGGGCGTAGCTCTGCAACAACGGGACACGCACACTCAGCACCTGCTCTCAACCCAGGCGAATAAAGATGGACTTGGAACAGGGAAGGAAATAAAAAAAGATGCTACTTTCTTCAAAGAGTTTGATGAATGAATAATTTTTTTGAGGATTGTTCCGCGCTGAACAATGTGACCTGAATTTGCTAAATTTGGGCGCACAGATAGTGAACATGTGCTCTGAATAAATGATTACTACGTGCCTTATCTTATAAGGGTAGAGTATTATTATAACAGTAGATAATGATGTGCTTTATTATATTCAGAGATAAATGCCACCATCTATAATTTATAACTATATTGTAGCAATAATACAAAGTAACTATTGAATTGAGCTCTGGATACATCAATACTATGTTAAATGGTCATTGGAGTAGTAGTACATGCTTTGCAACACGTTTGGCATTCAATAGATGCTTTGCGGAAGATTATTTTTTCTTTCCTTTCATACCGAATGATGGTATTCCACAAGTTTTCTGTTGCCACTACCAATATTGATAAACTGATGAAGAATCGTTGACATTATTAAATAAATAAATAAATAAATAATGTCACAATACCAGGGTTGCTAATTACAATGTTAAGATGAGCAACTTGACAAGAATTTGCAATAATCTTGGAACATGCCATGTATTGTGAAGGGCAAGAATTAACTAAAGGCAAAGCCACCACAGGGAAGTTGGGGTCTACGTGCGTATTTTCATTTTGGAAAGAGAAAATAAAAAAATTATAATATTTTCCAAACTCTATTTCAGTCTCTGAGAAGATGTCCTATCTATTTCGAAGTTAAAGAAAAATTAAAGGTAAAATGTCTGAAATTCTATTCAGCAACAAGGCACGTGTCTGGATTTTCCCGCTGCACTACGTTTAGCAAGGCGTCACCATTTCAGAGGTTTCTTAACCAACCCTTACAAACATATGGTGACAGTCAAGTAACAGAATCCAAAAAAGTATTTGCCAAGTGCTCTATAGAAAACAAACAGTCCCGAAAATCTTGCCACTAATAAAAAAGTAGCGTTATGACTGTAGCTGTCTGCTGGGTAGACATGTCGTGACAATGTAAGCAGCAGAGAGATTCTAATGCAAATGCTTTCATCAACAGCATTCATTAGGATCTGGTAGCGAATTACTTGAATGCGTAATGAGCCCTGCGAAATACTTCGTCTGCAGCTGTTAATAGTTCGTCTGGTCTTCCGGGAGCAAATATAGTTTCATCACAACGTTTCCACTTTTACCTCCAAGTAAGCAATAGTGACGCTTGCATTCTGAAGTTAAGGGACACACAAATAATCTTATTGAACACGGAACCTTCAGTTCTACATGTAATTTATTTTAAAATTTATTGACGACGTTCAAATGAGGCAAGAAGAATTAGGCTTATTCTGGTAAAATTCCATGTATTTGTTTTATAAAAGTTCTACACACATAATAAACAAGATTAACTCTCCGAGTAAAGGCAAGCAAACGAAGCGCCCGCCTTCATATCCCGGAATACGCAATGCCGAGATACTTTGCGGATGACATGAACCAAATTTGGTAATACAACAACATCAAATGTTGATGCAATATTTTGAATCGCGAACCCCTAACTTTTTTCTCTCTTAAAATGTATTCGTCCTAAACATAAGACCATCTGCTCCACTGGCTCAATAGATTTTGCGGAAAATACAAATAGAGTTACTATTATATTACTATATTTGTATAATATATTTTTGGATAAGATACTAGCTGTCTCCTCTGCGTGGCTCGGGTGTTTAATTATCGCTTCGCATGATCTGCCCGCCCCTCGCTTTCGCTTCGCACGGATCCAAGAAGCTGTGGCGTATTAAGATGCACTTTTGTTTAAGAACTGTTGAGGACCGCTATTCAGTGGCAGCACAGTTTACGCATCAATCTACCCCTGATCGCAACGCCCTCCTAGGTTATCTCCCGTGCTGATTCCGGAGCGGGCCAAGACTCGTCTCACGGCAACTATTGAGTATTGCTTGTGCGTCCCAGAAATGCGTCATCCACAGCATTGCATTTCCCTTGCGATTGGTTAATCTGGGGATGCCGCGCATTTGTCTCTGACCGCGGAAGCCAGTATTTATACGTCATCATTAGGAATATTTTTAACCAAAAGGGCTAGGTTTCGGTATTAGTTGAAGGATGTGCTAATACGAATAGTAAAGTCGTTAATCCTAGAGTAATATTTTGAATTCTGCGCAAGGCATGCATGTTTTCCTCTTACGATTGCGATTTGATAGGCAAACACAAACCAACATTGTCCCATAGAAGAACTTACATTATTACATATAATTTCATAATTGCTCAAGAAAGTCAGGCACGACATCCCTGGTAGCGCCCATCCAGGAAGTAATATACCCCAGGAAGACTCACAGTATTCGGATGTATTAAAAATAATATGGAATTAAAAATAATAAAAATAAGTTTATCCTGTTTGCTCTCATTGTGATTTAGGCATGTTACAATCACGACAATTAGCGATATTTAAGAATTTAGAACCAGTATTTAATTTGTCAAAAAATCAAAGGCATTTCACCACATTGCCCAAATACGGTAATCGTCTAAAACAGCGGCCATCGTTTCATATTAGTAAAAGGGTAGGTGTACTAGGTATACTCAGTGGGTGTACTCTGTACTAGGTGGCCAAAATCTCGTTTGGGATTTAGAGGAATAAAATAGAGGGGAAAAGTTCCGTGTCGGTTTCGGAGGAAGAGACGGGAAGGGATGGCAAGGAGCCATCCGAATGTTCTTACTCTGACCTCTTGGAGAGAAGCGAAATGATACAGCAAGAGATGAAAAGATACTGAAAGGCCGGGATCATGTGATGAAACGCCTGAACTGACAATATACCTCACACCGAGACAATGAAATTTTTTGTTATATTTCCAGCTGAAAAATACAAAAACTACAAGTCTTTTCAATTTTATCATTTTTTAAACTAGTACATTATCATCAGGGAATGCATACACGGCGCAACTCCTGACAATGTCCCATAAAACCATTTCTGGAGCACAATGTTTATGTACTCGTACAATTAGACTTTGAGTGTCAAAGACGAAAATATTTTATCATAATGACTTTTACTGCATTGCTTATCTTTCCCATTGTATTCAGAGTTCTCATAGTAAATGGTATAAACTTCTAAGGCATGTGTGAAAGTCAAACATAATAAGCTTTTGCTAATGAACATAAATGGAGAGATATTGCAAATAACGAAAATACACAAGTGGCATCTGCCCCTGATTCACAGGCAACACAACATGTTTGAGTGTTTGGCGGGTCACATCCGGACGCCGTGAAAAGTATTTCATGTATCCGTCGAACACCAATGCCCGATGATTTGCTCACCAACTGGGGGAAATATCTCACGTGTGTCTTCGTTATTTGAAATTTACCATCACATGTTCATGGGCAAAAAAGTTTCATCTTTGATCTTATTATCCTATTGTCTTCCAAATTTGTAACATTTATTGTGAGATGCACTGTAATTATAAAATTACTGAATATTCCTTCAGCAAGTATCAGTTTATGGATAGGTAAGTCTAGATTAAGTTTATAGTCCAGTATTCGTAGATTAATTAAGCCAATGCTGGGATAGTCCATTGTTTGAATTCTGGACAGTAAATGTAGCTTTATTTTCTTCCCATGCATTACCTACAATCGCTACAGCTTTTAAAGTTAAATACTAGCAATTTATTATACAAAACTATCAAAAAATATTTTATCGATGTGTGCAATGTTTTTATATTTTATCGTATTTGTTTCAGTAAATTACAAAATAAAAATAATTACGTTACGAGGTTAAACACACCTTGCAGCGAAGCTGGAGAAATAATTTAAAGTCCAGGAGAGTAGTTATAGCATATTATGCAACTAGTTTATAATAATTTTTTTCACACGAGTATATATTTTGAAAACGAGCGACGTTAGGAGCGAGTTTTCAAATTTGTACGAATGCAATAAAGCAACATTAAAAACGAGTTGCGTACATTATATTTTGTATAAGAAGCATTATAAATTTGTAAGAGAATCAAAGTTAATTTTTGGAAACTACTTTATTTTGACGTCACGGGTATTTGACACCTGCGCGAAAAGAAACGGTAGTTGCCTGTTCGGCGAACAGCTAACTTCCCACGACTCTCTCGCTGCAATAGGCTGAATGTGTGATGATGCAACTATTCGTGCCGTAAACGGCAAATACGTCATAGTCTGTATCATAAGATGCCATTTTACGAATGATATCTCGTAACGAAAAAGGTCGTTTATAATGTTGGAATGCAAAAGAATAGTTGTTCATGCACGAAGGGCGTTATGAGGGCTCTAATGATCGAACGGCGACAAAAGCCCTTCGCGGGCCTTTGGCCTTTGGGAATTTTGTCGCCCGAGATCAGTAGATACAGTTAACGCCCGTCGTTCATACACGATTTTATTTTTATCAAATTTTAATGATTGAGATTTACTAATTAACTACATGTTAACTTGACTAGGTTTGTCTTTTCATATATCCCTCCTTTCATATATATATATATATATATAAATATATATATATATATATATATATATATATATATATAGTAACGTTCAACTGTTTTCATATTTCCCTCGTAACCACAGGCCTCTCGATCCAGGTAAGTCATGCAGTGTATATCGAGCTCCGTATCAAAAGCAATGTCAGGAAAAGAAAAGAAAAGTTGTCCGCGAGCGAGAAAGAGGCCCTTTGGCAAAATTATTGCCCGCGAGCGAGAAAGAGGTCCTTTTGCGAGTGAAGGGGGCGGAGGGGGCGCGTACCTGGTTGAAGGAGCGCGGGCGGCGCAGGCGCGGCGGGCGGTAGGGGAAGCGCGGGCGCGCGTCGGGCGCCGCTCGCTGCCGCAGCGCGCGGCACGCGGCGCAGCGCGCGCGCCACGCCAGCGCACCGGCCCCGGGCCCCGCCCCGCACGCCTCACTCGATTTCGCGGCGGAGCCGAGTTTTTTCTTCGAGCACCCGTACACTCTGTTAAGGCTTCGGGCAGGCACACTGTCCCCACAAAGGTGTTCTTCGACCCCTGTTGTGTGGTCACTGGATAAAAAAAAATTGCTGATTACTGCCCCCAAACGATTATAATTTCACGAGGAAAAAGATCTTCCAAGCTGTCACTGCTCTGGGTCGTTTTTGATGGCCTGCGGTGCACGGTTTGCAGGCTCCGAGGAGAACTTCACGCTTTAAAACAAACTCACGGTTACACTTGGTTTCTCAGGGAATCGGAGTTCTTCAAGTACCCGTATCGACGGGCTATTAAGGTTTCGGGGCGCACAGACAGTCTCACAAAGTGCTCTTAGATCCCCGTTGTTTGGTCACTGAAGACAATACTCAGGTCAGTCCTTCAAGTACTAGTAATTTCATAAGTAAAAACGTTTTTCGAAAGTGTTGCTGCTCTGTGCCGCTTGAAATGATCTACAGTGCACAGTTCTCAGGTACTTCCGAGAAGAATTTCACGAGTCAGGACTATCGTCCGACACAAACTCATGGATACACTTCGTTTTCTCAGAGGTTTCAAGTACTCGTGAAAACTTTTAAGGCTCCGGGGCACACACAGTCTCATAAACGTGTTCTTCGAGCCCTATTGTTTGATCACTGGAGACAAAATGCGGTTCAGTCCCATCAAACACTCGTAATTTCACGAGTAAAAAAATTATCTTCGAATGTGTCACTGGTGTATGCGGAATGTGTCACTGGTGTATGACCTGCAATGCACGATTCTCAAACGCTTCCGAAGAGAAATTCACGCGCAAAGACGATTTTCGAAGCCGACACACACTCACTGCTTCTTGGTTCGTGAGAGGAACAGAGTACCCGTATTATCTATCGACTATTCAGGTTTTGAACACACGGTCGCACAAACGGGTTCTTAGAGCCTTAGCATTTTGGGATGACTGGTTGTTAGATCATGGCTCGAGCGTTCGGAATTATAACTACTAAGAGGGATTAGCGGTTCAGTCTCCAATCACTCGTAATTTCACGAGCAAAAATGATATAATTTTATGTGTTTCGAAGACTTCGCAAATTCAATGCTCTTTGGTTACAGATTCGATCACAGTGCTTAGAAAAATGCTTATAGGTAGTGAAGGAAACAAATCCACAAGATCTTGCAAATCCACACGCAAAAATTATCTTTGAAGGCAGACGTAACTGTCCTCATCTAAGCTGCTACTGCTCTGTGGTGGTCGCAGCTTTCTTCGATGCACGATACTTGGGATCTTCCAAAAAAGTCTCCACGTACTCTTTGGGGTACACGTGCTGCCAGGAACAGATTTGGAACCCTCGCAATTTGACACTTCCTGTTGTTGCAGGAACACTGGAGAGTATGCGCGTTTAGGGATGTTTACGCCCGATGAAATAAACGTTGTTCGGGTCACTAGCACACGCAGTTCCACGAATAAAGAATATCTTCGAAGACGCCAGGAACTCAGCGCTACTCATAATCTTAGGAACACTTGAAATCTCTGGAGTAATCAGTAATTTAGAATTATCCTTGGTCCGTCTTTGGGTCAACCATAGTTCGCGTTATTATATGACACGCAAAGATCTTCGATGACGTCACAAACTCACCGTTTATCAACTTAGGAACACGTGAGGTCACTGGACCAATAAGAGCTTCAGGAGCACCCGTAGTGTCCATATCATTGAGCAAACAAAAACCCCACAATATCACATCAAAAATTTAACGTTCGAAGACAAATCCGCAACGTTATTTGCCTCAGGAACACTTGCGAGCAGCGCGGTAATCCGAAAAATGAAGAACCCATAGCGCCGGCATGTTTAGACCACGAAAAGTCCTGATTGTGAACCACAGTCGCTACTTCCCGGCCACAGGGGCGATCTGAGACGCGCACTCGCTGATAGGCGTACGGAGCAACGTACGGAGGAGCTTCCTCCCGGCCACGCCCCCGCGCGCTGTGCGGCTGCGGCCAGGGCCCTCCGTGCGCACAGGCCGCCTCTGTCTCCGAAGGCGCCCTATTTTTAGCGTGCGGAAGCGAAGCGACCGCGTTGCAGCAGCAGCGACCGCTGGTGCTGTTGCAGCCGGCGCCGGGGGCGTGGGGGCGTGCGTGCGTGCTTCCGTGCCGCCCCCGCGAGCCCCGCCCGCACCCGCGGGGGCGAGCCGCACCCCCGGGGGAATGTTGGACCCACTGGACCGGGGTGCTGATGTGTCGAATTTCAGAGCGTCGAAGTGTCGTTCAAATCACCTCGGTGTGCAATGCAACTGAATGATCTTGCGTCTGACACTACGAACAGGATGACCCGAATTTATCTGACAAACATTCAGAGATTGCTTTCTGAATCTACGTAGAAAGAGTGTGTATACGTTTAGCTCGTCGATTTGCTTGAGGTGTCATGCAGGTCCACTAAAAGTTTGCTTATAACAATGCAAGCTTCTTTGTTCATTTTCAGAGAAGCTGGAGACGTTTCGTCAGTTGTGTTACGAAGTTAGGCGACTACTGTCCCAAGAACACAGTTCAACACTCACCGATGTCACTCCATGAAATGACAGAATATTACAGGGCTTACATTGCGAGTGGTCGATGTCGATCGACGTGTGACGTACTATTATGGTCACAATTTACACTGGGATTAGAGAAGTAGGAACAAAATTCACGAGATCCAGCGCGCGTAGAACTAAATGCGGGACTGCGCACTTCTCAAATCAGCATCGAAGAACTAGCACGCGACCGTCATTACTGTTCCGCTCGCTGTTAAATGATAGAGCATGCCGGCGACGATGTTACGCAGGTGGACAGACTAGAACTCTGGCAGCAGAGCGCGTATTCTGGAGTGAAACACTGCACCTGGCGCGCCTTCGAAGGTGAAGCGATCTGCGTTGCGTCGACGGGTGTCGCTCTCGTTCTGTCTTGACTTCACCAAGCGCAACTCACGTAACCACTTCACATTTGCTAACACTACTCCAAACTGTCCACGCACATCGGTTGCCGCTGTTTCGCTCGCCCTCCTCCAACTGTTCCAATGTTTCTTCAGTTTCACTTCACCGGACGCAACTCGGATTCGTAGCTTCTGAACACATACTCTTTCTACTCCTGTCTGTCCTCACACGCCGTTCCCCACGCCGCACTCGCAGGTGACGATGACCGGGGGGCGCCCGGGCGGGCACGGTCTGCGCGCGTGGCGCGAGGCGAAGCGGGCGCTGGGAGGAGGAGGCGCACGTGGTGCGCGCAGGCGGCGCGGGCGGCGGACGACTGCGCGCCGCTGCGCACGCCGCACACATCGCCGCCACCGCCGCAATTGAGTCATTCATTACGCTAGCGCGGGGGAGGAGGCGGGGGCGGAGGAGGCGAGGCCGCGTTGGGGCACCAGCCGCCCGACAACGCGCTCTGGTAAGCAACTCTGGCAGATGCGTCGCCGGGACGCTGGTCTGCCCGCGACGACGTTCGCTGATGGCTGCCCTGGGAAGTGACGCGGGGTTTATGTCACGAGGCGAATGCCTACCACAACACGCACGCGAAAGAATTTTGCATTCTCATGGTTTTGATCTCTTTATTATTTAGAGCAGTTTCGTTGTAATTAGAAGACAAGTGTAAAAGTAATCCATCGTGTCGAATGGTATTAACTACTATCAACATCAGTTTGTCCCCTCTCGCAGGATGAATAGTTAAGTTTAAAAGAATTGGTATATTTACGAAGTGGAAAAACTAGTATTAAATTCGTGTCCTTGAATCTAATTGCAATATTAGGCCTAATGGTCTTGTGATAATTCTCCACTCCCATATTGTAATGTCTTTCGATAATTATTTCATAAAAATAATTATTGTCCTTCACGGTTGACAAATAAATATTTTCCGAAAATTTTTACCACTCTAGGCAGAGACAGCGGAGCCGACAGTACTAACGAAGTGAATTAGAAAAAAATAAATTTCAGGCAAGGACCATACAATCATTTTTTTACATGCCTCTCTATTCTAAAATTTTAATAATAGAAGATTTCAAATATTTTTGATTTTAAAATTTATATTATTGTCGTAACTATTATGATCGTTGGTATTTCTGCTGTCCAAACTTCCAGATGACAGTGTAACACTTGAGAGCTGACATCTAGTCACGTTTCATTTAATATTAAAGTTTCGACAACGTCGAAGATTAGCGGGTAACTTCACAAGCAAAGATATATTAAAAATGCGGACGTATATGTAATGGTATATAGAAAAACGTATATGTTGCAAAATAAAATTCACTAAACACTTTTTACTAGGAATTAAAAAAAGGTAACCTTGCCTTTCACAAGGTCGTTTCGCTTAAACTTGCAATGATTCAGGTCGATGCGTTATGGGCCTAGACCGAAAAGATGTCACAGATGATAAATAATACACACAATCCAACTTTCCAAGTGAATGCACAAAAATATGAACACGCTATGTCGTTTGCTTAGGTCTCGACGAAGTACATTTGATTTTCTTGTTCTCCAAAGAATAAATTGTTGGTTATAAATAGTCTACGTGGTGTTTATTAGATAATTAGGTAAATGACTGTCCTTGCTTCTTTTTTTTAATGTTTTTCAAAAGTTGGTTTGAAACGTCTACTGCTGTACTACTCTGTGCAATTGTATTTGCCAATTTGTTCGTTACCACACTGTAGATTATGTACACATTTTCATTCATGAATGCAGATAAACGCCTTTTCTTGAGAAAAACAAAACGCCAAGGTCAGAAACGATGAATCTCATTGGAGTACCGCGAATGTCCGATTGAAACACAATTGTCAGGGAATATTACAACACTGTACGAGCTCGATACATAGAGAACTAAATAAAACATACTTGAGAGAATAGCTGAAGAGCAAAAAAAAAAAAAAAATGCTGAACAACATAGGTCAACATACAGCAATGGACGGTCGATAATGAAGTTCTTTAAACGGAAACGATAGCCAATATTTATAACCAACCAGGTCGACATTTGTGATATCGACTGTGCGCCGTTTAATACTTACATATTTTTGGCCAGAAAAAATCATACACATTTTTTGATTAGGATGGGCCATCTTTAGGTTCAATAGATTTGTTTTGATTTTTTAAAATATATGACAGACTGATAAAATCATTAATGGACGACGGCCTATCAGAGCGGCTTTGTATTTAGCTGCGGTATGCTGACATATGAGCGGAGTATTTCGAAAAGAAAATAATAGTCTAGTTGCGATGTAGCTTTGCTCATCGCTTTCCCACAAGCTGCTTATGCAGTTAGTTCTAGCGTTGCATTTCTGTAAGAATAACGTCATAGGTCATATCAAAGTGAATAAGTCATCTGAGGGAAGCTCTTTTGAGATTTGCTGTTGGAAGATGAATGTCGCAACGAAAGGGGTATTGACGGAAAAGCGCAGGAATGGTTATCTGATAGACAGAAACTAGTGGTGCTACAGAATGGCACAGACTTTTCCGTATTAGTTTTCTATTTCATTGTGTAATTAGCACTATCTATTACTAAAGTTTGAAGAAAAGATTTGCAGCCATATATGAGAAAATGGTGTTTGAGCGTTTCTGAAAATGTGGAATTTTGAGCTTCTTTTCACAGAAAACTGTTGTGTTTTCGAGAAACTTTACTTGACATTCTTTAAAACGCATTCACTCATAAATATAATAATGTGAAAAAATCGCCGCTAATGTAATTATTAACGACGTGAGAGACAAGTAAAAAAATTAAATTTTTGTAAAGAAAAATTTTGGAGCCGTTTTTGAGAAAATTTTGAAAATTCCCGGGGGGCTTCATGTAAAGTACCCCCAAATTTTACAGAATCTTTTTCAAAATCTCAAAGCTTCGGCTACAACTAGATCGACCCGGGAATATCCATTTTGGAAGAAATCGTACGTATGGTTTAGGCGCTAGCAGTGTTCACAATCTGACGGACGGACGGACGTTTTCCTTTCAATTGGTTTTTCGGTTCAAGGACCCACAAAACACGGTTTCTGGCTACACCACGTGTTAGGGGATTTTTTTTTCTTCATTTAGCAACTGGTTTTATCCCCTTTTTCGTTATCACGGTCCGGCCATGAATTATTTTCCGCCGAAAATTGGCCATTTTTTTCGCACAGCATTACATAACTTTCCCTATACTACGTATATCACTCCGTGTATACGTACATATACGGGAAAGTAAAAATGGACGCGGCAGGGTCTTTTTAGTCCGGCCCTCGGGCTCTTCAAAAAATAGGCTCAATACAGAGCTTGCTTCTCAGGCTTGTAACACACATGATTCTTTCTGTTTCATTGTTCAGACATACAATAGAAAGAGTAGTAAACATTGATAAGAGTTAATTACCGCAAATATGCGTACCAATAAAATATTATGATTCTGGTAGAGCACACTATAACCAATGTATTTGCAAAAAGTATGCAACCTTTCACAAACACCGCTACTAAATGTGCTCTGCAAAACGTAATGGATGCGATCACTCCAAAAATATAATACTAGTTTAGCGAGGAGCTTCGGTCGGGTATTTTCATGTTAAATAGTTTTATTGTGTTTACAAAGTTCAATAATAGAATGCATTTTAAACATCGCGCGTCTGGTTCTAAAGTTGCATAAAAAAGTATCGATTAAAATAATTATTAAAAATTTTGTTTTATTACAAAATTTGGTTTAATGATCGTCAATAGTATTAATCAAGTCGTTAAGATTTATGTAAATGCCGGAAAGAGAGTATAGAAATTCCAGACTTTTCATCAATGTATTCGTAGGTGCATTGAAACCACAAAAAATATGTATTTTTCTCGTCGAGAGGAATCGTAGTATGTGCCGTATGCCACCCGAAACATTTTAGTTCGGTAAAAACCAAAACTCGCGTTTTTTAGAGACATTTCTTAGGATCTTGTAGATCGATCTGCAACAAAATTATCAATTCTCCTCCACAAGACCGAGAAGTGGCGAATGACACCTCTTTTGTTTCGACTCATGGACCGAAGGGTTCTAACTATCAGTAACGAACGGACGGCAGATAGAATTACTCGATTACAATTCGAGTAATCCCTAAACAATCGCGAGGGGTAGGTTCCCAGAAATATCGCATATGTTAAATGCACCATTGTTTAGTCTATCTTTTAATAGAAACATGTGAGATATATTTCTTGAAATGGGAAATGGATTTAAAAAATAAAATAAATATGTGACAAACAATATTGCAGTACTTGGAGTAAGTAAGCTTCTCTTCAGAGAAGCTATTAACATGAGAGTTGCAAAGATCCTCAATGTTAACGATGTCAACGCAATCGCCCCCAATTTGACGCAACTAAACTCAGTTACTTCAGAATTTTGTTATTCTATTATTCTGAATTGAAATTCCAACTTGATATTTTTGCAGAACGAGATGCTTTGAGTTTTGGTGTCTGTTGCTGGGCTGGATTTTCAGATGACTCTGTTGAAGAAACTAACATCTGCACGCTTTCAAGAAAAAGGACGACCAAGTGATGCACGCGCGAATATTAAAACAGAAGGATTTCTCTAATCGCGAATGTTCAAAATTCGCGTTCGAAGTAAGCGTTCATTCTATTAATTTTCATATATTATAAAATGTAAGTGTTTTTACTACAAAACCAGTAAATAAGAGCAAATGATAACACATCTAGGGCCACCTATTATTCATTTAATGAAAAAATCATGAAATTTGGTAGATTAGAAACCTTCCGCATATCTAAACGAAAATCTGAAATATATAGATTTGCTCGAAATATATAGATTAGGGCTAGCTCTAAAACAATGTACAGGAAAGGACACCAGAATACATTTAACTTTTTTCCGAATAGTGAAAAACAATTTATATGAAAAACAGCAGTTAAACTTTACAGCGGCGTTTCGACGCTATAGCAACAAAAATCGAAGTTCTTTTTTCGCACGAAATCGTGCTCTTCATGAGTCTACCTGAGCGTCTTGAAGGTCGATGACGATTAGCGCCCACGGTTCACGATCAGACGGTCACAGGAAATGTGTTTACTCCGGAGCGGTTCTCCGAGTGCCATCTCACATAGCTTAGGCTCGGATGAAGAACTCTGTTTTTCGACAGGTTCTACTGTAATGACAGTTGTAACACAGTCTTACACGGCCGTGAATCAACCCTGATAATTTGTTTTAAAAGATATTTTAGATTCTACGTCAAGACATAGAAAAGCGTTATGAATATTCTCGGTGTGAAACATGCAACACAGGACAAGGACCGACCTATATCTCCGAAGCACTTGTGTACAACGAGGCGGGATCCTTTTGGGATTCTGCGTCTCGAAACGTCGGAGTCCACATATACATTCGAGCCCGTTCGTTATAGACTTAACGTTACTCCGTATCCTCGAATACGAGGAAGAAGAAAACTATTCTAAACCAAGCATTCGAAAGTGTACGACTGTTTTGTTTCGTCTTTTTTTGACCGTACATCCAGGCCTGGAAGGTCGCACCAGCAAGAAATTCCCTTTTCATCTCGTCCGCGTGCTGCCTCGGCAACCTGCAATCGAGGCTTGTCGTGTCACCTTTGAGGAACGTTCGTTCTGCAGCTGTAATTTGTTCCTGTAGTTTCGCGCCCTCGGAAACCTGTTCCGTGTGGATTCCACGTCATTAGGTGTTCTACAATAGGACAAACAAACTGGATTCTAAAACGACTACCATTTTTCCAGGAAGTGTGAGTTTGTTCCCGATCCTCAGTGAGAATGGAAGTTTCCTTTTTTGTGTTCTTGGCAAGTAATTATACTGGTGGTTTGCTTTTGTCTTTTACTTTACCTTCAAAACCTGCGCATGACAGATGGAAGAGTGAGGGGAGTAGAGAATGAGAGAAAAATACTTAGGAATGGAATGAGGGTTTAGATTTATGGTAATACGCCACATTCAGAAGCATACACGTACGAGTAAATTCTCCGGCACCGAAACGTTCCATTTTGTATTACAGCAGACAGCAAAATCTTAAAAGCAGTACAACATACCCCCAAAACGCATTTTTTTATTATAATGCCACTGTTTAAGCCTTACGGCTGTATCTAAAATGCACAAAAATATGACGAACATGGGCGATTATTAAAAACAAGACACGAATGACGATGGAGCAATGGCGGTATGCGAGGCCGGGGGAACGGGAGAACCACGAGAAAACGCACCGCAAAACTTCGTCCGCTCCAACTTCCACATGGACTGATCGGGACACGAACCATGGTCCTAGCAGTGTAAGGCAAGCGGTCTGACCAGCTACACCACGGCCGGTCACACAAAATGTAGTATAGGGCCTGCGTTTTAGCAGCGGTGCACTCTGGCCACGCTCACATAATGGAAACGCCAAACCCACATCCACTCCCAGAGTTCGAAAGAACGTACGTTGGAACTGACTAAGCAAAAAATCTAATTTTAACAAAAACAAACATCATTTGCAAATTTCGTTATAACATGTAACTGATTACAAATCACTTTGCCACTGGATATGAACCGTATTGACTCAGAACGTCGATATACAGGACTCAATTCCGTATCCTTCGACTCCTCATATTGAAAACGTCTACAAGCCCCCGCGCCACCGATACACGCCGTTTCTCCATTGTATCATGTATCATATCAACGTGTTGGTCCGTCATTTAAAAGACAGAAAAAATTCTTGAAAAAACAGTTCATATAACATTAAATGACATACATAATCTTCACAACGTTTCGGAAATAACTATTAATTACAACGTTTCTCCATTGCGCTTTTCACAGCACTCCCGCATTTTTTTGCCCGAGAGGCAGTACAATCGGGCAAGAAGTTCCTCGTCCAACACCCTGCAATCGGAGGCTGCGCGGCGCTCCCAGGGCGGCGGCGTAATGGCCCGCTTTCAGAGCCTCTCCGCGCGCCGCGCCGCGTCAAGGCGTGCGACCGCGCGCGCGCGCGCGCGAGCGTGCGTGAGGGATGAGTCACGCGTCGGGCACTCGCCCTGCAATTGCGCTGCCGTTGACCCGGCGCAGCTCAAGTGCGGCGGCAGAGCCAGCGCGGACCCCTACAATCTCCTCAAGAAAAAAAAGAAAAGGCTTGCATGGCGGTATTTGTAGCAGACGTCGCTCGTGCACACATGGCATTGATGGCGTAACGTGGACCAATTCTTCCCGTCAGCATTGCGCCTGTTTTGACCCCACTTAATATTTGAGACCGGATCGGGCGCCCACTGCGATACATTGTGGATCCACTGGCCTCATTACTACATCTGTTAACAGAATTGCCTCAAGAGATAATATGGCTGAATCGAGATCTTTTGAGTCGCCATTGACCGAGCCTCCTGGCGAGATGCCACTTCTTACTGACACGGGACCAGCAGTACTTTACTATCAACTCTGTTGACATTTTCATCTGGTATTTTAATCATTACAATGATGCAATGCAAACTATTTTAACTAATTGGTAACAATTGTGGATGCCTTTCTGTTACACACCAGCATTTCCGTGCAATATTGAATTCTGTAAACATTTTAAAGCTATACTAGATATATTAACCAATTGTGTCTGTACTGGAAAGCTTCCTTCATGTCTAGAACATAAACTGAATATAGCCATTCCTAGGTTTGTGTAGCCTACAACAAGAGGGGGACCCAACTACTAATCTCTCTGGGCCCTTCGGGCCCCATTGTACATTCATCATTTTTGTATACAAGTACTTGTACATAAAACCTCTTCTACGTATGAAATATTTTATTAGGAAGAATACAATTATAACTTGAATGATACAGTTATTAATTACTGCTGACTTCATTTTCAACCATTTACGAGATCGACAGAACGTTCCCCAAATTGTCAGCTTAAAAAGGAGAAATCGGGAATTGTTCATATGTGCAGAAAAGAAAATATTATTTAGGACTACAGAGACTTTCGAAATTTCTAGAGGGACCAGAGCCTCCCCCTGAGCGCTCGCCGATGCAACCATTCGATATGTTAGGATTTAAGCGGTCTACAAGAGCAGCCAGGCCCGTCCTACGTTTTGACGGCCGAGGCCCTCCGGATTTCGCCGGGCGTTTCCGGCACAGCGAGTTTCCGTTGATCCCACACACGCTCTATTGGATTAATGCCAAGGGATCTTCCGAGACTGCATCCGGCCGATCTGTCTCCAGAAGAGGGCTTAACAGGATCTAACGACTAAGCACATCAGTGTAAGGGGTCGCCGGTTCGAATCGAATCACGCCCTGGACAAAGATATTCTGCCCTGTGAAATGTGCATTGTATCTTGGAATAGGCTACCTCGCATTCTGCTGACCTCACATTAGAGATTATTCGAATTGCTCCAGTGTCTTTAATCCGATATTTGCCAGCAAGCGGTGTTCCAAGGCTTGGTCCTTCTTTTAATTTATAATACACGCCCGGGGTTAAGGGGGTATGTGACGAGCATGACGTATTCCCATCACCGTTCCTAGCTTATTTGCCCTGCATCAGTTTCTTTCGTCACACAGCTTCAGAAACTGAAATGATTTGTATTAGAAATATTTCTTTATTTTTGGTAATAATAATAATAATAATAATAATAATAATAATAATAATAATAATAATAATAATAATAATAATAATAATAATAATAATAAGCCGGTCCGGATAGCACAGATTGCTAAGACAGTAGTGCCGTGGCAATCTCGGACGGAAGGATCGCGGGTTTGAGTGCCGCCTCGGGCATGGGTTTGTTTGGGTATGTCTGTATGTGTGAGTCGTCCATTCACTCCTCATGATCATCATCTTTCCATCTTCCATCCCCCCCAAGACTAACACCCTGGGGGATAAAAATCGGATTCAGCTTAATGCCGCTGATGAATCACATGCACCTGACAGCTAGATAAAATGATACTGAGGCCCGGTAAGAGCAGGCGCATGTCTTTGTGGTCCGAGACGGCTGATTCGCGAACAAAATAATAATAATAATAATAATAATAATAATAATAATAATAATAATGTTTTCGTCATGATTGCTGTCGACGCTTTAGTGTACCCATACGTGCGAAGGGCCGCCTCGCACACTGTAATATTTGCACCCTGGCCGTCTGTTCGCGTGAAGTGAGCATTTCCTTTTTCCGTTTTATCACTTGGTCGCGCGCCGGATGCCGACACCTCCTCCACAACGAGCGGGAGAAAGTGACACGAGATGTCGCCAGACGCGGCCGAGTCCTGGAGAGGAGGAGGGGGAGGGGGATGGTGAGGAAGGGGCCGACTGAGACGAGGCGGCGCGGCGTCGAGCTGCACGTGTCCCGTGCAGCGGCGCATTAACGGGTTCCGGTCTGGAGGCCCGGGCGGGCGCGGGCGCGGGCGCGGGCGCGGGCGCTGGCAAGAGAGAGGGCGCGGGCGCGGGCCGCGTCTCAATATAAACGCGCGCGGCAGGTGCGCGGACGAGTTTAGCCGGCGGCGGCGCGGCGCTGCGCCGGCGGTGGCACGTGGCGGACAGGGTCGGCCGCGGGGAGCCTCGAGGCACAGGGGTCGTGTTAGTGACTTCGAACAGTGGGGCGATTCGTGGTGTAGCGGCTACACCGCTCATCTTCCCTCGCGGGGCCACCCCGGTCTAATACCGCTCGGGACCGGTTTAGATGGCCCAGGGCTTCTATTGATGTCGCTGCAGTGCATCTGACCGTGAAGTTGTAGGGTCCGACTCCCGAGATGGCCAGATTTTCGACACTAGCTAGATAGCTAGGCTGAATTCAGCAGTTGTTTGAAGAATATTAGCGGTCGGCTGCTCTGATCGGTAGTTTTCCGTGGTTTCTCCGATCAACACGAGGCGACTGCTGGAGAAGTACCCTAACTAAACGAATTATGGACCGCGCGAGAACTTATCTCCCTCTTCCTTATCCTATCATCAACCCTTACTTACAAACACATTTACTTACATGCACTACATTGCGACAGATGTCGGAAGCTTAGAGCTTCTCCCATTCGTGGGAGATACCAGTTTCGGGAAATCCCGCAAGTTGACGTGTAGTTCGTCAAATATCGACATCCAACGGGAGATCACAGCCACCGCTCACGATGAAAACATGCACTATCCTTAGGGGACCTAATACCTTGGTATTTGACGCGCCCCGAAACACTAATCAATCAATGAAGCAATACGGTTTGCTCCATGTGAACTTCGTGATGGACACGCAGTGTACGGGCGAGCGCACTCTCTTTTGACCTCTGGGGATCGGACTTTAAAATGTCACCCTAATGGAAATTTCTGTTAAACAAAGCAAAATACCCGCAGGTTCTTCCATGTTCCTCAATCCTTGTTGTATAATTCTTCACTCTATCATATATTCATCAATTCATCCATATTCTTCCAAATAGGTGATAGACGTTTAGAATGCGTCTTACTTGCCTACAGCGCTAGATTTCCAGCTCTGGGTATCACGGTTCAAATTCCGGTCACTTTGTGAAATTTGCAATGGGTATGGTTAAAAATACAACAACAAAACAGCGCTTTACTGACGCGTTTTCACCGGGAGACATGTCTCGGTGCATCAACCTGATGTCACTGCAGTCCCTCTGACCGGGAGGTCCTAGGTTCGAGTCCCAACGGCGGGAGGATTTTCGACCCTAGGTTGTCAGCTAGGTCGAACTCAGTCGCTGTATGGAGGAGAATTCAAGCGGCCGGCTGCTTTGATCGGTAGTTTTCCGTGGTTTGTCCGATCAACACCAGGCGAATGCCGGAGCAGTACCGTAACAAACGGGCCACGGACCGCGCGCGATCTTTCCTTCCTCTTCCTTGTCCTATCCTCTCCTCTTACACACATACTTACACTAACATGCACTGCACTACCACACATGCCGGGAGACCGGTCGGGAGCTTACAGCTTGTCCCGGCTGGGGAGGTGCCCCGCTGGTGGGAGATACCTGGCTGAGGGGAAAACCCCGCTAGTCGACGGTAGGTCGGCGCCAGATCTCCCCACCCAGCGGGGAAAAGATCATTGCCACCCCCGAGAAAGAAAAACACGCACTACACTTACTACAAACACGCACTACAAACATCAATCAATCAACCGATTCATTTTCTGGGTCTCTCGTTCCCCCTGCCTCACACTCCATTACTCCATCATGTCAATTAGTCCTCTATTCACCAACAATCTCTGGTATCAGACTCAGGTGCAGAGAAACATAATAAACATATTGTCCCCCCCTTCCAGGCCGCCAAAGGCACAAACAAGTCTGACGTCACGCTCTTCTCCCGCAGCCCGCCGGGCGATCTGCAGCTGGCGCGGGCGGGCGGTGGCGAGACGGCGCGGCGCGGCGCGGCGCGGCGCGGCGCGGCGTCGCGGGTCGTCCTGCCTCCATTAACTCGCCGGATGATCGCCCGCTTAACTGCGCGATCAGCGCTTCGCGGCGGCCACTTGCGGCCCGAGCGCGCGCTCGTCGCGAATGGACGTTCGCCGCGGCGAGCCCTGCACGGCCGTTCCACGCGCGTTTCTCGAACTCGCTCACAACTGAAGAAAGAGTGCATCCGGCACCACCTTGAGCACAAGCTGGAATTTTCAGTTGAATATCCAGATTTAGGGTTCCTCTATCGCAGTGTTGTCAAGATCGATGCCACGAGAGGATGTCCTTGGCACGACTGCCACGACGAAGTCGCCCCTCCACGCAGTTCATTACCCCGCCACCGGAGACAACGCCATTCCTCTTGTGAAACGGCGGGGTTACTAATTATTCCCTTTCCCGACGCTAGTTGCGCAGAGAAGCTCATGGTATTTCTACGGTGCCACGACGCGTGCCACTGCCACCAATAAAAGACGTTGACACCACTGCTCTATCGTTTCCCAGGGAATGTTATCAAATTATAGCTAGATGGTGCGGGAGGTTCCAATTAGTTCGAGTTGTGTTTTATCTCAAGCGGAACAACGGGACACGTTTAAACAACAGTCTTATTAGTCTCGTGTTTCTTCTCCGTCTACACATTTGTTGCTGATAACTGAACTGTGATTTTAATAATAAAAAAATGGTTTTCTATCGTTGTTTAGTTCGTTTTATTTTGCTGCTTGTTAAAAAGAGATTCTCCCTCATTAATCGAAATCTTTCTTGTTGTGCATGTGAGAGCAACAACGGGAAACGTACACATTTCTTTATGGGCGGTTGCGAGGCTGCAGCATGGTTTGGAGTTTTCTCATTGCCTCTAATGAATAATTTATTCAAAGGTGTTTGGCATTTGTTCAGTGCATGCTTCAATTAATAAAATAAAGTTTTTGAACCAATAAATTTGCTTCAATAAGCAATATCACTTTTATTACCGTCATACAACGCAATCAATTGACGAAAATGTTTAAATCGCGGATCTCATGCGGATTCTTTCGTTAGCTTCATTACGGAACGGTATGAAGCTTATTATTTTATGAGCTTAAGGCTTTTCGTTTACAAAGAAGTTTGAGCTTTAACTCAACCAAATTTCGCGATTTTTATTACAAATAAAATATTAAACATTAATATCTTAACATTAATATAATAAACGCTTGTCTGCTGTTTTATGTTCATTACTTCGTTCAAGTGCAACTATAATAGTTATCGCAGCGAAGACAGGGAGGCTTTTAAGTTTGAACATCAATGAGAGATTTTAAATGTGAAGATCAGAGAGTAAATATAAACGTGAGTGAATGTAAACTACGACACATGTAAACATTACAATTCGACACTGACACTTTATAAACAAAATAAATTATTATATATGTGATGCATCCGTGTTTAATTTACGGTGGATGACAAGATTTTCTGCTACAGGCCACTACAAGTACAATTTTGGTGATTATTAAACATTTCATTAACATATTCAGAAACGGTACAGTTCTGTTTTCGCAGCGAATAGAGATAATATTGTTCCAAAATTTGTAAACTTCTCATTTCATTAGTCTTCCAGAATAAGTACTGAAAAATCTAAAACTATATCTGAGTTGTTTGATTTTTACAAACACGATACACAATTTGAGGAAAAAATATCACACAGCACCAAGAATAAAACAATTGTTCAACATGAAACAAGTGCCGGCTCCAGTGGTATGAGCTTCGGCACAATGGTTTCCAAAACAAGGAGTTGGCGGTGCCAATTAAGAAATTCTCAGAAATACAAACATGTCGACGATGAGCTAATGTACAAGAGCCCAGGCCGTCAAACAGAAACATCAAATAAGCGTGTTCCATCGTTTCCATGCCAACATCCCAGCCATTTGTTACAACTTTGCACATAGACAGCAGCTCGCCGTGAGAGCTGCAGCGCCATGGTTCGTTGCGCTCGCTGAGATCATTGTCTGCAGATGTGATTCATCTCAACATTTATTATTTTTAGCCTTTGCTGGTAAGTAGCTTACAGCAGCAAACAAGCTGCTGAACAATGCCACACAAAACGTTTTTCCAAAATGTAGTACGCACGCAGCATAATGACAACAAATAAAATAATATCGTTTAACACTGTAATAAGTTGAATAGTTAAAAAAAGTCTCAGCAAACTCAAAACTCTGTCTTCAGAAATACTGAAAAAACATAATATAGAATTGAAATACTACAACAGCTTTTTTACATACCAAGAATACCAAAAAAAGTTGCTATCCCATTCCGCAATACTTGAATAGCAAATGCCTCATGTAGGATAGGTGGTATCGGAATCTTCCTGACGTATGACATCAGGTGTGTCGCAAGCAATGACGCACTGAGTATAATTCAGTCGGTACGTGCAGTATGAGAAAAGGCGGAATTACACTATCATTCTCAGTAAAAATCTGTTTCATTGTTTTTGTATTTTTTCCGAGTTCCTAGGTATATAACCAAACCACAGACACTTCTTACATTGCCAGAGACTCATAAGTTCCTTTCAATCTCTGCGCTCATTAGAAATAAGTAATACAGATAAGGGGGATTACTTTTGAGAGTTTTAAAAAGGATTTCTGTTAGGATTCAGATTTTATTTTACTTCTTGAAAAATAAGATGTCTGAAAAACTGTACACGTACTTGACCAACGCCGTCTACACTTTAATGTGTGTAAGGAAATGTAGAGGACGTTGATTTCACACGAGCTTGGTGACCATTGGTAGAAAGCGTCTTGACAGATTCACCCATTGACCGCGTGATGTCGCTGAAGCTAAGCTGCTTATTGAAGTTAGCTTGTTGAAGAGTGGCTGCTGACGCTTTTCATGCACGAAACCCCCACCACCGGATGCGAGTCTCCTCCTCCGAGTAGCCTTCGTCGCGGCGACACCGGCACAGCGGAGAGCATTCACGAATGAAGGGGCCGTCTGGCTCCTACACCATCGCGCTGGATTTAGGGCAGCCGCGGCGTATCGGCCTCCGGCGCAACGAACACCGGAAGTTCCTGGAAGGAGAAGCCAGGCGGATTGTGCCGGCCGCGGCTCCTCCCCCTCGCCCGCCCGCGCCCAGCGCCAGGACTCGAAATAGAGCGGCGCGGCGCGGCGCGCTACCACGAACCTCTTAGCCCGGTCGCAGCCGGGGTGGCGGCAATCCGACTCCTTTGAGAGAAGCACCGCCGGCTTATCACACCAACTACTCGCTCGTCTACTGAGGAGCGCCCTCCGCGAAACTGACAACTCCCTAAGAAGTGAGACAAGTCACGAGCACAAAGGGGAAAACGAGTGGGGGGAGTGGAGGGCGTGATGAGGTATGCAGGAAGCAATTTTTTTTTGACAAAGTATTTGTATAACTGAAACACGTGAAGAAAGCGTGTTTAATTAGGTAGAAATATTTTAGAGGTAGTTATAACCAGGAAGGGAGAAAATGTAAACTATGTCTATATTTAGTGTAAAATGCGTTGGAAATTTTGTGAGAACGTTTTATGTTAATCGCGGATGCTAAAGGCCGGAGCCTGGCCATCGACTTGGAAACGCACAATGGAAGCGAGTGAGTATGGACTTTTGCTAGGTTAATTTAACCCGACTACCTTCATTCGTACATCTTTTTGAATCATTATCAGTACACAATTACGTTCCTGACGTGTGCCATTTATCCATTTGCTTTACCAATTTGTCAAAAATATATGATCGTGCGGGTTGCAGAATGCCAAGGGGGCCGGACGGGGAGGGGAGTTTCAGGAACAAAGGGAAAAGGATGAGTGAATGCTGCGAGAGGGGGGTATTCAAAATTAAAATCCGCGCCTCGTCCTTCCTCTTGCTCACACATTTACCGCAAACATAAAAAAATCTCCAAAACTGCTTTCTAACTTTGAAAATGCGAGTTAAAAAGAATAGAAACAAAAAATATCTTATGAATATTTTTACAATGTAAAAGATTTGTATCCTCGACACAGGCATCAAATACCGATGGTGCCTTACAGGTACCAGAATTGAATTGATCTGGGTAACACTACGATAACCTTCATTTCACACACCCAAAAATACACATCTTAGAATTTCCCCCAAAACACAAGCATTATGATCCAAACGCTGTAGAAACATGTTCGAAGACCTATAAAGTATTTACAGAAAACAGCAAGAAATGCATACAAAGTGAGAAATGTCTGGATTTGCACGAATGTTGTTTTTTATGGTTTCCACAATTTACAGAAAGCTATCACTCTGTTGCCACTGCAATTCGAATAAATTGTCAGCTTTTAGGTCACAGATGATCTGAAAATTACGGCCAAGCCATCGTAAGCATGTTCTCTTTTAAAACCTACAAAAATTGCGGTAAAGACTTTCTTTTTTTTGGTGTGTGTGTGTGTGTGTGTGTGTGTGTGTGTGTGTGTGTGTGTGTGCAATCCAACGTTAATAATACCTTACCGTTAGAACATTATTCTGGAGTCAGTAAAACATAGTTAAGAAGTTTCCTCACGCTTCTCAAGCAAATTGCTTCATTTACACACGAAAATTCACAGACATGCGATTTATGAGGGTGACTGGCTGAGTAGCCGTCAATTTGCCTTACTATACCGTCTTACTATGATAAGATAAATAGCGGCGAGTTCGCGATTGCGCGTTTCCGTTTATCCTCCTTATTCCATCATAACTCCGTCATAATTCACATTATCATTTAGCTTAGCCTTTATACCATCCCTTTTCTAGGTAAGTGACCATAGTGGTTTCCCTTTACCGTCAACTGTAAAAAGTGTGGTAAGAGGATCATAGTTGTGAAAGATGAGTAAATTGTGATTGGGAATACGTTCAGACTGATAAGAGAAGACAACCATGCCACAGCGATGAGAGGCATGCCTTACACAGGTCTCGAAGCCGAAACCTGTGGTTTCTCTTACTTAAAGGAAGACTGAAACTCCTGAGCCCCCGTGGGTGGCTGATACCGGGATCGGATGCGATGAGATAGGATCCGTGTTCGGCCAAATTGGAGTTTGGGCAAACACGGTTGTTTATGATCGAGTAATTTAAACACTCAACCGAGCGCAGGTCCACTACGGCCGAAGTACAAAGTCGGCCGAACAGTATCAAATGAACTTTAATTATTCGGCTAAACTGAGCCATTGATTATGGACAAGAGACAAAGTAATTTCGTTAGTTTGTGAACGAGAAGATCTATTGAGGTACCCAGAACAAGAACATGGGAAATTACGGCCGAAAATTTCAGAAGAAATTGTCTCAATGTGTTTATGACAGTTTGTGCAAAATATGCCCCGAATATCACTACCAATAGCAAGTTTTCTTTCACATATATTTCTCTCATATTTATCAAATTTAACTCATATGAAACATACCTCACAGGGAGCAGTTTCAAGCTGTTCGTTTTCAGTACGTGTTACGTGTAGGCAATAATGTACAGAGGGATGCTTAATGGAATGTGACTACTAATGTTCAGCAGATTCAGCCGGCCGTTCGCGCCCAAACTTTTATTCGGCAGAACGCGCATTCACTGTGACCGTATCCCTAAGTTAAGGTCACAGTACAAAATCGTCTGACTAATTTCATCCGAATTTTGCTGAAACATCCGAATTTGCCGAAACACCCAAAGTTTGCTACCAAAATCGGCCAACAGACTTAAACTAAACAAACCTTCATTCGACAGCGGATGTTTTCGGATGCCTTCGGGCGAGGTCGTACGGTTTGAATATGATCATTTCCATTTATCAGCACCTATTTGAACAAATTCGACAAATCGAAGAAAAAAATGCGATGTCGGACGACTGAAATTTCGGCCAAAATCGGCTTCACTTTGACGGCGGTCTAGTCTTTTTTGAAACATTTGGCACAAAAAGCATTAAGAAGTGCGTCGTGGATGCAGCGCCCGGAAGCGTGGCCGGCCGGGGTGCGTTCCTCGCGAGGGGCGCGACCCGGAAGCCTAGCGGAGCGGCACGCGGGGGGGTGGGGGCGCCCACGAATAGCGCGCTATGAATAGAGTGACAGCGCGGGGACGCGAACCACGCCCCCCGGGACCCTTGGAAGAACGAGGGGCGAAAGAGACAGCTGGAGGAATGCAATGGCCGCGCCGTCCCAGACACACAGACGAGCAGCAAAACTATTTGTTGAGACGACGTGATTTGGGCACCAATTGATTAATTATTTTGTGTTTCTGGTCTTCTCAACTACTATGGTCATTAGTACCGTAAGTATAGTGCAGGTATTTGCCTGAAAGTGGCAGTGTTCCTCCTTCGCTGGACGATGAAATTAGGCGTTGAGCGGTACGTCGGATGGCTGAGGATTTCCTTTCCACGTATCTCCCGTAGTGGGACACCGTTCCAGCTGGGATAAGCTTCAAGCTCCCGTCTGGTCTTTTGAGTAAATGTGTAGTGTAACTGAGCGCGTCAACTACTTGGGTAAATAGCAGTGCCTGTTAAAACCCGGGAGATAGCGGGTTCGATAGCGGAGTTCGAGGGTAATACTGTTCAATAACAGCTTGCTCGTTTAAAATGTTTGTCAGTTTTTTTTATGGTGCCATTAGAAGCCGCGACAAGTTGCTTCCAGCTTCCTAACTGCTGTCAAGAGCATGAAAACACATCACTTTAAATCAAACACCGAAAATAGTCATCGTATTCACTAACCAAACACTGCCTAGCAGAACTCAACGATAAACTTTTTAGATGCAAGACTCGCTCGTGAGGAAGTAACCGAAAACGCCCCTAAATCATTATCAGCTTGTGTTGCGTCTATTGTCTGTCGTACATGTTACAATATTATAAAACTGACAAAATGGAATAGACAAAATATGATAAACATTCACAGGTTTACAACGCTTCAACGCTTTAATGGAGTTTTCGTCAAGTATTACACAAAAATATCTTAAAAACAAGTAGATTTTTAATGGTGGCTAAATATATTATGTCTACTTCCAGAATCATTATAAATAATATTCAGACTGCCTTATTTCGTAGAACAAGAAAGAAAGATATTTTGACCTTAGGCATGTAACAAGGCCTAAAACGATTTCACATGTATTAATAATGTATTAATGTCACAGCACAAAACGAAATGTACTGCAACAACACGAGCATTTTGTAATTCTCCTTTCTATTGCAGTATGGTCGAATTCGAGCCTTGGGTTGGTATTTAAGTATTTGCAGTATAGCCGAAGTCTTTCTAGAGCATTGGGATTTTTCATTTGGAGATAGGATTTCATCCCATCATCTGGCCCTAGGGGTGTAAATGGGGAGAGGATGGGAAAGGATTCCTCGAGATACATGGCCCGTGACTTGTGATACTTCTCATCCCTCACGTGGACCTTATACACGGAAACCACGCGAACGACAAATCGGAACAGCTGTTCTCTGGAATTCTCATCCAGTCGATCTAGCGACTTAAAAGGCAGCCGTCGGGATTCGAACATACGACTTGCCGGTTTTATAAGCTTCAAGTCCCTACTCATAATAACATAAGTTAACGCACGTGTCTAACATTTGTAATTATCTTTAAGATAATTGTGTTTACATTTTCCTAATTAATATTGTCGGATCTCGATTCAACTAATCCGATCCAAACTTCCTTTCACAGTTGCATTCAAATAGAATAATACTCTGGAATGACACAATTAACTATTGTTCTTCAGTAAATGAAAATTTCTTTCTAAAGGGAATTTTCTTTCCGTTAAGTTGGCTAAAATTGCAATTAATTACTTCGACAACTACTAGCCCCGAACTTTTACTGGTTCACTTGGTCACGGCTCATAAGGAGCAAATGAGATCACGAAGGACTGCCAACAGAAAAGCTATTTTTGAGAAGAGGAAGGCTGCAGAGAAAAGGCCATTTACACAGTTCATTAATACATTCTCTAGGGTGGTCTATTAGCCATCCCGACAGTAACATACTTGATCATATACCTGATTTATGAAATACAAGCGCGAATGGGATGGCAGCCATTTAAGACGAAAAACGGGCAACCTAAACAGTTCTGGTCTTCCACGCAACAGAACTAGTAATGCCACGGAAAGCAATAAAAATATCGATTAAATACTGGTAAAGACGGTATCGATTTTATTTAAAATTACTTACCAACAATTACGTCTAAATGAAGATGTTTACCTCAAGGTTGAGGTTAAGATTCCTTCCACTGTAAAAATGTAAAGGTTCCTTTACATTGTATTATATATGTTTTAGTTTATTACTGGTAATATAACACCAAAAATAAAAGACTCGTGTAGTAATGTTAAGTGCAATCATGAGGTCGGATTGAAAATAAATAATTTTTCGTTCATTTTAAAGCATTGAAACGACTGAGAACTGCCGAAATTGCAATTATATTACGGCAGAATTGAGAGCGGTGTGAAGCCCCTTTCTATTTTTCTCCCCTTTGTATTCAGAATCTCTCGCAAGTGTGAGATAAACAAAGAGAACGATATCAAACCATTGGTACCCCTCTTTTCATATTTGTCAACTCTTTGATTTCATCGTGAAAAAGAAAACAAAATTAATAATACCTGCCTTACGAATTAAAACTATCCTCAAATACCAATGTTACTTGAAGAATACTCTTAGTTTTATCATTGTGTAAACATTTCCCCTCACTTCAAACGAAGCTCTAATTTTTACATGTTTTTTACTAACTTTTACTTATTAATGAAATTATCAGACTTTCCCTAGATTTTCAAGAAGTAGACACCTTGGACAATGTCTCTTTGGAAAGAGATATTTGGAATGTCTATAGGTTTTCCCTCAACAAGGTCCTCCCACCAGTGGGACACCGCCCCAGTCGAGACAAGCTCTAACTCCCCAACCGGTCTCCCGGCGTGTGTGGTAGTGTAGTGCATCTTAGCGTGTGGGTAAGTAACGGGTTGAGGATAAGACAAGAAAGAGGAAGGACAGATTGCGCGCGGTCCTTGGCCCTTTTGTTAGGGTACTGTTCCGGCATTCGCCTGATGTTGACCGGAGAAACCACAGAAAAATACCGATCAGAATGGCCGACCGCTAAAATTCTACTCCAGACAGCGACTGAATTGGACCAAGGTGAGAAGATAGTGTCGAAAATCCTATAGGACCTCCCGGTCAGAGGCACTGCAGTGACATCAGCTGATGCACTGAGCCACCTCTCCTGGTAATGCAGTTATGACAGTCTATTAATTTGATCTCCGTATTTTTCTGCAGTACGTACCTTGTCTCTGCTCACACAACACGACAATTTGCAGGTTTCTAAGAAAAAAATTGTGGTTTTATTAAAATAAGATTTTCAATTTTCAAAATGTACCACTATAATGAATTCTCCACCCTTATGTATGAGTTGACCTTTTTCTAATATAATTGTCTGTTAACCTAGACCTAACCCAAAGTTAATTACATTTTTACAGACAATTTTTTTAAATATTATAATTGATTTTTATGATACCAAACGAAAATTCTGAGTGTGGTCCTGCTGCCAATCCCAGTCCAGTTAAATGTCCACAGAGGAAGGCGATGAGGCGGTGTGGACGCGCCCAACTGCACGCGCGAGAGCGCGCGGCGGGAGATGCTCGCAACGCCATCTAGCGCGCGCGGCGCCAACTGGCGGCGACCGCGTGGGTGCGGCGGGAGGGGTGGGGGTGGGGAGGGGAGGGGAGAGGCGACCGCGTGGGAGGCGCCGGGCCGCCGCCGTCGGTCATTAAGCGCGCGTCGGCCGCCTGCGAAGCGACGGCCACTGCGCGGGCCACACAGGCGCACACGACAGGCATGGCACGTGCCATGGGTGCGACATACAAGGGACGCCATTCACCATTCTACACTGGTTGAAAATATCCCATGACAATGGTTTCAATCGAGACACTCTTTACTCCAGAAAATATGCAATAAATACAATTTTTAATAAAACACTCTTTTATAATGTATCAAATTTCCAGTTTCAATGTTAACACGCTAAACGCAAATTTGTGTTAGTTATTTTTAAAGGAAATAGTTTATCAACGCAAACTGACTCATTTCAACGGTTATTTCTATATAATATAGCGTTGGAGCAGTGATTAAATAATCGATGCAAATTATATACTTCACTGAGTCAAACCTCACCCATAGTATTGAGTCGTTAATTGACTTAATTCAAATTTAAATAAAAAGTTTAATAAAACAGTATCATTTTCACATTTTTTAATACAATTCACACACCCTTTTCTCTTAAAAGTCTTTTCCACAGAATGATTGACACTTTCCCGAACTACAAGTGGTGCACATTTCAAGACAAGTTGACTAAGGGCATTTGCTTTTTAAGAACAAATCGCGGATACCCTTCACTTAAAAAGTACCAGATATATGCCGCAGTAATTATCACATCAATCAAATCGGTAAAAAGAGGAAAGTACAATTTTTTTGTCAATTTCAAAATATATTTTCTTTCACGTTACAGTCCCATTTCTTCCCTGCAATAATGAATCTACTGAATTTGTGCATTAAGGTAAAGTAGATGAGTTGCCTTGCAATCTTCATCTTTCTCTGAGTCTGCGCTAATGGCGTGAGAAAAACACGATTAGAAATTTTACATTAATATGGTCTCCCAAATTATAACTATTACTTTATTTGAAGCATTACATTTGTAACAAACCATGATTTTTTGCCTTAGTTTTGACTGGTTAGTATCAACATTTGATAAAGCGTTCAAAACGACATATACCAGCTTCAGCATAATGCCTTTTTTATTACTTCAGATTTTCTACCATTTCAAAAGCAGGAAAGAAATTATCAAAATAATATGTTCGTGATGTTTGTCAATAATTTTTATTAGTTGCATAAGAACATTATCGCCCTGCTCATACGTCACGTTCTTTATCCCTTCGTACATTTGTAAGTGGAAGGGGTATTCAATTGCAAAATATCCAGTCCTTGAAATTGAGAATTGAGATGTATCGGTTTTACTTCCATTGTTTTGAGATAGTGGTGCAGTGACCAACAATAATATACATACATACATACATATATTATTAGACAAAATCCTAAACTTTAAAGTATGTGAGTAAAATGTATCACATAGAGGTCAATGAGTATTTAAAAGAAAACGTCTCCCTAGAAACAGTGGAGTTTCAATGATTAAATATGCAATAATATTGGAATAGGAAGTTCCAATTCGTGGGATATTTGTCGTAAAAGGGCGAAACCAAAGAAAACGGAGGAAAACGTCCGCAATAATAATGTCAACGGAGTAATAATTAAGTTTTAAGTTTTGAAATGACATCAATGTTCACATGAACAATGGCATTTTTTTTTTTTTAATTAAAGTTGTTCCATTCTTCAAAGCCCCATGATTGAAATTAATAGCCTTTCAACTTTACATTAGAAGCATAATCATTCCTCTCCAAGGTTGTTTACATTTTAGGGCTTATGGAGGGAATTTCAAAGAACTAATACACAATGAGATTAGAAGAAATTTTATTTCATTGTTAAAAGACCCCTGAAAGAAGTTTCAGAAGTTAATTTCAGGAAGATTACAAGGAAATGTTAAAAAATCTTAGGTCCCTCATTCAATATCATAATGGAAGAGCAATAATGTGTTAATGCTGCTTTAAAATTCAGTGGTGCAACCAGCATATTTTTAGAGGGGGAATGGCTATTGGTTAGTAACCAATCTACTTTGTTTTCTTACAAAGAATTTTTCATTTATGCAGAATTTAAAATGTATTTAATTTGATAATTTATAGGTGTTTATCACATAATCAATTGAGTTACTGAAGTACTTTCATTACTGTAGAAAATTCGTAAAAACTAGTTTGTGAATACATGTCATTGACTTGTATGACATGTCATATAACAAAACATTCACGATTGCCATTTGGAGATAGTGGTAATACATGGGTTAAGGGAGTTCTTTTGAATTATCCTTACTGCATATGCACTGTCTTTCAGCAATGTAATGAGGATAAGGTAATTATTATATTTTTGTTTCGCACCTGCATCTGAAGACAAATGAGTACATTCGGAAAGACTAAACTTTTCAAAATTAAACTGTTCAGGCTCTAGAGCAGGGTTTTCCAACTGGGCGGCCCACAGGATTTTTTGTGCTTTGAAACGTTTTATGCCAACCAAATAAGATGATTAAATAAAAATAAGATGAATTGCACAATTCATCTTATTTTTATTTAATGATATATTAATTTTCTCGTATGTACATTAGTCATTAAGAATGTTGATTAAAAGTTGAATCTAATATATATCTGTTTCAGTACAATTTCAGTTATTGGGGTAAAAACCATCATAAATTAGGGTGCGGCCCGCAGCTTAACTAAAATTTGATATGCAGCCCATAAACCCTTTCAAGTGCGACAGCCCTGCTCTGGAAAAATGTAACTTTTTGGCATTCTGACCAAAACGGGAGAAAAGCCCTCTCCTGCCATATGTCTCACCGCACTGTTTTAGTTTTATTTCATCTTTCTTGAAAACAACTATTTTGAATGAATTAATTGCGTAGTTGAATGATTAAAGATAAAAATATTACAAATTATGTAAGTTACGACTACAATAGCAAGCATATTCGTAAAATTAGGAAGCGGGGATTACGACGTATGTTGAAAAGTGAGGCAGGACAAAAATGAACATTTTTCCTTTAGGGGTACGAAGAACCTCGACTTCAGCCAAAGAAGATATGGACTAAAGGCAGCGGTGCGGGGAGATCAGAAAGCAGATATCATAAGAAAAGTGACAATTTAAAAAAACTATATTTTTTGGTTAAGTCAAGAAATTTAGAGTAAAACACTTAGACTTTAACAGCAAAATAAATGGCTCCGCTCAGGATAAAACCTTTCTTCAGCAAAGTGACAATTTCCTTGATATGTCACTTTCCTTGTGCTCCGAAGATATACTAATCTTAGAAGTTTACATGAGATTGAGGAGCACAAACGATAAGACCAGACGCACAAGACCAGTAGCACAAACGATAAGATGTAGGTTTGAATGCACATGATAAACAAGTGAGCGCCGACAGGGAAGTAGGCAATTTGCCGCACGTTCTCGTCGAAATTCTATCTCTGCAAACGCGAACATAAGATACTCTGCGCGCGAATTTCCTCAGAAAGACCTCGCAACCTCCCTGGGACACCTGATCACCCTGGGCCCAAAATGACTACTTCTTCTACCTCCTGCCTCAATTTGGCAAGTTATTTCAGAAACAACTGTCCTACATCAGGCCCGGAAGTTTGACCATGAGAATCGTGAAGGTAAGGTCTCTGCCCTAGATGGAATGCAAGGAAAATCACGTTCCTGACGCTTTCCCTGGGAAAAGATCGGGCCCTTCTCTTACAGAATCCTGAGTGAAACTGAAGTCATTCTAGAATGACTGAGTTTGGAAAGAATTCTTAAATATTCGGTGATTTAAATTACAGCCATTTTACCCTGTAGACCCCTGCCAAAATTTTCACAGCTCCAGTTTCCTGCTTTTCGGAACACTCCCACCAAAAAAAGAGCAAATTGATGGGAAGGATGAAAAAACGGCACGCATTTTTTGCACACATAGCTACTAATAAATTCTGACGAAAAGGGTATTACTGCAACGGAAATATAAAATCAACGGGAAAAGTAGAGAGCGGAAAACTACGTGAATATAGATGTCTATGGAAGATCGATTTTTCACAAATACCTGTATTCCCCTCAACACGTTGTTACGCTAATAGCGACTATTTCAAGATAAACCGATACATATAATCCGTTTTAATTAAATATGAATTGAATATAATACATTTTAAACAAGTTGTTAATGCGACTACAAATAAATTTAATTGAAAAAAAAATATTTCAAGTTCAGAAATTCGAGGGAGATTTCAAAGCGATGGAAGGAGTATCTGACGGTCATTACGTCACGAGCCACACTTCGTCCAATATATTAAGTTTTTAAAATCTGGATTTATCGTCCCTCCTTTTCACATCCTACAATAGAAACCAACTCATAGAAAGACCAGTTTATTTCATACAATAACCTCAAACGGAGTTAGACCCTTCAACATGCTGTGCTATCGACATGGACATACCGCAACTTGGAAACCATTTTGCCGAGCTCTTTCCGCCGTTTCGCACGGCCTCGTACGCAGGGTGGGGCCTCCGCAGCCAAAGCGTTGCGACAGACATCTCAGTATTGGCGCACGTGCGACTCTAGCGGTATGGCTGCTTTCCCAAGCTGTGTTTTGAAACCTCTCTCTCTCTCTCTCTCTCTCTCTCTCTCTCTCTCTCTCTCTCTCTCTCTCTCTCTCTCAAGTTTACTGGTTTCGTCTAGAATGTCTACAATTTTTTAAGAAAAAGAATTTAAATGTTTTAACGTTGTGGTGAGTTACGAGAGTGCGTTGACAACAAGTGACAGAAGGATTTTACAAGCTAGTCTTTTGGTGAATGTGGACTTCTATAAGAGACCATTTAGTTGCATTAACCAATTAATGTCTTAAATAGTGATGAATAAACAACTTGCAAGTAATTCTCTTTCTCAACAGATTCAAAAAGTAGAGAAGTTGTGGAGAGAGGGAGTTTTTTATTAGTGTTCTGCCTGAGACATTTTTTGCGCGTGTGTTTTTTTTTTCACCATAGGAGATATAATTGATAAATCAGAAATAATTAACGTAGATTGCAGGGTAGAAGTGATTCTGGTAATCCGATTGCTTCCAGAAACAAGTAACAGGGCATCATTGTCACAGAAGCAAGTCCTAACAATATTATATTGTGACTTGAATATGAGATTATTTTCTTGAATAGTGACAAAATAGAAAGCAGATTTGCCACGCGAGATGGAACGGCATAAAATACACTTTTATTATTTTAATTTTTGGAAAATCTAAGAACATTGTACATGTAATTTCGTTTATGAGAAATAAACACTTTCTGATTATCGATAGATAATCAGAACTATAAACTCGGAACTAGCAATATTTATCTTCAGGCCCAATTAAATTGGGTTGTGCAACTCATTTTTTTACACGACTATGTAAGACATCAAGAAAACGAAACCTACTTGTAGTCAAATGGCAAAAAACTTCAATTCGAATACAAAAACAAAAACGTCATAAGAATTTATTTAGTAGATCTGAAGACACCTAGTGCGTGTGAGAAGTACAGCAACTACTAGTAACAAAGAAACTCGCAGGTAATTGGAGCCTGTTTGAAAGACTCTTTTCAAGAAGATGAGAGAATGATAAAAGAAGTCTGATCCAACGAGCTTATAAAACTATTGTCTAAACTCTACACACCAAGTATTTGTGTTAAAATATACGTATTGCGTGAACATTAAGTACTCAATATTAAACAAAACTGCTAACATTTTTTCAAGGAATTTCTGTAATAATCTGCAAAGATTGTACACGCTCAGCTATTGATATAGGCAAGAAGAATACACAAAACTCTGCTGCATGCTTTGCAAGTATTTTTTCTAGCACCCTCTGGACTGCATGGGAGCAAAGCGCATAAAAGATGCCCTAAATCTGTTTGAGCTAATAGGGAAAATGTAGGATGTGTTCTTCAGCTGTAGGATTTGTGCTCAAAGGCAACCACCATGTGTCCATCTAGAATACACACATTAGATCTGTAAACTCTTTTTTCTTTTGCTTTTGAAATTCCGTGCGAGTCTCGCATTCCAACTGATGGCCTTCGACTAAAAGTGCGCATATCCGAATCAAACAAGTCGCCAAGGCTTTTTGGATTTCGACATTCCGAAGACACAAAGAACACACGCCGTTGACCCACGTTTTGTCAACGTAGGTAATATGCGCGCAATTAGTCATCCTCTTAATTTTAAAACGATGCTTCTCTTCAAATAAAACAGAGGTATCATTGCATTTTTTATTTACACCGCCGTTCGGTGAAATAAACTATAAACATTCCGTTAAAACGAGTATAATTAATTGTAGGAGATAAGAAAATCTGACTTTCATTGTGCAATAAACATAGACCTTCATTCAATTCGTCATTTTTATTAAAAAATACTCTCTAGTGTAATTGATATACTGAATTATGTTTTAGTAATATAAATATTCACAATTCCCTCAATGCTTGATTAATGAAAACTTTGCAAGTTGTACGACGTGAGGAAGACAAGAAAACAGAAGTAAGACAGAAAAATACTTTTACGATAAAAACAATACAAATCGTTGTTCGTCCACCAACCAGTGGGCCGACAGTGATGTTTCAAAAAAATATCTCTTTAACTAAATGATCATTTTGAAATTGTTCTCGAACATAACTTTTGAGCAGAATGAGATTTATGACAAAGGAACATGATTTACGAAATGGAGAATGAAGATTTATGTGACAAAAGACCAATAAATAACTAGAACGTGTCTACGGAATCACTTCTTGCACACCTGTAACCTAGCGTTCGGTTGTCTATAACTCTGGGATGCCAGAGACTCTCAACTCTCGCAGAGTTCTTGAGAAAGGTGAGGTGCACGAAACAAGGGGCCTCGTGGCCTCCGCAATCAGCTGTTCACTGCCTTTCACTATCCATTGCGTATGGCAGGTTTTTGCACCTGAAGTTGCATTAAAATTCTTTGGTACTGAGAACTTGCGTTCGAGTTTGGAAGTGCATATATGGGAGATAGAGAAATAATATGGAGAGACAGGGAGAGCGACAGAGTCAGCTGGAGGAAAACAAAGACAAAGGGCCAAAGGAAAGGAGAGGAAAAAATGTAGTTCATTTACCGTTGAAATTGATTTTCGATAACTAGGGAACAAACATTTTTCGAACATTTTTATTTTTCTAAAATAATTATTTTCTAAATTCATTTTCCTTTTTTTTTTATTCTGGCCCTCACGAAAATGTGCGCAGGTAAATCTCTTTCCCCACACGTCATATACAGTTTTTACTGTTTTTTTGATAAATAAAAATAAATAACGTATAGAAAGAAGAAGAGGAAGCGAACAAGGCAAAGAGGGAGAGAAAGAGGGGACAGAAAGTCGGAGAGAGTGGCAGGGAGAGGGTGAGGGAGAGAGGAGGGAGACAGGAGGGAGAGAAGGGGGAGAAAGGAGGTGGGAGAGAGACTAAGTACGTCAGATAATGAAAAAGAAGCATTGCATGAATGTGTGTAAATGAAAGAGTGAGAGAGAAGGAAAACAGATACCATAGTCAGAAGAGAGATGACACAAGTGAATATGTAGCACACCAATAGAGATGACAAAATAGCTGAGCACGAACATGTACACCAGGGGCACAATACTGAAAGGTTTCGCAGCAACCGGGAATTTTACTCTGTCCACGCACGACGAGGCAATCCTCTCCGCCGTCTGCATCGACTCCGCGCGCGTCGGCGCGCCTGTTGCGTACTCAAGCGCGCGCACGGAGGAGGCCGCGTGACCTTCCGACGCCGGCGGCGGCTCCGCCTTCCGCAATCCGCCGTACGGCGGCGGCGGCGGCGGCGGCGGCGGCCGGGGCGGAGGCGCGCGTGCGGCTCCAGCTGGTCGCAGCCTCCTCCACTACCTCCGCCACCGCTGCCGCCGCCGCGCGCAACGGGCGCCCTGGTGCCCGCGTCCACTGCTCCGCCGCCGCCGCCGCTTGCGTAACCGCGCGGCCGCCCCCTCTCCGCCGCCAAAATAGGAGGCGGCCGTAGCGGGGCGGGGCGGCGCGGTCCGACACGGAGAACGCAGCGGCCGCAGCGAGCGCATGGCGCAGCGTACTATGGTCGCATGTGGGGCCGAGGGGACAAAACAGACTTCGGGCTCTAACCTACGGACCAGCAAACAAATCCGAACTAGTTCTACGTACAACTCCTACAGTAAAATCTGAAAATTATTTTACTGACTTGCAGTTAAATTACAGTGATCCCACTGATCCATTATCAGTGGTCCTCTTCCCACTGATACAATTTGGCCCGAAGTCAGAAATGGATGGGGACCATCCTGTAACTTATATTATTTTTGTGGTACAGACTGGTTGAGAGCGAGAGTCGCAAACCCTATCTGAGAAATAAGGTGCGGAAAGGAGAGAATTTTTGGGAGAGACGACGAATTACACGTTCACTCTTTAGCAATGGCACATCCAAGGGTGCTCATGGGTTTCAGCACCCTTGGTATAAAGCCGATGAGACATATTCACGTATGTAGTTTTTACTAATTTTCCTTACTAACGAACGACGTACAGTATACTTGTTGATTTATAGTTACTTAAAATGTATCCCATTCAGATATATCTGAATTGGATACATTTTAAGTAACTATCTAACTATATGTTGTTGATTTATAAACAAGTCGCTTTGACACTACAAATAATGATTCCCCCTTCCAAGAAAAATCATGGTTGCGACTCTGCTTTTGTTTATAATGTCTCAGAAAAAATACTACATACATCTACGGCATTTTGAGGGAGCAAATAGGAAATAATGAACATATCCTAGAATGTTTGTCAAGGAGCATGTAATGGGAAATTTCTTATAATGGAGTTACACATATCACATTTGCCCCTGATCATTAGTGAATCCCGTACGCAGACAGCTACACGAAATCTCTTGAGTCCGAACGTGACCTGCCGAACATCTATGCTTTAGGTGTTGCCTACGAGTTAGGCGCAAATGCCACAAGTATAACTCCATAATATCAAATTTCCTTACGTTCATTGGCAAAAAAATTCTCCCTTACCCTAGACGTTTCTACAGCGTGTTCTGAGACGTCCTGTGTGTTGACATTTGTTAAAAACGCATCTAAACTGAGCAAGCGCTAGTGCTACCCCGCAACACACGGCCCGCTTAATCAGTCTGTTTCTTGACATTGATCCTGCAGCACTCAAAATATGTGCGTCGACGGGCCGTTCAATTTGGTTTCCGAGGACAAAGGACTTGAGTTTTATTTTTTCAAGACGTTATATACTAAATGAGGGGACCATCTAGTACATTTTCAAAGGTTAGGTTATTCTGGATACCATCACTCCTGCGTGCATTGTCTGGAATGAAGAGACGTACTGTATCTCTCAATTTGGTCTTGCGCAAATGTATTTTCCCCTGAAACGAGGGGCAGTGGTGGCAGTGGCGAATATCTTTCGAGATTTGTCGCAAGGGTACTTTAGTACTACGGAAATCTCTACCATAGCTAGGCTAATAGGTCCGAGTCTTGGCAGAGACGAATTTGCGATACAGCTACATACGGGTGGGTAGAATGGAAATTCTAGAGTTCCGTTGCCATGATTAGTCGTTTTCGTCATTTCCTCCGATTGCTCTCTCGCGCTTGTGGCCTTGCTGGAGCAGTGCCATAAATAACGAGGCACGGACTGTGCATTTCATTTACAGTTATATTAAAAGATACTTTGAAGAAACTCACTTTTGGCGGAACTTACGAACGAAACATTCAAGGAAGAACTTTCTGGCACAATTAAATAAACAAGATAACAGACGTGAATACATTCCTTAAAATTTCATTAAATACTTTCTTCTAAGCAAAGTATCGTAGATAAAATGCAGCACCCAACATGGATATAAGTCAATGGAGAGGTGTATTTGATACGTGCTTGAGTTGCACAATGAAAATTTAAAAATAAAAGCAGTTCTAAATTAACGAGAAAGAACTTCACGAAATGTAACGAGAAATAAATGCAATTTAAAGACATTAATAAATAAATCGTGACGTGAATCCCCAAACACAATAAATTTGCAACTGGTAGGCTTGTTAAAAAAATCCTTATGATTGCAGGCATAATGCGCATAAAATATCAAACGTCAGCATAAATAACGAAGCACTAGAAAATGTTGTTTTCATAAGTTTCCAACATGTAAATTTAAAGAAATTTTCGTTTCCATGTAGCTTTTAATAATGTCAACTGCGTGTTTAGTACTGCTAAACATGTTTAGAACATTGTACTACAACATTTCTCATAGTGTGAACAAGTTTGTAAAAATAATAATGATAATAATTTTTCCCGCAAGTTGCGTCTTTGAAACTACAGTACAGTGCGGCACGGCGCTCTGAGCGTACGAGGTTGCCGCCTTCGCAGCCGCTGTTGACGACTCCAACAGCTGCCGCCGCCGCTCCCAGATAAACTTGCGGTCGCCGCAACTGACCCGCGAGCCCTCGCGCAGCTTCCCCGGAATGAAACGGCGAGCGCGCGCGTCCGCTGCCCTCCGTCCAAATGCTCCCCGGCGCAAACGGAACGTGCGAGCACAGCAACGCGCGAAACCTCTCTAGAACGTCGCCGGTCCGCATCCACGATTCTGAAATATCTTTTCTGCGGAGCTCCGCCAGCGGAGAGGACGCAACTACCAACATCGCAGAGAGCTGCTATGAGATGTCACTTCGAGAAGCCTCCAATACAAAATGCTTGGACGGTGTCAACAAATGGAGGACTTCAGAAAGATATTTCTGAAACGTTATGGCACACAGCTCTTTCGCATCATTTAAAAGAAAGGGAAGGAGATCTTTTCCCTCATCATTTGGGTTGAGAAAATTAAAAAAAGTTTTCAAGAATAAGATATAAGAATTAATATGGTCAATAAGACACCTCTATCAGTGTCTTATTTTATGGACTACGGCACTGAATGTAAAAATACATAAATACGGACAGAATGATAGGACAAAAACAGAAAAGAAAGCAAGGATAAAAAGAAATAAAGAAAACAGAAATTACTTCAGCAAAGAGAGCAAACATGTGAATTTGAAGCACTCATATTTACGCTTCCGACCACCATACTTTGATACATGGTGAATCGTACGACGCGCCGTCATTCACATTGCTAGGAGGGGAAGGGGGAGGCGGAGGGGCTCTATGATTGGAAGAGGAAGAGGCGCTGAGGCATTCGCTTAGAAAAGCTGGAAGAAAAATCACCGAAATCGTCGATCAGAGCAGTCAGCACCTGTATTCAGTCGATCACAGTAGATTCAGCTGATTGATTCCGTCGACCAGTGGCCAGCTCCTGCATATTCTCGAAACAGAAACTTGTTGCGGCCCAATTAATTCATTAAAATTTTCTACAGCTATGACATACATGCGTGATATAAAAGCGTGTGGTTAATGCATCAGAGAGAATAAACATTATGAATCGTGAATAGCATAATTTAGAATACTAATCATGCATTTGGAAGCGATTTCAATAGTTGAGGGAAAAAAGCCCACTTACATAAAAATTTAAATGAAATCGAAATGAAACAACAATAACTCAAACCTCTACAACTCGCAAACATTACCATCCCTTAGCACGTCATTTATCCATTAATTTACTCACACACACATGCACGCCTGCGCGTGATGATGTACCTCGGCACGCCGAATATTACTAAACAAACACAACTGATTTCTCGCGAATTTGTACTATTTCACTGTACACAGCCGAGTCTTCCATTTCCCGTAGGCCGTCGGTCTCAGTTCAAAGGTCTTCTTGAACACCGAAAGGGCAGCTTGTCGATAGTCGTCCACAGGTGTTGGATTGAGCCAGAGAACATCGTGTGCACTTTATCCATTGGTGAGGAATAGTTTGGAGGTCTTCTACAATTTTTTGAAAGAGATATATTAAAATGAAAAGTGTATTATATATATATATATATATATATATATATATATATATATATATATATATATATATATTGATTTTAAAATTGAATGCTTGGAAGTTTAAACGTCAAATCCAGATACACTCATAAGACCCTTGAAGAGTCGGGAGGAAACAGTGATAACCCTCATTTCAAAGCCCTCCTCCCGCCCCCACGAAGGTCACCAAGCCATTGCACGGTGACCGTCTGGCCGTCGAACATCATTTTGGCAAAGCGGCGGCGGCGGCGGCGGCGTGCGCAGTTGGCGTGGCGGGCAAAAAGCCCTCGCGGGGGAGATGGCCCGCCGTCGGCCGCTCCGACACGTGAGAAATATTAGCAGTATAATTAGTCTAAGGCCGCCGGCCGTCCTACGTCACACGCCGCCGCCCGCGCCGGCGTAATGGGCGCGTCGTTACGATCTTCCCCTCGATTTACGATGCAGCTGCATCTACGTGTCCCCTGCAATGTTGCGAGTTTTATGAAAGCGCGGTTCATAAATCGTCGAATTAAAAAATAATAGGCCCATTTTTCAAAAATCATTACTCAGTGTCTTTATAACATTCATGAAATAAATGAAAGAACTAGGAGTTTCTAAATATTGCGTACGTTTGTGAAATATTGAAATTGAGTTTCTCACGCCCGAAATAAAGTTTCTCAAGACTAAAGTTTCAGTACTTTACCAACATACTAAGAGTGTGTTGGTATGTATTGTAGTAGTTTAAAGCACAAAGACTATTTCACGAATGAAAGTTCGTAAATAGGAAGAGTAAAAAGAAGGGGAGAAGAACAGGGTGGAGAAAAACTCCACTTCGTTCGAGACATGATCTTCAAAAACAGCAAAGGCCTCTTTGAAAAATTAAAAACAAACAAGAAACCAATAATTATGAGTTAGAAAGAAAATGCAATAACCTGCGTAAGTAATTGGCCTCCGATTGGTTTGTACGGTTCGAGTCCCTTCGTTCGAGTGCGTTAGAGTCCCGCACGATAACGGCAGAAATTGTCCGAGTTCCTTCCGCCAGAATCGCTAGGCCTTCCTAAATCGGCGAGGTCATGTCGCAGCGCGTGCGCGTGCGTGGGGAGGCCAGCCGTCGCCCGCGGCGCGGCGTCGCGCGCTGCCAGGGCCGTGGGCGCCAGCGCCATCACGGGGACAAAGCCCCGGCCCCGGCTCACCTCCCCTCCCACGCCCGAGCGGCTCTCGGCGGGCCGCCCCGCGCCGCGTCGGGTGCTCTAAGCCAGGGACAATGCGGTATGCGACCGCGCGAAATATCGCGTCACGTCTGGCGTTTGGTTTAATGCAGCCGCGAGGAACAGAAACACCCTACAAGTCATTCAAAACAAATTCTTGCGAAGATATCTAAAAGCTCCGTGGTTCATTACGATGAACCAAATAGACAAAGAATTAAATGTAGAGGCATTGAATAATAACATTCTTTCATGAAGTTTTTTTCTTCATTAGTACTGTCACCGAGCTGTTGCAAATTCCACTTTTGACCTTTCCCTCCAAACTCCCCACCAAATACGCCCTCACTTTTTCAAGGATACACTGAATCCTCCGTAATTTTACCTTTCCTCCCTCAAATTAAAATTATGTTGTAGTATGCCTAATTACATTCAATTTTCTAATTAAAATTCCATAGAACGAACTTATATTTTTAAATTGTAATTAAACTAATATAACGTACAGTGCGCCCCAAGGATGGTGCTTCAAAAATATTTAAAAATCAAAAACATTAATGACATTTATTATCGTTGCTGAAAGATAATGTGTGGCGAAAAGAAAAAAAAATATTTTTTTAAAAATTTGTCGTTGAGTGGAGGAGAGAGATTTACTGTCACGGTAAAAGAACCTGTGTTTCAGAGATTTAACGGGGGAAGATAATGCTAACTACAATTTTTGTCAGAGGAAAAACGAGGTCTTTGTCAATTCAGACTATCTTAGTTACTACATACACTTCTTATTGATTTCTACAGACATACTACAGTTTAATGAAGACATTTGTGCAGTTTCTTTGTCATAATGTTTGATATTTATTTTTGATTTTTGAAATGAGGGTTATCACTTTCTTCTCCCGACTCTTCAAGGGTCTTGTGAGTGTATCTGGATTTGACAGAAGGAACGTTTAAACCTCCAAGCATTCACTTTTAAAATCAATATATATATATATATATATATATATATATATATATATATAAAATACACTTTTTATTTAAACATATATTTTTCAAAAAAATTTAGGAGACCTCCAAACTATTTCTCATCAATGAATAAAGTGCACACGATGCTCTCTCGCTCAATCCAACACCTGCGTACAAGCTGCCCTTTCGGCGTTCAAGAAGACCTTTGAACTGAGACTGACCGACCTACGGGAAATGGGCAACATTGAATCACCGTAGAACTGCGCGTGCAAGAACGAAGGTCAACCAGTAAAAGTGAGTCGATGATCACTGTGAATGTGGTGAAATCCAAATAACCAACGTCTTATGAAATGCTTGCACCAACGATCACATTTGATTACCTTTTTGCCATAAATGGCAGAGCTAAACATCTGGGGGACTTTTATTTTAACCTTAGCGTATACTTATCTGAAGTTGAAACAACAGTTGTGCACATTATTGTCAATTATTTGCAATTTTATTTTGAAGTTGTATACGAATGGGTGTAATATTTGTTTTCGGTAGTTGTAGATAATTGAATGAATTTCCTTTTTTAATCCGCATCTTTTTATTGCTAACGGCTATACGTAGGTTTTGAAAATGTAAGTTCCATTATCGCTATTAAAGGTAGCAACCTTTACTGAAATCTGAACGCCATGTGTACGAGCAACATTCATTATAAATATTATTCAAGCTTTTACTACTTGTAACAGTTACCTTCGAACACGCACATCAAGTGGAAAACAGTTGGCACGGGTTCCTTCTAATGATCATATAAAACGCTAGTGCCAACCTCAGTTTATTTATCTGTTGATTCAGCTTAAGGCGTGAATTATGGGATGATGCCATAGGACAGTTTCCGGACCCCGAATCATTAAGGAAATCCAAAGCAATTAAGATAATGTAATGATGCTGAAGAAGAGAATAATGACCTCGAGGATAGAGAAAGGGATAGTGGAAAGGGATGCAGTAGAACAAGTGTACCAGAAAAGGACTCCATGTAGTCAGGCACAAAATCAGCATGAATCGGTCTGAGTTTGAATCTTCATACTCAGAACTGGAAATGAATCTTTACCGTACTAGGGCTTGTTTTAAGTTGCAAATCAACTCCCAAATTACGTTTTCCACATCTTTGCAAAAATGTCAATTTGGCCGACGTCAATCGATGCATGACTTGGGAAATTGCATTTGCTTAACGAACAAAGCATTTAACAATACAGCTATGTGTATAGTTATAAATTTAATGCATTAAATAAAATGTTAGTCGTGACAACACTGTGGATCCGACATCAGCAAATGAGTATTATTCTCTCGAATTACGAGGACATCAGTCACACCGTAGATGGTAAGTAATTCTCAATAAAAACAAATCCCAGGAAATAACTGCGCTGTTTTTATCGAATGTGACACATTCAACAGATCATATTACAATGAAGACAACACTAGACCAACGCAAGGTTATTTTCCTGGTTCTTCAGCTTCCCAGGGTCGCTACACGAGCGCTTCTGCGAAACGAATGAGAGCGGGCAGGTGTCTTTATGCGCTCGCGCGGAGCATTACTTACGCGAGGGGCGGACAAATCAGAATATAGTGCGAACAGGCGAGACGCGGAAAACGTACGAGCGCAAGGCAGCGTGACTGTTCTGCTCCGAGAGGGGTCGGCCAGTGCAGCGTGAAGCAAGTAACAGGGCTACTCTTCAAGATTATCGATCAATCCATTATCAGAAAACTGACTTATGAATATTTATAATAAACAAACGAAAATAAGACTGTTTCCGAGTTTACACGACATAATGGAAGTCAACGATCTCTTAAACCATTTTCGGATAATTATAGACCCTACAGCTTAAATAAACGACGATGCCAACAGCAAAGTTTCTAAATAATATTATTAATACCATTGAAAGATTGTAGAGTCCACTTACCATCAGAAATAAATTAAATGGTTTTCCAATATCACAATACAATCGATGAGGAACAGCTGCGGCAATTCAACCATCAACTACAACACCCAGCCTGGCAGAGTATACAGAGAAATCTTAGACTTGCTAGGTTGAGTCAAAAGACAGAATGATCAAAACTCCGAAAAATTACTCAACGCGCCATTCGCCAGAGGGGGTTTAAAATTGCGTATGTTCTCGCAGTGCAGCCAATAGGCACTCCGGGATCGCATGACGCATCGCAGAGAGGGATTTGCAAGTGGCCAAACAGCGTAATTGATTATGGCGTCTGTAACCATTAAATACATATTTTAAATACGGCTATTGATGATCCCTTATTTTACTGTTTTAGCCATAGAATTGGTATTCAAAATTGCAATTCGTCTCAATTTGCCATTCAGACAGATGTCATGTCTGATTCTGCGAGAACCAGGCGAAAATGTGCGCACCGTTTTAGAATTCTCTCTGATCTTTGTACCGTCATAACTCTGTACAACGTATTCCCGTGTTTTCCAGGAAGCTCTATTTATACCTTGCAATATCCCCCTTTCTCATTAATTGAAACAGCACTCTTGCCCTTCTTGTTTTCTCCGGAAGATGGGAGTCTCTCTCTAGCTTTCAGAAATAGAGGAAAGAGTATGGATTGGAACAAGTGTCGGTTAGCGCTTTCCACGAAGTCACCCCATGCAACACATAGCGACAAAAGGAATCTGTGTCTCACACACACACACACACACACACACACACACACACACACACACACACACACACACACCAGCAGCAGAATTTGGTAGTGACGAATTGTCTTATTGTGACCTGTGCCTCGTTTTTTTACGCCCTGTTGGGTTTCAACTGGGCTTACTTTTAAAAATACTACGAGAAGCGGATGCAAAATAAATAAATACTTATCGCACCACCGAAATAACATAGGAAACGAGACTCTTAGAGAAGTGAGTAATCACTGTAATGTTTTCATAAATTACAAGTAGATAATTGAAATTTATCGTTTTATGAATAGAGATAAGAAAATCATTGAGAACAAAAGTATAAATCATACCTTGAAGTCACGGTATTATATGAAGTACGAAGAAATTAATATAAAGCAATGTAACAGTTAATTATAGATTAAATTCAGGTTTATGAAACTGTTGACTAATGGTATGCAATGCAGCCAAACTAATCAGCACTTTCCGTTTGCAACTTCTGTCTTTCGCGGCATTCTTTATTTGAACGCATTTTTGTCTCGAGACTCACAATACTATTAGCAAACGCACGCATTTCAGAGTAGTGAGAACAGCTAGTTATTTTAAAAAAGAATACCGCATCACATATCTCTCCACTATCACAGCATTCTTCCAAAATCTCCTATAGAACAAATCCTTATGTAGCGCAGGGGACCTGCTTGGTGGGAAGATAAGTTAAAGATGTATAATCCATTACAACTTAAATCCTCCTCAACGGAGTTGTTTCATAGAGCGTAAAAAGGTCAACAAATATTCGATCCAGCACTGGCCATTGTAGATTCTGCTGCGACATTCTTTTGAGACATTCATTGCTGGATTTTTTCTTATTTAGGGAACTATTGGCAGACACGCAGTTGGGGGCCGTGACAGCATATGAAGGTTTTGTTTGAAACAAATGGTGGCAGCGGCACATATCATCGAATTCGGCTGAGGAACTTCGAGTATCTCCGATCCTTTTGAGTCCTTTCGTGCCGCACAGAGAGAAAAACTTTTACACAAATAGTTAAAGCATATGTGCGGTAGTGTACTGGATATAACTGTAACTGTGTATGAAGAGAGGAGGGAACAAGGGTGAGAAAGGAAAAGTCGCGTGCGGTTCGTGGCTCGTTATGTTTACATTGCTGCTCTGGCATTCGCCTGGTATTAATCGGAGAGACCACGCAAAACTACTGTTCAGGGTAGCTCTAAGCTCCCGACTGGTTTCTCGACATGTGCGGTAAAGTAGTACATGAGTGTGTAAGAGTGAAAAGGGAGAAGGGAAAAGAGAAAGGAAAGACTGCGCGCGTAAGGAAGAAAAGATCCGTGGTCCGCTTCTTACGGTACTGCTCCGGCATTCGCCTGGTGTTGATCGGAGAAACCACGGAAAACTACCGATCAGAGCAGCCGGCGACTACAATTCTCTTCCAGACAGCGACTGAATTGGACCTACCCGTACAGCCAGAGCCGAATATTCTCTATCGTCGTGCTTCGAACCCACGACCTCCCGGTCAGAATCATTCCAGTGGCAACAGTTGTCCCTGAGCCATCTCAGCCGATGCCACGATGCAAGGCCCCTTCATTTATCCCCATGCTTTATCGGTTTAACATAAAATAAAATATAAAAAAATCCCCCATGCGCGGGCGAGATCTCTCGGTCAGTGACTGCAGTGGCAACAGTCGTTATCCTAACCCATCTCAGCCAATGCTACTATACGAGCAGCCTTCATTTATCCCCACGCTTTAGCAATTCATCAAAAAAATACACGCGCTGGGGGTGGGGGGTGGGGGTGGGGAAGTCGGACGGCCGGGTGCAGCCGCCGGCTGGCGCGCGCCCAGCGCTGCTGGCGGGGCGTGGCGCGGCGGGGCGAGCAAATACGAAGAGGGGGCGCGCGGCGAGGCCCTTCCTGCTTGGCGCTGGCACGCGCGCGTCTTCACCCCCCCCCGGTTGGACGGGCGCCCGCGCATCCCCCGTCCCCCACCCCGCCCCGCTCCCGTCTATAAACTCTTTTCCCCGAGACACGAGGCCCCGCGTGCACCACGACGGACGCTTCGTCGTAAACCCAAGGGATGCACTTTCCAGAAGAGGAGCGTGTGCTTCTATTTGTATCCGTATCTACCACTCCGGTGCGTTTGCTGGTGAAGTCGTGCGGCGGTAGTTGAGGATGGACCAAGGCAGCTGCGAGGCGGAAGTACTTTATAACTTTGGTTGAGAGAAAAGGTGTGATAATGAGTAATTGTGAGCAATTACGCGTGAGGGAGGAACGAAGGAGAGGTAGTATAAGGGGGAAGACGAGGAATACGAAAAAGAAGAGAAAGATAAAAAGAACGGAAGAAAGGAAACAAAGACGAAGATGAGGAAGGCGAATGAACCTCGGTGCTCTCAGTTAGTTGCTCTTGTTAGTTGCTACTTTAGAGAACTACTCTCGCGGTCTCCGCTACAGGAAGACGAGTGTCACTGCCAGTTCTATGACATCAATGCGGATGCCGCAATTTGCTTCATTCATTCGCCTTCTTGATGATACTGACTACTTTTCTTAATAAAACTCACAATCAATTCACATACAATAAAGATGAGTAAAGAAACCATTCAAGTATGATTTGGCTGTTGGTTCTAATGCCCGAGTTTTGGATACATATCAATTTATCCTCGACATGGGCTGAAATGTTAGGCGTTTTTTTCAAATACTTCAAGCATGTCGTAACAAACCATTTCGTACAAAAAAAGTTATCTGTAGTTTTAGAACAAATACTAACTTAGTAAGAACGCCAGTGTGTCATTAGAAGTATTTAAAGTACGAGTTTTATATGAGTACAGTATACAAGGAAGTTATACGATCTTCAAAGTGATAAAAAAACATTTTGAGAAAGTGTTTATTAATTAGATTGTGGAAACAAAACTGGTTATCTTCCGATCAACTCTTCAATGATGATTTTACAAAATTCTCGTATCACCGAAACGAAAATATGACACGGTAGTAATAATAGTGACGTCCGACTTGTTCTTCGGAGCAGAGCGAACGATGAATGGCACTACGAGCAGACTGCACGGAGCGCCCGCCGTGTCCCAGTGACCTTGCACGGAGCGCAATCCAAATACGAGCGGCGCCGCGTGCCGTAAAAGAAACGTCGACAAGGCCACAGGCACAGCTGACCATGGCTACTCTAGGCGCTAGGCCCGAAATATCATTAACTATCACGTAGAAGCCGACAAATCGAAATGTTAATTGAAACACACGAATGTGATAAAGAAGCAAAAACATGACACGGAAGTTTTATTTATATTTACTTAACTATTTACTATTTTCCGGTTAAAAACTGTGCATGACGCACTATGGGGAAGAAATGCAATCCGCGCATAAAACATGCGTGGGCTTTGGAATGGGGCTTGCGCGGGCTTTGGGCTCTGGAATGCCTAGCTCACATAGTAGATGAATCTGAATGAATTTGAATTAGCTATTAAATGCGTTGTTGTCAAGATTTGATAATACGAAATATACTTGCTACCATGCACTAAAAACTAGAATCTAAGTTGGCAGAAATGGTGGTAGTAAGTACAATCACAACCCAGATGTTCATCATGACAAATCCAAATAAACTGAACTCTCAAGGAACAAATGAAACCACTGCTACACAATCCCTCATATTAAAAAAAAGACGGATCCTAATAATCTCATGATTTGAACATTTCTGCCAAGGGAGTCGAGTTACTAGATACTACATGCGAAACTTTTGAAAAATTCCACACCCTCCGGGGCCGTAAGGACTGGTTGATTCTGAGAAAAGCATTTCATCTCCGAAGCGGCCGACCAAAAAAGAAACGCAACATGCAACTATTTTACTCGGAATATGACTTTCATATCTATTTTAAAGCGAAAGATATCGACGTTTTGCGAGAAAAGTGACAAAGGTAAAGGACTAATTTTAATCAGGATTTTTTTTTTCATATTCAGTGGACAAATACGAAGCGTTTCTACACAAGCGTAAATCTTGTTAACTGTCTTTATGAAGTTTTTTTAATAATAAAAATAGTGCACCATTTTGTAAACTTCACTTAACAAAAACATAGTGATTTTTGAGACGTGCCACTTTTCTGCCCACTGCCGATATGACACTTCATGGAACCAATGACAAATAATTCGCGGGAACAGAGGCGCAGAAAGAAGCTCCTAAGACCAAAACGCGCGTCAATGGACCGTGGTAGTCGGAGCAAACAACAGCTCCAATGCCCCCGTCTCTGCTCCGTTCAGGCGTCGGGTGGCGGAATTCCGGCAGCCCTCTCCCAACAAACACATATTCCCACTCAACGGCAATAGTGTGTCCGACATCGACTCTGAAGTGTTTCTCTTTTGTGGTTATATTTTACATGATTTGGAATGAAGAGGAGATGCAAACAATAGCTTTTTCGTTGCGTAGAATCTCTTCGAAGTCTAAACTCAGAACTTAGAATTATAGGGATGCGTATTTTTCACATCTGGGACAGAGTTGGGCAACACGAAACAAGTGTCAGGATGAAAAGTGTATTGGGCTGATTGCTTTAACCCGCGTTTCCGTGGTTGTGTTGATCAATTGAAGCCAACGCCTATCGTGGGGTGTGCCAAAATACTTCCGAGGCCAAAGTCCATTAGATCTAGACGATTGCGCCAGAAAGTCTGCAAAGTGGTACAAGTATTGACCACATAATCCAGAATGAAGCGTCTCTCAAACATCTGAAATCTCATGAAAATCGTTTTCTATGCACTGGATCATTCAAGGCTAAGGGCATTCTTTCTCCCTTTCAAAAACTTGCGCCGAGCTGATTTCACTTCCTTCATAGTCTTTTCCATTTACAAAGAATAAGTATTCTCTCCCACAAGATATGCATGTGCGCAGGTGAAGTAAAAATAAATCATAAGTTCCAAATACCATCACGAATCTCTCAGCACCAATACGTCCAATTTAATGAGCGATCCAAATGCCATTTCTGGCATTTTTATACCAGTGTAACACCATATCCTTCAAATGATTTATTACTTACTACTACAGTGGTAGATAAGCAAAATGCGGCAATACATCAGCTAACTAGTGTATTCTTCAACGTAGTGTGTACATTAATAAAACGAGAAACAATAAATAGAATAATGGGAGGGGGTCAAATGCCTTCCGTCACTGGGAACGGGTTCAATCCACGGAAATCCCCGTGCAATTTGTGTGGATGGCTCTCGGCAGATTTTCTGGGGGTTTTCGCGTTTCCCCTGCCCCTTATTTCACCACTTCTCGATCATAAATCATCTCATTGTCATTATTGGTACCATGTGGTCATATATCTATCTTTGCTCTGTTCTTGATTAAGAGCCAAAATGGAAATGACGACGAAAGTTCAATTTCTGAATCACCATACGTATGAAACACAAATATTTCGGGAAGAATGTGTACACAGTACATTCCTTTAGTAAAAAAGAATTAATGACATGCTTTATATATTCTGGGCGCTCGAAGCAGAGTTAATATTTCGTTGAATTATAAAAAACTGGAGTAGAAAATTAACTCCCTCTAAATTTCAGCGATGCTGGGAATTATCAAAACATTTCTTCCCGATCTGTCTTCCAGATTTCTGCCAATTCATTATTTGCATTGCTACCGATCCTTAAAATACATCTTCTCGATTTCCGACGATTTACCATTCGCAGAATAGTATATCAGCACAATCTCCCAAGAACTAAAATGATTGCGAGTCCACCTTAGCAATGTCTATTTGGAAACCTCGTTTCCAGAATCATTGCGTCACAACTCAAACAATTCGAAGTCCATCTTCGGGATTTCTAGCGAATAACTTAGATCTGCATTGCGACGAAACTGAAACGATGCTGAAACCATCTCAATTTCAGCAGATTCAGTATTCACAACACATCCTCTTAGAACTATTCTGCCACAACTTGGACAATTCCGACACCTTCTTTCTGATCTTATGAGAGGGGCGGGGCGGCGCGGGGAGAGGGGCGGGGCGGCGTGGCGGGGCGGCGTGGCGGGGCGGCGTGGCGGGGCGGCGGGGCGGGGCGGCGCCCGCTGAGCGTCCGCTGCGCCCGCGTGGGAGCCGTGTCGCAGTTGGCCGCGACCACCCGCCCAAGCGACGAGACGGCCGCAGGGGCCGGCGCAAGGCACAGTCCACGCTCATCCCCACTGTCTCCCTCTTGAAAAAGTTTGCAAAATCCAAGACACAAAAAATGTCTGCGGGAAGTTAAAAAAATGTTTTAAACAGTTGTAAATATTGTAGAAAATTAGATATTATTTGTGAATGTGTAAAATAATATTAACAATTAAATTTGTTCAAACAAATTGAATTATTAAAATACATTTGTTACACAATAATAAGTTCACAATTTGGTATTCTTTACGTCTGCGGAACCTATTTCTGAGCAAAAACGTATCCAAAGTGGTGATAATTATAAAAATAATAAAATAATTATAAAAATAATTATAAAAATTTTAATATCGTTGAAATGCTTTATTTTGAAATTACTTACACCCAGAAATACACAAAGTGAAGATAACGAATAAATCAAATACTTGTTAGCATGAATACATTGATTTCAAAGGTTTCCTTGAATTTTTGGCAATGGCTCCCTCTTAGTTCAGTTTCGAAGTTGCCATAGCTACGTCGTTACATTTTCTCGCCTTCTCATTCTACGAGATGTGAGAGGAGTGCAGGGCTTAGATCATCAGCAGTATTTTCAAAACAAATTTGAAGCTACGGTTTACAGAATAGTTTCTATTGCAGGAGAGCAAATATTTCTTTTCGAATGTTGACAACACTCGTCATCCCTTAATCATATTTTATCGATGGTAAATGTTAATGGGCAGAGATTCCAGCGCTCAAGAAAACTTGCGCACGTAGTACATTCTTGCACTGCTCTCGGAAATTACTAACAAGGGTCAGAGCGGTAATGAACCCTCAGAAATTCTTGAAAATTTTACTATTTAATAGTCGGAATTTAAAAAAACGTTAAACTTTTAGTACAGGAATTCTAATAAAAAGGTAGGGTATATGTGTGCTTTTTCCCTTTTCTGTGAAAATTAACACGAACGAGAAATATAGGGGAAAATAATAAACCATAAAATGAATTTTCTTTAAACCATGAGCAAGGGTGAAGAGTGCATAAATAAAATCGAGTTTTCGTCATTAAAGAAGCCTGTATTATTTTCGAATTATCGATTCAGATAACACGTTTTGTTAATTGCCCTGATGATTTTTTGACTTTGTTTTTTCAGTTAAACGTCAATTAAAAAAATAATAAACGAGAGCACTTTGAAATTACATCATTCCTGCGTTAACTTAAACCAATACTAAACCAGTATTAGAAGCATCGATGTTTAAAAACATCGATAGTTATGGGTCGATATTTTATTAACATCGAAGTTTTAATTTTGACTATCGACGTTTAGAAAAATCGATATTTGAAAACGTCGATGGTTTTGAGCCGATATTTTATTGGCATCGATGTTTTCATTTTGAGCATCAACGTTTAGAAACATCGATGTTTTCCTGACGATGTCGCATCCCTTCTTCCAAGATCAAAGCGCCCGCTCGCTGAGGAGAGTCTGGCCGTCGCGCGCAGCTTCGGTTCTCGTAAAAAAAGACGCACTCCCCGCACGCGAAGTCGTGCATTTCATTGCCCGTTGCCGCGTGGGGCACGGAGAACATAATATCGACGCGACTTCTCGCGAAATCCCTCCGCTTTGGGCCCCGCGCTACAGCGCACATTGATCGTCTCTGGCAGCTGGAACAAGCTGTAAAGCTGTACGCCACGACCCCTCCCCCCTCCCAGCCACCACAACTCCGCGCTCTGTTGCCTGGAATATTTCCCAGTTCGTTTTATATCTTGCCACGAATAAAAACGATTTAGTCTACAAGGAAAGGAACCAGAAGCACACAGTACTAGTGGTAGGACATACGCCATCTTCAAGCGCTCCGTTGTACTTGAACCGAATATTTTTTCGAACTTGGTACCAATAATATTGTTCATAGTATGTACCAACTGGGTATTTTGAGGGGGGGGTAAAGTCTTTGCATGTGTGTATTCTGTCAGATTCTGCAGATAAAATCGGATTATAGTCATAGCGATGTTTTGCACATGTCTATCGTAGGTGGGAGCTGAAACAACCTGTAAAACTGTACACTAGCGCTCTCCGAGGACCTTGACGCCTTTACACGAGCTTTCCTTCCTGGAATATTTACCAGCGCCATTAATGTCTTGCTAGATATAAAGACGTTTTAGCCTGCACGAACCTACTACTACCCTATTGCGTTTAATCTACAAAACTAGGAGCGGACATTTTCACCAGTTTTGGCTCGTTTATAACGTCTTCATATTATGAACTATCAATCACGCGACATTTGACATTAAGATCTCACAGCCCTAGACTTCAGAATGTTTTACCGCGCTAGAGCTGTTAAGCTCAAAAAGACGTCACATAGCATCACACCCACATTGGCTGTGGCCACGAGTGATTCACACATGTGATCTTTTTTTACCTTCCTCCATAAAGGATGCGTGTTTAGAATTTATTGCGCCTTGTGACGCTTTATGATTTAGAAGCAGTAGGTTATAATACCATAATAAATCTCGAAGGAACAAAGAATACGATAAAACAACAACAACGATTTAACCGGCAATCATTGTGTTCATATAACTGGACATTTCATCCATGTCTATATTCTTCAATATCACTAAATTCTTCGCGGTCTCGCTGTGACGCACTACACACAGCATCCATTTTTAGCTGATAAGGTGATCTTACAGCTCTGCTCTACGAAGTGGAGCGTTTGGTCCCAGGCGTTCAAGAAACGTTGTTAAAGGTTCTAACGTCGTACTCGGAGTGCATCAGGTCAAGACGCAACAAATGTACTAAAACCACCAATAAAGATTACTAATTAAGAGTTATGAGATGCCACGTGACAAAAAGAGGTGGAACGCGAGCGCACGCGACCATCTCCGTGGATGGCGCGTGAGGCAAGTGCGCATGAGGCACGTGCGCGTGAGGCAAGTGCGCATGAGGCAAGTGCGCGTGGGGCGGCCCTGACCCGCGCGCCGTGGCCGCCGTTCCCCCACGTGCGGCGCCTGGCGGCGGGCGCTGCACGTGGGCCGCGACGCGCGTCCGAAAGTAACGACAACTTCAGCAGAAGTTTGGGAGGGGGCTGCAATAAAGTGACTATACTTTGGTTTTTCTTTCTTGGCACACGGGGAGGGTGTCAATAAAATGCAATAGCTCACGGTATTTCGCGCCGTTCACCGTTGCGCCGCCAGGAATTGCATAATCGCCAGCACTGCTCGATACAGTCGCGATCACGCGACTCCTAGCGGAACAACCAAAAACGATGTGAAATACCATGAGATATTCCATTTTATTGACACACCCCCGTGCACCAATAAAGAAAAAAACCAAGTATACAAGATAATTGATTGGTTACCGATTCCGGGCGCGTCAACTACTAGGGTCAGTAGTCCCGAAAGTGTAGGGCCTGTTTTTGCTCGGTTGACCTCCTCCGCTGGATGGCGAGATCCGGCGCCAACCTACTGTCGGCTAGCGGGGTTTTCCCCAACCACGTATCTCCAACCAGCGGGCCACCGCCCCAGCCGGGACATGCTCTAAGCTCCCGACTGATCTCCCGGCATGTGTGGTACATGTTAGTGTAAGTGTGTATGTAAGAGGAGAGGATAGGACAAGGAAGAGGAAGGAAAGATCGCGCGCGGTCCGTGACCCGTTTGTTAGGGTACTGCTCGGACATTCGTCTGGTGTTGATCGGAGAAACCACGGAAAACTACCGATCAGAGCTACCGGTCGCTAGAATTCTCCTCCAGACAGCGAATGTATTCGACCTAGCTGACAAGCTAGTGTCAAATATCCTGCCATCGTTGGGATTCGACCCTTGGACCTCCCGGTCAGAGGGACTGCTGTGACCTCAGTTGATGCTCTGAGCTGTCTCTCCCGGTCTATAAGATGACCTGCGAATGGTTTGTAAAGTGTAACTTACGATGATACACAGATTTGGGGCGTAGAAAGTGTAATATGCTGGAGAAATATTGTTACAAAATTTAAGTGTTTTAGAATCGCGAATAATCATTAATTTTGAAATATTAAAAGCTATACATGTTGGCAGCGAATGAACTTTAAAGGTTACTTCAGGGCATTAAAGAAAACGGTGAAATTCATTATCACATTCGGTGTTAGTAGAACGAGTGAGGAGAAAACACGACAAATAACACAATACTTCGAACGACAAACCAAAGCAGTCGATCCACGAATACAAATACGATCCTGGAAAGCGCCACAAACTTGCCGATTTTTCATTACGAAGGAAATATCCGGCACTTGACGAGGATTTCTTCGATTTTAACATAATTTTCTTGCTTCAAATAAAATTTACAAGATGCAACAAATGTTCTCCACAGAATTCTTGGCTAGCCTATTCGATTTCTTCGCTTAGTAACCGCAATGTCGGCAGTTGTCAGAATGTAATCTAATGTTCCTGTGACGCCTACCAGCATCATTGTCATGTCGGCCGATTTCAGGATAAACAAAGGCAGACATTTCCTGATAAAGAACAGTTCAAACTAAACGTTTGCAAACTGAGTTCACTTGAACGAAAGGAAGAATCCTCGATTACATCAGTAACATATTCAACAGCATGAGTTGTTCATCTGAACTGGTTTTGATAACATTTTTTCCGTCATTTTCTTTGCTTTTAGCGCATTTTAAAAACATTTTGAGAGCAATTTATTGATAATTTTTGGCGATGTTTTAGGTCAACCAAATACGCCCTCTAACACGTCCTAGCTTCGTCTCGCGCGCACCAAGGGACGACGACTCCTCTCTCCGCCCCTCGCCAGCGGCCACGCCCCCCAAAGAAAACGTAATCGCTTCAAGTAGTTTGGCGGCCTCTTCATGAAGGAGGTGGGGGCACTTCCGACGACATATCTGTTTTGATGTTTTCAATACCTTTCGCAGCCGCGCGTGCGTTTGTCCCACACTGATTGATTGCTTATTTGGGTGTTCGTCAACTGTTACAGTCATTACTTCCGTTAGCGCAGTGCTGCTATATCCCGGACGGTGGGGGTGTTCCTCCTCCGCTGGAAAACGAGCTCCAGCACCTACAGGTCGGCTTGCGAGCTTTCCCCCACCAGCGTGACTCCGCCCCAGGTGGGACACGCTCTAAGCTTCCGACTGGTCTCCCCACATAGGTGGTAGTGTGTAGTACATGCATTCCAGGAATAAATAATTTATCTGTGGGCTAACCTGACTCCAACGTGCGTAATACACCTAAGGCTGGAAACTATTTTCAAATCCCTGTAGGCTTGAGGCTGATTCAAAATCTAGACTGGAAAGGCGAAACAGATAAACGCACCTACTTATTTCTTGTAACATATACAGGTATGACAATTTTCCACGAGGGTAGCCGATCTGTAACATTGTTTGTTTGAACAAAATCGAAAGTTAAAATTATTATTTACGACTGTTCATTGAACGTACGCCCCAAACATGTTCTTTTTACGTATCTTTCATGTGCAGTTGACATTACTTTAAAAAAAAGTGCCTCAACTGTCTGTTGAATTATGTATTCGAGATGGATAAATAAGACAACGAACTTTTCACCCCAAAGGTTTTCACCCCAAAGGTAATCATTGTTTAAAATTGAGAATGTAAAGATATGATTTTTATTAAGGTTTCTTTTAAAAACGATATCTTTTCGAGCAAACGCAATTTAAAAAACCTATGATATTCAAAACACATTTAAAATTCACTCGGTATCTTGTATCTCTTTCTTTTAGAGATTCTTGCTAACTACCCATCAGCACAAGAGAGAATTTTTAACCTTCTCCATATTCAGTTAGTAATAATTCATTTCATTATGAGATAAATTTTCTTTAGAATGCCGTATATGAATAGGATTTAAATCTGGTTATGTGTACAATGGCGATGGTGTAACACCATTCGTAGCATATAATGAAGCACTTTTTTTCTTCGTGATGTGTCATCCACCTTACGGTATAGCTTTGCGGAAGTGCATACTTCATGGTTCATTCACGTTACAAGAAAGTACGTGATGAGGGTACATATGAAGACCTCAGTGGCCAGGCTCTTCAAGGATACGAGTATTGAATACCAAAACAAACGAAGCTACCACATGATAACTCAGTGATAATTAATAACGGTAATGAAATACATTCATAATTTCCGAAAGAAGCAATACACTTCAAAAAAGAAAGAATGGAAGGAAACTATTTCTTTATTCTTCCTCTTCTAATTAATTTGACATCAAACGAGTAAATATTACACACGTCATAAATATGAAATAGGGAAAATACTACATTAGATGAATTCCATAAGTTGAAAACCTGCATCAACAGGATAGAAGACTTATGCTGGACTGTATGCGTATAATTTGTAATACGTCAGTAAAAAATAATGATACATAGTAGTGCCACTCTAGTTGCCAAAATATTAGAATTTTAATTTTAAAATGCGGCTGTTAAAGATTCAGATAAAAATAGCTTTTAAAGATCAGAAAGGAGATAAAATTCTCAAAATGCTGGTTGGCTGCATAAAAAGAATGAGTAATCTTCATGAAGTGCCGAAAATACAAGCAGATTCGTCATTCATATTTTTAATTTTTAGCCGTGATTCATAAGAGGCGTTCATTCCTAAATTTTATGTTAGATATGGCGGAAAAAATATGCTGTGTCGTAGACATGTTTGCTACTTCAAATAATTGCTACAAATGGAACAATTCAAAAGAATAAATAATGAGCATACAATCAGTTACAGAATACTAATAAAGTACAGAATTTTCTTTAGTAATGTGAACTAACCACACGTATTCATTGGCCAGTCACTTCACGAAAATCTTAAATTGTAAAACAAATCTTATCTTTTACTTACGCCCAGCGGCGTCAATTAAAACACAATTTATAGCACACAAGACAATATTTTTCAATTAAATGTTCATAAATATAAGTCCACAGATCCATATTACATCTTCTTTTGTCTTGTGAAGATTGGGCCTCAAGCGTGTTCAGACCCTACCAACTTTTCCTCTGACTTCGACACTTCATTTTACCGAATAAGTTACAGTATGTCGCAAGCATTGAATTATTCACATTTTATTTGAAGAGACTATCTTATTGCATTTTTCTTTCTTTTGAATTTCCACTTCGTCTTTTAATTATATAGCTAGTTAACTCTTGAGATCTTCATTTCTAATTTAACTTTTTTCATTAAGTATTACGTCACGAAACGCAATCCTTGAAATTAAAGCATAAACATTCTAACTGCAAGCATGGACACGTTTCCACAGCCCTGACGTTAGGGCGGCGACACGCGTGCGGCTTTCGGCAAGTATAGATTGACCGCTAGGCCGCTCTGGAGTTGGCGAGGCGAATGTCTTGTCTCCAAAATGACCGACGTGCTGCTAGGACGAGCACCGACAGTGTGACACTCGGCAAAGAGTAAGCAACATATCTCCACTACTCGGCATTGATCGAACGGTCGCCGGATAGTCGCCGAATGCTGTGCCTTCAGACAATAACATGGCATCGCGCGGTGAAAATTGCGGTAGCCGTCATAGCCAGATCTGCTCTCGTATTGAGGTCGACTCGTCTTCGCTCTCCGCGCGGCAAGCGGTCTCGGGCCGGCGCGGCGCTGTGTGCCGGGCGGTCCCGGATGCGCGTGGCAGGCGGGCCCCAAACAGACGACGCCCGCCCACGCCCACGCCCACGCCTCCGCGCAAGCGCCTAAGGCCAAGTGCCCGAATTTCCCCCACTGCCGGCCTCCAATGCTACATCGTCCGGCGCTCGCAGTTCGCCTAGCTTCCAGCGGTAACCACGACCATCCCAACCGTGCATTAGAAAAGTGATTCAACTAAAAAAATTGCCTTTTTGTAGGAGAACGATTTTATCATGAGCGGAGACAAAACCTAAGTGTTTTACACATGATTCAGAATAAATGTTACAAACTTCTACGATATGAAGAGTTCACAGATATTCACTTTTAGATATAGAACATGTGGGAAATTTCATAGAAGACGGTTACACATGTGACATCTACTCCTTATAGGTAGGCAACTCTTCGTGCCTTGGTGTTTGACGAGTAAAGGAAATCTCTTTGAGTCAGTTTTTAGTCATATTTGAAGAGCAATGAAGCAGCGTAAGTCTAAGCACCTGCAATACCAAAATGCGTGGATAGTATGAAAAAAAAATACAAAAAACAAACAAACAATAACCGGTCGGAAATCCAAACACGAGCAAAATCGTTCACAGAAAGAAAAATAGCTTGGGCTTTAGATCCTAATCTCTCAGCCAAATCCCATTCAGCCGCGCGCATTTCGTCCGCGCAGATGAAACTTTGGCGCGTAGCTCGCGGGCGCGGGTGGGGCGGGGGAGGCGTGGGCGGGGGAGGCGGGCGCGAGCCGGCTGGAAGTGTGTCACGCGGAAAGAGCTTCGCGCGTATTCCTGGCGATTGTTTATGGCGGCGGCGGCGGCGGCCGCGGGCGTTCCCCTGCGCGGGCCGCCGCGCACCCCCCACCCCTTCGAAGGCGGGGGTGGGGTGGGGTGGGGAACAGAGAGCATCGCCCGCTTCTTGCAGCCGCGCCACCTGATCTTACCACGTTCCACAGCACGCGCGCTGCTCCTAAACAAAGGCCACCTACATTCTCCATGCTCTTCAGTAAACACCTAACGGAAGTAGTTTACTATAAAAACAACACATTTACTTAATAACTAGTAATTTAAATTCTATACAATTTAATACACATAAAGTATTATCATTCAGGCGTTTGAGAGCAAATACGGCTACTGATATTGCACGTTTCGCAGGGAAATGCAATGTGCTCCCAGTATTTTACACGAAAATTGGTACAAGCCAAGTATTGTCAGAGATACGTATTGTCACTGCACAGGATATTTCTGAACGAAGAGGCTAAACGCATGGAATAGAAGGGGGCATGGAAAGCGGTTTCCTTCAATAAACTCTGGGTTCGAAAGAGCAGCGTTCGCCGTTAAGGTGTGTCAAAAAACGTGTCTGCCCCCTTTTAATGTCAGCATATTAACGCACACGCGAATCGTACGAATGGCGACTAGGAATAGGACAGAAGGAAGAGAATAGGAGTCGCGAAAGAGAGTCACATTTTAAGAAAGAGAATGGCACAGATCTGTTGGAAAATGAGTAAGAATTTTAATTTACTACTATTTAACATTCAATTACTCAATTTTTATTAGTAAGAATAATAAATTGTAATGCTGAGTTTATGATGTTAAACGAAAGTCAATACAATACACGGACAGGAAACATTCCCAATAAAAAGTTTCTATCGTCAGTTTATGAAAGAGTAACCTTTGCGTACATGTTACTCACTGTAATTTAAATTTCACAATTTACAAACACAGAAACTCATTTTCAGCCAATCAAAGATTTTGCTGCAGCTACTACTACGGAAAGCTTGAATTATTAATAAAAGACAGTAATCGACTATCTACGAAAAGGTATATTTTCATTACCTTTCGTATTTCAAAATGCGGAATGTCTGAAGCTATTGTAACTGGCTGCAAATGTACAAAAAGAATGACACAACTCACATCTTCAGTTCAAGACAGAACTGCGTTAGCAAATTTCTCCCCATGTACCCAGCACTATCATTCCACATTGTAAACTGTGAAATAATTTTTTTTATAATTACCGACCGGAAATGTATAATATATGAAATTGCAGAGGAAACAAAACTAAGCAAACTCAATGAAAAAGCATCTGGTTGAACCAAATATCCAATTATATAATATAAATTTGTCTTCTTTTCAAATAGCAGAGGGCATGCAATATGTATCCAATATACTTTTATTAACAGTTTAAGGATACATACACTCTCCAATCGCTAAAGATGAGAGAAATGAATATACTTCTTTTTTGTGCAAGACGGTGTCTCATTAATATTAGTTCCTATTCACAGAGTGTGCTAAACATCGAACATCCAAATGTTGCGATTCCATCTCAGTGAAGAAATTGTATTCGCCATTGGTATCGTCTGGGAGGGGCACGAAATACGAGCCTTCTCTTCTGCCTTTAGAAGTCCTTAAAATAGATCGGCACATGCTTTCAAAGGAGAGCCTGCTTTCAGATATCTCTAAATCACGCGACTCCTCATTTCCTAAATATTTAAAGAGTTTATGTGGCGAGAGAAATAGCTCCGCGCCCTGTTTGGTGTAAAAAAATCATCTATTTCCTCTCCTAAAAATGATACGACGTCTAAGAATGTGAGTAAACTCAATAGGAAAGGACGGTTGTCCGCTCATTTTGAAATTCTTTCGGAGAGTTAATACGTCAGTACTACCCAGACCTCCTTCGACTACCTCTACCCCTTCAGAAAAACAACAAAAAACACTGTTATCCCAGCAATGGACCGATCAGCAATCTGGCAATTTGGGCCAGCTAAGTCGAATTGCACTACCTTTGTCCATGACAAACGTTAAAAGTCTGCTAGAGAATCTTGACACTTCATTGACAGAAATATTCGTGTTCAATTGCTTGTATTGTAGAAAATACAAATGTAAAATTTTTCCATTAATTAGATTAACTTCTATGATCATATTTTTAAACCATCATTTTGCTAAGGCTCCATGAGAATTCTTAATTTTATGTTAGGATTCAAATTTTCCCCAGTGTGGCCCTGTTCCATGGCAATCACCGAAGAGATTTGTTAAAGATCCCTGTAATTAGCGTTCTATTTATTTATTTATTCATCATTTAAATCTTATAAAATCTGTCAACAAAGAAAATGATGCGGAAATTAAAAATTTCAATACGGAGGAGTGTTTTTCTTACTGCCAGGCAATGAGTCAAATTTGAAATATCATTAGCATCAATGAAACTAATGTATTAATGAATAATGTAATGTATCAACTAATGTGAATAATTATTGTAAATCTTCAAAACTACGATAATTGTCATACAAGTATTGAAGAAGCTACCAACTACTTCAAAAGCTTCTCTTCATTCTATTTGTTATCGAGATAGTTCACTGCAGATGTCATGCAGCTGTTTTGAAATGTGGACTGTCCATGCAATCCTTCACTGCCCCTCGCTCTCCCCCACGAATCATTTAGAAAAATGTACGTAAAACACAATTTACTTTTCATAATTTTATATATTTCTCAAGAACTTGAAGTCAAGTACTGACTTCCACTACTGGTACTACTCCCCTATAATTCAAATATAGTTCCTATTGTCCTTTGACAAAATAAATCAAACCTTTCTAAGCTTGCAACGACGAAATCCTTCCATTCATAGCAATAAGAACATGAACCATCAATATCCGTGAGCAATGGGAAAGTAAACAAAATAAAAACAGTTACGAGTATAACGAACAGAAGTGAATGTTAAGACTTGAATATATCAGAAAATGTATTATTCAGAACATTTGACTTTGGGAACATCTGCTACTTCAAATAATTTCGCATCATACCAAATCGCATGGCAACAACGTGGAGTTTAAAAATGAATCCCAAGAACTTGTTTCTTCCGCCCAACGGTAGGTACTAGTGAGGAGAAAGACTTGGGGTTAAAATCCTAACTCGAAACCTAGAAATATTCAAGACAATTTAAATACAAATTCTAATGTATACATTAAAGCAATTCTCCAATCAAGAAAAATGTACTAAAATTTCGCGAAAGAGCTTTGAGAAATGTTGCCAGAATAGGACTCCCGTCAGTTTGATTTCGAATGAACTTTAGTCAAATACCCCCGAAAAGAAATTATAACTATGGAGCTGCCCTACAGCCACGTTCGCATTCCTGTCTACAGTTTCACCGTAAAACGACCAAACAAAATGCATACAAAACCTCGCAAGAACTGCGTACGAAAACCAGAACGCGGATAAGACGTCTGCCGCAAAGACGACTCCCACTCAAAGGGGCGCGCTGTGGGGAGGTGGGGTAGGGCGTAGGCGCCGCCGGCCGGAAGCCATCTTTAATATCGACGGCGGCGGCGGGGGGCGGGGGGCGGGGGAGGAGGCAGGACGAGACGAAGGCCGCCCGCCCCTCACCACGCCTTGCCACGTCCCGCAGCGCATCTGGCGGCGATGCGGCGGGGCGCTCGCTCGGCGCACGAAGCCAATTTCATCTCGGGCCCCTCGTCTGCGCGATTTTAAGACTCCACAGCTTCTCTCCGTCGCTTTACGGGCTTTGACCATGTTCGAATAACGCGCGGAGCCACTAATTTCCGCTTTCCGATTTCTTGCTGCGCTTCGGAGAAACGTGGCTGTTTTCTTTCGAAAGTACAAAACATCTGTTGCATAATTCTTAAGATAAGATTGGACTGTTTTAAGTCTTCACTCTCTTATTCGTGATTTGCCAACTAGAGACATTACATCAGCTACCCAACTGCGTGGCTGACTAGCGACTGCAGGAGCCCGAGCAACGCGTAGGTATTTTCATCATATGATTGCGGCGAGGTTGGCTTCTGTAGCATATCTAAACATCCCCCGAATATTTATTCGTCTCATCATCTTTCGCTTCTCATGACACCCTGCAATCATTCATTCAGTGGAAAGCAACAACAAACTTGTACCTTAATGTCACATATTTTAGTACTGTCTCTACAATTACAGTGAAAAATTCTTCCCAGATTGGCATTAGATCTCGTTTCAGGCATTGTTTCAGGACATGAAGGGTGTTATAAATGTCCCAGTGTCCTAAACATAACTTACCGATAAAAATGCAACCTGAATGAACCTACTATTACCGCTGGCTGGCCCACCATTTTTGTTTCCGTGGAGGCACGGTTTTTGTTTCCACGGAGGCATCAGTCGCACGGCTCAGTAGACTAGATTTAAACCATTTTGTTTTTTCCCCAAATGGAAAACTGAAGCTTGTAGTGAGCGATATCTTAACTTGGTCTGCAGCGGAGTTCAGCTCCCGGTGAGGAGTTTCGCAAGGCTGAGTCAGCCCAAGGTGCAACCTGTGCGCTGATGTGACGCTCAGAAGACATTTTAAACATATCCATGGAGTAGCAGTTCTTCTTCCATAATACTTTTGTTAAAATACTCGTGTATAAACATCATTGTCATACGACGTTTATTGCGATCTCGCTGTTTCTAATTCTAGACTTACGTTCATGGGTTAACTTGTCCTTGTCCTGAGAGGAATTCCTTCCGGATGCTTGTTGACGCGAGCGCTGGCGTCGCGTGCTGTCTCAAACGAACGCGTCGGCGCACGCCTCGTGCAGTGGGCCAGTGCTTCGGAAAGAAGGGTCCTATTTGGCGACTGCTTTACGAGACAATATTGTTTTCCAAAACATTCACGACCCGCAAGGTTTTCGCAGCTGTGTAGAACCTGCCAATATGCTTGATACAATAAATAATCCCGCTGAATGTCCCTTTACTCAACCATGTGTTTTCTTCATTGGCGCGTGATCGACAGCACCACAGTGAGTCATGGGCCCCTCTTGCTCCAACAGATTCATTGCCTCGCGACGCTCGTCTTTGGCACGGCGACGGGCTGAAGGAGTCATTGCATTTTTCTGAGGTTAATAGTCGATTCTGTCGCCAATTCTTTCCCTTTTGCATTGTAAGCGATTTAAAAGAGCACGAGAAATCACGTGATTCACAAAGCTTTCTGAGAGGGTATCTCGAGACAAAGGCGAATTCATTATCCCAGTGGTTTTTTCGGAACAGTTCCTCGGCAACACTCCAAGAAATACAACAAGGAAACGCAAACGGAAGAAAGACGGTGATCATGTCAAAAGCTGATGACTTAGAAAATGTATTGTTTAATGCTTAAAATGGGCAATAATCATTATTCTAAACGTAGATTGTAAATATTAATATGTCAGCATTTATGAAAGACATTTCTTGGTATATTATTTAGAAACAAGACAAAATGACAGTTATACAAAACACGGAAATATGGTTGCACTGCTGCGAAATGTACGAATAACATGTGTGGGCTAAATCTATGTATTCTACAATAAACAGAGGACATCTAAGTTAAGGCAAGAAACTAGGGAGGGTGCCAAAGCCTGCAAGGTCAAAATATAAAGGCAAGACAAACGAAAAAAAAAGAAAAGCGGGTGGTACGGAAGGCCATCAAAAACTTCCAATGTGATTAAATAAAGATGAATATTATGAATATCAAACAGAAATTGAAAGAAAAAAACAGGGAGAATAGAGCATGACGTTTGTACATGTTGAATCACAGCCCGATAACGTACAGCCGTGGCATACTAGAATTCCATAGTTAAACAGCAAGAAATACTATACATCATTTCCTTTTTACCACCGGAAACTTGACAAAGAATTAGTTTTGAGGGGTTTGAGAAACAGACCAGCACAGCATCGTATTCCTTCGGCATGAATTCAAGTTTGATGATTTACGAAAACCGCAATGTGATATTGTCGAATGTGATTTCCGGAAAAGTCAATGTCAGAGCAGTTTTTATGGATTACAGATCAGACTCTTCACCGGGACTCTCTCACCAGATCACCGAAAATGTACCTCACGTAACGCTAATTATCGGGGAAAATTCCGACCCGAAGAGCGCCACTAGAAAAGGGAGTGATTCATATTGAATTTCTAATTCAGGCAATGACGCAAGGACTTGTGAATAATCGGCAGAAGTTTTCACTTTATCTGCACAACTCTAGATGAGTAGGGCTATTCTTGTGTATGATATACTATCATTTGTAAAATATTTTGACATGTATAATGAAACGCAATGAATGACGCTTCGATCATTCTTCATGATTCCACTAATTTCCTAGGAATTACTGTACAGCTTCACTCAAAAATGCACAACATCCTTGCGAATTCCTTGAAAAAAATTTCAACAAGATCGAATTACCTGACAGTATGTGAAAAGAATGAGGTGATAACGCGGTAAAGTAAATGTGGAATTCGTAAAAGAAATTACAGCAACTTATTTACAATTTTTTGATCGTTTCATATTACAAGAAAGAGTTTTAGATGATTCTTAACACATCGCTGAATTGTTTATAAGTTTGAATAATAAGGAAGTAAGAAATTGGTTTGAATGCGCTTTTTTAGGCATGAAAACATTATGTTTTATTTATCTGTTTACTGCGTAGCTTAGCGTCACACTTCCGGCAGATACGTATTTTCATGTTAAAATTTTTTATTTGTTCTTTGAAAGTTCATGGTAAACATATCAGCTATTGGCCAATGTAGGTGCACAAAAACCATTAAAACCCCTTTTTCTAGAATATATCTTAAGAAAGAGCCGGCTGCGTATTATGCCCTCTGTCTCATGAAGAGGAATGGAATGACGCACCTCCGTACGTGGCGTAGGTCATCCATAACGAGTTTTCCCTTGCTTAAAAAATTAATTTTTAGAGACATTACTTGGAATTTTCTAAACGGATCTGCAAAAAAAAGAAATTATCAGTTCTCCATCAGGAAACCGAGTCGCGTCGAATGTGATGTCATTTCTCTCGATTGGTGGACCGGCAGGGGTCTAACCGTGAATGACAGACTCATGAGTTGACGCAAGTTACTTGATTACTACATAAGGTTGTGTTGAGATTTCCAACATTTAAATAAAACATTAAGTTTTTTATCAGTGTTTGTGAAGAAAAATTTCGGGCGTCTGCCAAAAGGAAAAGTGTGAAAACACACACACACACACACACACACACACACTCACACACACTCTCACACACACTCACACACACACACACACTCACACACACACTCACACACACATACACTCACACACACACACACACACTCACACACACACACTCACACACACGCACACTCACACACACACTCACACACACACACTCACACTCATACACACACATTCACACACACACACAAACACAAACATAGACACACACACACACACAAAGCCCAAAAGCACACTGAAAGGGAGCAAAGGTTGCATGAGCAGGGGACACGGGGGAGCCCCTGAGCAAACCTACCACGATCCCGCTTTGTCCACCACAGATTCAACTTGGAATGACCGGGATTCGACTCCCGGTTCTACCGGTGGAAGGCGAATAGTGTGACGGCACAAGTGTAGAAGAGTTACTTTAAGAAAGTACGACTTTGACAGGTCGGGAAACAAATTAAGGATATGTAGGGCGATGACATTGCAAGAGATAGTTATGAAGCCATTTACAAATCAGCTAACTGTAAACGAACGCACTGATAAAATGATTGCACGCATATAACCTGAAATTATGTTTTCTACTCCCATTGTATAATGCTGTCATTTGATGGCTGCAACAGGTTGCATAATAATAGTCATTTCGATACAGTTTTCATTATGATACAGGTTCTTGACCAATCACAGAGAAGTTTACAAACCAAGTATTGACACTTAATTAATCATTGAGAATCGTTTTAGCAAATGTTTCGTTCGATTGGGTACATTAAAATTGTATTTGATGTTATAATATGCTCAATAGTTTTAATTTCTTTTGTTATTAGTATTTTTCGTGGTATATTATTTAGAATAAAGCGGATCGTAATTTCACTTTGATCCTATTTGACTATCGCAGTACTCCCCAGCAGGCGGACGGGTAACCACAGCCACCTGCGGCAGCATGCGAGGGCAGATGTAGGTATCTGGCCGCTAGGTGGCCTTGGCTGAATCAACTGCCACGAAACTATTCATTGTAAAAGTTTAACTTATAAAAGTAGTAGAAAAAATACCGTATGAAACTTGATGTAATTGGTATTAATACACTCGTGTGAATTTTACGATACTTGCTCGTATCATAATATCACACTCGTGTATTAATACATATCATTACATCATCGTTTCATTATGTACTACTCCAGCAGTGGTCAAGCAGTAGCTGTCAAAGCGGTCCCTTCTAACAGTAATTGGACAGTGTTATGCATCAACCGGCTATGGGACATCATACAAGTTTTGAGATAATCGTGTTCAAAGGTTTTATTACATTTTCAGCTCTAAAAACTGTTATTTAATTATTTCATTCACTGAAGCGCCAAACTACACAAATATGAGTGGAATATCTGGCGCTTACCTGCATAATGTGAAATTAAGAACAGCAGATTTGAAGATCTAGGCTTATAGCCGGTTGTTGCGAACATAAAATCCCTAATGTGACTGATGGCGTTCACATTTTTCATTAATTATCAGGCTATTTTTACAGATTTGGCGCCAAAATTTTGCGTACACTTATTTTTTTTCAAAAATGGCGCTTAGCCAGTTGATGCAAAACACCGTCCAATCTTATAAAATCAAGCACAAAGACGCTCAAGGGACGTACCTGCGCCTTGGCGGGGTGCGCGTCGTGGGCGTGGTGGGCGCGCCACGCGGCCAGCGCCGGCGCGCGCGGCTTGTCCAGCAGCAGCTCGGCGGGGCACTTCTCGAAGATGAGCACGCGCTCGGCCACGGAGCCGCGCGTCAGGAAGGGCCGCACGGGGTTGGCGCCGGCCGCCGCCGCCGCCGGCGCCGCCCCGAGGCCCAGCCCGCCGCCGCCCAGGCCGCCGCCGCCGGCCGCCGCCGCGTCGCGCAGGTGCTGGCGCTGCGTCGTCGTCAGCTCCGGGTGCGGCACCGACTTGAGCGCCCCGCGCCGGGCGAGCGGGCTCTCGGCGGGGGCGGCGCCGCCCACGCCGCCCGCGCCGTCCGCCGCCTGGAAGCGCCGCCGCGCCGCCGCCACCTGTGCGGACACGTGGCGAACCCACGACGTCACGAAACCGCGCTCCGCTGCACGCCGCGCGCGAGCTCTTGGTCAAGTGAGCAGAAAACACAGTGGAACCTCGATAACACGAACTTATTAATTCGAGCCACTGTAAATAGAACTATGAGCATTCTGATAATCGAACCTCAAAACCTTTTATTTTATTCCGTTTACTTTCCTAAGAAACATAACGTCTGCCAATTCGATAAATCGGACTTGTTTTCCCCTTCACATTCGATATATCAAGATTCCACTGCATTGCAGTATTTTTTAATGGCTTAAGTGTGCACAGCAGAAAATACAAATCGGTTTAAAAAAAGGGTTGTGTAAAAAAAACCTACATTATAATAAACCGACTTATCACAGAACTACCCCTTCGAACAGCGTATTTAACTTCCTGACCCCTTTGAGATCAGCTTACAATTTGGCAAAACCTGAATTTAATTACGACTTGTGGAGAGATTTAGCGTGAGGAATAACGGGGAAAATGTTTTACTACTGGATAATAAGCAAGTACTCGTATTTTTTGTCTAGCGGTTAGGTGCCTCAGACTCAAGAGTTTGCACTACTCATGCATTGATATTCATTTGGGAACAACTCGCTAGGGAAGTATATTCGTATGAAAACCAGGAGCATGGAACGGAAAGTTGGCAAAACAGGACAGAACGCTTTCATATGAAGTTAAATGACGCGTTTAAATAAGGCTGATTGTGTGGGTGGTGTCACAATACGTGATTAGTAGGAGTACAATGCAGCAATATGAAGAAAATGTTAATGAACAAAATTACTGAGCACATGACTATCTAGTGTCTGGATTTAAGGGGAAGGGGGTCAAATTCGAACTGCAGAACTATTTGAATATAAAGTTCACTTAAGTTACACATAAGTACAAATTGTTATTATAATTTTACCAATATTGGGGGACAAGTATACCCTGTCCTTGCCGCTCCCCCGGATACCGCCAACGACATGACGGGAGTTCCTACTATACTACTGTCAACATTCGCAATATGCAAACAGCAAAGGCGTTTCCGGGCATGAAAAAAATTAATGTCAACCGAAAAGTGTACCATTCTCATCTATTATTTAAAGTAAATATTTGTAGTTTCTAAAAATTTTATAAACAATTATGGACTTTTCAGAGAACAGTGTCAGCAAGCAACCGGAGGAAAATCATCACTGAGAAGACCGCTCGACAAAAATTAGTCGCACGCTTTACAATTTTCTTCATTGCAATTTTAATTCCTGATTTACGGAAGAGGAAGTATCCTACTCAATTTTCAGTACGTGGCCATTATTTAGTGATCGGACATATTATTTTTACTCATCTATTTTTTGTTGTCTTTTACGTTGTCAACTATGCGGGTTATTTAATGTGAGCGTAGTAATTTTAATTACGAATGACAAGAAAGGAGCAATTGAGGAAGTAGTATACATATTTAGTACAATCTGAGTGTTGTAATGTAACCCCGCGCACAAAGGATGTTGCGAAAGAGGATATCAGGAAAGTCGGATCATGGAATGCACACGTGTCTGGAGAAGAGCGAAGTATCCGCTCTCAGTTAAGGCGGTACCCTCCGGAAGCAGTATGACGAAGACCATTTACCCAGCAAAGCTGAGGGCGAAACGTACGTCGAAGATGATAGCATGCCTGAGGGAGTCATATTGCTCGCGACAGACGTTTAGAAAGCCACGCTCCTCAGATTCTCGAAACCTGAAGCCACGCACAACCAGTCTTTATGCTGTGTGTTGGTCGGACTAGAGAAAACCCTGCTGCTAATGCAGTTGTTTTATTTATGAATTATCATAAAAATGAAAAAAACGCATGTAATGTACGGAGTACTGCGCACGAGCGTTGGAATCTCTACCCCTATCTTTTACTATAGTTGATTTGAAAACAGCAAAGTGCATTTTTCGCAATATTTGAAAACAAAAAAGGTTTGCTTCCGTGAAACAGAACCTATTTAAGTCGGCAAACGAGCTACAGATTCGGATTGATGATATGCTGACGAAATACTACCCTCCCCCCTCTTGTGACATCTACCAAAATGAGAGATCAAGAAAACGTACGCAAATAGTGATGCTACATTTACGTCCACAAGCAATACAATGAACCCTGGGCATTTATTCAGTGGCTCAACGGAAACTAGACGAAAAAATCTGATCGAGATCCGTTATTACATGTTCCGAAAATTAAGGCCATGGAACGCAAGAAGTATGGAGCAAATCAAAATACGGAACAATGTTATTGAGCAACATACATACGACGATGCTGGCGGGCGATTATAAACGTCGGGCGTACGCGAATCTTGTGACAATGCCGCAAAATAAAAAAAAAATCTCGCGAGCATGCCTTGTATCGCCAGCCGCAAAGCAAAAGACTCTTTGGGTCCTCAGACTCCTCTCCGCTGGGCCTTCCGATAACGAGTCGGCGAGTGCATGGGCGGGTGCGGGAGGAGCGATTGTGGATATGCAACGATCGACTGATGCTATGCGATTGCCACCAGATGCTTGTATAACAATCGTACTCTAAGTTCGTCGGTGCTTGAACGCTTGGCGACAATCGAAGGTAAGGCAGATGGTGGGTATTACCAAAGGTGTCATCCAAACATGAAGCGCCTGCAACTGGAACGTAGTAAAAATAGTCTAAGGTCTGGTAAATTTCGAGGAATATGAGAAGTATAAGTTCCAAACTCTCCGACTTCTCTTCGCCCGCCCACAATTTATCGAGTAGAGTTAGGTGGGCAAGAGCGGGTTGATTGGGGACTTTTTAAATTGATTGATGAAAGTTGGGGTTACTCCAAGTGACTGGCGCCCTGAGAGTGGCCCGTGATCATCGACTGTCACTGATACCCGACCCCACGTTGAAGGACTGAGGGGAAGGGAGACGGTAGATATGATAGAGTTAAACCTGTCACTGAAGAGCTTGCAACATAGCTTTTTCTACACGATTCAGTTACAGTACAGCGACTTAGGAGCTGTCCTAACAGAGTAGAGCAATCGTACCCCTTGAGCACCGACTGCCATCTACACCCGAACCCACATTTAACGACGGAGAATGGAGACGGTAGACATGCGAGGGGCAAGCCTATCATTGAAAAGCTTTTATCATGTACAGTGGATTTTTTTTCTACGCGGTGCAGCTCCAGCTCAGCGGCTTGCTGGCGGCGTCACTCACCTGCGTGGCGTCGTGCTGCGCGCCGGCGGGGGCGCTGCCGTTGGCGGCCGGGGTGCCGGCGGCGGCGCGCAGCTGGCGCGCGTCGTCCAGGCGCTGCTGGGTGAGCGGGCGCGCCTGCGCGCTGCGGTAGCGCGCCTTGGCGAAGTCCACCAGCGACAGCGACGACAGGTTCGCCTTGTCCAGCTCGGCCACCGCCGCCGCCCCGGAGGGCGTCGTCTTGGCGGTGGCGGGCGCGGCCACAGCGTTGTTGCTGGCTGTGGGCGTGGCTGGGGCGGGGGTGGAGACGGGCGTTGGCCCGCCCGCTGGGCTGTCCGGCGCCACCGCCGCAGCGTTCTTCTTGTCCCGGCGCGCGGCGGCGCCGCCCGCGGCTGCCTTCTCCTTGGACTTCTTGAGCAGCAGCTGGCTCTTCTTGTCGGCCGCGGCGTCGGAGGGCGAGGCGGCCGACGCCGCGGCGCTGGCCGGGTGCTCCTCGGCGATGACGATGCCCGTCTTGAGCGCGTTGATGAGCCGCTCCTCCTCGCGGGCCACCTCCGCCATGTACGCGGCGTTCTCCTTGCTCTTGGCCGGCATCGTGGCGAACTTGCTGCTGTTGGGCTGCCGCTCGGGCGGTTGCGGTTGCTGCTGCGGCTGCTGCTGGGGCGGGGGCGGCTGTGGCTGCTGGCCGCCGCCCACTTTGCCCTTGAGCGGCCACGTGACGAGCCCCGAGGGCGACTCGGGCGTGCGCTTGGGCGCGGCGGGGGAGGGCGTGGACGCGGGCGAGGGCGCTTGAGGGCCGAGGTTGAGGTCCGGCGGCAGGTAGGTCTCGATGGTCTCGAGCTGGACGGCGGCGGGCGGGGCCGGCTGCGGCTGGACGCGGCCGGCGAAAGGAGCGGCGGCGGAGGGCGTGGAGGGGCTCTTGGCCGTGGGGGTGGTGCCGCCGGTGATGGAGGCGGAGCGGGCGTGGTGCGGCGACGGAAAGCCGCCCGGCCCCCCGCCGATCACCGTGGGGATCTTAGAGGGCGAGGGCTGCGCGGGCGTCTGCGGGGACGCCGGCGTCTGCGTGGGCGACGGCTGCTTGGCGTACGGCCCCGGACTCTTCCCGGCAGGCGACGGCGATTGCGCCTGCTGTTGCTGCTTCTCGAATTTCTGCAGCGCGAACTGGATGGAGGAGGGCAGCGCCTTGCCTTGCTGTTGTTGCTGCTGCTGGCGCTGGGCGGCCAGCCGCGCTTTGTCCTCGGACACGAACGTGCTCACCAGCTTCTCCAGGTTGTTGGCGTCGAGCGACGGCGCCTGGGCGAGCAGCTCGAGGGAGGAGGGCGGCGCGGCGGGGGCGGCGCCGGGGGCCGGGGAGCCCTTTCTTCTGGGCTGCGGGCGGGGCTGGCCGGTGGCGGGGCCCCGCGCGTCCGGCCCCGCGGCGGGCGGCGACGGCGTGAGCGCCGACCCGAACTTGTCGGCGGCCGACGCGTTGCTGTGGCACGTGAGGATCTCGGTGGGCGCGAGGCCGCGCGACTTCCACGTCTGGTAGATGGCCTCGGCGTGGTCGGAGATCTGCTTGGCGATGGCGGCGATGTCCTCGTCGGGCTCCGGGGCGAACTTGCGCCCGCGGAGGGGCTCGTGGCGCGCGGCGGCCGCCATGTCGGGGGCGGGGCCGGGGCCGTCGGGGGCCGGGCCCGGGGGCGGCGCGGGCTGCGCGGGGACGGCGGCGGAGGGCGTGCCGGAGCCCTGCCGCAGCTGCGGGTGGTGGCGCAGCAGGAAGGACACGGCGCGCGGCGTGAGGTCGGGGCTGGGGTCTAGCACCAGCTCGGCGAGGTCAGGCTCGTGCGGCAGCGGCACCACCGACACCGGGATGGCATAGCCGAAGTGCACGGCGTTGCAGTCCACGGCCACGGGGCGGCCCTCGTTCACCAGGCACGCGTTGAGGTCGGGGCAGTGCACGGCGCGGCCGGGCCGCGGGTCCACCGTACACGGCTGGTAGCGCGTCACGGCGGCGGCCACCTGCAGGCGGAAGGGCGCGGCGGCGGAGGAGCCGGGGGCGGCGGCGGCGGGCGGCTGAAGGGAGGCGGCGGGGGTGGGGGCGGGCGCGCGCGGGCGCAACTGCGGGGGCGGCGGCGGCTCCGCGTTGGCGGGCGGCGGCGGCGGCGGGGACGGCAGCGACGGAGAGTTCATCGCACGGGGGCCGGGGAGCGCGCGGCGCCCATGGCGACGCCGCAGGGGGGAGCGCGCGCGGACATGGGGCAAGGGGACACCGGCACTCCAACACCCACTCACACACGACTACGCACTACAACACAACAACAACAACATCCGGAAGCACTTGAAAAAAAGAAAACACTGACTGTAAAGAGTCGCGCACTGGGTGCACGGCGATCGCCCACTCGCGTCAAACGCACACGCACTCCGCGGAGAAGGACCGCGCGTCGCGCGCACTCGCCACACAAAACAGGCAGCCGCTTCTGCCTCGCGCCGGCGCCGGCGGCCCGCGGCTATTTCTGCGCCATTTAATTTTAAATGCGAGCGTGGAACGGCTGCTGCTGCTGCTAGGGCGGCGACGCTCCGTCGAGGGGCGGGCGGCTCAGGCGGCGCGCGGGCGCGGGCGAGAGCGACCCGGGGGCTGCAGAGGCTTGCGCGGGCGGCGCGCTGCTTCTCGGACGGCGGGGGCGCGGGCGGGCGGCGGGGGCGCGCGGGGCGGCGCGGGCGACGGGCGCGAGGCGAGGGCTGCGGGCGCACTGCCGCGCCGGCGACGCCGCTCCATCGCGCTGCTGCTGCTGCTGCTGCGGGGGCTGTGGAGGGGCAGAGGACAGAAATAGTCACCCCCGAACGGAGGCGGCGCGCGGGAGCGGGGCAGCCGTGCTGTACGGGCGGCGCCGGCGGTGGCCGCGACCACTGGCGGCGGAAGCCCCACCGACGGCGGCGCCCGGCCACGCGCCCGCGTCCGGCGCACCACGACAGCTCCACAAACACACGCGCCTTTTCCTCAGACCTATTTGTCCAACAGGACATTCGCCCTCAGAAAATGAAAGACATTTCAATATTGGTTACAAATAAATATTTACAATATTCTTATTACTATATTATTATTATTATTATTATTATTATTATTATTATTATTATTATTATTTAGCATAAGCTACTACATCCCTACCCAGGGCAAAAGCTTCTCACTCTGAACTTACTAGGCGAGCTAAAACCTGGCGACGCGACGTTAAATTGTTACAGTACAATGTAGAGCAAATCAAATCTTTTCAAATCAACATAAAATATTACGATGCTCCACCTACGGATTTCTCGCCCTGGAACGATGAGCTTACCAATCATGAAATGCGTTCTTCACCTTCTGGTTAAACACACATTGTTGTATGTCATTGCATTTGTGATTTTAATTTCGACAAAGCTGTACACGAGGTGTGAACCTCAAATTATTACACAGAAATGTAACACACTGAAGAGGATCTCACACGCAGAAATCGAAACGTCTGTATTGGCAAAAAAATCGAGTGGAATCATCGTTTATTTGACAACTGAGTTTTTTCAATTTGATAATTCCTCGATATGTCTAGTTTTACTTGTTGTATCTGCGACGTCGCGCTAGCAGTTGAACAGTGCTCTCATTCGGGTGTCACTGTGTGCTTAATAATGAAACGCGTGTTTTTTATGGATTTATTACACAGTTACTCATTACAGCACAACGCCATATCAATAAAACAAACGGAAGTCGTTAATGTCGAAATGAACACATTCAGTATCTATTTATTTAGTAATATTAACATATGTTTAAATGATATAAAAATGCTCTCAAGTCGTCATAGACAAAATATTGAATGATTTACGTTTGATACAACATCAAAATGAAACTCGCTTCGCTTTGGGATCGCTCTGCTAAGGACTAGCATTGGAAAAACGTTTCGCGTTTCATTATGAATTCATGTACAAATAGGTTCATTAATAACGATAACAGACGAACCTGGTGGTCCAGTGGGTCCACCGACTCAGCCGATGGATCGCAGGTTCCAATCCCATAACTGGCGTGGATGTTTATCCCGCTGTCTTTCTGTATGTGTTCGCCAATTCAAATCTCTTTATAACGAGATACTCGATAACCCGATTGGATTGAGTTTCTCTGAAGAATTGAGATATCGAAGTTGTTCAGCAGATAGCTCCTCGATAGCTCGGACTCTACAGGTACGAAGCCCTTATCTCTAATTTACGCTATTACTCTTCATAGATTATGGGCAGAATAACTAATGGTGGCACGATGAATGGAAATATTCCACAACATGAATTTTCTCTATTCCTCTTTATGACACACTGTACTGATTGTAGTATTATTTCATACAATTTCACTAAGCAACATTCTTGGAGCTGGCGCTTATTGACAAGTGTACGATGTCACGATCATTTCGATATACGACATGGCAATTTTTTATTCAATTCCTTTCAAACATCGAAAGAACAATAAATTCGAAGAACTTTAATAAGTAAACCGCACACCAGTAATGTAGGTAAATTCTTGCATATGCGACTAGTAAACAAATACGAAACTGTTCCTGAGCACCTAGTAGTCTTAAGAAATCTTAAACTGATTCTCGGAACACTTTCCCTGTTCCCCCGACCTCAGTTCACGCAACACCGATCTAATTTCGAAACCGAAAAGTCAACTCGTGGGAAGCACTTTGCATACAAGCAGGTCATCTTTATAGCATTCAGACATCAGTTGGCACATATTAACGTAATCATGTACAATCGATATTATTCAAAATCAACGAAATCTGTGAAGATCTGAACTTGACTGGTTTTCGTTGTAGTACGGAATGCTGCAAAAGTTCGAGAAACTTAAATCTTTTATACCAGCATCTTGATTCAGTAGCATCACATCAGTGGCTGCAGTTCAGATCTAAGTATCGTTGATTAATAGCATCTTATGCAACAATGGGCAGTTCGCTTCGTCTGAGTGGGATTATGGTTTTCATAAAAAAAGGGTAACAATATTTTTCTGACTAAATTACATAGAGTCAGAATAGGACTTCTTATGCCCACAAGTTGAAGACTTTTTTTTATACCTATCAAGACTGCCAAGCACCAGAACTAATTGAGGAACAAGGATTGAGATAGATATATTGATATTTCTATTCCTTTTTCTTCTTAAGGCTATGATTGATCAAGGGTGTAACTAAGATCTCTGATAACTGCAGTGTGTTGGTTACCAGTTCACCAGTAGGACCGAGGTTCAGTTTGAGGGCGACGGGTTTTAGGGAGCGGCCAAATATTTGCGATGAATTGGGGTGTCATTCTCGAGGTCGACGGCGCTGATTGGTCGAATACGATGTTTTCACCGATTAATTTGTCGCTGACGCGGAGCCCCAAACTACGGGTCACAAACTTCAGTGAACCTTTCTTACTCACTCTCAAGGATGATCCCCTTCCCTACACATAAATACATTAAACTTGTAGAGAAACACAATACATAGAACATCCAAGGCAACCAGTAGCGGAACGTTAGGCTAAAACGCCTGAAGGCGCATTCGCAAGGCAGAATCGCAAGATTGACAACGCATCGCTTGTTGGACATGGGGATCAAAACCAGCCAATGCCAAATCTCAACAAACGCGCCCATTCATTAAAGGTCCGTTATGCACTCAATGCCGCAACATATGAAAAATATTTTTCTGGTCCTCAGAATACAGCCTTATCGGCCATATCTGGGATAATTAGTTTTGACTGATTGGTGATGATTTGACTGATTTTAAGCACTGGAGGAATGAGAAGTAGAGTAAACTGGAGATACCCTTCCGAAGAAAACTTCCTGAGAATTCGCAAAGTCCACATGGATCAACCTGGATTCGACACCCTCTGCCCAGAAGTGGAAGAAGGGCACTCTGACCTCTACACCCTTCATGAATGAACAATATTATTATTTCTAAAAGGGTAAGTAAAATCCTTTACATACAAATAAATATATTCATTTATGATTTTTAAGATGTTAAAACACACAAGCTATTTTATATCTTCAATAAACTTATGATAAAATTATAAATACTGTTAACATTGAGATCGTACGGAGGTGTGTGATCTCTTGTAGTATATACCGGAACTATTAAACAAAGCTGTAAATGCGACTAGTACTTGTTTATTAATCACATTGCTAATAATACGGAGTTTATATTGATATGCATTGGTTTACATATCACGTTGCTTCGTCAAACTACTACAGAGCGGTCATGACATGTTTTTAATTTTTTTTCCTTGAAAAATTGTTTCTTGCGTAACGGCGTCCCAAGATCTTTTGGCATTGGACGTGAGGAGTAATTCTCCTTGAACACAGTAAGCCAGTATTTCGTCAAGCCAAGTCAGTCATTGCCTTTTACCCCTACCGCCCGGGGGCTTAAGAGCCGTTAGTAGGGAGTTTTAGCGCCAGGCGTAAGGAGACATCCTTAAACTCTATTGATAACGCGACCAAAAACTTTATATGGAAGTAATGAACAACATTCAGAAGAATTTTATCAATAGCGTCATTGCGACATAATGCATTATAACAAAAGAAGCATTTCAAGCGTTGAACAAAGAAATTGCATAATTTATCGAAGAGCGAAGAGTTGCGGTGAGACATTTCAGCCACGATACGAGTCAAGTATATAACAAATCTACATTGTATACGAAGTTTTAGATTTTCTGGCCGTCCACGATGAGTATGCAGTCTGGAATTTTGAATCGGCTCTTCTTGAGACTGAAGGAAGTATCTTAAAACAGCGTTCGTTATGAACATAAAACATAACCTAATCCGAAGATACGATTTCAACTCTTTTTTTCGCGAATTTATTTCTTGCCACCACTCCAATATTTCCCGTTAATTCTTGCCAGCGTTATGGAGTTGGTAAGAAATAATTGTAACTGCCTCACATACGAGAATCGGTTTACCAGAGTTGGAAAAATGTAACCTTTCCTATTTTAGGCGGCCATTTTGCCGCTTGTAAGGTGACCGTAGAGACTTCTAGAGGCGTGCACTTTTTATGAAGGTACTGAATTGAATTGCCTTATTTTACGTGGCGAGACTCAGGCCATGAGGCCTGCTCTTCGATCTGACCACGCAAATTTCGCTACGCTCCTTTCACCAACTAGCGGAGAAAGAAGATATTCTATGGGCGACGAAACAGGCGATTTTGAATTTTGCTCAGAGGCGTCATTTAGGCTTGAGGATCTTTTACATACAGTAAATCTTCTAACATGGGACAGCCGGCTTTACTTCCCCTCCGAAGGAAGGCGTACGAAGGATTTTTTTCGCCCCTAAAAATCCATGGCTTCGGTATAAGGTCGTACCTTGAGCCTAAGGTGAGACGTTATGACTTCAAGGTCCGTCACGTGACTGTTAGTGTATAACGTCGCTACCTTACGCGTGGCGCTAAAACACCGTACGGCTGCCCATTCGGGAATCCGCGGTGACTCGAGCTACTTATCTTCCGCGTCTTCACGGAGCTTAGCTAAGAAGTTCGGCTTCCAGCGCCGACGATATCTTACATTCGGCTGCATCTTTCTGCAGGAAAAAAAACCCACGAATATTTAAGATGTCACAAAGTCAACCCTCCTTCCTTGGAAGCGCGACTGCCTGGGGCCCAGGGGTACGGGGCGCGAGCGCGTGCACACCCAAGGTGCGCAGTATTTCGGAGCGCGCTCACGGCTCACGGGCCAGCGGCCGTCAAGGGTGGCGCTCCGCCCCCGCCCCCGCGCGCCCCACTTGCGCGCGCAAGGGCGCGGGGCGCAGCGGGCGGAGCGCAGCGGGGCGGCTGCCAGGAATTTCTTTCACGCCGGGGCCCTGGCTTTTGTGTCCCCGGCCAGCAGCAGCCCCGCGCGCGCGCCTCGGTGAATGGGCGCTCATCACTCTCCGCACACATTGCAAAACATTAGGAATGGATACAGACAGGAGACAAGAAAGACCAGTACAAAATGGGTACGGAAATGCTTAATTGCAGAGTTATACAAACTTTTGTTAATGTGACTCATTCAAACTTTTATCAACATTGGTGCAAGCCTTGATCGCAGAGCTAAAAAATGAGTCTGGTTGTAGTTATTACGTTAGTAATAATATTGCGAATTAAATTTATATTGATCCTAATATCTCTTAACATTCGCCAAAATGTCCCGCAGTCTTAAAAATATAGGTAGTGGTATATTTATTTGTCTGTTAACTGTGATTTAATGCTCACTATAACTGTCTGAGATACTTAAATCTCCCTGGACTTTTACATTTAAGGGCACTTACAGTCTTTGGTGAATTCCATCATAATGAACAAAACACTCCGCGCAAGCATTATGACAGATTGTCAGGGGTTTTCATTCTATTTGGCATTCACTGTGAAGCTAAGAAGATCGCAGGCGAGTGTAGGTGATTTTCAATATTTCTTGTGGGATTCAAAAGAACGTTAAAAAGTTTATTTACTCTAATTAAGCATTTTCAGGCCCACATTATAATGGTTTTTCTCTCCTCTCAGTACGAAGAACCCATTCATGAAGTTTTTTCCCTTGCGTTTTGTTAGAGCCTGAAGTACTGTCTGTCTAGAACTCAGAGGGAAGAATATAGGGTCGTCTCTCAAAAAGATGTGAAATCTCACGAAACATATCGAAAAAAGAGAACTTAAAGGCCCATCGCTCTAATTTTGTTTATAGGGGAAAATTGATAGGGCGTTACATCCCGTGTGCGAATCGAATTGTTTTTTCACGAACTGGTATTACGTCATTTTCCATGGTATAATGATTTAACTCATTTTATCTACCCACCACATTTCAGACAATTGCATCGTTAGCCTTCGTTAGCCAGAAGTTACACAGTATTAACAGCACACTATCAAATAGAAATTCAGTTCACAAGATTGAAATTCGAGGTACACTTTTCATTACTTAAAATTAATTATAAAAATATGTGATTTGTTTTATACTGTTGATTATATGAACTTATGATTTTTTATTTTGTTCAAAATATGATCATACGAAGTTGTAAAAACATTACACTCTTGATTCGAGTTTATTGTATTATTAATTTTGATAAATAAGGTTTCAGAAACTTCATTTGATCATATTTTTAATACAATTTTAAAAATTCATCATAAATTTTAAAACAAGATGAAGTGTGTTTCTCTCCATAATTGTATTTTGTTTTTGCATTGTGGCTTGTAATTTTATCATTAATATATTATTGCTATTTTTAGAATAATTTTGTCGTATTTACAGAACCTATGAAGATACGAATAATTAGTTCATGAAACGATGTACTTGCAATATACTCGTAAAACACGTCATTTCTATAATTAAATTTTCATAATAATACTTAATAATTCTACTGGTTGTCTTAATACATATGATACTGAACACAGCAGAATTTATTAATAGACCATCAATCTAAATAGTAAACAATGTAATTTGTTTTAGAAGAACTTTTTTGGAGTTACACTATGTGATTTTACAATTTGTAAGATTCGTTATTTTATCATATAAATCACATTTTCTGTGTATGCGATTTTCAAATTTAACTAGCGACGTCACTGATAGCCACGAAGCAACTAACAGAGGGCGACAGCAATATATTTACTCCCTGCTTGATACAGTAAAAAATGTTAGCCTGCTTGAGCCGTCAATCGAGTTTTATACCCTGACTACTGAGAATACATTTTGCTTAGACTTTGTACACTTCAAGAGAATGTGCATTCATGAACTGATACACTTCTATTACATCAGTCAACAAGAGTAAAATGAAAATAGTAATCGTATGATAAGTCGGTTTGATTTTCTTACTGAACGAGTGTAGAGCCAGAAATAACTATCTTCATCACGACCACATGAGGAAATAGCCATGACGTATGACGATTTTGAATCCATTGAATGAGTTCATCTCGAACATCATAGCTGACGAAGCATCGTGCTACAATCCACTATGTCAATTGGGGTGGGTTCATTTGGATAAAATTTCAGACTCGAAGCATTTTGAAAGTATTAAATAAAATTCTAAACGAATATATCAAAACTTTCTGGGCCGATAAGAAATTAAGTACGAGAAAAGTTCTTTAGTCTAGATTCCACAAACTGTCAGTATGTAGATTAAGCAAATGTATTTATATCCAATATGCAAATAGATGGAAAGTGACGAGTGTTTTCATTTTTCAGAACCATTTTTATGTTTGATTCAGATGATTATCATTGAGCCTATTCAAACGATACACTTGTGGGTTCGAAGAAATTCAACTGAAAAAATTGAAAAATACAGATAAACTTACAAACAACTTACAACTTTTCACAGAAATAATTGACTTATCTAAAATAATAGATGTACATCAAAGAGCGTTTAAGGAAAAAACAAACAGATATTTTCTTACGCGCCATTGAAGACTTCTTTTGTTGGGAATCGAAGAGTTCCTGTAATTTATGTTTGAGTGTAGGATGTCAAGGACGACACCTTAGGACAACTCTGTAGCTTTTCCACCCTTAAGATGCCTATGCATGCCAACAACCAATCATTGTTCATGATGATTTCCTTCAACTGCCTCTTCATTTGATAAATTAGATAATTTTGGAAACTTCTGAGAAGAAATTTCTATCCCTGGCACAATTTCCTTGGGTTTAGTTCGGGGGGGGGGGGGGGTAGATGAAATTTGCTTCAGTTAGTTGCAAGAAAAAATGAATGTGCACGTTAGGTAAAAAATAATTTCATTGTATAACTTGCTTCATCAATAAATTATTTTTTGAGAAATATTCATAATCTTACAAAATAATTAGTTTCAATTGCACGAATGCAGATACATTGAGCTGTAAGGCATATTCCTCGTTTAATATGGTCACAAATGCAAGTTGTGTTTAGTTGCGTGTAATAGTTATACTTTCAGTCGTTGGCTATTCTGTTTTCAGTTCTTCCCTAGAACTACACTTTCCTACCGCTATGCATTTATTGTTGTTTTTTTACAGATTTCTGAAGGCGCAAATCTTACTTTTGAATAGTGGCAACAAATCCTTGCGTGTACCTGAAACGAGCGAGACTGGGGGGTTCTTGGCGATTTTCCAGTGACGTCTCTAGCTCAAGGAAGAGAGAAAACGACTTGGCAGCTTGCTGATAGGCAAGGACATACGGACGCGCTCGAATCACAGGAAGAAAAGGCGAGAGAGCACCACACAAAAACCAGGCCCGCGCACGTCAGAAAAGAAAAAAACAACTTCAGGATGAAGCTCTCTCATTGCGAAGAGAGGCGAAAAATAACTGAAAAGTCCAACTAACAAATCACCACAACATTACGTCTTTGAAAACTTTTAATACTCCTAATGATGCATGTATTACAGTGGGTGGCCAAATTATTATACTCAAGATCAAAATTTCATTATTTTTGTAATTTTGCGGTTTAATTGAATTAATATTTTAACTATTGCCTGTCATTTTGTAAATATGGGCGTTTATTAATATTTTTCACGTTGACAACACTGGTAAACATGCCATATAACTCTTCCACGATCATTTTTACTTTCCCGTATACGTACGTATACGCGGAGTGATATACGTAGTATAGGGAAAGTTATGTAATGCTGCGCGAAAAAAAGGCCAATTTTCGGCGGAAAAAAATTAATTGCCGGGCCGTGAAAACGAAAAACTAAATTAAGAAAAAAAATCCCCTGACACGTGATGTAGTCAAAAACCCTGTTTTCTAGGTCCTTGATACCGAAAACCCAACTGAAAGGAAAACGTCCGTCTGTCCATCTGTCTGTCTGTCTGTGAACACTGCTAGCGCCTAAACCCTACGTACGATTTCTTCCAAAATGGATATTCCCAAATCGATCTGATTCTAGTCGAAGCTTTGAGATTTTGAAAAAGATTCTTCAAAATTTGGGGGTACTTTACATGAAGCCCCCGGGGATTTTCAAAATTTTCTCAAAAACGGCTCCATATTTTTTCTTTAAATTTCCTGTATGGATAGAGTAAAATACACTTATTAACATGGCATAGGTCCGATTTTCACGGATAACTCTGAATTTTCGAAAATTTTGAAAGTTTAAATTTTTTTCCGAGTCTTTCTCCAGCTACAAAATTGAAGATAGAGATTTTTTTCTTCAAATAAAATTTGTTCTGCATACTGAGTTCTTTCATAAAGGTCACATAAATGTTTCTCAAAATTGTAGTAGTTTTCGTGCAATATTGCGAGCAATATGTGCAACATTATAAAATTACAAAAAAACAAGATTTTCTCAAAAACGGAACCAATTTTTTCTTTAAATTTTTGGTAGGGATAGTGGTAAATGTACTCTATCAGATGACATAAAAGCCATATTGCTCTATAGGTTGTTTTTTTCAAAAATTACAAAAATGTAAATTGTTGTTTCTCACGTTGATAATATTTACATTAGCAGTGATTTGTTCACATTATTATTTTTACGAGTACAGGTCCTTTAAATAATGTCAAGTAAAGTTGATCGAAAACACAACCATTTTCTGTGAAAACTAGCTCAAAATTTCGCATTTTCAGAAACGCACAAAAGCCATTTTCTCATATATGGCTGGAATTTTTTTCTTGAAACTTTTGTAAAAGAACAGTGCAAATTACACTCTTTAGTATAGCGTAAAGTTTATTTTGAGTTACTTTTTTTTGTTTTTTCAAAAAATATATAACTAATTTTTTTGAAAGATCTCTCACATCTTTAATACGCACATTATCCGCAATTTGTAAAGATTATTATACTTGTGAGTGTAAGTGCTTCAAATAACTTCAAATAAAGTATTTTGAAAACTCAAAAATTTTCTGTGAACATGAGCTTCAAATTTCGCATTTTTAGTAGTGCTAAAACGCCGTTTTCTCTTAAACGGCACATAATTTTTAAAAGAAAATTGCCATTTACGGCTAGGTTTTCGTGTTTTTTAACATTCTAAAATTAATATTTTCGTTCTACCAATAGGAAACCGAAAAATTAAGAAAATTACAAAAAAATGTACTTTTGGCGGTAATAGATGGTAGCTGGCAAGAAAGAGTATGTGGCAATTCCGAATAGCTAGCGAAGACCCAAGAAAATGGAAAACTTATACGGGAAAGTCTGTGCCATTCTGTAGCACCACTAGTTACATAATCTGTTCACGTGACCGAGAGATTGCTGACTGAAGTTATTTTGAATTCTTTCTTCTCTTCGGCATTATAATTCAGATAAGCACGTGCATTTCATGCTACCTTACCATAGAGAATGCAATTTCGACATTTACTGTACAATTTAAGGTATTATGTGATATTTTACTGTCGAGAACATGGCCTAAATGAATATGAACCTAAAAAAATTGTTTCGGTTGTGGTAGATAAATGTTCTGATCACACTTCACGGAAAAAGGATGAATTGCTATATTGATTCGTCATTGTAAGTACACACAAAGAGCAATTGCTATTTAGGAAAGAATTTTACAGTTAACAGTTCAAAATATCAAAAGAAAGCTTCAGGCGGATGTCCATTTGGGAAGCAAAAGAATAGGAAATTGTGGCAGAAAAAATTAACTTTACCACCAACTGAACAGGAAATTCATCGCATTGCATTAGAAAACCGTAGGAAAACACGCAAATGTGTAAACATGATTCTCAGAGATGCTGGAGTGCATCTATCAGAGCGGACTCTCAGTAGAAGGTTTGTAGAAATGGATCTCAAGTGTCAACGACCTGTGAGAAAACTGAAACTCACACAGGGAATGAAAAATGGGTTAAAGTTTGCTAAAAAATAATGGAATTGGCTCGAAAAAGATTGGAACAATTTGTAACTGTTCTTTAGATTCTGATTCTTAGTAAGAATATCTCGTAATCTGTTGTGAAATTTTAAAAAAGTATGGATTTTGTACCTTTTGGAAATAAGCTTTACAATAATCACCTTTTAAGTTTTCACTTGTTTATGTAGTGCCTATCATCTCTGTCGTCTTTATCCTGCCATATCTTAAAACTTTTAACCCAGAGGCTCATTCTGGTTCATCCTCCAGATCCAGACCCCACGGTACTTTCCAAAGTCACCCTTTCTTTCACTTCGTGCGAACCGCGAGTACTCAGGGTGTACTTGCTACACTTGACAAATGTGGTCTGCGGGTCCTATCGTTTTGACTTGGCATTAGCGAAAGAGGAGAAAAATGGCAACACTTAGGAAATTCTAACTGTGGCCTGGAAGTCTGCACTGCGCCAACCCGACCCACACAGTTACCGGTGGACAGACATGCATTTGTGAATGGATATCCAGGTACAGCGGACACATGATTCACACTTCATGCTTCTTCATCATTCAGACATACGAGAACAGACGGGATAGTTTGGAAAGGAAAAGTGATAAATGGCGACTGGGAGTGCTTACTACGGCACGACACAAGAGGTTCGAACCCGGGCTCTTTTATTAGAGAACACCACAGCGCTACTGCTTTAGCTTTGGACCATCTGGAACGTCTACATGATTAGATCGATCGGGTTCTTCTAGCCTGAGATTGCTCCAAAGTGAATCGACCGTTAAGGCGCCGTCGTTCGCTTGACTGCAACACGTCTCGCAGCCGGCCGTTCCACTCGCGGATCTCGGAGGCAATATGCGAGGCAGAAGAGGGGGCTTTCTGAGACACAGGGGAAACGGGCAGTGCGGACGCGACCAAAAATATCCCGCGACGGCGAAACGCCCGATCGCCTGCCCCGCTTGAGGCCACGCCCACAGGCGCACGTGCATTCGTATGCGGGCGCGGGAGGAAGAGGCGGGCCCGGATCTATGGTCGGCGTTACGTAAAGTTGAGCAGGTAAAGTAGACTCGCGATTATCCGGGTACAAATGGGACTAAGGAAACATAGAATAAGAAGGGAAAATCTCGCATAATTCGGCTTCATTTAGTATTCGCCAGACAAAAGATTGAGCACGATTTTCTCATATACCGAGGGATAATTAATACCGAGAGTGGGAATGGCAAATGACCAACGGGGACGTTTAACACGGGTATGTAATGTCTATCAAATTTAGAGAACTTCCAATATCCCTTAAGTCTGTAAAAGCATCGTTCAGCCTAGTGGTCATAATGCATCAACTAACTTATACGCTTCTGTGTTACCTTTTTCAATGGATAATGCACCATTTTCTTGTTTTTTTCTGATTACTTGCTTAAACCTGATGCTCCGGTTGTCCAGGATTAAGTCGGTGTCGGATAATCGCGAGTCTGTAATCCCAACAAAATCGCTACACTGACGGCGCGATATAAAACGATCTTGCAGACAGCCTTCATTGTAAGTAGTAAGATAGTCATGACGTTGTATGTTCCAGAGAAATTCTCATAATATCTTAATAGTATTTTGTAATGCGGAGGAATTGAGAGAATTGCTGCGAGTGTAGTGAAGGTAATGAAGCAGCTACATGAAGTTAAACAGCTAAGTAAAAGATCGCTGCAAAGAATGCGATGCATTTAATCCATCATACTAATAGTTAATAGAAAAAAAATTCTCCCAGCTTTTATGAGTGTCGAGCACACCATGGGAGGGAGGGCAGGGCGACAAATTACAAAGAAAAACATGGCTAATGAATCGTTGTTCACCGCAAAGCGCAAAATCCACTAAATTTATTAAATATAGTAACGGCGTTAGCTTTTCTTCTGATTGTTTTCTTTTGAAGAGGTTTTGGGCAATTAGTATTATCTGAAATAACCTTTCACATAGATGTTTTTTTTAACGAAACGTTAACATCAAGGTTCTTAGTGACAGCGAAATCTTACTATTTACATTTGTATACATGCGTATATACATGTACACATGCATGTATACATAGCTGAAGAATGAGGAGCTAACAGAATTAGTTATATTTACTTTACTTTTTATGTCTTGTAAGTGCTCTGTGGGTCATTAAACCGAGTGCTCGGGGGTGTTGATCCTCTCGAGGATCAACTGTTCCCAAAGTGTTCCCCACAGCTCGCATTTGAAAGGGGCGCAACATTCACCGCGACCAGGCGGCGACCACTGCAAATGCGAGTCTGTGCCGGTGGAAGTCGTGAAGTAGAAAACGGCAAAGTGAATACTCTGTCGAGAAGAAAGACTTGACGGGGCTGGCTGTGAAACACGCTAGTAAACAGAGCAGGATTTAGGCAAGGGGTTATCTCGCGAGTGAGTGAGAATTTCGTGTTTCCAGATGTCTCAACTATTTTCGTCAGTAGTCGCTTGAGACTGCATGCTATAGCCGAGAGGTGGCGAAGTTCCTTCCATGCCGAAACGTGCGATCCCGTGATGACCTACACTTCATTTCCAACGCGAGCTGTAGGGAACACTGTCGGAGCAGTTGATCCTCGGAGTACCCGCGACCATTCGGTTTAATCATCCACAGAGCAAATGTAGAAGACATAAAATGTAAAATAAATATCATTAAGACTGTTAGCGCCTCTTTCTTGCGAGTGTAGGTATCTCCGTCTTCTCACATCTCCCCTAGCGGGACACGTGGAGGGACAACTAAGTTCCCAGCTGATCTTCTGATATGTGCGGTGTGTCGTGCATGTAAGGTGAGAGGACGGGAGAAGGAAGAGGAAGGAAAGGTCGCTCGATCCGTGGCCAGTTCAATTCGGTACTGCTCCGGCATTCGCCAAGGCCAAACCACAGAAAACTACCTCTCAGAGCAGCAGGCCGCCAGTATTTTCTTCCAGTCAGCGGCTGAATTCGTCCCAGTAGTTAGTGTAGAAACTCCTTCTCAGTGGGGACTCAAAGTGTAGGACCGTCCTGTCAGAGAGCGTGCAGCTGCAACACTTGTTGCAGTGAGCCGTCTCAGCCGGTTGGTTATCTCCCGCAGCGGCGAGCCGGTCGCCCGGCCGGGCGGCGCGCAAGTGAGTGAGTGGGTGAGTGGGTTGGTGGGTTGGTGGGCTGCTGGCGCGAGCGCGTGACGCAGAGCTAAAACGGCCGGCAGACGCGCGCGCTCGCGGGGGAGGGGCGGGGCCGCGGAGTTCCGTCAGCTGCGAGCGCAGTGGCCGCGCGCAGCCGCTCGCTCTCCGCGCCGCCTCGCGGCCACCGTTTGGAAACGCCCGTAGCTCCCCGCCTCTAGAGCAAAGCAATGCTAGTCGAAGTTTTATTGATCGGTTGATTGATTAGTGTTTCCGGTCAACTGATAAGATCATTAGTCCCGTATGCGCAGGGTTCGTTTTTATTGCAGGAAGTGGCAGTTATCTTCCCCCATAAGAAGGTGAGATCCGGCGCCCATCTACCGTTGGCTAGTAGGTTTTCCCCCACCTGATATCTCCCTCCCCAGCCGGGACAAACTCTAAGCTCCCAACCGCCCTCCCGGCATGTGTGGTAGTGTAGTGTATGTTAGTGTGTGTGTGTAAGGGGATGACGATAGAATGAAGAAGGAAAGAACGTGCGCAATCCGTGGCCCTTCTGTTGGATACTGCTCCGGCATTCGCTGGTATTGATCAGAGAACCACGGAAAACGACCGACCACTAGAATTCTTCTCCAGACGAAGAGTGAACCCGACCTAGCTATCTATTTAGTGTGAAAAATCCTGCCACCGTCTAGACTCGAACGTAGGACCTCCCGGTCAGAGGTACATCAGTGACGTCAGTTGATGCTTTGAGCCACCTCTCGCGGTTTGATGCTGGTCGATTGATTCATTATTTTGTTTCCGGGGGCGTTCACTCCACGGTCATTAGTCTCGTTTGTATACTGCACACATCTTTTACCTGATAATATAGAGAGAACATTGGAATAAATACGGAATTCATGCTGTACCCCTGGAGGTAACAGTGTTTCTCTCCCGATAGAAAGAGGTAAGGCACCGACCTATACTTCGGTCTGAGGGTGTTTCACCCTCTGAGTATCTCCGCCAGCAGGCCACTGCCCCAAACGGCACATGCTCTACGTTCCCGACTCATCTCTCGATATATTCAACATCAATGAGATTGTGGCTTGAATAGAATTCTTAGACCGACTTCCCTGAGCAATGTGTTTTTCGTTGTTTCCCTAACAATTTCCAGGCATGAGCCGGGGCATTGTCCTATACAACGGCCCATGGCCGTTGCATTACTGTTTACAAGTTGTTTACCTTCCCATTGTCCAAGGTGCGATTGGACACAGCCATTCAACTTCAAGTCAGAACCGTGCTGATGACAGAGCGTGTCCAGAAGAGAAGATTTGCTTTTATGTCCTCTTCTTTTCATGACAGTAAGGCCCCAGTGGGAATCTGCTTTATCCTGCTACTATACTACTATACAGATGATGGTAGAATTGTCGACGGTTCAAACGGCGTACGTTGGGGAAGTATGAAAACTGAAAAGCCTAAACCACGATGTTAAAATATGCCTGCCTTAAGTGGGCCATGAATCTGCATGACCCATTTGGCGATGGGACGTCCCATTCCACGATGCTCAAAGAACCCGTACCATCAGGCAGGTCGCCATCTTGGTAGCCTAGAGTAAATTCTGGCTATGTGGAATCTGAATTGAATTGCCTTATTTTACGTGGCGAGACTCAGGCCATGAGACCTGCTCTTCCGTCTGACCACGCAAATTTCGCTACGATCCTTTCACCAACTAGCGGAGAAAGAAGGAATTCCTTGGGCGACGAAATAGGCGATTTGAATTAAGCCCAGAGGCTTCATTTAGGCTTGAGGATCTTTTACATGCATTAAATCTACTAACATGGGTCAGCCGGCTTTACTTTAGACGTACAGCCGGCTTACACGTACAGCCGGCTTTACCGGCTTTACGGAACGAAGGTGTTCGAAGGATTTTTTCGCCCTTAAAAATCCACGGCTTCGATCGGGTTGATCCCGCCTACTTCGGTATAACAGTCCGAGACGCTAACCGTTACACCATCGCCGCCACTAATCTGAGGGGGTTTTTGCGGCAAATTTTTCGGGAATTATCCCACTCCTCTGCATTTCATTCCACCGTTGCTAGACCATCATTGATATATCACAATCATCTATTCACTAATCATTTATCTATATCTACGAGACCTCAGGCTCACGTACTGGTATACTTTATTTCGAAGTTTAAACCCGTTTTCATTATACGTGTACACTCTTTCGTGGATACAACTGCACTATGGAAAGAGATGTCACGTTCAACTCATGCGGTACTGACCAACTGAAGCCAGTAGAGGTGATCATGGTTGAGCTGAACTCTTCATAAAATCACTTTTTTCGCGTCTTCTGAGCTTTGTAAAATGTGAACTATTTGTACAGGAGTGACTCAAAAATTAGAAACAAAATCATGAATACTATAATGAACAAGATCATGAATATTATACTGGTTCCTTTAATCTGAAGAGGAATTTGTGTACATCTTTTATAAATACACTAGCTTAGTGAGTCGGCTTCGGCGACATTTTTATGTTATATTTTTGTCACAGACAAGTTCATCAAGAAATTTTAAACATTACACAGTTGCTTGATTCCCCCGTCCTAGAATATAGAACGTTACATGAAAAAGCATGGATCAAAATACCGTTCTATTTCTTTTCATTGTTTCATTACATAATTAGATTTAATTATAGTCAATCAGTTGAATCAAGTCGTAACGATTCTTGTTATGACAGAAAGGCGGAACATAAATCAGTGTTTCGTCACTGTAGGTGTTACGAATCTTTTTATTTTTATATTTTTTATTATTATAGAAATCTTTCAGAAAACGGATACATGCAAGTCACACGATTCTTGTATGTAGGATAAAGTAGAAAAATAAGCATAAATGTGATTGGATAAGTAAGCGCATGCATGATTCATTCCTTCAATGATCACGAGAAAATCAAATTTCGAAGCAAATAGGTTCTTTTACATCTGGCTTGGAAAAGATGTGCCCGTGATAATTTTGACTGATCAGTGCCCAAGCATAGAGATGCCTTCATCTCCGAAGTCCGAAATACACAGGGCGTGTGTTTACATCATTCTTCATGGTCGAAGGAAGCTGTCAAAATTCGACTGAGACTCTGAATGGAGACTCCTGTGCTCCACGCGAAGTCTGAAAGGCAAGAGAGATATTTACGACTCGAAGGAGAGAAAAACAGCGCCTCTCTATGGAATGTGCGCATTCATGTCTTCAGATGTGTTTAAAATACTTCCACTCCATTCCATTTCATTCACACTAGTTTCTCCGTTGTTGTTTGAAGAACGAAATGGAGAGCAATTCGCACATGGAGAAATGAATCAATAGAAACTAGAAAGTGTTGGATTTTGTGTTAAGCAACTGGAAATGTGTTGTTTTGTACAATACTTAATTATCTAAGTATTTTTAATGAATATTGTAAATATGATATGAAAAGAAAGCGGATTTTGCAATACATATATTTATGTATCACAGAAACATTTACAATACATTATATAATTACGTTGATACCATTCTACGTATTTGCAAAGTAACTAAGATATAGTAAAAAATTACATTATTTGACGTAAATGCACGACATTTCAATGAGCAATCATTAATAACATTATTTGCAATAACTGTCAGATACAATCAACAGAAACTGTTAATGTGTACGAAAAATTAGAAGCACTAGAAAAACACTAGAAAATCAAATTTACCTCCAAATATTTTGTTTAATTTTATTTAAAACGTTTACTTTTTCCCTATTGGATACAACATTTTAAGAATCTAGAAGCCTGATTACCTCAAATTCCTTGATAGTCTATAACGATTATTCCATTCTCAATCAATTGAAACAAAGAATTAAAAAGATTTAAAAATTCAATGATCCCAATGTTGACTTGTCTACGGCAGTCGCCCAGTACTGCATTCGCGAGGAACTGTCCCGGCGGGAACCGCACGGCACTCCGACCGTTCTATCGAGCGTGCGAGGGAGTTGCCCACCGCGGCGAACAGGGTTCTGCGAGTTGTATTACGTGGGACTTGGGGGTGTAACGACGAGGGCAATAAATAGGGGGTGACACAGGTGAAGGGGAACTGTTTTGGGGGGAGCGATGGTAAGGGACACGACACCTGGGACAGGGGCACAAGATAAGCGTGAGGCGAAGAGAACGGATTGGTGAGAGTGGTTCTGAGCGGGGTAGCTGAACGGCTTGTTGAAGTGGTGCCGGGAGAGCTGCTGAGAGGGGTTTTTGGTGGGGTGCTGAGCGGATTGTTGGGGTGGTGGGGTAGCTGCATGGGTTGCTGAGCGGGATGCTGAGGGGATATTAGGCGGGACGGTGAGCTGGGCAGTGGTTGGGATGTTGAATGGGATGTGGAGGGGATGACAGGCGGGATAGGAGGGTAGCTGAATGTTTTTTCTAATCGGGATATTGAGGGGATTCTAGGCGGGGCGGTGAGCTGGGCAGCGCATGAGGTACTGAACGGGATATTGAGGGGGGTGCCAGATGGGATCCTGAGAGGAGTTCTGTGAGCGATGTGCTGAACTGCGTTAATTTAATGAGCGGGATACTGTTTTGGATGCTAGGCGGTTTACTCTGCCAGGCGCTGAGCGACGGATTGAGAGGTTGTCCTAATCGCAGGGGAGCAGGGGAGCAGGGGAGGGCAGAGCCAGTCGCTGTGCCGCGCGGCGGGGGGTGGGGCGCTGAGGGGCAGGCCGAGGGCCGTGCAGTGATGCGCATTGCGTGGCGATGAGGCGGCGGCGCCCGAAATACGGCGTGCCGCGTGCCGCGCCTGCCGCTGCGGTTAATCGATCACGCGTGATATGCACGATCTCCTCTCGGACGTTGGCGCCCGTGCCCCGCTCACCCGCTGGCAAGCGGCTCGACACCCCCCACCACGCGACACGCCTTCATCTCCTCCTTCCTCCACGCACTCCCTGAATCCCTTCAACCAATTACACCTCCCCCGACCATAATGGGTCTTGATTCACGACGACTTATCACTTTTGAACTCGCTGAATCAAAGAAAGTTAAAATTCTAAGTAAACTGGCCTAAATTAGCCGTAATATGTTTTCTGAACATGTGTTGCTGACTACGCCAAGTTTCAAATAAAGGTGACTGGACGATGAAGCATTTTATTCATTTTCATAAGGATTAATGTGGAATTTTTGAAGCGCACCAAATGTTACAATATAACAATAATTGCCTTTAAAGAACATTGATTGTGGTTATAATCTCATTTATTAGTGAAACTACCAGAATGAATTATGTCGAAAACTATTGGTGAAGACAATAATTTCAATGAAACAACCATTCTTGAACGAACGAACGTTCGTATTTTGCATTTGGTCTGAAAAGCTAATGATGTGTAATATAACTATTTAAGACAGAATCCTCAACGAACATTCGAATAAAACAGAAAATGAATGGGTAAGAATTTGGCAATGACCATCAATAAATGAGATCACAAAAAAGTAACGGTATTTAAACAAAAAGCTGAAGTTATCTGCATGCGCATTGAACGAATAATCGACTCCGGTTATAGTGAACTCGGTAATAGAGAACTTAATTCACTGGTCCCGTTTCACTTACTTGTACAAATAAGCATAAGAAAATTAGGTTCCAGTGAACGTGAACGTATACTGGTCGTAGGAAATAAGTCCTGGAAATTAATTGTATCTCGTATGTTGTTAGGAGAGTAGAAGGGCCTTTGGGGAGTGGGACGGTGCAAAAGGCTGTGAGAGAGTGATGTCAAGATTGCATTACGATACTTAGAGACAGAGGACAATGCAGAATGGAGAAAGCACGAACTTTGGAGAAGAATTAAGAGAAATTACTAATGAAAAATGTACGATGAAAACAATTGATATTTTTAAGGAGAAAGATACTGAAATTTTCAGTTCGTGCGGTAACTGAATGTTGCTTTATCTCTACATTAATAAAATCAATAATTTTGGAGAAGTTCTATTTAATTTTGGTTAAACAGTAAATAGGGTTATAGTGAACTTTTGATATAGTGAACCAAACATGTTAGTTCCCAGAAGTTCACTAAAACCGGGAGTCGACTCCAATTACGTTGAAGATAATCCTCAGCATGTGTAATTTTCAATACATGCGAACTCTATTGATTTTATAATTTATCTCTTTTTTAATAAGAGTTATTAGCACAATACAGTAAAAAATGGCTAGTTAAACACATTATTGCAGTTATTAATATTCCCAAAGACGCCTGCCGGACAAAGAGAAGAGCTTTTCCGTTCGCAGCGTAGAGTCCTATAACCATGTCACGACTCGCGTTCATCGCTTCTTGAACGTCTTCCACGCAGGAAGCTACCGTTGCTTTTCCTTTGTGTTCTAAGCGAATGGCGCACACAAATATTCATCAGAGTTCTCTCATTCGCATCACGTAAAACTGATATTCCTCTTATTACAACTCGATTTACGATGATACAGTAGAATAATAGTCCTATACAAAGGTTTTGTTTTAAACATGACTTTTACGAGAAATTGAGGAGAGCATGAAGATACGTTGTGACTTTGTCATTGATCCATACAACTGTAACACCAAAATAAGCATCTCACTGGTGGGTAATTGCTAAAGAATACCTCATGAGAATGTAAACATTCATTTACGCTATCAATTAATAACAATATCTGCATTTACAGCGACATATTTTTACCAGTGATACTTTCCGGAGTTTCTAAAATACAAGGACTTTCAAATACTCATTTCAATGTTCTGCGGCCTTCACCCATATATTCTAATACGTCTTTTTCCTTGCGGTTTCCAGTACGAACTCTTACTCACTGACCTAGTTTCGTGTAAGCAATGATCAATTCTTCGTAATCTCAGCGATTTCCAAACGTAAAATAATTTGAAAGAGATCGAAGTGCCGTTGATTTCTAGTAGCACATAATGCATAGAGCATAAAATAAAAGTGATTTCATATTTTCAGAAGCTTCAATAATGCAAGATGATGACTTATAGCAATGTATATAATACTATACTATGTACTGTTTCTTAATGCGTGTAAGATACTTAAAATCAAAATATCATGCATGCTCTTAGGGAAATTTACGTAAAACTGGATTACATTCGAAAATGTTTCGGAGAAAAACGGATGATCATTCTTCCTTTGAGTGGACTTTGTCTTACGCAAACGCGTCTTCTTCGGACACTGGTCCCGTGAGCTTAAAGTAGGGATTCCCAACACTTTCCTTTAATCGATCCCTTTTAAGAGAATTGTTTGCTTCATCGACCCCTTTGCGTTTTCTCTATTACATACAGCATCCATAATCATGATCCAAAAATTGCATATATATGCAATCTCGAACGCCAATATTCTCGTAAATATCTCGATTTTTCAAATATCATACACGATTCCGCTTTTTAGTAGCTAAGTTTCTAATCTTCATTGAAACAAAATCGTTACAAAATGTTGAATGTATTTTAAGAATTGGCCACCATATTTATCCAGTGCGAATTCCGGAAATTACTTTATTGCGCGGTAGAGTATCGTTGTCAATGCACAGTTATAATTTCTTGCGTTTACTCAACATCCTCATTCCTCAGGATGAAAGACAGATACAAAAGGAGTGAGTTGATAATTTATTATTGTAAGTTTTGTTGCTTTATATCAGAAAAAATATTTACGTTCATTAATATATTTTTTGTAATCAATGGGGTCTTGTTTATACTGATAAGTAGAGACCGGATTTTTATGTAATTACATATTTTTTGTCTTTCTACTAACCGCTCTCAAAATTTAAATATTGACGAATTGTCGCCATCCTAACAGAATATCCAACTTTTTCGTTACATATTTTTACATATTTGGCACTATATTACATATTTTATATATTTCGCTATTTTCTCAACATATTTCTTTTTTTATCAACTTTCTTGCATATTTTATGAAAAGTATTTTCAAAAAAATTTGCTCGTCGTACGCTTCGCGAAGACGCGGTCGGATATTCAAACAGTCCGACGCGCCTGCTTCAGTTATCTCAGTGGCGGGAAGTGTGCGTCAACGACAGACCATTCTCACCATTAGGTGTGAAAAGTATCATTGACGCCCCGTTTCGTGACCTTTAATCTGAATTTCCAAGAAACTTTGGCGATCGCCGTCCTGTAACAGTTCGATGAGAATATTCCACCCTGATTGTTTGCTGGTCGTTGATTTCGCCAGTTTTGAACGATGGCTTCTATTGCGTCTAGTCTGGCTGCTCAACTACATTCCTGAATAACAATCTGTGAAGGTTTGACAACTGATGGGAAAGTTGTATGGTAAGTGTGAATCAACGTGTGCTTTCCTAGTGATTTTTAAAACGTTTGCTTTGTTTTTACAATTTGTGTAGGATTTCTTTTATAAATGTAAGTTTATATTATGTAAATGAGTTTTATAATTAGAGTCTTTCAATATTACATATTTATACGATTTTACATATTTATTACATATTCGTACTGTTTTCATTACATATTTAAGTACATATTTTGACGTTTCATACTACATATTTTTCCGGTCTCTACTGATAAGATGCGGGTTCATATTTCGGCTATTGACTCCTAATCGACCCCTTGATCATCACCGACCACCTTCAACAATTCATCGGCCGTCAGGGGATCTATACTGACCCCGTTGGGAAGCTCTGGTGTAAAGACTGCTTGAGGCGGGAGACGGCGGGTTCCTCTTCCGCTGGAACGAGAATTCCGGCGCCTCGGCTTGCGGAGTATCTCTGCCAACGGGGCACCGCCCTCGCCAGATAAGGTCTAAGCTCCCGGCTGGTCATTGGACACGCCTTGGAGTGTAATGCTTTTATATGTGTGTGGAAGGGAAGAGGAGGGAACAAGGATAAAAATGGGAAGATGGTGCGCGGTTCTTGGCCTGATTGTTAAGGTATTACTCCCGTATTCGCGTGGTATTTATAGAGGAAAATGCAAATGTCTCCATCAAACAGTAGTATTCGAGCGAGCTACGTACGTAGAGTCGCCTCCCTTAGGACTCCAATTCCAGGATGACCCGTTCAGAGACGCTGCAGTGGTAATAGTTGATGGCCTGACCCAAATAAGCCGGTCTAGTTGTAAATAAATACAACTACTCTGGTTAATTTTATTAGATTAATTTATTTTCCAAAAATCGTGCTTTAGCTCGAAAATCCCTACTCCACTCTTTTATTACACACAGCCCTGAGCCATCTCAGCCGGTTATCATACAGCCAAATTAGACCGGGTGTCCGTTCCTATCGCATCACAACCTCTAGTAAGCGGCCACTTGGCGCAACCCATAGTGATGACTTGGCTGAGGTGTCACTGCACTCCCTCTGCGACGTGGCGGCGGGGTGCGTGCGGGAGCGTGGAGAGCAATGCTGCAGAGGGGGCGTGGGCCGCGCGGGGGCGGAGTCGGGTGATCGACCGAAGGCAGGCAGGGCTTATCGCTCCATCTACGCTACGCTACATCTCGCATTACAATACAATAGGCCCGTTCATCGCTCATGCAAAGCATCGCTCAAGCAGCAGCGACGGCAGGGCGACCCGGCTCCCCGCGACACCCTTCCCCCGCCACCGACACCGACACCGCGGTTTCGCTCCACGCCGCGGTCGACGCACGCGCAGTCAGCGAGTGTTGCTTCAGAAAATGCTTAGAACAGGGGTATTGTAGGGAATTATGAAAATAATGTTTTATTTGAACTGATTCATAACAACTATTTAATTCCATTTTGTACATTTTATTTTACGATTTGAAAATTAAACATGTATATTATATATTGATACATTTTCTACTAATAATACTTTTTCTATTATAATACTTTCAGAATTTAAACATGGACACGTTCAAATATTATATTTTTAAAGTACGTTAATTCTTAATAGAATAAAAATTACTATACTAGTAATACAGAATTTTACGCATATTTATATAGTGAAACTTGCTCAAAGCGGAACCTCAAGGCACCAGAATTTTTTTCCGTATTAGACAAGATTCTAGTTTATACAATGTAATAGTGTAGAATTTGTGATTGGCAGGACCGCGATTTAAGTTCACATTAGATAGATTTCCCCATTCTACACGTTCCGCATTGAGCACGTTTTACTGTAATTATTTTCAAACAATTTTAAATTTGCTACAGTTTCATAGGACCCACTCTTCGCATTGTTCATTTTCCTTTATCTACCTTTCACTATTACAAGTAGTGATCCACAACTACGAAACCGTATTATAAAAATATCTAAATAAATACAAATAATTACTTAGTTGGGGTGTACGTGTGTGGTGTTGTAAAGGGTCGTTTTCTGATAGTGTGCTGTGTTGTGTAGGGTAAATCTGTGGGATTAAATGCAGTGGAAGTCAACAGAGTGCTAGTTTGATTTCAACATCGTTTTATAAAAACATTGTTTTTGGTTATTACTGTACTGAACTCCCATCGTCTTACACTAAAATGCAGTTTCCATAAACATAATCTGAAGTAAACTGATTTTTCTACAACCCCAGCATTCTCATCAAGAAACGGCAAGTAAGGGTTGATGAATCAAGAGTACAATGTCGATTTCACGTAAATGGGAATGTGGCGGAGAATTAGAGGACCATACGCAGGAAGGACCTCGAATGTATAAGAGAAGAGCAAAATAATACATCATTATTAATTTTGATTTCTCCGTAATGTGGAAAAAAGAGAAGGTATCATGAATTTAAGCATTTAAGCAAAAGCGGACATTTAAGCATTCTTTATTATCTTAGGTTTTTACCAGATGAGCAGTCCTATACTTTGTCCCTTCACTTCTATCCACAGATTCAATATTTAATTCTGGGTACCTCTTTCTTTCTAATACCTCATATATTATTTGAATTCTCTCTCTTTCTTTCCTTTTACTTTCTCGCTACCTCTTACGCAATGGAAAGTAAGAATTTTAATGCTGCGCGAAAAAACGCGACTTTTCGGAAGAAAAACCCTCATTACAGGGCCCTGATAAAGAAAAAGTGGTTAAATGCAGTTGCTAAATTTAAAAAAATCCTCTAACAAGTGGTGTAGCCAGAATCCATGTTTTGTGGGTCCCTGATACCGAAAAATCGAACGACGGCAAAACGTCTGTGTGTGTCCGTCCGTGAACAACGCTAACGGCTAAACTGTTCGGCCAGCCGATTTTCTTCAAATTTGATACTTCCCAATCGATCTGGCTGTTGTCGTGACCACTTGTATTTGAAACCGATAATTTAATTGGTGGGTGTGTACTTTTCATGAAGCCTCTGGAACATTTTCCAAATTAAAAAAAAGGATCCACCTATTTGATTAAATTTTAATTGGATAGTGTTAATTTAAGAGAATGGTGCAGGTCTCATGTTTGTTAAAAACCCTAATTTTTCGAAAATTGCAAAAGATCACATTTTTTTCGGACTCTTCATACAGCTAAAATATTAAAAATAGATTTTTTTCGTGAATGAAATCTGCTCTTTAAACATAGATTTTGAAATAAGGTTCGGAACAATTTTTCAAAAATTCGCGTAATTTTGAAAGAAAGTACGTGCTAGCACTACGTTTAGCACCACTGGTTACTTGTTTTTATTGCCTCCAATACGTAATTATTTTTGCTCTTTACTCTTCTTATATTTTATTTTTTACTAGACCATTCCAACTAATTTATCCCAGTATATAAACATACACAGTAACAGTACTATATTATATACAATAAAATTTACCCCTCCGTATTCGAGTTGTGTAAACGATTATAACATAATAAAAATAATAATTACATTACGAATACAAATTACATCAGCCCCGCAGAAAAAACTTCAAAGGAAACAAATATCCTTCTCAAGAATAAATTGGAACGAATTGTACAATCAGACAAAGGAAGTTGCTTACAATTAACGCTGACGCTGCTTTGCGCATTGTCATTAATTTTCGCTAAAAGAAACTTCTTTTACCACGTTCCGACTGAGTATCAACCGTGAATTAATCAAAGAAGCAGGCGCAACGAGCAGCTCGGGAGAGCGAATAACACGTTGTCAGAGGCAAAGCGCGCGGAGTCAGTCCGCTCTGCCAAAGAGAAAATCTCGGCTAGTGACGTCTCGTACTGACCTCAGGAAGCTGCATTATATCGCGCAGGTGGTAAGCGATTTTGCTTCTGCTCTCAGGTCGACCACTTACAGAAATTTAATAGCGTTCCTTCATCGTTAGAATTCTGTCCGATTTTAAGTTACGCATCTCCTGTTAAGATACAGAATCACAAAAAGCATTAGATCAAATTATAATTAACAAAACCACAACTACATATGAAATAATAACGAATAATCTAGGTTACAGTGACCACGATGCACAAATTCTTACAATTACTAAGAACATAAACACTCACACAATAAATAATATACGCACGTGCAGAGCATTCACTAAAGTTCATATAAAATTGCACGCTGCAATGCACTGGCAGCAGCGTGCGGCAGTGGGCAGAGGCCTGGGCTGAGCGCTCGCGAACTTGGGCGAGAGAGGCGGGTGGGCGCCCCGGCGAGCGAGGCCACGCGGCATAACACGCGAAGGACCGCGTGGTCGCCGCCGCCGCCGCCGCCACTGACTCCGCTCGGCTCCGCTCGGCGCGGCGCGGCGAGGCGAGGCGGGTATTCTTAGCAGCGCGACAGCGGGCGCGCAACGCGACGTCGAGACGGCAGCGCGCGTCGGAGGCTGTGACGTTGCCCAAGGAGACGCCGCAAACGAGGTGTGCGCGGCGGCGGCGGCCACTGCGGGCACGGGGGAGCGGGTGGGCGATTGTTAGTGGCGATGCGATATCCCAGAGAGCAGCGGAGAATGTAGCTGGGAGGATGATCGCCGCTATGTGAAGTTCTACGGCTGAGTAACAAGATCGCCACTTTAAGAGCGCTTGTAAACCAACAAATCCTCTCTGTCTTCCAACTTTCATAGATTGATTTAAATATTGCCTATTGAGACGATGGATCATTCACTCCGGGCTGTCTGCTGATAAAATCAAAAGTCGTACCCGCGACCGTTCGCTTTTCCGTGGCGCCGGCCACGGCGAGGCGGTGTTGGCGGAGGTGGCACAGCCGGGTGGTGGCGGTGACGACTGCGGCCGAGGAGGAGCAAAAGCAGGCGGGGGGGAGAGCTCAGCTGGCGCGCGCCGCACGCGGTGGCGGCGGTGGCGGTGGCGGCGGCAGCGCGCCGCGCCGCACGGAGCGAGCGCGCCCATATTAGGCAAGGCGGGCTGGCGGGCGGTGGCGGAGGCACTGGTGGCGGCGCGCGGCGCGGCGCGGCGCGGCGGCGAGGTGGAGGCAGCAGGGTCGACTCGACGCCACGGCGAAAGGAAGCCGTGGGTCGCGTGATGGCAGAACAGGGCAATAACGCCGGGTTCTTCGCCCCGTGAATGAGGGGAACGAGATTTTGATTGACAGGTGTCACGAGACAAAAATTATCACAACGAACATTTTAAAACAATGCACTTTCATTATTAATATTGCAATACACATGCAATAGAAATCATCTGTTATGAAGAATTACGTACGCAACCGAATGATAATGTGTCATCCCTTCGTATTTTACAAATTCTAAATTGTCAGCAAACTGAACTTTCATATTTTTTATTTAATTTTAAAATATGAATGGTTATTTTGTCCAATATAATATATTCATCTCCGAAAGGGAATAAAACTAAATAAGAAAAAGGTCTGTTTCCATTCCAAAGAATTCATTCGTTTTTTTAATAATTCCCAAAGATTTAACGTTTTTATAACACCTATGTACTGTCGGTTTTATCCTCAAAAGACTCAAGCCATATAGTCACGAACACGGCTTATAACTACAAGCCGGATAATAATTATCTAACTGCAATAAGAAAGAAGAGTTATATTTTCCTTTGTGGACTTCGTGAGTCTTCCCGCTTTCATACTTTTTCCACCAATCAACGAACTTTCATGATCCAAGAGCTGAACAATCTAATTATCAGCGAGAGTGATACGGAATGTATAAAGTTATTAAAAAACCAATATTTTCTGTTATAATCTCATACGTGTACCTAACTTTATTATAAACTATTACGTTGTTTAAGCAAAGTTTTTATTTTGCCAAAGAAAAATGGGTATAAATTCATTAAACCATATGTGCTATCACTAAATTTATAAAAGCACTGACCCAGGTAAACGTCACTAAGTACACGTACAGTCACTTCTTTGTTAACAATAATCAGAAAATCCCTCATTCACACACCTACCTCCAGGAGGAAAATAAAGCTGTTCGACTCACGTAGTAAATTTACGGCAAGTAAAAGAACTTGAAGCCTAGAAGACTTCAGGCCAAATTTGAGAAGGCTTTTCTCGACTAAAGTTAATACCTTGATTCATGAGCAGACAGCATCGAGGCGCCAATTCTTCCTTTTTGTGATGCGGTTACTGTACCACAAAAAGTAACTAAATATATTACTGTCTGATCCAGAGATAGTTCTTCGGAACTGGCTTTCAGTCTCATCCTTGACGACGACAATGATGACCTTGCCGAATCATCTTCTGTGAATTTGGTCTCGTTGACAGGATGAAATATTAGAGAGAATCGCCTCCTTGTCAATGCGTCCTGAACAGGCCGAGCGGCATGACGCTTGCCCCACACGCATACGCGCGCGCATACACATACACACGCACGCACACATACAGACGCACGCGCGCTACCTCTCCGCCTGCCTTTTCTTAGCGCCCGGCGCCCAAGTGAAGGTCGCCGTCGGGGCGACAGCCAGACAACGACGCTCCACAAACACATCAAAAGAGAGACGCACAAACGGGAGTCACAACAGTTTACAATGCGGTGTTGCATAGCGGAACAATGCTCTCCACATGCTGCGACTTTATCACTCCATTATCTAATTAGAAATGCCTGAAGAGCGATTATGACAAAATTTTCAAGATTCATATTTATACTAAAAAAAGCAAACAAAATCTTTGGGGATTGTGGATCATGGTAAGTCGTCTCCGTTGTAGTGCCGCGGACAAATCCAATAGGAAATCTTAACCTTCGCTCAACCTACGTCTTTTTGTGTGCCAGCACGGAGATCCTTTAATCATTTTTCGTATAATAATGTACTGTGCCGGAACTAAAATTTACCTTAACGATTGGCGTCGGTTAAGGATTTAACAGTCCGCTGGAAGTTAAAGCAAATGGAAACAAAAGAGTTGCAGCTAAAAATGGCATGTAAGACTACTTATTCCGAAAAATGGTAATTCTCGTTAATAAGTTTTTTTTTAATAAGAATATGGAACTGCGAAATGAATTGAACGACACATGATCGATAACAATTAACAGAGTCGGTTTATTTATTTATTTATTTGTCAAAAAACAGTAAAAACTGTATATGACGTGTGGGGAAAGAAATTTATCTGCGCACATTTTCTTGGGGGCCAGGATTTTATTAAAAAAAAGAAAAGAAAAACAAAACGAAAAGAAAACAAAAAAAAACGAAAAAATGAATTTAGAAAATAATTATTTTAGAAAAATAAAGATATTTGAAAACTGTTTTTTCCCGAGTTATAGAAAATCAATTTCAACCGTAAATGAACTACAAGCAAAAGGAGTGCTCAACAAAACATGCGCACAGTGAAGCTACATTTACGTCCAGAAGCAAAACAAGGGTCATCTCAGCATTTGCTCAATGGATCAGGGAAACTGGACAAAAACCTGATCGAGATGAGGGGTAATTGACCCGGAAGCTGAAGTACATTACTTGTTACAGGCGTATTAAATATTTTTTTAAATGTATACAATGCAAACATAAACTAATTCATTATATATCTTTGTTTTGTTACATTAAACATTATTTTTCTTTTTCACGATCAGTATAGTCTCTAATTGTATAGAAACAGTTTTGCAGCAGAAAAGATTTTACTTTTAACTTAAATTTGTGTACCGACTTTAATTGTTTTATGTCATCTGGCAATGCGTTGTAAAGTAACGTACATATATTGTATGTTGATTTCTTGTACTGAGCTGTTGATACTGACACTTGATGCACGTGATTTCTACGGCGTGTGTTGTAATTATAAATATCAATATTGCATGAAAATATGTTCCCTCCGTTAAGTAGGTCATTTTCGACAAATATTACAGATTCGTAAATAAATAGACAAGGCAATGGTAGGATTCCCAGCTCAATGAAAAGAGGCTTGCAGGAATCACGTGGAAGGCATTTTTTCATTATTTGAATAATTTTCTTTTGCAATCTGAAGGTCTGAATACTACAGGATGAGCTTCCCCAGGATATTATGCCATCTCAGGCGGGAATGCACATTTGCAAAATAAACGCAACGAGCTGCATGAAGGCTGACAGAATTTGAAAGAATTCTGAATGCATAGCATAATGAACTTAATTTAGTGTTTAATTCTGTTATATGTACATTCCATTTGAGGTTTGATTGAATTGAAAGACCTAAAAATTTTGTTGCCTCAACATCAGCTAATTGCATATTGTTCATTTTCAATGGAACATGCGATTTCCGATTTGAGATGCAAAAATGCATTGAAACAGTTCTTCTTTCGTTAACAATTAATTTGTTATTATTAAACCAATTTGAAACTTCTGAAATTGTACTATTTACTGCTTCTTTTTTGCAAAGAACATTCGTGTCATCAGCAAACAGAACCGTTCTTCCATTTTTAATAGACGAGGGCATATCGTTTACATATAACAGAAAGAGAAAAGGACCTAAGATCGAACCTTGCGGGACCCCATGCACAATTGGCAAAGAATTGGAAACATAAGTATGTAATGTCCTTTCCTGCCAGTATGGTATTTCTACTCTTTGAGTCCGATGTTTAAGGTAAGAAGTTATCCAATCTAGGGCAATACCACGAATTCCATACGATGGTAATTTTGAGAGCAAGATCTTATGGTCAATAACGTCAAAAGCTTTCGAGAGATCTAAGAATATTCCAATGGGTACTTCATTTTGGTCTATTGATGAAGCAACATCTTTGAGAAAAGAAAAAATGGCAGTTTCCGTAGATTTTGATTTTCTAAAACCGTGTTGTGAGTCTGAAAACGCTCTGTTTTTCCTGAGAAATGTTTCCATTCGTAAGTAGAAAAGCCTTTCTAATATTTTTGAGAACACTGACAAAAGAGAAATTGGCCGGTAATTTTGAATATCATTTTTGTTCCCTTTTTTAAAAAGTGGCTTAATTTTTGCTGTTTTCAAAATATCTGGAAATATTCCTGTACATAAAGAAGCATTGAAAATGTGAGTTAACGGATGTATAAAGGCAGGTGCACAAGTTTTTAATAAACAATCCGGAAATTCATCTAAACCAGATGAATATTTATTTTTTAGTTTACTGACTATTCTGAGGATTTCGTTGGGAGAAGTTTCGGGAATAAACATCGTATCTGAATTTTTTTGGGAAGTGTAAAATGTTGAATTTTGTGATTTTAGTCCCTTCGTGAGATCAGACGCAATTCTGGAAAAGTGTTTGTTGAAGAGATTGGCAACTTTTTCCGGATTACTCGTTTCTCTTTCATTATCCTTTAAAATAACATTCTCTACAAGGTATCGAGATGATGTGGTTGTATTTTTTACGATATCCCACATTGCTTTAGTTTTGTTACTAGCGCTCAAAATGTCCTGACTATTTTTCATTATTTTTGCCTGAACTATTACTTTTCTTAAAAGTCTTTTATATTCTCGGAAGTATATATGGAAACCGGGTGATACGTTATGATGTTTAGAAATAAAGTAAAGCGTACGTTTGTTTTTACACGATGTTCTAATTCCTTGTGTGATCCAAGTATTACTTTTGCTTGAAATGTTTTATTTTCTCTCTTTAAGAGGAAAGCACGCGTTAAAATGAATTGAAAGCTTGGAGAAAAATAAATTATATTTTTCATTTGTGTCAACAGCGTTATAAACTTCGTCCCATGATTCCTTCATCAAGTAGTCCGTAAATAATTTTATATTAACTTTAGAGAATGCTCTGCACATGCATGTATTATTTATTGTGTCAGTGTTTATGTTCTTAGTAATTGTAAGAATTTGTGCATCGTGGTCACTGTATCCTAGATTATTCGTTATTATTTCATATGTAGTTGTGGTTTTGTTAATTATAATTTGATCTAATGCTTTTTGTGATTTAAGCGTATTCCGTGTAGGTACATTCACTGTAATGTCTAAATTAAAAGAATGAAGTAGAGAAATGAAAAAGAATGAAGGGTGCGGTTGGTTATTTGCTGTTTATCGGTCGAAAGACGATAAAGAGTACAACGTAATTTACTGCAAAAATAATTATGATCAATTCATGAATTTTCATTAAACAATGAAAGAGCTCACAAACCCGTCAGCAAGTTCACTTTCGAATAGAAACGACCACACCCACTCCGATTCCACGGGTTTCTATCGGAAGTCAAAAATACTCCACTTTGAGCGACGGTTTTTTTTGTTTTTTTGTCGCTACGGCTGTCGGGCACCGCCGCCGCCGTCTCGACTTCGTTGCAGGCGCCGCCGTCTCCCCCTCCCCACCCCCTCACGCGACCAGACGGCGACAGCGGAGGGCGGCGCCATCGCGGACGCTTCTCCTTCCACCGCCGCCGCCGTCGCCATCTCGGCCGGCGGCGCCGCGTATCGGAAGACGCAAGACTCGGTCCCGTGCGACGGCGGAGGGGGTGTGGGTGCGGGGAGGGAAGGACACCTGCCGCGGCGAGAGACCCCGGAGGCCGCCGACGCCGCCAGACGAGGAGCAGCGACCGATCAAACGAGGCCGAAACCAATATCTTTTATGTGGGGTGCGTGAACTTATGCAGTGGCACCTGAAGTTTACTTGTTTCGAGACAGCAACTTAAGTTTAGTAGACCGGAGCTTCTGCGTTTCAGACCTGGCGGCGGAGAAATTTCGACTTCACCTCTCAAGGCTGGGTCGCAACAGCCCAGTGCTTGGCGAGACTTCCAGTAAGGCACTGCCTTTCATATTTCACGACACGCCTCTGGTAAAGACTGTTGTTGCTTCCTGAAGTGCGACAGGGAAAGATGTACATGAAAGGTGTGCAATTACTATTGGAGCACAGACAAGAGAAGAAGAACAGAACTCGTAAGATATAGAAGTTGGTTTCCATTCAGCTAAATTATGAACTTTTTGCATAGCACAGCGTTCAGCAATCAACGAAAATCTCGACTATTCTAGACTACATTTCAGCTTCTGAGCATGCGCAATTCGAACAGCTCATTCGCAGCCGCTCGAGGTTGCTGACGATCGCTGTAAGTCGATTACTGCAAGAAGTTCCTACAGTCTGCGCTATATTTGTGGATTCGAACTCCTTTACCCATTGCGATTCACATGTGCCCAACGCAAACGAATTTGGCATATGAAGAAAAAAACCAGAGGAAGAAGTAGAAAAGGAGATGAAGAAAGCAACTAGTGGTGCTACAGAATGGCACAGACTTTCCCGTATTAGTTTTCTATTTTCCTGGGTCTTCGCTAGCTATTCGGAATTGCCACATACTCTTTCTTGCCAGCTACCATCTATCATCGCCAAAAGTACATTTTTTTGTCATTTTCTGAATTTTTCGGCTTCCTATTGGTAGAACAGAAACATTAATTTTAGAATATTAAAGAACACAAAAACCTAGCCGTAAATGGCAATTTTCTTTTAAAAATTATGTGCCGTTTAAGAGAAAATGGCGTTTTAGCACTACTAAAAATGCGAAATTTGAAGCTCATTTTCACAGAAAATTTTTGAGTTTTCAAAATACTTTATTTGAAGTTATTTGAAGCACTTACACTCACAAATATAATCATCTTTACAAATTGCGGATAATTATAAATTTACATTTATATAATTTTTGAAAAAAAACAAAAAAAACTCAAAATAAACTTCACGCTATACTAATGAGTGTAATTAGCACTATCCGTTACAAAAGCTTCAAGAAAAAAATTGCAGCCATATACGAGAAAATGACGTTTGAGCATTTCTGAAAATGCCGAAATTTGAGCTACTTTTCACAGAAAACGGTAGTGTTTTCGAGAAACTTTACTTGACATTATTTAAAGCATATATACTCGTAAATATAATAATGTAAAAAAATCGCCGATAATGTAAATATTAACGACGTGAGAGACAAGTAAAAAAATTTACATTTTGGTAATTTTTGAAAAAACCAACCGATAGACCAAAATGGCTTTTATGTCATTGATAGAGTACATTTACCACTATCCCTACCAAAAGTTTAAAGAAAAAATTTGGAGCCGTTTTTGAGAAAATTTTGTTTTTGTAATTTTTTAAAATTGCACATATTGCACGCAATATTGCACGAAAACTACCAAAATTGTGAAAAACATTTACATGACCTTTATTAAAGAACTCAATATGCAGAACAAATTTTATTTGAAGAAAAAATCTCTATCTTCAATTTTGTAGTTGGAGAAAGACGCCGAAAAAAATTCAAACTTTCACAATTTTCGAAAATTCAGAGCTGTACGTGAAAATCGGACCTATGCCATGTTAAAAAGTGTATTTTCCTCTATTCATACAAGAAATTTAAAGAAAAAATTTGGACCCGTTTTTGAGAAAATGTTGAAAATCCCCGGGGGGCTTCGTACCCCCAAATTTTAAAGAATCTTTTTCAAAATCACAAAGCTTTGACTAGAATCAGATCGACTGGGGAATATCAATTTTGAAGAAAATCGACCGAACGGTTTAGGCGCTAGCGTTGATCACAGACGGACAGACGGACGGAATACCGTCAATCGATTTTTAAGTATAAAGAAGCAACAAATCATGGATTTTGACCACACCACGAGATAGAGGATTTTTTTTTCTTAATTTAGCAACTGGTTTTTATCCACTTATTCGTTTTCACGGCCCGGCAATTAATTTTTTTCCGCCGAAAATTGGCCATTTTTTCGCGCAGCATTATATAACTTTCCCTATATTACGTATATCAGTCCGTGTATACGTACGTATACGGGAAAGTAAAAAATTAAATGTTTATCGTTCCAAAATATAAGTATTAGTTTCCTGTACTCGGTTGCTATCGAAAGTGTGGAAGAAAAAAAAAGGGGGAGGAAGCAGAATTCGAAAATGAGATGAAGGCGAAGAATAAGAAATTTCACGTAACCCGACGGATTTGTTCCCTCTACTTGGTTGCCAATATAGACATGGGAAGGTGGTTCTACAAGAAGAAGAAGAGACAAAGAAGACGAAGAATGGAATCACACATTCCTCTAAATATAAGGATTAGTTTCCTAAACTTAGTTGCTAGCATCTCGTCGGCAATGCGGTATTAGAAGAGGAAGGAGCATGCCTGATTATTTAGTTTGCGTTCGCGTCAACGACTATGGTGCTTATTCCCATAAGTATAGTGTATGTCACACGCCGGAAGTGCGTGGTGTTCTTCCCCTACTAGAGCGGGAGACACCACGCCTACACCCATTCAACAAATTCGACTTACGTGTTTTCTCCATCCAGGCACCTCCCTAAGCGGGGCACAACCCCACCCGGGACAGGCTCCAAGCTTCCGACATGTGTAGTAGTGTAGTGTAGTGTAGCAGAATAGGGGGTGTCAGTGTTAAGTGTGCAAGGGGAGGGGACAAGGAAGAGGGAGGAAAGATCTCACGCGATTCGTGGCAAGTTTGTTACGGAACTGCTCGCGTCGAAAATCCACCATGGCCTGCGCTCGAAATCTAGGAGCTCCTAAACTGAGAAAGGAAGGAGAAAAGAACAGGATAAAGGCAAGCCGGAGAATTAGAGGTTCGGCGACGAGCAAGCAGGAAATAGACCAGGCGCAGCGCCGACGTAAAGTGGGGCGCCGCGGCGGCGTCGGAGCAGCATGTGGCGGCTCGCGCTTCCAGGAACTCGCTGAATTCGAGCATGTGGACGCGCGGCGCGCTGGCTCCGGGCAGCGGGCCGGGAGAGGTGGCTCAGGGCACCAACTGATGTCTCTGCAGTGGATGTAACCGGGAGGTCCAAGGTTCCAGTCCCGACGGCGGCACGATTTACGACACTAGTTTGTCAGCTAGGTCGAATTCATTCGCTGTCTGGAGGAGAATTATAGTGCCCAGCAATTATAATCGGTAGTTTTGCGTAGTTTACCAGGTTTGAGAAAACCCCGGTAATCGACGGTAGGTCGGCGCCGGATCTCGCCATTCGGCGGGGGAAGATCACCGCCATCTCCCGACGCAGAAACCAGCACTACACTTACGGAATTAATGACCTCAGTAGTTAACACGCCCGAAATCACTAAGAATCAATCAATCCGGGAAGCGGTAGCGGGCGGACCACGGAGACGCGAGGCGCTTCGCGCACTGGGCGTCCCAAGGCGGCGCGACGATTCAAAGCGGAACAGTCAGCGCAGGCCAGTGGCGTAGCGAGGTGGGGGCGGTAGAGGCGGCACTTTTAAGGGCCGGCAAAATTTCACAATAAATAATAATATCTTGTAAAAGTTGAACCCATTCATCTCATATTTTGTTGTACCTACGATTCGGACCGATTGAAATGAGCACGGCATCTTTCATTACTTATTCTGTGACGACTTCTTTAAACGAATGTATAGTGATTATTATGTTGTAAAACATACATAGGCTACATGACCTTTTTATTTATAACGTGTACAATACACAACAATGGTGATTGTTCTAGCCGAAAAGTTCTTTTAGTCTTTTAAACTGAAATACCTTAATAAGGGGTCGGCGAAACTTTCCACCGCCCAGGGCGGTTGACAACCATGCTACACCACTGGCGCAAGCGACATACCAGCACTCAATTCGAGAATTCAAATCTCGGCGCAATTCCGTAGATGAGAGGTCAGCTTTACTGTCCTCTCAATTTCCAGGGCGCGGATTGGATCCCGCCCGAGAAGGGTGGATTTTCCCAGGACGGAAAATCCAGACATGAACATTTGGCATGTAAAAGAACCTGGCGAAATGTCGGGCAAAACAAATTCCTCTGAGAATTACCGTCTGAATCAGATCCCGTATTCTCTTATCCGCGCAGCGCCCCAAATAATAGATGCACGCTCGTATATGTTGTGTCGGTCCGCGGTGGCAAATAAGAGAATCAAAAGCTTTCGCCTACGCCTTATTGGCCCATATTGCCAACATTTTCCCCCATCTCGGGGATGAAGAATTCGGGCATTAAAAACAAAGAAGAATCCACTGGGGGTGCTTCATCTTCTCACATCTGTCATTAGAGCATCTGCTCCACCATTTACATTACTCATCATCCTCGCCGTCTTCATCGTCAACATCGTACCTCATTGAGAACCAGAAGGGGAACGCAGGTCGCACTCAGATAATTATGAAGTCTTCCTGGGATTAAAGCTACACGAGTAATAATAAAGGTGTCCGTGCAGCATTTGTAACCGTTTATCCATCCAACTCGTCCCAAAGCTCCAGGCACGATATTGACAACATTACTATTGCATTTCTTTCGTATTTTCTCGTCCACTCCATACTGACATAGTAAAGAGAAAGTTTTCTAATGCTGTAGCGGAAAGCGGCGATTTCCCAAATCGCCAAAAACAACAACAACAAACAAACTCGTATAGTGAGAACCAGCTATCGAAAACGTCGATAAATCATGTTGCTAGATACACTAAATGGCATCCCCTAAAACGTTCTTTAGTCAGAATCCACATTTTGAGGGACAATGCAAAACTGGTTTACGGTAAACCTTCTGTCCGTCCACCAGATCGTTCATCTGACCGTCTGTCTATCTGTCGGTCCGTCCATCCATTCGTCCGTCTGTATGACTGTCCGTCAGTAGTCCGTCTGTGCTCCAAGTTAGCGCCTAAACCCTTCAGATGAGTTTTCTCAAATTGACATTCCCGATAGGTCTGTTTGAACTCTAAACTGTTGAATTCTGCCTTACCACTAATTTTCTGTCCTGCGAGTTCTTGTAGATATACGGACGGAACAAAATGTCTTCTTGATCTCCAGAATTACATCCTTGGTTGTCCACCGTTCGTTATGCTATTAATTATGCAAGATGAACTGACAGATATAAACAACCAATGACTCTTTGACCTAAGGCGATTAGGACCTCCTAGACTCTTCACCCAATTTTAATCATTGTAAGGCAACTCCTTGCCTCGTTATCTATCACTACACCTATGCCTCGAGGAAGACAGTAAACCCAAAATAGCGGACCAATAAGGTGCTATCTCAGAGAGAGTAGTTCCAAAAATACAACTGAGTAAAATTATTTCTCCGAAATTTACTTTACGTGTCGACTTTAATTTTAAATTCCTTAAACAATAAATTCCTTTAAGGAAAATCTGAGGTGACTTAATACTACTATTCAGTATGTTTGTTATTACTAGGGGGTGGACTAAGAATGTCATTTCTTTTTCATTTCAGTTGAGAACAATGCCGTTTAGTATAGAAATTAATTTTAGGTTACGACAAAAGGAAATGGCCCATTTTACAAGTCATTTTTTGCACTGTTTGTCGATTTCGGCTAATAAGTAAGTTTTTACAGTTTTCCGTCATTTTTGGAGCATATTTCGCTGATTTTTCATCGATTTTAATACCAAAAAATTATACTTGCTTCAAATAATATTTACGAGACGCAACAATTGTTAACTGTTCTCAAAATTCTTGAGTAGCCTATTCGATTTCTTTGATCAGAAATTGTAATGACAATCGTTGTGATTATGTAACAAAAGTTTCCTGTGACGCCTGTCAGCGCCATTGTCGGGTCGGCCGATTTCGTAACTAAATGCAGAGATTTCCTGGTAAAGAACAGTCCAAACCACAAATCTGCAAGCTGAGTTTACTGGAACGAATAGAAGAAGCCTCGATTACATCAGTAACATATCCAACAGCTTGACTTGTTCATCCGATATGGCTTTGATCACATTTTTTATGTCATTTTTCATAGTTTCAGGACAGTTTAAAAACATTTTAAGAGCATTTTTTGAATTTTTGGCGTCATCAAAATCCTCCCCTAGTTATTAATGTAATAGTATTTTACATATTGAAATAGGTACCACTGATTTATTGAAGAAAATTGGTTTTCTTCAACAACGAAGTTGAACGAGGGAGTCCAAATAATTTCTAACTTTTCTAATTTTCGAACATTCTGGAGTAACAGTGAAAATCGAACCTGTACCATCTTTATAATATTTTTCCTCCTAATTTTAACAAATAATTTAAACAAATATGTGGAGTCATTATTCAGAGAATGTTTAGTGTCCATGTATTTCATGTGACGACCCCGAAAATTAAAAGAGTTCGTTTCAAATTCGCAGGGCCTCGAGTGGGGCCATCTGATCGGGGAATTCATTTCTGAAATTTTCATTTTTGAGAAAACTTCTCTGGATAGTTTCGGTCCTAGTTCATAGACGGATGGATGGACAGACGTTATAAAAAAACATCTTTTTCATATTAGGAGACTCCAAAACCATTTTCGTAATGATAAACGTACATTATATAAATTCCTATTATACAAAGTATAAATATGCTTACGAATGTATTATTATCTTAGTTGTCCTCTTCAAAATCAGTCGAGGAATGAGAGGCACGTTTCTCCTTACAGTGCACCACCTGAAAAAGGAAAGATTTCGTCAGCAATCAAATTAACACATTTTAAAAGCGCATATGAATAACAATTCTTTAACAGTACTTTGCACAACTGTATTTCAAGGTTTCATGTAAGCATATGACTTGAATCAAACCTCAAATGGAATGTACATATAACAGAATTAAACACTAAATTAAGTTCATTATGCTATGCATTCAGAATTCTTTCAAATTCTGTCAGCCTTCATGCAGCTCGTTGCGTTTATTTTGCAAATGTGCATTCCCGCCTGAGATATGGCATAATATTCTGGGGAAGCTCATCCTGTAGTATTCAGACCTTCAGATTGCAAAAGAAAATTATTCGAATAATGAAAAAATGCCTTCCACGTGATTCCTGCAAGCCTCTTTTCATTGAGCTGGGAATCCTACCACTGCCTTGTCTATTTATTTACGAATCTGTAATATTTAACAAAAATAACCTACTTTTCATGCAATATTGATATTTATAATTACAACACACGCCGCAGAAATCACGTGCATCAAGTGTCAGTATCAACAGCTCAGTACAAGAAATCAACATACAATATATGTACGTTACTTTACAACGCATTGCCAGATGATATAAAACAATTAAAGTCGGTACACAAATTTAAGTTAAAAGTAAAATCTTTTCTGCTGCAAAACTGTTTCTATACAATTAGAGACTATACTGATCGTGAAAAAGAAAAATAATGTAACAAAACAAAGATATATAAAGAATTAGTTTATGTTTGCATTGTATACATTTAAAAAAATATTTAATACGCCTGTAACAAGTAATGTACTTCAGCTTCCGGGTCAATGACCCCCATCTCGATCAGGTTTTTGTCCAGTTTCCCTGATCCATAGAGCAAATGCTGAGATGGCCCCTTGTTTTGCTTCTGGACGTAAATGTAGCTTCACTGTGCGCACGTTTTGTTGAGCACTCCTTTTCCTTGTAGTTCATTTACAGTTGAAATTGATTTTCTAAAACTCAGGAAAAAACATTTTTCAAATATCTTTATTTTTCTAAAATAATTATTTTCTAAATTAATTTTTTCGTTTTCGTTTTTTTTTGTTTTTTTTTTGTTGTTTTTTTTTAAATAAAATTCTGGCCCTCAAGAAAATGTGCGCAGATAAATTTCTTTCCCCACACGTCATATACAGTTTTTACTGTTTTTTTGACAAAAATAAATAAATAAATAAATAAAACTGTGACATTGCATCCAAATACAAAATAAATAAAATATTGCACCTGAAATCCTGCTATAAAATATACATTAGGGCAACGAAGGTAAATTCATTTACTCTACTAAAACTAAAAAAGTGTCAATGACGATGCGCAGAACAGAATGCATAAGCAAACATCTGCCCGGAAATTATTTCTTTAATGTGTACGAGAAACCAAACAAACTCCGAGAAACCTAACAAAATGATGTTTTCGTGTTTTCTTACACCACATTGTGTTGGACGTCTCCTACTACATTTCGCAAAAAGTCTTTAAAACTTGACAAAACATAAGTAATAGAAGAAAAATATTAATTACGACGAATGTTTTTAACGAAGTCTCGTCGAGAGCCTCGATCGATTTTTCTATGCATGTAATTTCCGCCACATTAATATAAGGTATAACTTAAAACGATATTTATTGTAATATCTATTTAAAATTGAGTAAAAGATTGCGCACACATATATGATAAAATAACACAAATATTGCTATAAGCACAGATTTTTATTTAATAGGAATTACTTTCCTTCTTCTGTTTGTTCTGTTTCTGGGACTATCAAAATATGCTTTACACAATGCCGATGAATAGTTTAACTTTGTAGGCGTGCGTGGCTATGGGAAAAGATTGAAAAAGATGTAGACTACGTCCTTTTACATCCTAAAACAGTGACTTGGAACACAGAATTCTCAGTACTTCGAAAATCTGCCACTCCCAGCCGAGTTCGAAAGGGTGAACGTGGGGTTTATGGAGCCTAAATACTTACCCTCTTATCTCGCTTCAATAAAGTCGACGCCTTGGCAAAATCCATTACTGTTAGTGTTAGTGGGAGCGATTTAAGAATATGTAAGCTTCATTGTATGAATGTTGAAGCCGATTTAAGATCGCTGAAGCAGAAGTGCCACGGCAGTCTTGGACCGAAGGATCGTGGATACGATTCCCGCCTCGGGCATGGTTGTGTGTTTTGTGATTGTGTGTCCCTTGTGGCTGGCATCAAGAAGGGCATCCGGCTGTGAAACAGTAGCCAAATACTTATAAAAATGGAGTGTGTGAAAATTAATAAAAATGAGCCCATACTCATTAGTGCCGACCCCGTTGTAACACGAAAAGGCAAAAGAAGAAGAAGTGTATAAATGTTGAAAAGAGAAGACATCTACTCGAAATGGATAATGAACTCTAAAAACATTATTACTACATCAAAAACAACTAAGGCCAAACGCGGATTTTGGGGTAGTGATACTCATAATTAGGTTATACCTTAGTTTAAAGTATTGACACTCTCCCGAATCCGCGAAAGCCTTAACAACTGCGCAGCTACTACTTGTGACTATAATTTGAAACATCTCCCACCTCTCCATGGATCCTGGAAAGAGGAAATCTGAAAAACCTTTACACCACTGGAGGCTAGTTGAAAGTTTCCCAGTGTTCGCTTTCAGCACTCCACCGCTGGCTAAGTAGCCCTATCGGAAGCCGTATCTCGCTCCGGAAGGGCCTTCCTTGGCGTGGGCGCAAGGGCCGGCGGGGGGCAGCAGGTGTCCGCAATAGAGGGCGGGGCCGTGGCCGGGGGGCGGGGGCGGGGGCGGGCGAGCGTCTGCGCGTCCGCCCGCTATTTCGGGCGCCATTATTCAGCAGCCGTCTCCGTCTGCCCTCCTCGCCTTCCGCCGCCGAGGCACTGCGTTGGGGTAGGCCGCGGTCACCGCACCGGCCGCTCTTCTCCAAAGCCCGCTGTAAAGGTGGCTCCACACATTCGGCATTCGCCGAGCAGCAAGATACTGCTCGCCCGATCCCCAACAGCTGATGAGTTCGGCGAATATTCGCTCCCTTTGATGAGTCCAAAAGACCGACACGCGGTGGGTAGGGCGAGCTCCGAATGTTCGTCACTCGGCAAATAGCAAGCGACCCATCCACATTACTCGGGATTCGGCGAGCGGCTGCTCGCTGTTCGCCGAATAGGGAATGTGTGGAGCCGCCTTAAGGAAGGCAGCGGCCCTGCTGCAACTGCGGGCACACGGGTCGCCGCTGGCGCCTCGCGCAATTCTTCGTCAGTTCTAGAGGCGCTAGATTCAGAGTAGGGGGCACCTAAACCGCCCACACCTGATGATATGGCTCAGTGACAACAATAGTTCCGCTGCAACGTCTCTAAAGTTCTAGTTTCGGCGTTGGCGGAGTTTGGACCCTAGCAACGTCGAATTCAGCCGGTGTCTGGAGGTAAATTCTAGCGGTCGACTTCTCCGCTCGGTAGTTTTGCGTGGTTTCTCCGATAAATGGGTGAATGCAGGCCCTAAAACGTGACAAGAACAGTGCGGGATCTTTTCTTCCTCCTTCTTGTCTCTCCCAGACCTCTTACACATGCTTTTACATGCACGACACAATCTTACACAATGAAATCTTCACTAAGCCTCTGGCCCCTTTTATATCTTCTCACCAGAGAGCACGGCAGCTTATAATACTTGAAAAGGCATTTGAAGGATTTATGGAGATTTTCCATAGTTTTGGGTAGATTCGCTGTTCCCCAAACAATAGCGATCGATAGAGTTCGATCTCCCCTGACAACTGGATATAAAATGTAATCTGTGTGACAAAAGAATACACTCCTCTCTGTATCTAGGGATCCAATAAGTTCGAAGAGGGGAATGCTGCCTACATCCGACGTGACGTCCTTGTCACATACTATGTCTCAGCCGTCCAAGTAGAGAATACAACATTTCTGACTGATGTTTGGTACCCTTTATAACCGGGTAATGAAAGAGAGATGATTAATGTTTACACCGATCAAATATTTCCGCTTTTTGGCAACAATTTCACTGCAATGTCTTTCAGTTTGTTTTTGAGAACACGAGTGGATAAATGGATAGCGAACGCTCTTCGAAACACAACAGATCCCATGCCATTGAGGTTTCCCAGCGGGCAATTTTATTTAAAATCCCACCATGACCCGCACCTTCTGCACAATTCGCAACGCTCTGCGCTCCCTGTACCGCCCAGCTCGCAGGCCCTCACCGAATCCGCCCCTCCCCACGCCGCGCAGTCACGAAACGCCCAACCAAACCCCGCTCCATCCCCACCGAGACCCCATGCCCTTTCGCACTCCTCAACGGCACCATTACACTGCAATCTGTCGCACCTCGAAGCTTTGCGGGTTGCGAAAATCATCTTTATTTCGCCAACAAAATTAAACTAGTGGTGCAAGAGAATGGCACACACTTTCCCATATTATTTTTCCATTTCTTTGGGTGTGGGCTAGCTATTCGGAATTGGCACATACTTGTGTCAGCTGCCATCTATCGCCGCCCAAGGTACTTTTTTTTACCTTTTTCTTAGTTTTTCGGTTTCCTAATGGTAAAACGGAAATATTAGTTTTAAAATATACAGTAAAACCTCGTCCTAAATGGCAATGATGATGTCATTGGACTGAATTTAGCTCATATGCAGTTTAGGATTAAGATTTATCAAAGAAGAGTTGATGGTTGTTCTTTCCAGACCAGTTTTGACAAGTAAACACAATGGTGTTAATAAAAAAATGCACATATTGCTCGCAAAATTGCGCGAAAACTACTATAATTTTAAAAAAAGTGTGCATGACCTTAATGATAGAACTCACATTGGAGAACAATTTTTATTTGGACGAAAAATCTCTACCTTCAATTTTGTAGTTGTAGGAAGACGTCAAAACGATTTCAAAGTTTTGCAATTTTCGAAAATTCATTGTTAACCGTGAAAATGGGACCAATGCCACCTTTATAAGTGTGTTTTACTCTATCCTTACAAGAAATGTAAAGGAAAGAATTGGAGCCATTTTTGAGAAAATTTTGAAAATGTCCGGGGGCTTCATGTAAATTACCCCCAAAAATGTTAAAAATCGCAGAGCATCGACTCAGGACAGATTCTTCGTTCAGATGTTTCTTCAATTTGGAAAAAAAATGTACGATATTTTAGGAACTAGTGATGTTCACATACACTGGGCAGACGGACGTTTTGCTTTCAATTGGTTTTTCAGTATCAAGGACCCACAAATCAGGCATTCTGGCTACACCATGTGTTATGGGATTTTGTCTTAATTTCGCAATTGGTTTTATCAACTTTTCATCAGGGCGCGGCAATGAATTTTTTTCTGTCGAAAATTCACAGTTTTTTCGCGCAGCTTTACATAAATTTCCCTATACTACCTATATTACTCCGTATATACGTATGTATGTGGGAAAGTAAAAAGTAATGAAAGTGCCGCGGGAGAAGGGGAGGGGGGGAGCCGAACTGAAAGATTGACTCACCCACATCTTTTGGTGGTCCAAGGGTTTGACAATCTGTATAAAGCGCTAATTGCTCTTTGTAATCCCATATTAACCCCGGACATTATGTTTTTGGGGGAACTTTACATGAAGCATTTTCAAAATGTTCTCAATAATTGCCTCATATTTTATTTATTCTTCGTATAGAGGAAACGACGCTTAAAAATGGCGGATCTCATATTAGTTTAAATTTTTTTTCGGAAATTGTAAAAGTTTAACATTTTTTTAGGTCTTCCTACAACCAAAATATTGAAGATAGACATTTTTTTTCTTAAATGAAATACAAATCTCGAAAACAGATCTTTAACTATGGTCATATACACGTTTTCAAAAAAACGCGCAGTTTTCGCGTAATTATTGCTTGAAATGAAGACAATAATTTTTTTTCTCAGAAAGTGTTTCTTTAAATTCCCACCACAATCCAAATAACGCTTAAAAATGGCATAGCATATTATTGTATTTTCATTGAACTATATGAATTTTCGAAAATTACAAATAATGCTAGAAAGAATCAGATGTTGTAGTATCACTAATTTATTCTTAACATAACTTAAACCTTGTAAATTATATAATTATTTTATATTTCATCTACGTACAGATAAAAATAAGATTAATCTTATGCTCTTCCATTTATTGAGTTGACCAGGATGGATCGAAATGTATTAATGAGGATGGGAGGTTTTGATCCCCAGGGTGACTTTGGGCATGTGTGATATTAGTGGGTATTGTATACTTGAAGCTGTGGTTGATTGTCTCTTACCTCCAATTACCACTACTACAATTACCACAAAACATCGGCTACCACCACGAAAGTTAAAGAAGGAAATGTTTTATAGGTTTTAGTGAAGTGAAGTGCAGTGTGATCCTCATTGTATAAACATTCAGTGCGGAGTTAGATTATAGAAGTTTTGTTTTGCTCTTAATGTAATTTAACGTTTAATGAATCAGTCAGTTGTTATTATTAATATTATTATTACTATAATTATTATATAAGTTTTTAGTTATATTACCTTATTACTCTTATTATTATTATTATTATTATTACTATTGGTATTAGTATTATATGTTACTGAGAGACTATATTTTTATCCTTTGCAATTAGCTGCCACCGGATTATATCCAATTGCAGTTTAAATAAATTTATCTTAATAATTAACACATGACGAGTACGGTTTGCAACACAGGGATTGCGATGTTGGAAAACAATTAAGGATACAGGTACTCAGTCTATTTACGAACAAAATGTTTAACATTTTGATTTAAATGAGTATTCAATTCGACTAGGACAATATGATTTTACTGCGACAGAAGAATGTCATTTTGTTCTGGTACATTATTTGGACGTCTTTCACATAATTATTTAACTTCCAATTCCTCACACTACTATTCAGCTATTACAAGGTAATACATATCATTACTTTGTTTTCATTGTAATTTAAAATTGTCCATTACATTGACGATTATTTTTATATTAGCTAGTCTCATGCGCACATTTCGCATTTTGTAAATAATTGTTTTAAAAATGAAAATAGATTCATACTGGATTCCAATTTCGCGATACCCTAAACTGTGTGTTAAAGCTTTAGAGGTCCGTAATGAAAAATCTAATAAGTGCCAATTTACCACATTTCGAATTTCTGCTGGTTTCCCGCAACACCCGTGCCTATTGCGGAGTTGGGGTACCCAGAAAAGTTAAATCTCCGAAAATGTAACACAATGTTCAAATAGGTCTCATTTGTTGCATTAACTGCTTAAAAATCACATCTTGGTTCCACCTTATCTTCGCATATTTTCTAGCATGTTCCTTCACATATTCATCACGTGCTTCCACACATTAGACTGGAAATTCATAAAGTTAATTTAAGATTTTTTTTAATTCCAAATACTTTTGTAAAGGCTATGGTGGTGGATTGTGCAGTGGTTTCCTGGCGAATGGAACAGGAAGTCATGAACAGCCAGAGGACTCTGAAGAGAGAAAGCTACGAAAACGTGTAAGACAAAGGTCCAAGAATTTTTCCAAAATCTTTAAAAATAGCACATTTTTTATTAAATCATTATTTTAGAAGTAGAAAGAATCTTAACTCTGAAAGCCAATTTCTAGTGCTTCTCGCAACACTTAAAGCGAGTTAAGAAAACCTGCAAAAGAATGACCACGGTGTGTACTTTCGAAGATGATGTCATGAAAACTTTACTTTAAGGCTCTATCTCGCATCTTTTCCGAGATGGTAATATGTATTGCAACACAAATGTGTTGCGGGTTGCAAATGAGCCTGATTTCCCGTCTATGCCGTATAATCCGCGAATTTCCGTTTTCGTCTAAAATCTCTTTGGTGAAGAATTGGGGAGTAATTCCATATCTAGCAGTAATACACTTACCAAGCTTTGTGTCGATGGTTTTGTATGTTCTGGCCAACAACTGACAGCTTTCCATAGAGCATTATATGTACAGGGGAGTCCATGTCTACGGCAGCCGGCATGAATGCAATCTATTTGTAATGACTTCCAATTCTCACCCCTCATCGATGGATTGGTTCACTTAATTTTCATCGTAATAGCCCATATTGTAGATGGAATGAATACAAGCGGCTGGCGACAAAAGTCACTGGGAGACAATGGACGTCCTGGTGTTTTGTCAATTGACACAACAGCTAGCGCTCTGTTGAATGGAGGGTCCTGGCGGACCAAATATATGCCAATGCAAAAGTACTCAAAATGAAGTCCAAAAGATTTCTCTCACACATAAGATCAATACGGAACGTGATGGCCAATCATTTAAAAAAAATGATGGTTAAGATGGCAACTTGCGATGCCAACTACACTTCACCAGAAGATCAATACTATAATGATATATGTAATGAATGGAGGCTGTATTTTTGTTCTATGTTGTTTTTCCAATTGGGAAACGAAGAGAGAAACGATATACAAAATGTGGAATTTTGTTTAACTGTATCAACAGCGTGAAAGTAAGTAGGAAGTAGGGTGGAAATAAGGTAAGAAGGAATGGAAGGTCTCGGTGGCACACGCTGCGAGAGTTAACATAATGTTGGCCAAAGTGGCACAGATGCATGTTTAACCTGGTTATCTTTATAATGACACGCGAACGACTGGTTGAGGTGAGGTTCCGGCTCAGGTGCGCTGAAAGTTGCGACACTTTTTCTCAAGATTCGTTGGGAAATCGAAACGTTAAAATTTCAGGATATCAGATGTATCAGCCACAATTAGTAGGCTATATAAATTTACTGTGAAGAAAATGCAGCCATACACGTGTTTCGGGATTTTTTTCTCATTATCAGTGGCTCTACAATATTAACATTGAATTAACAAAGTAGCATATGAATAACATCGTACAAGAAAGTACATAAATATGATTGAACATTAAAATTATTTAAATAGAGTACTTACCCAAGTAACGTAGATTAAACACCACATTAAGTAAACTTAGTGATCAGTCTTAGGATGGCGCCATTTTGTGATTCGTACGAGGTACGGAGACAGACTGAGGGAAGAAATCAAAGTATGGGAAAGCTAGTCAATAAATAAATTTATAATGGGGATGGATTTTAATTGTGACTGTTCATTAAGATATATGAGTATTTGGTTGGGATTTTTGTATAATTTTAAAATTTCTAAATTTTCCAAAATATTCCATTTGTTCCCTTTATTTTCGAAATGTAGAATTTTGGATTGATCACTTTGTTTACTTAATTTGGTATTCAACCTATATAACTTGGGTAAGTACTTTATTTAAATAATTGTAATGTTCAATCAGTTTATGTACTTCCTTATATGACATAGTTATTCATGTGCTAATTTGTTAATTCAAATTTAATATTCTAGAGCCACTGATGATGGGAAAAAATTCCCGAAACACGTGTATGACTGAATTTTCTGCACAGTAATTTTATATAGCCTACCAATTGTGGTTAATAACTCTGATATCCTGAAATTTTAATCATGGAGTACAACAAGATCTCTGCTACCACTACAGAATTTATTGAAATGTTAAATCTACATTTCGATCCTCACTTTTCGCTCGTGACAAACGAAGGGTTAGTACCCCTACGGTATCAGTTGAGACTGAAGAGATGTAATGGTAATGCAGAGGAAGTTTCATGGCTAATGCAATGAAAGATACATCGTAAATCAACTAGAGCGCGGTTTATCAGAAGCCACCACAGAATAGTAATGTGCTCTACTTGGAGTGGGTGATATTTTTGAAAGAGGTTGTACAGATCCTACAGCTACCAATTTTTTCTTCTTCTTTTAAGTTCTTGGCAGTGTGTTGGCGACGAAATATCGATGATGTGACTGTTGTTACTACAAGACAAATACGAATTAAATAATTAATACATAAATAAATAAACGTTTAATTAGATGAAAAAGTAAGTAATGTATGTAGTAAGTAGTAGTAATGTTTATTTATGACTTCCACGCCCTGTCACAGGTTGACAACCCCATTAATTTTTATGGCAGTTAGAGACACTACAAACAAGTATACGGATGCTTTGCTGAACCGTTAGTGTTGCATGTCGGTTTGCTCTGCAGGACGCTCCGTGCAAAGAGCGTGACCGTGCGAGCGCGCGCCTTGGCCCACTGTGCGAGGTCCACCGTCGGGAGGAGGGGGACGGCGCGGGCGCTGCTCCTCCTCCGCCCGCCAAATAAGGCCGCGCGACCTTGGCGACGCCGCCGCCGCCGCCGCCGCCGCCGCCGCCGCTCGAGCCGGGGCGGAGCGGGGCGGGGCGGGGCCGGGCGGAGCAGAGCGGCTGGCGAGCGAGGATGACAGGCGCGCGCCGCGCGGCGCGGCCGGCCGCTGCGCCCCGACTCACGCCGCATCTTCCTCCAACACCTTCCCCGCCCCACTCACTGTTACTGCCACTGCCATCGCCACTGCCTCTCTCCCTTTCCCTGCCAGTGCCACGGTCACTACCACTGCCCCCGCCACTGCCTCTCACCCTTCCCCTACCACTGCCACTACCACTGTCCTCGCCCCCGCCTTCACTACCTCCACCACCACTGCTTCTCCCCCTTCCCTTGCCACAGTCAATGCCCCCGCCCTAATCACCGCCACCACCACTGCCTCTCTCCCCCTTTCCCTTCCCCTGCCACTGTTACTACCACGGCCACCCCCACCGCCACCGTCACCGCCACCACCCCTGCCTCTGCCACAGCTACTGCCTCCGCTGCCGTCTGTCTCCATCGTCGGCGCCTCCACACCCACCACCGCTACCATCTCAGCCGCCGCTGTGCGCGCGAGATGAAGCAGCGGATATCGCCGCTACGAGAATTAGGGCAGCGCCACTTGTGTATGGGCTCGCGTGCCGGCTTTTCATTAATCAACGTCCGCCCCCGAAATAGCGCCGCACTTTGCAAAAATAATACCCGTCGCTATACGAGCCACGCTATTTGTACACATCACTCATACGTATGGAGAACGACAACATGCAAGAACAATGGATAAAAAAAATCAAAACTGGGTGATACGTGATATTAAAACCACGCTCGCAAATAGGAAACTTGTTTTCATTTTTCATACAGTAAAATTTAATTGCACCATTCAAAAATATGAAGATAAACAATAACGAACATGTCCGAGTGCCAGATGCTCAACTCATGAACCACGACGTTGTGCACAAGTTGGGATGCAAGTTGAGAAGCACAATGCCCCAACACAACCATTATTGCCACGGCAGGTGCAAGGTAAATCTATTATAACTCATTCACAGTTAAATGAGACGAAATGTAGCCATTCATGATGAATTTAGTGTAGTCGAAACATATAAAATGATTTTGCAAATCCATCAGCCCACAATGGCGAAGAGGAAAGAGTAAAAAAGATCCAAAGGGATGAACAAATGTGAAATGTGCATTATCATACGACGTCGGTAAAATTATATTTGTAGGGGGACCCATTCAAAAAATACAGTTTTGACAAGTAGTGTGTCATACCCTTTATTATTTTTGTTCCAATCTGCTCAACATCTACTCAATTTAAGTACAACGACACTGAAATACATGTAATTTGTTCACTATTGATATTATGTTGCATGTACAAGTGAAACATTGAAATGATAGGGTGAAGTTCTCATAAAAATGAGAATTATTAGATTATCGAAATAACCTTTTCTATTCAAATAAAAAAAAATATTTCCCGTCTTTTCGACAAGTTGAGCTTTCGACAAGAACTTTCCACGTCACGTAAATTGGGCTACGAGTTTTGAAGGAAAATTGGCAATACCACGAAAATCCTCAATCTGGTTCTCTGAGGGTTCCGCTCTCTGAATGTTGGTGAGTGAGACTAATTAAGCGAGTCCGGAAACTCACCGCCGCGATTTGAACTCGACCGCCCGCAAACGATGAACGAGTTAGCTAGCACTTCATTCGGTGCGGCCGGTGGCTGAAAAACAATGTGTTATCCCGATGCAATGCATTTTTCATCATGGCCCTATTATTCGACGGCCGCCAGCTGATTTCCCTGTGGGTTCGGCGTTGGTCGGCGCCGGCGCGGCGCCGCCGCTGCGGTCGGACAGACACGGTGGGAGGATGGGCGGGTGGGTGGAGGGGAAGTGGGGGAGGATGGGCGGGTGGGTGGAAGGGGAGTGGGGGAGGATGGCTGTGGAGGGGGAGGAATTTTCAGCGTCCCAGCTAGTGCAACGCTGCTGTTGGTTGCGACGCTGTTTGCCTGTACTGCACACGCACGCTCAATAGCTGAGATGCGTATTAGGAAGACACCCTCTCTCAACATGACTTGAGTCAGAATGGATATTTCCAGGTGCTTTTCATTGTTCGATGAACTGACGAACGCATCTCTAGAAAGGTGGAACTCAACTCAGACGCAAACATATCTTATTGAAGAAGGCACCCACGCAAGCTGACGAATATCGCCTGCTGTACGTTTTACTGATTTTTGAATTTTTAAATTTCTTTTTGGACTAATTAGTGTATAGCTAATGCGCGAATCTGGCTAATTCTTGGATTTACTCAGTGAAATGTTCTCACTTTCCAAAATGTATGGGTAAAGCCCAAAGTAGAAGCAGTTTCAAAACATAGATCGGGCTTAAGCCACATGAAGTGCACAATAGCAACAGGAGATCGTTAGGGTAGGTGCAGCATGTTAGTTACACTGATAGAGACTCCTTGTGACTGCTCATCAGACGCTTCTAAGTTTAGAGAGACAAAATGTGAGTTTCGATAACCACCGTGTAAGTCGTACATTATTTTTTAAACGATACCACCCAACCTGAACTCGACGTTTCGCTATTTGGCGGGGAAGGTCCGGCTTTCGGCCTCGGCAATATACGTATAACAAACTTGAGTAGGTGAAACACATATTTTACATCGCTTGTTTATGCAAAAGTACTTTTCGCGAACATCTTAATTTATTCTTTGATCTGTGGCTAATGCCAACTTTAGCAGGATGAAGTCCGAAATGATCAGTTCATCCGTCATTCATTCAGCTTAATTCAAACAGGATGGAACATATGCGAGTTAAACGCCTACATCTATAACATACATTGTTAACATTAGCCATTTTCCTGACTTTAATTGAAACCTACTTTCATGCAATTGTTCATAATAGTCTGCATATAAAATAGCTTTGTTTTAAATAAAAAATAATTCTAAAAACCCACGAATTGGTGTGGTTGAAGATTCAACCACACCAGCTAATGAACATTAATAATTGCTTTTCCGTTTTTAGCGTTTATATGAGCTGTCCACGCACGGTCTTTTGGTGGGATGCTCATAAGGGGGACCCCCATCCCCGAGCGTCAAGCAGCAACTGACTGTTTCAACTTCCTTTTTAGGTTCTGTATCATTGAAATAAGAGCTGCAAACTGCACTTATAGACAGAAAGATGTGTTTTCAATTTTAATGACTATTTCGTATGGTATTCCCACCCTTTCACTACTATATACATCAGTTTGCTTCTTAAAATTGCCCTCGACACATTGATGAATTGACAGACGTGAAAAGAACATTTTACAAACATATTGAGAACATTGAACACACACAGTAATGTTACTACTCTACGATTGCCTCTCCCGACGTGTAGTGAATACCATGAATAAGAGAGAATAAGAGACCTAACGTACCAGCGGGGACGGGAGTTTTTCTGTGTTCTTCCTGCAAACAAACGACGTCACAAGTGCTGAAGAAGGCCATCAAAAGAGACTGTGATTTCCAAATCCTCCAAAGAAAATGTCATCTATCTATTGTGTCTAGAATATACTTCAAAGTAGATATTTTATTGTCGTTTTGTTCCGTTTCATAGCCTCCACCCAGTACCCTACATATTAAGAACCTGCGCTCTCTTCCCTCTTCAAACAACAATAATAATAGTCGTTCTCTTGAGTAGAAAATGGAACGAGATCGCATAAGACAGTCCGGCCAAGAACCGGCACGTGGGGAGCAATTTTACAAACGATCCCCTTGAATGCCACCCCCGCCCACGGGGGGGCGGTCGCCCGCCGGCGAAATGTGGTTGCGCGTGCGCCCTCCCGGAGAGCGGCCAACGACGGGGGGACGGACGTGAAGGAGAGAGGGAGATGGCCACGCGGGCGGGGGCCGAAGAGGTTGGGGCGTCGATGGCGGAGGCGTGGATGGCGGTGGAGAGCTCACGGACGGAAGCGACGGCGGAGCCGGGGCTGAGGCAGGTCGGAGTGGAGGCGGGGCAGGTGGAGAGGAGGGGCGAAGCAGAGGAGGGCGGATTGGGGTCGCGCGGAATAGAAGCGGGGCAGTGTGGAGGTAGGGCGGAGAGGACGATAGGCGGAGAGGAGGCGGGGCAGAGTAGAGGTGGGGCAGAGTGGAGGTGGGGCAGAGTGGAGATGGGGCAGAGTGGAGGTGGGGCAGAGTGGATGTGGGGCAGAGTGGAGATGGGGCAGAGTTGAGGTGGGGCAGAGTGGAGGTGGGGCAGAGTGGAGATGGGGCAGAGTGGAGGTGGGGCAGGGTGGAGGTGGGGCAGAGTGGAGATGGGGCAGAGTGGAGGTGGGGCAGAGTGGAGGTGGGGCAGAGTGGAGATGGGGCAGAGTGGAGATGGGGCAGAGTGGAGATGGGGCAGAGTGGAGGTGGGACAGAATGGAGGTGGGGCAGTGTGGAGATGGGACAGAGGGGAGATGGGGCGGAGTGGAGGTGGGGCAGTGTGGAGCCGGGGCAGAGTGGAGGCGGGGGGAGTGGAGGCGGGGCGGAGTAGAGGCGGGGCGGATTGGAGGCGCGGTGGAGTGGAGGCAGGGCGGAGTGGAGGCGGGGCGCAGTTGAGGCAGGTGGAATGGAGGCGGGGCGCAGTGGAGGCAGGTGGAGTGGAGGTGGGGCGGAGGCTTGTCGCATTATGGCGAAGGCGGGCAGAAGCAGCAGGGAGAAGGCAGTTGGGAGAAGGCGGTGGCGGAGATGGGAAGAGTTGTGAGGGGGGTGGAGTGAATGCGGTGAGAGAGAGGCGTGGGCCGAAGTGTGAGAGGCTGCGGAGACGTTATCTGAAGCGGGAGCGCGGTGGGGCAGGAGGGGAGGGTCGTCGCGTGGCGGCGCGTGGCGGGCGATCATCGATCGGGGCAGCCGCCACGTGCTCCGCCGCCGCCGCCGCAAGCGGGACGAGAGGGCGGGGGCGGGCGGGCGCCCGCGCGCGCATGCGCCCTTCCGCCCCCGCACTGTCGCACGCGTCCGCCACCGCGAGGCTGCTCGCTCCCAGCAGCGCCTGCTGGTGCACCAAGCTGCACGGCGAGCGGCAACGTCTCCTAGGGCTTCCCACAGCCGTCATTTCTCAATGCCAACGAGGGCCTTTTCTTACTACCAAACCGCGACGTCAACTGCATTCACTGTTCCCATGAAAACCTGATACCTGTTGGAAAATCTAAGCTAAACACTTTTTTTCTTTTTGTTATTTAAGGTCACATCAACTACTAGGTCATTAGCGACCACTATTGGATTTAACGTTACGGTATGAGGATGGAACTATATGATGATGATAAGGGGAGAAAGGACGAACACATACAACCATGCTCGAGGCGGGGCTCGAACCCGCGACCCCACGGTCCGAGATCACTACGGCACTACTGACTTAGCGATTTTGGCCACAGGGCCGACACTAAACACTTTTTGTAGAAGAGTCTAGAACTTGTCACGTAGTATTATTGCATTACATTTCTTTAAATACTATTCCAAGGTTTTTAATTATCTGAAACGAAATCTAATGCTACAATGCATTCATTCAACTTTATTATTATCTCATTTTACCTTGAGTTTACACGAACAGCAGAAAATGAAAAGAAGGTATGCCGTATCATAATTGCATAATTGTTTCGTCGGTATTGCGGTTGTGGAGTCTGATTATTCTATTTACTCGTATTTATACATAGGTTTATGTTTTACCAATCTATTCGTCTGCCGAAACAGATAACAATGCAGTAAGGGATAGTTTTCATAATCAATAGTGGCTTATGTGAAGAATGAAAGATATCGACCTGAAATGTTGGCCTCCTGTACGAAGGAAGTGCGTGTTGATAAACTGAATACGCATGGCGACTGACTGGGGGAGGGGGAGGCATTTTAACACAGCCTAACACAGAAAGCTGGATTCTGTTGACGAAAACCCCATCCCTTCACCCACTCTACATGCTCACTGTGTGCGTGTGTATGTACTTTTTCGTGGAAAATCCTGTAAACATTATCAGATATCTTATTTTCAATTACTTGTCAACCAAAAACACAGAAGTTTAGTCAACACAGTTTCCATAGGAAATTTTCAAACATCTCCAGCGGAGAGGTAGAAAGCTATATTCTATACTGCTATGAAGGCGCCAACACATCTAAGTGGCCGACAGAATCAACAAACTTACGTTCATTGATTCATTGCATAGTTCGTTACATGTTATAAATCTCAGCCCCAAAGAATTCATTCCCAGAAACAGGCAAGAGATACATGGAAGATAAATGTTAAGGATATACGCTGAAATGCATGTGGGTTTGCTGCCTAAACACTTCTTAGAAACAGCTCACAAAACAGTAGATTTACAAGATAATTTATTGGTACTTGTAGTATACATTAATATTTTTTATCAAACTGTATTTACTAAAGATGAATTCCTTTGCGGCATAATTCTGGCCTGTATGACTTTCCGCAGATGCATTTCTTTCCGCAAAATCACGTATGTACTCCAATTACATAACACATTTTTGAAGTCCATCTCCAAGACGTGAAATTATATAACGAATGCCAAAGAGCCAATCCTAACTTCTTGAACGCCCAAACACTTTACGTAACGCTGACAGCTGCTTTTCATGACAAGAAAATGAGTGCGTAGGATGCGTACAAGCGAGGTATGGAACACCGCCTTTCTATTCTCTCCACTGAAAATAGACGTCTCATCATACGAACGATGTTCTTTTGATGGCCAAAACCAGGAAACGGAATACGACTATTATCCATAATTATTCGGACAAAGACGGTAATACTACTTCCACTGTGTAAAAGATGGTTGGGCAATTATGAAGGGTGAAGATGATTACGGATGGAGTGAAAACTGTTCAAATTACTTAAGAGAAGTCCTTCTAAATCACAACCATATGGTGAAAATAGTCATGGATTACACAATATTAGAAACTTAAGACTTGGTGTACTTTGACGTAGTTTCAACACCCCTCCAGAGGCTGGGAATTATTTGATCTTAACAACGAAACATTGAATGTGATAGATGTATCTTTACTTAAGATATATTTTTGCCCGAATTTTCTTGTAACAATTATTAAAGTCTCATTTACAGGCATTATACATCTAACAAGTTAACAAATGAATGGTATGTTTGTTTGTGAACCTACATATGTAAACTATTTAGATGTTAAATGTTTGCATACATGGCTTTAATAATTGAAAGGTCTAACGATTCCGCAGCATGCACACATCTGACTACAACACTGTCATCGGCAGTCTCAACCAAACGCAGCTCGTGTTGCAATGGTGATTAGGTTAACAGCCACCTCAGGGTCGGCGACGCATGGCCCAGCGGACCGAAGCACGCCGTCGTCTGCGCCGAGGAGGCTGCAGGTTCGAGTCCTGGGTAGGCATGGTAGTATTTATGATTGTCCCTTCGCCTTCCATTATCATCCTATCACATCATAATCTACAATTGAAAGCGTAAGAACCTTGGCTTATCAAGGGATACAGCCGTAAAAAGCTGATCCCCATAATTACATACGTTGATCCCTCCGCGGCCCCAGAAGGCGATGAAGGAGAAGCGTGGTCATAAATGGCCAATATAATAATAACAATAATAATAATAATAATAATAATAAATTTTTCAAGGAGATTCACTATCCCCTCTGCTGTTTTGCATTAGTTTGATTCCTCTATCAAGACAGCTGTCGCACACTGACTTTGGTTACAAGCTCCATGGTGATGAAATGCCTGTATCACATTTATTTTACATGGATGATCTTAAAGTCTTTGCTAAGAATGAAGCGATTCTCTCCCAAACGCTGTCTGTCATCAATGATTTTAGCAATGACATCTGCATGGAGTTTGGTCTTGACAAGTGTGCAAAAGTCCACTTAAAAAGAGGCAAAATCACCACGTCCGACAACATTGAAGTTGATAGAAACACTGTGATTCAAGATCTTGAGCCAGGTAAAACTTACAAATATCTGGGCATTGAAGAATGTGAGACCATCTCGAACGACACAATGAAAGAGAGAATTCGCAGGGAGTATTATACACGAGTGAGACTTGTCCTGCAGTCCGCTCTGAACTCAAGGAATAAAATATCAGCAATAGGTAGTTTGGCGGTGCCTGTAGCCGAATACAGTTTCGGACTAGTAGACTGGACTGAACAGCAAAATTCGCATCATGGATCGAAAAAACAGAAAATTGCTTACAATGCATCATGTTGCCCACCCCCGAGCTGATGTGCATAGACTTTATGTGTCACGTAAGGAAGGAGGAAGAGGCCTGAGACAAATTGAAGCCTCCTGGAACAATGCAATAACCGGGATGGGAAAGTATGTAGTCAGCCATCAAGATGACCCTCTAATGAGGCAGGTCATGAAATCTGACCGAAGAATGGGAAACAGAGGCATTGTAAGTGTAGCAAAAAGCATTGCGAACAAGACTATGCAAGACAACCAGAATGACAGAGACACTGAACTTCTGATGCTACTCAACATGAAATTTGAGACACACAAAATGTTAAAGAAATCGTGGAGAGATAAACCACTCCACGGACAATATCTAAAAAGAATGGACAAGGGGCAGATCAATAAAGATCAATCATTTATGTGGCTTAAAAGGGGAAGAACGAAGCCAGAATCGGAAGCACTTGTAATAGCTGCCCAAGACCAGGCGTTGAGAACACGACATTATGATAAAGCGGTTCTCAAAATTTCCCAAGATGATAAATGCCGCGTTTGTCAGGAACACGTAGAAACCATCGATCATATTGTCTCAGCTTGTCCAATCCTAGCAAAGACCGAATACTTGAAAAGACACGACAGGGTGTGTAGCTACATCCACTGGCAGATCTGTACTGCCCTCGAAGTTCCGAACACAAGCCCCAAGTGGTACGAACACTCACCGAAACCGGTGACGTCTGTTGGATTGTGTACGATATTGTACGACCAACAAATTCAAACTGATCGCACGATAGCAGCAAACAAACCGGATATAGTCATCCGGGATCTGGAGAACAAATCGTGTTTACTTGTGGATGTTGCTGTACCTTGCAATCAAAACGTCGTTACCAAGGAGGCAAAGAAACGTCTTAAATACAAGAGTTTGGAAATCGAGATCAGCCGAATGTGGGGCGTAAAAGCACAGGTCGTACCGATAGTTATCGGAGCTCTGGGATTTGTTCCGCAAAATTTGTGTAAGAACTTGTCTAAACTCCCAGGTAATCCAAAAGACTGGGAAGTCCAAGAAATAGCTTTATTTGGAACAGCCCACATTTTGCGCAAAGTATTGTAGAGGCACCGACAGTCCCTAGATCTGCGCCTTAGGTAGCTGGTTGCAACCTGGAGTAGATTTTATATTCAGCCGACACATAACATCTTAAGTCGTGATTTAGAGGAATAATAATAATAATAGAATATGCCAAGAACACGTAAACTGCAAAGTGTTAACAATAGATACACAACACACAGAAAATATGGCATATTTATAACATGATTACAATAACCTAATACGCACAAAACAAAATATTAAAAAATATATTGAAGTAACATTATGTTTAAATATACATCTACCGTTTTTTTATTTCTATAGACACATAAACGACTATGGAATTAATGATCATTAATTAATTATCTATATTTTTGTAAGAGTTAAGCTGTGTAATGCTCTGCAAAACGGCGGAGCATTATACAGCACTATACAACTTTCAGCAACTTAATCCTGTGCCTAGAAGTGTAGCACGGTGTTACGTATTTTTTTAAAATAGTAAGTAACTGCAAGGATTCTGAGCACTTTACCACACTTAAATGCTCTCTACACAAACCAACCCCTAATGAGACATGCCCCTAAAGATGATTTTAGAGAGCATTCACATCTTCAGGGAAAAGGCTCTAGGGCTGCGGCAGCTGAGGTTCGCCTTGTGCGCCGCGTCGTGCTGTTCCAGGCCCACGCGCGGCGCCGCGTGCAGAGCGAAGTGCAAGGGCGAGCGCGGGAAGTGGGAGGTGCCAAGGGCATCGATCGAAGGGCGCGGGAGGAGAGCGCTCCGGCTTTGGAGGGGGTGGGGCAGGGGAGAGGAGGGGAAGGGAAGGGAGGGGAGGGGGAAAGCGCGGAGGCAGACTGCGGCACACGCATGCATCTCCATGTACGCGCAGCGAACCTCAGGGCACGAGCTATTTGTTTTTACCTTCCAGCTAACTTGGAGCCAGAGTAGAATATGTTTCAACGTGATACCAGCGACACGTGGGAAACACGCTACCTGTGGCGTTGTGGGAACCGGAGGTGGATGAATTCATAAACAGAATGCACGTGCTCAGGGCGCAAAATGCAAACGACAACATTTTTTAAACAAAATTTTAATACATACGTATATATGTATGTTTTTATTAAATTCGCAAACTGCAAAGCATGTAGTTTATTTTCACATTCGTTTGCAGTTCAAAATTATTATGGGGTACCCATAATTTAATCATGCTTAGGGCCCCCGAAAATATTACCAGACTCTGGTGGAAACAACGAGACGGAGGCGGCAATAGATGCTAAACAGATGTAAAGTCCGGGTTGCGGGCTCGCCTTAGTTGTGTATAGTCATCTTTACAGAGAGCATCAGAACCTGGGCGACCACGAAGCGAGCCTAAAGCGGCGCAGTCACAGACAATTCATGCTTGATGAGCCTGCATCGTGCAGAGTAACCCTGTCGCGAGCCCTTGTGCGAACAGGTGCAGGCAGCAGCAATGACCATTGTCGCGAACCATTGTGCGAACAGGGAAGAAGGTATACAATTGGGGTGTCACAGGCTGTCCAATCTTGCTTGCCTGTGAATGGGCCGCTTTTGAGCATGGATTTTTTCTGTCTTCGACAAACCTGCAGGAGGGGCAAATCTTCAGGAGGGGCAGACTTCTATTTTCTACATGGATGATCTGCCACCGACACGTTTATCTTCGAAAAGAGGAAGGTAATGTCAACAAGCGATTATTGAATGACGGTATAGTGGCTGTTCTAATGCAAACAACCCATGAATGTAGCAGTCACTGAATTAACGAATTATCGTACATGGGTGACATGATGTCAAGAAGTCTCACTGATATAATACAAACCAACGAGGCATTGCCTTTGAAGGAATCTGCTTTCTACTGTGGAGCTATTCGACCATCGATCAACTGCAGGGGAACTACTGAATAACGTACACTCCTTTGTGCCGTTTAAATCAAGAGCCTTTCTGCTGACGTCTTCTTTGTCTTAGACGATTAACTTCGGCCAAGACTTCTTGACAGCAGTCTTCAGGTGTCTCACTATTCTAACTTCAAATCTTTTCATTGCATTGTATTTAATGTAGAATATTACAAAAGAATACAAAGTATATATAATGTCGTCACATGAGATTGCTTAAGGCAACGTACAACATTACGAACCTTGTAGTACCATAAAACGAGCGTCTCCGGCCAGTCCAGAGAGAATTTTAAAACAGCTGTCTCATTGCACGATGTCCCTTTGCAATTCTTAAGAGCTCCACGGCGCTTTCGGCAAGCGAATTACGCACCTTTGATCTCGCAGAGCAAGAGCAACGCTGCTCATATTCCGCGGCTGCTGTTTACTCGCGTGCACGAAAGACTCTGCGTTGCAATTCGCAGCTGAGCATACGGTCCTAGTGGCCATTGTTCGCGGTGCGTGACATTGAGCGACAAAAAAAGTGGGTCGTCTTGTTTTCTATACTCTCGGTATTGGTATACAGGCCTGTACGATAGGATAGATAATATCGTGGTACTTTAGATTACTGGCTTACATCGATTTCTCCAATCCTGTTTTTCAAGTTCATCCTATTCATTATGCCATTTCTTATAGTTACTATGTAATGTCATAGAGAAAGATATATCTTTTTACTTGTTTAAATTAGTAAAATATAAAACGTGAATGAAATATAATTGTGAGTTATGACAAAACATAATTTACTAGCATAGTACTAGCCGTGGTAACTGACGTTTTAAAGTACATTCACATTTATTAATTTACGCTTTTAAAATTAGATTATAAGGATACGGGAAAATCGCTAGTTCCCCACAAGCAGATCGGGAAGCTCGCTGCCAACGGTGGACCGCAAGAGGAATATATGTAGATAGTAATAATAATAACAATATTCTCGAAGGGTACAAAAATGGCGAGTTCTCCATATGCGGATCCAGACTCGTCGGATGCCTCAAACAGTAGTCCGGAGTGACCGTGAGTGACTTAGGATAGTGACTTTAGGTAGTATTAACATACCTTTAGACTCTTGCTTGGATGTGATCTAAAATGTTTATCATCATTACCTTAATTGAAAAATATGTCGTTACCAATAGATAGTGCAAGTATCGATAATTACGGTTCGATAGTGTTGACATTTCGATACTTTATTCTGTTGTTGGTAAGATATCACGCGATTAAAGTATCGCAAAATCTCTTCCAAGAAGCATCGCACTCAGCGCCCGCCGGGAGAATCTGCGGCGAAGGAACAAGGTGGAACGATAAATAAAATTACTCCCGACGATGAGGAAATGGCGGTAATGGGTGTGTTTATATTTGTTTCGTCGGTAGCGTCCAACTGCACTACAGTGAGTTATTGACTTTGGCATAGGCACAAAGTAACATTTTTCAAGTACAACGAACAGATACATCTGTCTATAATGCGGCCAAACAGGGTTATTCTAACAATGGCTTTATTTGCAGACACGTATGTTCGCGGCGCGTGAACGTGTAATGTTTTGAATGACGCGCTAAGTGGCCAAAATGTATTACATATCGGAAATAATGTTTGACCAACGTCTCTGCAGAACAATACACACACGCATACATGCATCATCCATATACACAAAGTAAGAATTCATTGTGATTTCAAGTACACTCGGAATTTTTTATGATTCCCTTAACCAATACATTTCTAGCGACTTAATACTGTCGAAACATCATTGTGTAAAGGAACTGAAATAACACGGCCGCAAAAGCTGAAATAGCGAAACTGTTTTCGCACGAGGACTCGAAACTATGTTTACGTGAATGCTGTCACGCCATTTCGCCTTAATGACGCATGAGTAATGGGCTTCCAGAGTGTTTCAGTGTTGGCTTCACATTTACATATTTCAACAGACCCGAGTTAGGAGCTTCCTCGCAATCACCGAGAAACGACTACCAGTTGCTAGTATTTTCTGCGGAACTCCAGCACCCAGTGTCGTTTAGTGTGTAAAGACTGACTCCCACACGCGGGTATGTAATCTCTGCATTGAAATACCTTTTCGAACGAAATAGCTCTTTTCAATATTTTGGGCCCACTTTATTAAAACTGTCATCAATCGCATCGGAAACGTCACGAGCGAGTTAAAGGTAGATTTGGCAGGACAGCCAAACGTGTCCGCACTTAAAAGAGCATAAAGAAAAAAGAGGTAGCGGTTGAAAAATGTTACGCAATAGGCGCAACCACGAAAACAGATTGAACGGAAGCTAGTTTTGACTGTGAGCCAACCGTAGCATCGTCAACAAGTACAAAGCGACGTTTTTCCCAACGGCGAGCAAAACCCGTTTGAACTCTAAACTACTGTAAAACTACCATGCACATAACGAAACTTTAAAAAGAGGAATACTGAAATATGAAACATGTACAGAGACATCGAACCGAAGAAAACAATGATCAAAAATAAAATTATAATACTTTGAAGGTAGAAAACTATGATATCAGTAAATACCAACTGCAAACAATTGGCTTTTCTACGCGAACTGCATTGGTACCCAGCCATTAGCAATGAGCGCTGTCTATCAGGTGCGATGGCAATTGCACTGCGCTAAAGATACAAGTTCGATTCAAAGCAAGTCTGTAGTCACTAAGTAATCGTGGTGTAGTTAGGCGGAGATTAACCACATAATTATACATATAATTATACCCAATTATTCACTATTTCATGACTGTCGATGAAAGTCAATGTAAGATCTCAGCAGATTCTTCAGCTCCTATATCAGGGATGTAACATTAGTAGATGAAAAATAAGAAGAGAATAAAACGAGGACGAAAAAGAAGAAAGAATTTTAAAAGTGTAAGAAGGGAAAGAAGAAGATGAAGACGACAAAAAATTCGATGACGAAGAAGGGGTAGTGGTAGAAGAAGAAGAGGCGTAAATGCGTGAATACCGGTAGCGGTCTCTGATTGTGTAATGTCGATATAGCGAAACGGCATTTCTAAAACCCCAGATCAACGCCGGGCGCTTGGCGCTTATCGTCGTAGCCTGAAGAGGAAGCGCGTGGAGGTGAAGCGGCGCGGCAGCGGAAGCGCGGGGGCAGACAAAGGCGGCGGGCGCTGGCGCTGGCCTGGCCTGGCCTGGCGCTGCCACTGACGGCCAGGACTTATTACGGGCGGCGGCGGCGGCGGCGGTGGCGGAGGCGAAAGAGGAACGACCGCGGCGGCGCGAGGCGGCGCGCGGCGAGGCGGGCCGGGGCGGGGCGCGTGGCGGCCGGCCAAGTCGCCCACGCCGCTCCGCCGTCTCCGCCCGCCCGCCTGCCCGCCAGGCTCGCGGAGGACGCGGGGGCTGACGCCTCGCTGAGAAGCTCAAGACGTTCAAGGCGCACGCGGCCGTCCCGCAGCGGGACGCGGTAGCTAACTGCACTCGTGCTGCACGCAAAATGTCTGCTGCGCACGAATCAACCGCGAAATTGCCGAGACAGGACAAAGGATGACGGGCATTACATTGCAAATTATACTAATGCAATGCAGCCGAATTTTCCGCTGCATATGCGAGGACTAGCAAAGTGGGTTCCCTATCGAAAGAAACTGGAAGTTAATTAAAATAAACATATGCGTCTGCTAGCCCACTCCCGAACCTGCCTTTTGCTTCAGTGCAGACGGGATCTCCGGAATCTCTGAGATGCTCAACACGTTGGTGTACGCGACCGTCTCTAAGCAGAAGCAATGGCATTAGCTGCGCTGCACTCCGACTGCAGGCGAGTTCCCCGCCGAGGTCCGAGTAGCTGGGTTCAAAACCGCAGGGCAATTAAATCTCATACGTATTCTATTCCGCTGCCGCCCCTCTTGGCGAAGCAGGAGGCGACGAACCAATGACGACACTCAAGGCGCACGCTACCGCCCCTCAACAGACCCAGCGGTGACGTTAATAGGGCAGCATTGGAATTCCCCAATGGGGACACCAGCGCATAAAAACCGCGTCCAAATCACGTGGTTTTTCCAACTGAGTGAAAGGTACTTCGCCTTCTTCTCTCACAAGCATTCATGAGAAACACACGCATTGTTATTATCATTATTTGTATTTATATTATTATTATTGTTATTGTTATTAATCCTACACGCAGACACTTATTTTTTCTCACACAAAATATACCCGTAGACTCTCGAGACATTACATATGTTTCTATTTTGAGAAATTTGGATAAGGCACCGTATTTTCAAATCGTTTCATTTATGCATTTTCAACATATTTTACTGACGGAACTGTAAATGTAATTCATAAAATAATATATAATAATCAATGTTTGTTGGTATTTTATGAGCTGCCATATCGGTTCATCTGATTAAGATACAACTTTGTCAACTTGGTGCTTCTACTTGCACGAAGAATGTAGGGATAGTTCAATAGGAAAGTGCTTATGTCTGTCGCACGTAGACGCGAATTGATGAGGATTTTATGACTTTATGCAGACTCAAGCGCCCCTGCAGAGAAGGTCCACGCAACCCGCCGCACCTTCAAGTATTAAGCGCGTCTTCGCTTCATATTCTGCCCCTGCGATTGTGAAATATCGATGGGAATTATTACTTGAACTCGGGTTTATTACTTGTCTCGGGCAAGTAAATCAAATTTCTCCACGAGTGTCAGCGAATGCATGCCCAAACTTGAAAGAGAACCTTTTAACAATAGGATACTTGACAACCATATCACAACCACGTCATAGAACAAACCTATACACGCGAGAAAGTCTTTCATCTATTAAAATCTCTGCAGAGCGAAACGTAAAACGTGCTTAACAATCACGAGACATATAGCGTTTGAAATATAATACATTGCAATAGCGAAGCATTATCGGGTTCACTAGTTTTATATATTTCGTGGACATTGCTTAAAAGATAAAAATCTGACACAAACGTGTATGGGTTTGCCTGAATTGTTTTTAGTAATCAAAATCTTGTAGAGATGTGTGTCCTGTGCCATCAGACACAAACCTTTTAAATTCATGACATTTCATTTTTTTTAAATGTTGATCTGAGGTTTAACGCAAAACTGCCACATGTCCATATTTTCATTCATCGTAAAAAGTCACTAAACGAGTCAGTACAATAAAACTTTGAGCAAAACACTCAGAAGCACTAACATAATTTGTATGTGGCAGGATGCCAGAGAGAAGAATACTTTTCTAGAAAACAAAATTATTCTCGCTGGGTTCTCACAGACCCAGGGCCTACTTCCAAAGTCAATGTATACAAGGCCCGCATTCGCACTGCATGCACTGCATATGCAATAGAGGTGCTACATTCGCGCTGCAGCCACATTGTCCGCTGGTGAAGCGAGCGTCGCGAAACTATATCCTAATTACACGGCATTTCAAGCTCAGCTGAAGGCGAATGCGCCTGCCACTCCTCACTCCTGTCTTTGCTTCCGCCCTCGCCCTCTGAGGAGACGGAGGCCGACGCCCCGCCGAGTACAGACCAGGCAAGCTACAGAGTACATCCCACCAACGACCGGCCGTGCGCGCGTACTCCTTTGACATATCACCGGGAGAGGTGGCACAGGGCATCGACTGATGTCACTGCAGTGCCTACGACCGGAAGGTCTTAGGTTCCAGTCCCGACAGCGGCAGGAATTTCGACACTATTTAGATAGCGAGGATGAATTCAGCCGCCATCTGGAGGAGAATTCTATCGGCCGGCTGCTCTGATTGGTAGTTTTCTGTGGTTTCTCCGATCAGTACAAGGCAAGAGCCAGAGTACTACCCTCACAAACGGGCCAAGGGTGCGAGCGATATTTCCTTCCTATTCCTTATCCTATCCTACCCCTTATTTATCCACACTTACACTTATATGCACTATACTACTACACAGGGAGGGAGACCGATCGGGAGCTTAAAGCTTGTCCCGGATGGGTTTGTGACCCGCTGGTGGGAGATATGTGGTTGAGGGAAACCCCGCAAGCCTCGACGATAGGTCGGGGCCGGATCTCACCATACAGCGGGGGAAGAGCACAACTACCTCCAGAGCAAAAAGTGCACTACACTTACGGGACTAACGATCTTAGCAGTGGACGCGCCCGGAACTAATGCATCAATAAATAAAAAATCCTTTGACTTAGCAGGTCGGAACAGGTGGACCAAAGGAAAGCAAAATAGTTAGAAGTGATCGATGTTGTCTTCGCTAAAGGACAAATTGTTGCAGATGTATTATAATAATAGAAGAAAATATATTTAATGTTCCTAAATCCTCCTCGTCGACCGTTTTGTACACTGAAATTCGGAGTTACTTATTTTTAATCATTAAAAGTGTTCCGCAAATTGAACATTGCACATCTTCACGAACCACAGTAAAAAAAAAATAACGCCCATATGCTTCGAAACTTGCTTTACGCCGGTTTCTCAACCCCAACAAGTCTGTTACCGCACAACCCTGAGGCTGGCCAACCAATGTAGGGCGCGTGGGTTGTGTTTGGCACGCACACACGCACGCAAGCGCGCACCAGAGCCCGCACGTACTGCGGCTGACTGCGCCGATTGGACGTTCATACACACGCAACCATCCATCAGCGGAAGCAGCCGCATTAGATGGCCTGCTTGCGCACTGCAGGCGAATTCCTTGCTAGGAATGTTGGGACCGGGAAACTGCAACCGTCGCCGCATTGCGCTGCAAGCCCAGTAAAATGTATGTGCGCCTTCTTCCCGACTCTCGGAGATGTTAAGTGCGTTCCAAGGCGCACGCGAACATCTCTCTCTAAACGCAGTCCCATTGGCTACGCTGCTCCAAGCGAATTTTGGGCTCTCTACGCATGGTCTGGGAAACTGGGTTCAAAACCGCATTGCACCGAAATCTCATTCGTCCGTTTTTCCGCTGGAATGTCAATATAAGATCTCAATAGGTACATGAGAGTCCTGTCAGGTATATGTCTTTGGAAGATGAATATGAAGAAGTAGGAGATGGTAACGATAAGAAAAAATAGGAAGATGAGTAAAGAGTCTAGAGAAGGGAGAGAACAAGATGAAGACGATAAAAATAAGACGGAGATGGAGGAGTAGTGGTGAAAGAAGGAGCATTCGAAATACGCGAATACAGGTAGCAGTCCATGGTTGCGTTATGTCCATTCAATAATACAGCATTTCTAAAACTCAAGATGAACGGTGCGGGATCAACTGTTCTACCCAACTCTCGTACCCGCGGTTGCGGGGACTGAAGTCTCTCAGAGGTCGCTGCTCAAGGCGTTCCAAGGCACACGCGAACGTCTCTCACTAGAAGCAGACGCGATAGCTACGCTGAACTCGCGCTGCAGGCCAGGCGAATTCTCCGCTGAATTCGCGAGAACTGGGAAACTGGTTCAAAACAGCATGGCACTTCAATCTCATGCGTCTTGCCGAAAGGAGGCGGGGAGTCAGTGGTCAAAGACGCTCATGACACCCGCGATCGTCCCTCGGCGAATCAGTTACGTTAGAAGCGCCGCTTTCTCACTACTGCCGGAGCCTGTAATTCTCAAAGCGACGCTCGTGTAGCGGACACGACCGCTTTGGCAAAGCAGATGCGCAGTGCAGGCGAAACCTACGCTTCTTCGTGAAGACTGAGTAAGTGACAACCGCCAGTACACGACAAAAACCTACGAATAAAAAATCGATCGGCCCTTGGTTTAGTTGCCAGATCGCTCACCTTCTACTTCTGGATAATAGATTTTAAATCCTGGTGATCTTTGAGGAAGTTTTTTTATGGTTCACCGGTTCCATCTGTTCCATCATTTCCACCAACATGCCGTGATTATCCATCCTTCAAATCATCTCGGATACGGCCAGGATGTTTTAGGTTATGGGGATCGCAATAAATATATAGAAGGTGGGATTAATAATGCTGACTTTCTCGGTGGCCCTTGCCTCGCAAAGCTTTAAGAAAACGACAGTACGTTGGTTAGCCAGCATCCGACACGACGTAGCCCGGAGAGCTGATAGCAAACAGAAATGTATTATGATATACTCACGTCCACGGAATGCAGGGACCATTGAATAATCAATCAATATCAGTGGCTGTAGGAAGGGTAGAAAAAATCTTTTACTTATTCTTCTCTTTTCTTCGCTAATGGCAGTCGCTTGCAGAGAATCACAGTCTGGGAGCCACAAAAGTCTTAACTCGACGACGCCCGTAGAAGACGCAAGACAGCGCCGAGAGGTATAGGATCCATGACGTAACCCCAAAGGAGAAATGCAGCGGCGGACATGAAGTCAAGGTTTCTCAAAGGAGAAATGATCCACCTAAATAAATTATTTCTCCACCAACGTAGAGTCTTTGAAGGTGAATGGACCGTTATCTCCAACCCCTCTTCTTGAAACATCGCTACAATACTATTTGCATTCATTCATGACACTGCGAAGTCGAATATTGGGAAGCTTAGTTCAAGTAAGATTTCCTTACAAGATAAGAAGCATTGAATAATTTTCTTTAAAAATGAACGAGGAGACTCTTGTAATATCTTGTGTACATTTTGTTAATTGATAAGACGTACAAGTACTTGTATGATCATTCTATTACTCTGTACACTAAGTTGATTCCAATCAGAATTGTTTAATGGCTTTTACATCCGTTTGAAATGTAGATCCGTAAGTTTGAATACCGTGCACACATCTGCGTATCTGGCACGTGTACGTTATATGAACAGCAATGGGGAATGATAGCACTCTAGGACAATGCGTTCATTTTCCAATACGTCTCAATTCTACGAAGAAGGGCGGAGCTTCCTCTATTAATAGACGCGGCTCTTCTAGAGGTGGGAAGTGCACGAGAGGGGAGAAGAGTGACCCACTGGGCACAGTTAGCAAACCTCTTGGCTTGAACCACAGCAAACAACAGCAAGAACAGCGCGTGTGCGTACACTTGCTTTGCACTTAATCATCGCTAAATTATGATCAGTAACTGTTTTCGTTTAATAAATTGTCGACATGATGTTTAGTAATTTTTTTCATTTAATAAATTGCCGACATTACGTTTAGTAATTACTATCGTATCGTATTTTATAGGTATTGTCGGTATTTTCTCTGTGATTTATATTTCCTTCGATTCCACTTTGGTTTCTATTTTCTCGCACGTGAATACAGTTAAGCGCGGGTTTATCTTCCGGAATATCTTTTCAATGAAATAATTAAAACTGTAATTGCCTTTACGAACATTTTGACTTTATTTTAGAAGGCTGTCTTATCATAGGATCGGTAATGTAGAAATCAAGAATCTATTACAATTTAGTAATCTTGGATACTATTGATTTACATTCTTCAATACAAAGAGAGACGAGCCGTCGAAAACGAATCAGCAAATTAATAACAATATCAGTAAAATAGACAACAATACAGTTCTTCCTACAACAATAATTACTATACATTCTCATTTTTAGATTTAACTCAACAGTGAGCATTAAACCTGTATCTAATACAGGTTTATGCGCACAAACGTTCAGTATACGATCAACCACGAACCAGTACCCCGAAAAAAATCAGGAGCTGACAGGTTTCGTTTTTGACCATTTTCCTTGTGGCTTTCAGGCCATGTAGAGTAGATTGTTGTACATTTAAATTGTACATGTATATTTAACCATTCGGGCAAAAAGGTCGAATAAAAACTAAAGGGGTGTTGGTTTCGTATATTTTTTTCTTAGTGAAGTTATTCTTTAATCCTTAGGTAATGGTTACAAAAACAATTTCTGGGTCTACACATGCAGAGTGTGGTCCTCTAATTCCCGTTCTATGAAGATCCCATATTCGCTACAAGTAGACGAAAATGAATAATTAGAAGCAGTAAGCGAAGAAACAGAAGAAGAAAAATACTTTTTTTGTTGTTGTTGTTTAAAGTCGCAACAACTACTAGGTCATTAGCGACCACTATTGGATGTAACGTTATGGTATGAGGATGAAACGATATGGTGATGACAGGGGATCAAAGGACGAACACATACAACCATACCCGAGGCGGGACTCGAATCCGCGACTTCACGGTCCAAGATCACTACGGCACTACTGCTTTAGCGATCTCGGCCACGGGGCCGACAAAAATACATTTTTTTGTTCAACGACTACACTTTTAATACGAACTTCATGTTGATGTCTTCAAGGGCGACCGGGGCGCGCGTGGTGTCCCGCAGGAGCCCGCCGCGTCGGAGGTCCAGCGCGTGGAAGTTAGACAGAAGCCAATTGCGCAGCCCGAGACGCGCGTTGCCCCAGGCGCGGCCCCGCGCGGGCCGGCCGCCCGGCCTGCCTGCCTGCCCACTGGGGGGGGGGGGGGGCGCCGAGCGGAAGCAGGGCGGCCGACGCATTAAACTGACGCCGACCAGACTTCGGAAGTAACGATTTTCCATCACGGCGCCAAGGGCAGGCCGCGCGCAGGCCGGCAATTTGATAATGGACCTGCCGGCGCCTGTTAGAGCAGTCCTCGTGGCCCAGGCGGCGCTACTCCTCTCGCGTTGCGGGGCTGGTGTGTGTCGGAAAGCCACGAATTCAAGCGAAGCGAGTCCAGCGAAGAAGTTCAGATCTGCATTAGGGGACACTAGAAAAATTGCAAAATGTGTGTTCATATGATTTAATGTGTTTCTTTCAAGATTGCTTCGAGAGCGCGGACAGAAAATAATTAATTTCCCGAGAGTGAACATTTTTGTCACAGGTATTTTAAATTTATTTTCTGAAATCTGACTTGTTAAGAGTGGCAGTTTTCTTGAATTTTATCCTCAGTTCGTACCGCTTCATATTACAGTTGCAGAAATGTTACATATTAATAAATGCTGAAGTATTTATATTAATATATTTTTAAAATGTTCTAGGTTCATGTAAAGTACTCCTAAATATTCAGTTACTTTTCAAATTCAAGGGAATGCGACATCAGCCAGGTCGATTGAGAAATATACACTATACAATACAATATGACTATACAACTATACAATATGATGAAAATTCTGTTTAGGTGTTAGTGTTGTTCACATACAGTCCGAGAAGGACGGACAAACACACAGGCAAACGGATAGATAAATGACAAACCGATGGACGGACGAACGAACGGACGAGCAGACATGCGGACGACCAACCAAACGTTCTGAAGAAAAAAAAATGTAACGACGGCCCTGAAGCCTTAGCAAAAAAACAAATCCACATTTTGCATCGTCTTGTGCGTGTTCTTCTGTCAAACAATCGGTACTTCTCCTGTCGTCTAACATAACTTCCCCTACTACACATTGCAGCATTCGAGAAAGTAAAACCCGTCCCCTGGGACGGGGGCGCGCCCTATAAGAGCAGAGGAGTGCAGTTGCCCTGCGACCGCCTTCCGCCCGAGGGCTTTCCATCCCGCGCCTTCGTTACCGGTTAATCACTCGCCGCCCGCGTCGCCTCGGGCGGCGCAGATTGGTTGCAGATGAGGGGCGGCTCATCACCACGCTTCGTTTGGGGCGCAACGAGCTCAGCGCTGGCCGACTCACCTCGCCCCGCCGCACCCCGCGCCGACCGGGCCATCTATGTTTTATTCGTTCGTTCCATTCCCATGCCCTCTCTTCACTCCGTGCCGACCTGACGCACCAGCCAAAGGAACTCAAAGGCACATTTGATTTTTGATCTCTTTACGTAATATTTAGGGAAACTTTGTTGACATAATTATATTTAGTGAGAAAATTTTCGTCTCAATGTGACTTTGGGATATTTTTTAAAGACGTTTTTCTTATTTGTTTTTTTTGGGAGAGTAAATAAAGAAGTAGTTCACTTACCAATTGAAACGGCCAAACGACATCCATGAAATCGTGCTGCAATATTAGGTGTGATTAATTTTTATCCCAGAGAGATTTTGGTACGTTAAGCGCCGTTTACACGAGTACAGCCTGCTGGTCGACTGTCACGACAGTTCTTTGAACAGCAACTGGCGACGCTTAAAACCCTGCTGTCACCATCTAGGCACATTCGTATAACATGAGTTACTCTGACCCCAATACTACGACTTTTGATCATAATTGGAATGGATGAATGATTTGAAGGTTGTGGTAGTATGAAGATACGATTTGAATGATGATAAGGTGATGGTAGAATGAGAGGCAGGTGGGAAGCGAGAGAAGAGGAAAAGAAGACAACCTATCGCGAACTCCCTAAGCCAACCACAAATTTCACACAGACCGGCTGGGATTTGAATCTCGGTCCCAAAGGGGAAAGACGAGCGGCCTGCTTCGCGAGTCGACCTCAGTTCGTAGGACAAAGAGCTGACCAGCCCCAATTGCCGGGTGCGCTTCCAGTTTCAAGACAGGACAGGAGAGAGAATGTAGGTGCCGAGGAACTCAACAGAAGTAGTGGAGAAGATAATAGCCTTACGTAACTATATTGACATTACACAAGACATATTACAAGAGACTGGGAGAGGTGGCTCAGAGCAACTGATGTCAGTGCAGTGCCTCTGGCTGGGAAGTCATATGTTCAAGTACCAACGGTTGCAGGATTTTCGACACTAGCTTGACAGCTAGGTCGAATCCAGTCGCTTTCTGAAGTAGACATCTAGCAGCCGGCTCTTCTGATCGGTAGTTTTCTGTGGTTTCTCCGATCAACACCAGGCGAATGCCGGAGCAGTACCCTAACAGAAGGGCTACGAGCCACGGACCTCGCGCGGTCTTTTCTTCCTCTTCCTTGTCTTATCCTCACCCCTTAATTACGCACACTTGCACTAACATGCACCACTATCACACATGCCGAGAGATCGATCGGGAGTTTAGAGTTTGTCCCGAATGGGGCGGTGCCCCGCTGGTGGGATACCAGGTAGGTGAAAACCACGCTCGCCGATAGTAGGTCGGCGCGAGATCTCGGTATCCAGCGGGGGAAGATCACCGCCATCTCCCGAGGAAAAAGCAGACACTACACTGACGTGACTAATGGCCTTAGCCGTTAACGCGCACGGAATCACTAACAATCAATCAATAATCGAAGTGATATCAAAATTCGGCGAAAGCTCTCATACTACGACCTTTTATTTACCGCTCCAACATGTCCTTAAAGAAACAAAACTTTGTTCGTTCATTTTCAATTATCATGTATGATGCAATTTTGTTCTCTCGCAGACAGCGCAATTTTGTTCTGGAAAACGTCCCTGACCTCACACGCTTCAAGAAATCCATCCCTTTGAAGACAAGTTAAGAAGACAGGTATTACACTGTCAAGGTGTTCCTGTGTTGCGCTGCGCCTGTCTCCAGATTAGCTTTTCTTCGCTCACGGCAATCCCAGCTCTACCTGTTAGCGCCATCCGAGTACTTGCATTCTGTCCTCGCTTCGTTTTATTCACTCGCTCGCATATCGTCTCTTCCATCCCTAGCCCACTCCAGTTTACTCATTCTTCATCTCCTTCCATTTCTATCCTTAAATCTGTCAGGTTCTTCTCAAACAAATGAACACGGAATGCAGGGTAACAGATTTAACATACTCTCTCATCAACCATTTCTTTCCGTATGTAATCTCGACTGAGATTTTAAACAATAATTGAATTGAAAATATAGTTCGGTAATTTATATTCAAATATGCAGCTCTTTCAAACCCTTGAAAATTGATAAATTAAAAATTAATAGCATTTTACTTTCAAAATAGTTTAACTTAAATTAATCTAACCTACGGGAGTTGGGGAGGCATTTAAGAATTAGGCAACCCGCCATACACAATGAAGATCCTCAAGATGATTTCACCCCCCGTGATTTCACCCCAAGAAAATATTCACCCTTGAACCTCCACAAGAAAGCGAATGTCAAGGCATTACATGACTGGCAGAGAATATGGCACCCGTGTTCTTGAAGTGTGTTGAATCAACAGATGCGTTTCCCTCACTAATCTCCCCATGTATGTCTCGTCTTCAGATAATTCTGAAGCAAAAAGAAACAGTACGATGGACCAAGTCTCCTAGTTCGATTTATTAGTTGTTCCTTTTTTAGAAATACAATGTAAAGAAATAGCATATATATTATTGCTGAAGACGTGTAACTCAAAACCACTTCGGTCATATTAATTGGAATCGCCGTACAAAAATGTTGAAATAAATGTTAAGAACTGTTTTTTTAACCTCAGCACACACAGCAAACTCAAAATTTATTTTATGAACATCTTCCACACAGAGGTACAATGAATCTTTTATTTTTTTCTTTTATGGTATAGCTTGTTATTGCCTTCGGTACGGAGTTCGATGTATGCTGCATAACGTATATGGATCGAGAGGACCGTGAGGGAAATATACACGTAAAAATAGTTGAATGATGTTACATGTTCCTTTATGGAGGGAATTATGAAAGAAAATTATGAGAGGGAAAAAAGAGAAGACAAATCGAGTCAAGTTAACATACAGTTAACTCGGACCAAAGGCTCTCGCGCGTTTTGTCCCCGCCCAATCATTAGAACACTTATAACGCCCATGGTGCTTAAATAATTATCATTTCTGTCTCCTATTTTAATTGGATGGTACTGTTTGTAGAGTTGCACCTTAACATCTCGATCAGAGAAAAGAATTATAATAATGCAAGTTTTGTATAAAAGATCACAAGATTGCTTTTTCAAGTGAAATCTAACTAAAGATCATGAATCATTAAGATTTCTCTTAGGTCTCTTTTTGAAGTTCTAAGTGAAATACATGTTTACTGAAGACGATTAAGAGAAGATTCTAGAGCAAACTTCATATTTTACGCATTTGCAAAACCCATTAGTCATTATGAGAACAAGTACTAGAAAACTTCTAAGATTGCGTTCTCTGATGCTATTAATCACTTCAGAAACAAAGGTTTTAATTATACGAAGGAAGATTGTAAATATTTAGTGATCGCAGACTACGAAGGCAAGGCAACAAGATGTGTATCGAGAGGAAAGTGAATAAGAATAAATGATATGTGTGCTCTGTACCAGAAAGAAAACCACTGAAGATTGATACCTTCAGCTGGCAATAGCAATTATAGATGAAACTCACGTTAATTTCTAAATTGTAATTTATTGATTGTGATCTACTACTAGCGAACAAAGAGGTGAAAAAACCCGTTCTGCTCTCTTTGTTTCTTATGTTTTTGCAATACACAATATAATCTATTCTTCATTTGGTTAGTAGAGCCGTTTAAGTCAGACCATTAGTCCGAAGTCAATTGAACAAAAAATTAACGGAAGAACACGTTAATTTAATTATAGAAAAGTAGTTGATTCGTCTTACAGGACATGATGAACATTTATGTCGTGCATCACTAGACGTAAATTGTGGACAGTGTGTACTCCACAACACTTATCCGGGTTAATACCTTTAAAATAAAATATGAGAAGTATATTTCAGTGTTACAAGATCTGTAACAAAATTAGTTCGTGTTCACAAAAGGAAATCGAAACAATGCAATATAAAATCTAATTTCTGAATGACGGATCAGTAAGAACAGCCTTAAGATGGTCTTTAGAGTGTCAACTTTCCTAGAAGAAAACCTCAGGATTCACGCAATCATTCTGATCCGCTTTCCTAAAAAACCGCATGGAAGTTTAACAGGTAAAACCCATGAGTTTTACCCGTTCGGTTAATCAATGAAAATAGAATGATTGCACGTGTTTGTCTTCTCGGGCAAATACGAGCGTTAATGTCCATAATCTGATGAGCAAAATTGTGGAACAGCCTACTTCTGACATTTTTCGGAATTCGAGCTCACTTTTGCCCGCATCCTCAAGGTCGGTGCTCTTAACCCTGTTCCGATTTGGACTTTTACAGGACGCAGCGTTACCTAGACGGACCCACACGTTCGCCTACGCAAAGATGAACATTGGATAGAACGGGTAGGGGAGGGGGGAGGGAGATCGAGACAGTACATTGCCGAGCTGAGAATACCCCCGCATATCCCCAGAGGGGCCAAATGGGGAGTCCATAGGCGATTTCGGGAAACGGTTAAAGACGTGACGCGCAAACATGGGCCCACAAAGTCTCTAAAGAGCACGAGCGTGTTTGAGGTCATTTACGAGTCGATTAAAAGTGCTGGAATGGAAGCAAACAAGAGGAACAAGAGGAAAACACTAAAAAGGTGGAATGAAGGCGCTGAAATGGGTGGCGGTGCTAGCGAGAGTTGCATTTGCTCTCCTCAATGCCTTTGCCTCGGCTTGGAGGACGTCTCGGGTGGGACCATAGTGCGGGGAAATGAGGGGAAGAGGGAAAAGAAAAGGAGACAGGGAAGGGAACCGCGTCTTTCCGTAGAATTGCAGACTAGAATGTCTGACGTTATGAAAACGCTACGCTCACAAATTTCAAGTATCGTGCCGAAGAACCAATCACTAATTTATCTGATTAATCACAATCTGTGGTAAAATTGCTCTGCCGATGATTTCGCAAATTTTGCGAGTTACGTATGCAGACGGTGAATGGTTCGATATTAGTTCTCTAGAGCAATAAGATCCTTGAAGGTTGTGAGCTGACATCCACGTACTTGCAGTACTGCCTGAGTCTTTTCTAGATCAGGAAGAAGGCAAGGTCGCTGGCCCTAAGAATGGGAGTGGGGAGAAAATGGGAAAGAAAAGGATTCTGTGAGGGCGATAGGTCGTGATTTTTCTTGATGCTTCGGCGACCACTTCGATTTGATGAAGAGGAAAACACTAAAAAGGTGGAACAGAGTTACCGGCGAATTCTGATTCAGGCAATGAGAAGTTCCGACACAGATGTCAAAAACTCCCACCGTTGAGCCTCTAACCTAGATTTTCCCAGCGTACAAAGCTTCAGTCGCGGGCTCTTAACCACACACACTAAAGCGGCAGACCCGCAATTAAACATTCTGATTAAAATGTCTAGTAAGAATTCATCACAAGTTTACACAAACGAAACGAAAAACAAAATTATATTTTACTAGGATCAGGTAACACACGCAGATATTCTCGTAAGGCAAAAACATATATGTAGAGAGAGTACAATGTGTTGAAAGTTTGGAACAGGAAAGATTGGAACTGTGAAAGCAACCTTCACGCACCCAAAGAAAAAAACGGATTGATTGTTTAGTGTTATTAAGCATGTGGACTTCACGCTGGAACGGGAAATCCAGCGCGGAGCTACACATCGGGGTGGCGGGGTTTTCCCCTCTAGGAACGTCCCTCCAGTGAGGCATCGCGCCAGCCGGGGCGATCTCTAAGCTCTGGTCTTGTAATCCTGACATTTGTGTAACACGTGGGGAAATGACGGTGACAAAAACGGAGGCAAAGACGGAGAATGAAACGGTGGCAAAAATGAAGTTAAAAAGGAGAGTAAGAAGAACGTACGCGCAGGTTTCCGTGGCCGGAGTCAGTATCTACTTGACTGCCCTGAAGACGCCGCGTTCTAGACACAGATGCCAACGTTTCTGCTGGCACGCTGCGACCTTCTGCCCTGCGAACATGTCGCCCTGAGGAAGGTCGCAGCGTGACGGCCGAAACGTTGGCATCTGCACCCAGGACGCGGAGTCCTTCGGACAGCCAAGTATACAAGGGTAAGGCAGACACGAAGAAAAAAAAAGGAAATGGTAGAGAAGAAGCACGATCTTCCGAAAGAAGAGTGGGGCGAGGGCGGCCGGGCGGGGTCGCTGTTCGGAGCGAGGTCCGGGCGCCGCCCCGCGGCCGAACGAAGGAGTGACGTATCGGCAGACGCATCGCGGCGGTAGCGGCGATAAGAGCGAGATATCGCTCGTCGCCGCGCAGCCCAATTAGGCGCTCATTAGCCGCGATTTAATGAGCGCAGCGGGGGCGCGGAGCGGGGCGGGGCAGGCCGACATACCGGCGCGGCCGCGTGCCCTCCGCATAATGAAGCGGCCGGCCGGATGCGCCGCCCCCGCGCACTTCCGCCCGTCCAGCCCCGCCTCTCCCCGCGCCGCCTCTGGCGGCCGAAGCCCTCTCTGCACAAAGCGGGCGATGGATTGCGGCCGCCGCCTGCACTGGGCAAATTCTCCAGCAGTTATTCTGGTAGCACGCAACTATCCAAGAAGTCTACAACTCAAACCTCAATTACTCTTTATCATCGACGTTTCGAGTTCATCAATACCTCGACTTCATCAACATCCCGGATTTATCAATATTTAGAATTTATCAATATCTCCCCAATTTGACAACATCCCGAATTTGACAACATCCCGAATTTGACAACATCCCGAATTTGACAACATCCCGAATTTGACAACATCCCGAATTTGACAATATCCCGAATTTGACAACATCCCGAATTTGACAACATCCCGAATTTGACAATATCCCGAATTTGACAACATCCCGAATTTGACAACATCCCGAATTTGACAATATTCCGAATTTGACAATATCCCGAATTTGACAATATCCCGAATTTGACAATATCCCGAATTTGACAATATCCCGAATTTGACAATATCCCGAATTTGACAATATCCCGAATTTGACAATATCCCGAATTTGACAATATCCCGAATTTGACAATATCCCGAATTTGACAATATCCCGAATTTGACAATATCCTGAATTTGACAATATCCCGAATTTGACAATATTCCGAATTTGACAATATCCCGATCTTCTCAATCTATTTTGTTCATCCCCTTCGTCTTCTCAATACTTGCCTCTTTAATTTTTCTCGAGTCGGATTTCACGAATAAAGGATCTCGATAACTCCAACTTTAGCTGGTATCTGGACGCAAGCTTTAATGTGATTTCTTCCTTCGTACTGAATAACGAAATGCAGAGGGAGCGTTGGCATGCATTTGCTAGATTTAATTGTTCAAGAGTTGATTAAAACAGTTTGGAATTTTGTCGTATCGAATCAAGAAAATATGTTTTATAAGAACGTGTTACCCACTGTCCCCATTCGCTAAAATGTAATGTGCGGAGTCTCCATACAAGTCATGGTCAAAGGCCACATGGAGATTAGAGAACGCTTTGCCACGCTGCCATCGCAAAAGACGCAATTTTTGAAGACCTGTCTGACTTTTTTTTTTTGGATTGAAGTACTTTTCATGAAAATTACAACTGTTAATTTTCTTGTGATTGTTAGATATTACTGCCTTAACTTCATAATCTATATTTTAAATAGAGTACAGTGAAAAGCGGTACTGTGAGTCAATTTAAGCTTTCAAAGTTTTGAATTTGAGCTTTCTCGTATTATTTCTATTAGGTAATACGGACATCTACGTATCAAAATGTTCCGTAAATCAAAACTATTTCTTTTCCCTTTACATTAAGATATGGAGATGATACTGTAATTGACACATGACTGATAAGAAAGCACATTAGAAAAAGAAACAATATGTAAGTTTTTCTTTCGGTGGTTTCTTATAGTATCTAAGACAAATGTTTAGGATTTGAGCCTTAATAGTGTTCCAATTTCTGATTTGTTTTCATGACGACAAGCAATGAAGCTCCTTTGCTTTTTAGAAGGGGAAGGCAAGTGTTTTTCCCCAAGGCGTAAAGTGGAGGAAAAGGCCCCACCTGTGTTGAAGACTATTGACTTCTTACACTTCGAAAGCTTAATACACTCACATCAGGCGAGGTAGGCTAGTTTCAATCACGATATCCAATTTAACTGAAAACTTCACCGGAGGGTTTCCAGAGCGCACTTCGTAAGTGAGATAGAAAAACTTCCATGCCACCAAATTTCGAATCTCACTCTGGTTGATGAAGTTTAACAAGATGGTGCAGCTTTACTTCTATACTGCACAAGAACTTTTGTGGCAATAAACACGCCAATCCGTATGTTTCCCACAAGACACATTTCATTGCACTGATCAGATTATGAGTACATTAAAAATCCAGAGAGTCCGTTCATGATAAAACATAGAAGTCAGATTGAAGGCGGTAGATGCAGTATGGAACACTGGGGGGTAGGGAGAGCTGGAACGAAGTGATGAGAATCATTCAAAGTACTTTCAGCACTAGTTGTTTTTTTTTTTTTTTTTTATATATAACACATTTATTTATCTAGAAGAAGTACATCGTTCAGTGTATAATCACTTTACAAATGTTTTGCTTTGGCTTATACTAGTTAAAATATCTAAGCTAACTTATCCTAAACATTGAAGAGGATACTCTAGGGGAGAACCTCGAGGTTAATTGTCTTGGTTGGCTAAGATTTTTAGAAAGGCCTCAAATGGGAATCTATTTTTTATTCGAGTGTAAGAGGGATTTTTTGCTAATTTGAAGTGGGATGCTGCTGGTATGTCTGCTAGGTTTTGGTAGAAATTGTGCGATATATGGGCTATTTGGTTTATTATTGTATTCATGTTTAGTTCGGAATGAAGTTGTTTATTACTTATAAACCAGGGGGCATTTGTAATTAATCTGATGAATTTGTTTTGAACTATTTGGAATTTATTCACATGTGTGGGGGCTGCATTTGTCCATACTGGGCATGCGTAGAGCATTAGTGGTCTTATCATAGTTTTATATAATATTGTAGAGTTTGTCAATGAGAGGGATTTGTGTTTGTTGATTAGTGGTCGGAGTTGGAATAATTTATTTCTTGCATGTTTAACTTTGATGTCAATATGGGATTTCCATGTTAATTTTGTGTCGAGGTAAAGTCCTAAATATTTTATGGGTTGTGAAGGTGGAGTCCAGGTGATAGGGGAGTTGTTTATTACTAACGGAGGGGGGAATGTAAATTTTCTGAATGAGAAGATTTTTGCTGTTGTTTTGTCAGGATTAAGTTGAATTTTCCAGATGTTTGCCCAGGTTTCAATTTTATTTAAGTGGTTTTGGATTTCTGATCGAAGGTTATTTAATGAGTATCCTGAGGCAAATAGGGCTGTATCGTCTGCAAATTGAGCAATGTTGGAATCTGTTGATGAAGGAATGTCTGAGATGTATATGTTGAATAATGTCGGTGATAATGGGGAGCCTTGTGGGACGCCTGCTTTGATAATATGGGGAGTGGAGTGGTGATTGTTGACTATTACTGAGAATGTACGGTCTGTAAGGAAACTTCTGATGACATGAATTATATAAGTTGGAGTTCCAGCTTTTATTAGTTTGTAGATAAGGGCCGGGTGCCAGATTCTGTCAAAAGCTTGCGTGATGTCCAGGAATGTGGATATTGTATGTTGCTTTTTCTGAAATGCAGTATGGATGTGTTCTGTTATTCTAAGTAGTTGGTGGGCAGTTGAGTGGTGAGCAATGAATCCGAATTGATGTTTGGGAATTATGTTTATGTTTTGAAGATGCTGGTTTAATCTGGCAAGGATTAGTTTTTCGAATATTGGCAATAACGGGGAGTAGACTGATGGGCCGGTAACTGTCAACTTTGGAGTGATTTTTGTTTGGTTTCGGAATAGGGTGGATTATTGAATGTTTCCAAGTTTGGGGGAAGTATCCAGTTCTTAAAATTGAATTATAAATATTGTTTAGGAAGGCTAAGGCTGACGGTGGGAGATTCTTTAAGATTATTGAACTGATTTTGTCGTGCCCGGGGGCTTTCTTATTTGGTAGTTTCTGAATAAGTGTTTTTATTTCGCGGGGGGAGATGTATTTTATTCTATGGGGTATGTTAAAGATGGGGGAAGAGGCTATTTGAAGGATTTCGGGGTGCTTGGTGTGAAAAGGAGAATTATTGGGCGTAAAAGTATTTTGGAAATGCTTTGCTAAGGCTTCTGCTTTGGCGCTAGGAGAGTGTATTTTTCCTGTGTTAGTTGATAGAGGTGGAATTGAATTGGTTTTTTTCAGTATTTTTTTAGTAAATTGCCATAGAGAGTTATTTCTTACGTTTAGAGATTGTAATAGGGTAGTGTATTGGTGCTGTCTGTAAGTGTACAAAACCCGTTTGCAAATGTTATTTAAGTGATTGTATTCTTTTTTGATAGATGGTATTCTTAATGAGTTCCAGAGTCTTCTGGTTTTATTTTTTAATTTAATTAGTTGGATTATTTGAGTAGGTAGAGGTTTTCTTACTTTAGTATTAGGGTCCAGAATTTTGTTTTTTTGTAATTTGTTTATTTCTTTAATTATTGTATTGTTGAATGTTGATATTGCGTCGTCAATGTCTGTTGGAGATTTTAATGTTTTAAACGGAGGGATTGAGATGTTTATATTTCTGTTAAATGATTTCCAATTTATATTAAGTGTGTTTAGAGATAGCGAGGAGAGAGGATTTGGAGGGGGAACTGGCAGTCGGGTAGAGATAATGACTGGGATGTGATCAGAGTCCAATTCATGGTATGTATGTGAATTTAGTTGGGAACTGAAATTTGTGAGTGCTATGTCGAGGATGTCTGGATTTTTTGTGAATCAAAGGGATAGTGGGTAGGATCTGGGGGGGCAATAATATAGAAGGGTATTTGTGATTGTAATTTATGTAGGAAGTTGCCTGCCGAGTTGGAGACTCTGCATCCCCATGAGTGATGTTTAGCATTGAGGTCTCCTATGATGATTGTTGGGGTGGGTAATTGCAACAATGTGGATATGTTGATATTGTTTATTTTAATTTTGGGAGGTTTGTATGCTGTTATTACGTTGAGGTCAATCTTATTATTTAATGGAATTTTAATTGCTATTGTTTCGAGGTCGGGGGTGGGCGGTGGGATGAACTGATAATGTGGGACGTTTTGTTTGATTAATATTAGGACACCTCCTCCTTGATCATTTTCTCTGTCAGATCTATATGTATTGAAACCTGGAATTGAAAAGTTCATTGAACTATTGAGGCGAGTTTCTGTTATGCAAGCTATATCTACTGATTTTTGTTGGATGAAATGATTTAGTTCGGTTTTTTTATTTGAGATACTGTTTGAGTTCCAATTGAGGATGATAAAGTTTTTAAGGGGAAGATTGGCCATAATTGTTACTTAAATACGATGTTATTGAGTTCTGTATGCTTTGTATTATTGTTGGAATTATTGAGGATATGATACTTGATATGTAGTTAGTTATTGAGTGAATTATATTCTGTAGAGTTGGAGTGAAAGTATTGTTGTTTGTGGAGTGATTGTTGTTAGTTGGATTAAATGTTTGGTTTGTGGTAGTGTTAGAACGGGGTGGCTGGGTTTGGTTGTTATGGTTTAATTGAGTGAAATGTGGGATTTCTCTTACTTGTGGAAGTGAAGGAAAGTTTGATAGATTAAATGAAGGTGCTGGAGTAGGTAAAGAATTTTCTATGATTCTCTGAGATATAATATTTTGCCTTTTGTCTATTAATTTTTGATAATAAGGACATTCATTAGATCGAAGGTCTCCCCTATGGGCTCCATTACAGAGTTTACATTTTAGATTATTATTTTTAGTGGGGCATTGCGCAGTGAAGTGGTCTTTGGCACAAAACGCGCACGAAATGTTGTAATTACAATGATTACGTGTATGACCGAAGTCTAAGCATCTTAAGCACTGAATTGGACCTTTTGCTTTCTTTCTTTTTTCTGGTTTAACTATTGAATTGCACACGTTATTTATTTGGAGGACGGATTCTATTTTGTCTTTACCACTAAACTCCACTGCTACCACTGGAATTGGGACATTGTCTTTCATTAGTCTAGTTACTTTGATGACTGACTGATATTGGGATTTTATGTCTGTTAAAATTTCTTCTTCTGTAATTGATGGATGGATATTTTTTATCACTATTGAAAATTTTTTACAAGAGGGGTCACTATAAGTATGAAATTGTTTGTTAGTTTCAATAAAATGTTTTACAGCACTGCGGAAATCTTGTGGTCCGGAATTGAATTTTAATTTTGTTGGTCTTGAATTCTGTTGTGAAATTATTAGATATTTTATTTTTAATTTCGCAAATAAGTTCGGCATGATTGCTTGTGGCGGTGACAAAAATTGGCGGAATTTTCTTTGGATCAGATGATTCTTCAGGCAATTGTTCATTAAGAAAGCCAAATCTATTGGAAATTTTTACGTTGTAGAGATTCTGGAGGTCTGAGTTATTATTATGATGGATGTTACCTTGCGTTGCCGCGCGTTTGCTGTCACCTTCTTCGCAGTTCTCTATCGGTCTTTTACCGACTAGAGTCCCAGCGGGCGCCTGGTTGGAGGTTGACGGGATGCCAGATGATAAAGCAGAGGGGCTGGTGTCCATCGGTGATGTGGTAGGGGGCGTTTGATACGCACCCATTTGGAAGTTGCTGGATTGATCTGCCGAGTGAGATTCCATATTGCTGGTTGGCAAGGGTGTTGCTTCACCGTTTAATGTGATTAGGGCCGCACTAATTAACTCCCGTGTGATGACATTGTTTTCGTTGCTCATGAATGAGAGTAACGAACGATTGATGAACGCACTGCACTCACTAGTTTTGAATAACTTCGATGCACTGAATGAGTAGCACTTTGGATAGTTTAAACACAATTAATACTTGACTGGACGGACGAAACACTAGACAAATACTGAAGTCCGACCGAGACTGGTCTGGCCTTACTCGGCGCGGAGCGATAGTAGCTGCTGATAGCGGAGCGACTGCTCTGGCCTGCAGCTGAAGCGAAAGTGTGCAGCTGAAGCGAAAGTGAGCAGCACTAGTTGTGTTCGTCTCCATGTATCTATAATAAGATCGCAGGTTCGGGTTTATTTCAAAGAGATAAGACTGAAGTTTAGATCTGAACAAATGAAAGTGATCTGAGCAAGGACAGCCAAGTTAATTCAACACACAGTAATAATAACGAGGTTGTTAATAATGGGCTTAAATTCATGTTTTAAGATGTTGAGAACTTCAGACACATTAACCAAGGCAGAGGCAATCCTCTGAGACATCTGAACAAATAGGTAACTCAAGAATTGTGCTTTAATACTAGCGAGAATATTTTATAGCACAAAATACTATATTTAAACAACCAGTATTTAAACAATAAAAATCAGAGAATGAATCCACAGAGAGAGAATGGATGTGAAGTTCGAGAAACAACACTTGTATAAAGTGGTGAAATGACGCAGACAATATCTGAAAAAGCGACATTCAGACAACACAACGGAATTTATACCAGGTTATATCAGATCAATGGAATAATATTATAAATATAAGAGAGAAAAACGAGATATTAAAAACTACCCAGAAACGCATAAAATAAAAGTTCTTGAGATTTAAAGTTACGATCTTCAGAGAGAGAACATCATTCAATTTTGGGTAAAGAACGAACACTTCTTAAAATGTACGCCGAAAGTCGCTCAAGAGAAAATGCAAAACAAGCCGACTGATTTACACCAATTTATTGTTACCTTGAAAGGCAAAATTAGGCCAAAAATACATTCCATAAATCTACCACTCTCCCAACACGATTTCAAAAGCAATAATTTATGCTTCCGTTGCATGAAAAATGCGCCATTTACTTAACCTAATGGATAACAAGCTGCGGTCCCGTTCCCTCGCCTTGCGGCGGGCGGCGGGGCGCGCGGTGCGTTGCGAAAGCGAGCCAGGAGCCGGGAACTGAAATATTCGGGCGCCGGCGGAAAATCGTTAATCCGCTAACGCGTTTCCAACCAGACGCCCGCCCGCCCGCCAGCTTCTGCGGCCGTTTCCGACTGGTTATGCATATTCGAAGGCGCGGCCAGACGCGCAAGCGGCAGCGCCTAATCGCGCGACGCGGCGACTAAGATGAGAATGTGCTCCACTCTCAGGGGTCGCTTTCGATCGCTTTAGCCTTCGGATGGCACAGGCACAATGAGAGAGTAGCCTTCCGCGGCCGGAGTAAGTACAATATCCGGGAGACGCGGCGTCTCCCGGATAGCCAAGTAAGTACATGCACAATAAGTATTTTTTCTTCTTTTCACAAGGGTCCTGGTTCGATTCCCGGCAGGGACAAGAGATAATTTATCTTCTTCTGATGTTGCAGAGGAAGAAATATCTTGTTATACTCGTACAAGGTACGGGGAGAATATTTACCATGCTTATTTCTGCCTCTTTATTTAAGATACCTTTATTATGTCAGTGGGCAATGATAAACGCGAATTTTGGTTCCTTAATCTGCTGATTCAGAAGTAAGACATAAATTAAAAATAAATAAAAGTTGCTTAACCTTCCAGCGGGCGCGCTGTCGTAAATTTTACGACAATAGCAGATTTTTTTTGTTTTGCTGTCAACTCATTGTTGTCAAAGACTTCTGCGTTCTTGGTATTCCTTGCAGGTATCTTTAGTGATGCATTCCTGCAGTCACTGTTTAGTTTGCACGCTATATTAAGTTTTGTAACGGTCTATTCGGGATAAGTGCATAGTGACTTAAACTTTACGCTGCGCGCCGGCTGTTGTTCTAAAATATTGTATAATAATTTGGCCTAATCGAAATTTTCTGTAAAATGTCCAGATAAAGAATTCATGTGAACGAAAATCATAATATTCTTCAAGAGCTCTCTGATCGGAAGATCATGAATTAGGTAGTGACAGTAAATGAATGTTGAAAATATAGACGAACATCAGAACGATACTGGATCGGAACAAGATCTTTTTGATATTAAATACGAACGTTTATCAACGGATATATTTTTTGGTAGTAAATATCATTTTTAGATATTATAATGCGAGATAAAATTCCATTGTTCTATAATTTCTTTGATTTTTTCCAGAGTCATTGAATGTCGCAAAATTTACGACACGCGCCTGCTGGTGTGAACATTTTACGCGCGCCCGCTGGAAGGTTAAAGATTAAGCATTGTAAGCAAATGAATTATATAGGATTGACAGAGATAACGCTGGCTTCTCTCATTATCATTTTTCAAGCATTGGGTTTTGCTTTTGAAAGCATCGTCTGCCCCCTCTCCCATCTTGTAATATATCTCTCAATATGTACCAAAGAGCTTATATTCCCAGAAATGAAAGGCCTTTTTGTTTGGTTGAGTCATAAGAAGGGTGTTATCCATCAGTCCCTATGTAGTTCAATACTTTCTTCTATCTTAGAAGCCTCTGGAACGCATTTTGAAGTTAAACATTTGTATTTGTTCTACACAGATTTATTGTAAAACGGAATTTTAAATTGCAGACTGGTACTCTTTCTTATCCAGCTAAACCTCTAAAAAATGCTGGCTGATTTGAATCCACATCGTATTTTCTTTTCATTGCCCAAAACTCACTTGCTTACACAATTTATTGGAACAGATATCAATTCTAAAATTTTAATAGTGTATCCTTCCCCACTAACTTTCCCATTTGCTAGTTATACTACTAATAATTATTTTTACTCTACTTTTTTCACCGAAATAGCTTTCTATTGACTGTATTAATCTCTGACACAACGTCCTAAGAACTCTAATAAATAAAATAAGCAAATTACTGACAACCACGAGTTTCCTGTCACCACCACAGGCTAAGGCCTGAATTTAGCGTTCGAAGATCTTAAAGCTGGCGCGGATACTAAGTTCGCGAGTTATTGAGGACAGTCAGTGAATTAATTTGGCACTTTTAAGGAGCTTTATATGAAGATGAACGAGGTCTTCGTCAATTATAAATTTTGAAAATCAACTTAGGTTTTTGCGAATCCAATGGTGCTTTTTTATCGACAAAAGTGAGCATTTGCTTGTGAGCCCCGGTCGCCATTAAAATACATTTTTTCAGTAAATATCAACTCACCATGACATATCATGTTCAGTACGCATATCTAATTGCAGAAATGAAACTGGGGACAGTAATATTAATGGGAGAAAAAAGCAGAACAATGAGAGAAAGTTGAGATACTCTCATTATCGCTTACACTAAAATTACTGGAACATGAAAATAATTGCATAAAGGAAGTGTGCGGTTTGAATGCCTTAGACACGGAACAAGCACTATGTCAAATGTTCATGCACTGCATGGAATAATAAAAGCAACCACTGATGAATTCTTTTTCACACACTCTTTTTCACTCAACGCAACAAGAAGTAAATTGGAGAGTGAAATTAATGGTGGGTCATGAACTGTCACGGGAAAACTGCATTCACACTGCTGTTCACAATACGTGAGAACAGCCATCCATATTTAAGCGCGCACGAAAACCACACCGGTTAAAAAAAGCTGCTAAAAATAATTCTTCACAACACATGAAAACTCATACTGGTGAGAATATTCGAAGCTGACTGAAGGGACATTTATTACTTAGTTGTATTAAGCCTTAAGATAATTAATGTTCAATTATATCAATTATGTTGGTCCATCATTTAAGACAGAAAAAATTCTTGAAATATAAGTATTATACAATATTAAATTAAATACATGTTATTCGAATAGTTTCGGAAATTATTGGATATTCAATTATAACAATTACCAACATAAGTGATATAATTGAAAATATAGACAGAAACTAAAAATATAAATTATAATTAATGTTCATTAACGCAGCTGATTCTCTAACTCGTGGACATCAAATTACGACATAGATTTGTCAACATCCTAATCCAATCCACATGAAAATAATACCAAATTTATTCTATGCATGTCCCAATAGCCCAACGCAGTCCTTTGTTCTTCTGATCACAGGTGCCGCGGGGCGGTATCTCGAATACGATGTGGAGCCAGGCCTGAGCGACAGCGGGGAGAGATGCGATTGACAATCGAGCGCGTGAGAAGGGCAGGGCGGGGGCGGCGCGTAAACAGCAGGAAGTAAACACGCGCGGGTCCCGGGGCCGCGCGGGAGGGAGAAGGGGGAGGGGCCGGCGTTATTTTCGGCAGCCGCCTGTGCTCGACCCGCTAACGACGGAGCGTCTCCTCTCTCACCTCCGCTCCTGCTTCTCTCTCTTTTTCTTCTTCTTCTTCTCCACGCGGAGAACGTGAAGGAGAAAGAGATGGAGAAAGCGATATACATGGAGATAAAAATGGTGTGGGAGACGGTAAAGCAGAAAATGGAGGAGATGACAGAGAAGGCGCACTACTTCTCCTCTATCTCTCCTTGCTGTCTCTTGCTCCTCTTCCTACTGTTTCTGCTTCTTTCCTCTTTATACGACTGTGCGAAGGAAGGGATACGCTTGCCACCGTGGACTTTGTAACTTTTTTCTCACTCTCATAATTTTTGAACCACTCAACGGACATTTTATTACAGAACCAACTGAACTATTTCCTAATTCAAGCGATATTATTATAAAGACATATCTATACAACTTGGGTAGATAGTATTAAATCATATTTGTTCAGCTTCGTTTCCCTTTCATACAAGAAAAGGTGTAAAGCATCCAAAATCTAATAACCGAGCTTATATTGTAAATGCAACGAAATGATCAATTGTTAGAGCCCATTCAAAACTTAGTGCACCGCCTTTCTTAGTATTGTAAAGCAGATGGTTTGTATTTAGTATTCCGAAAAGTCTGAAGTGATTGCAATAACCACAAAATAAAAGAGTTTTTCCTTACGATAAATGAAATGACATCTTGCTTACTAATATGACAAAGGCGATTCGTACTTCTGAAAAGCCACACGAATACATTTCATTATCTTCGTAACAGATGAAGATAATGGCTAGAGAAATATCTTTCCCCGTTTGTTTATAACAGGTAACCCAATGTCCCCAGTAACATTTCTCCCGGAAATTTTCCCTCTCATTTATCCTTCACATTTTCAATAGGGCTTTATCTTACATTTATTTGCACACTTTCTATCAATGGTATCATGCATCTTGTCATAACAGAAACTTCGATCTAACAGAGAGTATATCACAAACGTCTACGCATGTTTCTCCTTGTATCCCAACACAATATCAACAGTATCTTAAATGCAACAAGAGGTATCATCTTTTGGATCTTTGCCTTTCTCGTAATACGACGAGTGTTGACCGGTCAATTACCACGCTCAGTGAGTATCAGGCGTCGGGCTATCAGAGGCGCACTGTCCACGCGACCGTTTCTCCTCCGCGCCTCACGAGCGCGTCGCGTGCTGCGCGCAGTTACCAACGTCGCGGATCTCGCACGCCCACTTCTCTTCACGGGCGCATGTTTAGGTTTCATCCATCAATGAACGGTACGCTCGCCTAGCACACCCGTCATTTAATACAACTCCCGATGATAATTTCTTGTTGCTAGAAAGTAGCGTTACGAGGAAAATTTCTATCATTCATAAATATTTTCTGGAGCGAAGGTATTAGAGAGGGAGTACAACCACTGATCAGAAACAAGTCGTTATTTGAGATCCAGACAACGAAAAAAAAGTAGAGCATGAAAACAAAGACATTGCAAGTAAAAGAAGTTTATAAACCCAACACTCCGAATATTTTTGAATACTAATTCCGTAAATTCTTTCGACAGTTATATTTGTCACAAACGTGTTAAGGGCGGATGTGTGCGACATGAAGGGCGATAAAGATGTAAGTTCCTCAGTGGCGAAACGTTGGATTTGGTGAGTCCAAAACTGTTTTATGTAGATGTGATCAACGTAGAAGCAATATTATTTAAAATATCGTATTCACGCAGAGTAGTGAACTTGATCAATATTGATTCTACCAGTGTGTGTGACTGTCATGACGTTCAGATTCTCCATGGCTTCGTTACGGAGTAGAAACGCATTTCTTCAGTAATATATAACGTTTGCAATAGTAAGAGTATTTAAAACCGTATTGTGAGAAAAGAAACTAATGTGCTAATGAAAGTCAGCCTTTGCCGATCATTAAAACATGTTTTTGGATGCAGAGCCTACGTATTTCCTGTAGAGAATGCATGCTAGGCCATATACTATTGAGAGTATTATAAGCAATCGCTATGGAAACAGTCATCCCCGCGTTCCTCGTGGCGTGTCAGAAGACTGGAGATGTGGAGCCTCTCTGCGTGGAATACGAATCTAATGACTTTGTGTACTACCCGCGCACCTTTAGAGAGTTTTTGCAAATCAAACGTTTGGGACAAACAGGCTAATTTACACGTTTACTTTGTCGATTCCCAAAGCATTTAACAAAATCTCTGCCAAGTTTTCTATTCGATTGATTATCCAGATCGAAATAATATGATTTGTTAGTAATATTCACAATATTCTTTTTTTACAGACCACCATTTGCTGGAGTACTCAAAAGCATATTGTCCTAGGGGTTTCGTCAGCAAAAAAACACACTGAATAACCCGACAGCTGCCATTTCAAAACAATTTAACTACTCTAAATATTCAAGGGCAAAGTTAAAAATAGGAAGTATTTCGCGGGCTGTCTGAAGATTAATTCTAATGAAATAATTTTATTATCTAAGAAAATATGACGAATAAACTAGAACTGCGTTCCGGAATTGAAGCTATGATAGTTTATATTATTTAAGGCGAGAGCAAAGACGTTACATTGCGTAATGAACGAGACACAAAAATGTTGAATGTCTTTCCTTCATGGCCCAGAGGACCTATTGAGAAAACTTCCTATCCCAGTACCAGGTGGACAGTATCAGGTACCATGAAACAAGTGCCAAAAATTAATTATGACTAACAGGAAGATTGCAAGAATTCTCCGAAATAGGCTTGCAGATACGTGGATATGAAGAGAATATTATCACAGTTTCAAATTAAATATAGTGCATCAATGACTGACGACATTAACGAAATAGTAATTATAATTTGTTTCAAATGTTCGATAAATTAAACGGTATTTTAAACAAAACGGTACTGATGTTATATCGGCACTTGTTGGAACCTCGACAATATTATGCACTTTGTAAAACATTGATGGAAAGTGAAAACAACTGGAAACTGGAATCAAAATTCGAAAGGTTGGGCGTTGAACAGTATGCGATATATTGTGTAGGAATGACTCCCAGATTGTTAAGGATGTAATAAACAGAAAGACTTAATACTCTTGCGACTACATGACTCAAAACATCAAATAAGGAAATTAATTTTACATACATTTTAAGATTCGGCACGTGAACATCCAGAACTCCGAAGTGGGGCTACTCAAAAGCGCTAAAACTCCTATACCTCCTTATAAAAGGTCTCATTTTATAGATTGAGGTATTTTGAATATAGCCTAAGCCACGAAGTATATTTTTATTATTATATTTGTTAAATTTAGTTATCTGTATCACAGTTAATAGTACATATTGAACAAATAGTCAGACTTTGGTATAATCAATTGAATATACTTGTACACTAATGATTGTTACGAAAAATCTGTTCATTTAGCTTAGGAGAGTCTATATGGGGTAATGAGAGCCTATTACTACACTTGTATATATATTTTCAATAAATGATTCGGCATTAAATCGGTAAATTGAAATAAATGTATTGGTGTTTAAAGGTTCTCGCGAGGCGTTCCTTCCGGAGAGCAGTCGCGCGGGGCACGGGCGGGGCAGGGCCAGGCCGGGCCAGGCCGGGCCGGGTCGGGCCGGCGTTTGCGGCGGGCGCGCCTATAAATACGCCGGGGCGCACGCGGCCGCCGCCTTCAGGGCCTACGGGACGGGAATCCCCGCCCCATCCCCTCCGCCTCGCTCCCACGACGCACAGTGCTCCAGATCAGGTCAGAGAGCGTGCGTATGCTATTTTCTTACTTTGAGTCGTCATAACTAACTAGTATCTACACTAGTTACAGGTCGGAACGTTCGAAGAAAGGCCATGACACTAGCTTCCAAAACCAGAGATCGTGGCCATCCATCTAATTTCTTGGCAGTGGACATTTTCCTAAGATTCTGTGAGCCACCATGTTTGTGACACGTACGAGACCCGTGGATAAATCTACAGCAAAATTTAATATTCTGACAATTACCCCCCCTTCTTTACCCCGCATTATTTAGCTCTGTCATCTCTGCGAGTTCATTAGCTGAAATGGGGCAAATTACGCAGACACGTGCCTGAGAGTGTTCTGTCGGCTCGCCCCTGCCGGAGTATTTGGAAGTAAAATGTTGATTTTTTGGAATGCCCATGGTGGTGCTCAATGAAAAAATGTAGTATAATAAAACGTCCCAAGGAAATTATCCAATGGACATATTTTTAGAGCCAATGTAATCAATACTTTGGCGAAATAGAGTTCTAACAATTGCGTAGTGTGAATAGAGACTATACCTTATTTTATAAATGAGGCGTTTTCTTTACAGTGGTATTTAAAATGACGCTAATGACGCAGTTTTGATCGGATTTTTCTACTGGATGCATTGTATGTTTTGCATCACTGCATGTATGTGATTTCCTTCACCCTCCAATTGGAATCTGATAACAAAATTTAAAGACATAAATAGAAATGATCATAAAACAACTATTCATACACCGGTTCCAACAGACATTTGGGAAATTATTTATTAAATCTTTCAAATATTCCTTCAGGTGTTGATTTTGAGAGTGTTGCTCAAGGATCTGAAATATAAAAAAATATCAAATTAACACCTTAGTTAATCCTTGATGGCAAATAAATTCTACATTATTGTGGGAATAACACTCACAAACCCTTCCAAGCAAATGAAAAGAAACATCTAGAAGCGTATTTTGCATATGTTTAACTGTTTATGCATTCTGGATCACTGTGGCCGTCGCACGCCGAGTGATTCGAAAACACAGCGCCGTCGCCCGACGTCATCTCTTGGCTTGCGACTCGCGGAGGCAACTGCGACGCGCGACCGCCCACGCGCGCCCTCTGCGCGCGCCGCCACACGCGCGAGAGCCACAGGTGAGCATGCACGAAGCTCCATGCGAACGCACGGGGTCCCTCGACAGCACAAGTCCATCCTTTCAGTTGAGGACGCTGCAAACTCCTACCTTTTCCGCATAATACATGAGCAGATGTGAAATTGAGCTACTTAAGATACTCAGCCTCATCATCAACACAGTAATATTAATATTAATAATAATAATAAGAAGAAGAAGAAGAATAGTATATGTAAGGTTCACCCATAGGGCCTGCTCTTCTGCCTATTCACATTTATTTTAATTTTTTGCTTTATCATGCTTTACAGCCTTGCTTTAGAGGCTGCTATTAAACTGCAGTCTAAACCTAACTAAAAGTTATTTATACAAATAATCTACTGCGATCGCCATTTAAAGCACCCAAAGAGTCTTCTTCGATCAATGTCTGTCTCTAGACACATTAAAGTCGGCATTGCTATTTTCTTAGAAATGGCTGCAACGATTCGCTGAACACAGGGGTCGTCCCTTAAATCTAGGAACGACACGTCTCTGCAGCAAACTTACGCACGATATAAAATCCCAGTCCACGAGCGCACCCAAAAGTTTCTTCACAGTCTAAATGATCCTTCGTTGTCGTACACCCGTGAGCTTCTGCCCACAACCGCACCCAGGCATGTCGCATCGGCAGGTGCCGTCGATTGCCTCGAGAGCGCGCGAGGGGCGTCAATGTTTGCCTGAGCAATTAATCTCGGAGGAAGCGACTGCGGCAACTACAGCGCCGGCGTTTGCTCTCGCCGACGCCTCGCCTCCTCCTGATCCCCCCCCCCACCTGTTGTGTTTGCTCCGCCGCGCTGCGCTGCGGAAGCACGCACGCACGCACAGGCGCGCTCGCCGATGCAACAGTTGAAGGAGGCGGCACAACACGCTGACGGTAACATACGTGATGAAGTGGATGATTTTAGAGAAATGATCCGATGAGTGGTCGAGGAAACGGCAGAACCCAGAGGAAACTCGCTGAGCTCCGTTTATCAACCTCAAGTTCCACATGGTTGGCCAGGGATCGAACCCGGGCACCAGTGGTCGACGTATGGGCTAGCCTTTACGCCACGAGACGCATTTGTAGGTTGCAGAATATAGGGTGGCCGAGGAGGAAACATTGAAAATTTGAAAATAAGCTCTGAAGATAATTTTGAGCATGTTTTGATTAATAAAGTACTTGGATAATCCGAATGGCTAACCCGCCATAAGCACTCAAAAGTTAGTTTGAAAAAAATGATTTCTAGGCAAAACTTTGCAGTGCAGAAGCATGGACACACTTCTGAAACTGATGTAAATTGTTTATTATTTACAAAAGAAATTAATATTATTGTTCAGAAAGAAAAAAATACCCAGAAATTAAAAACAGAACCCAATTTACACAATTCGACAACAAGACATAAACGACATTTTGAGGTGTTCTTTTTTTCGAAATGACATAAATGTAGTTTTGAATTTTTATCAAGTCATTGTTATTAACATTACGCCCTTTTTTCACACGTTATTGCATTTGCGAGTGTAAATGCTTCAAAAAATTTTTATGAAGTTTTATGAAATGTGTTCAGCTTCAGAAACGCTCGTATGACATATTCCCCGAAACGAATCCAAATTTTTCAATGAAAATTTGTATTTATAACCAGGTTCTACCATTCTGTAATATTCTTAAAGTGATATTTCAATTATACATTTATGGGACCGACAAAATTAAAAAAATGTACAAAAACGTTTTTAAGCGCCGATAGATAGCAGTTAGGACGAGGATGGGGCCAAACCGAAAAGCTAGGGTACAAAAAAGGGCTATTTCGTAGCACTACGAGTTCCAGACAGCTTTTGGAAATAGTGTTTAATTTTATTATAGGTGGATATAAATAACAAATTAGAGTATTATGAAATGTATTAATATCAAATAATATTGTTATTAAGAGAGCATTCTGTATTACAACTAGTTTTTCTGTATATCGGGGTTCAAATCTTCAGCAATCTATGACGATCTGATCTTGAAATTAAAAAAACTGGTTTTGAAGTGTTTCTTTTTTTCGAAATTACGGCGTTTACTTTGCCTTCCAGATGTACCGGGCAGACCCAACGCCGCAGTGATGAGATAATCTGCCTGTGGGATAACGGCCTAAAATATTTCCCCACCGTCTCCTCACACAGTCATGCCACACGATTAATAAATAACCAGGCACATTCCCATTACCAGCCAGTCTGCCGCACCGGGAGCTTATGGGCGCTGCTCGCTGCTCGTGGCGACCCCCCAGTGCAACACACGGCGCTCGATGGCGTCGTTCGGCCACACGCCAACTGGCTCGCCAACAGCCGCACCAACACGAGCCCCCTACGTATGGTGAACAAAATGGTTTAAAATACCATACACTCGTGTCGATATTCTGACTTTGGGAAACACTGACTTGGGGAATATAAAATGTGATTATGGTAAAGAACGCAGGGAATTAGTTGAAAAATCGTAATGTTAAAAGTGTAGTAATGTGAAAGGAGAACGCATCGACATGCCCAAGGAACCGACAACCCCAATGAGGAAAATGACAATGATAATATACATTTCACTACAGTACTAAAAGTCGACTACCTGCATGCGAGATATTGTATAAAATGTATCAAAGTTTCTGTGTCCAGTAATATTCGTGGGTAGAAGGAAAAATAAGGAGAATTTGAAAAATATATCTATGTATCTAGACAGACGAATAACTGAGAAGTCTTCAGAACCATTTCGTGCAAAAGTGGTTCACTGTGCAATGAAATCCATTACTGTTCGCAGATTTAATTATAAGTGGTATAATGTGGATTTAATTATAATAATGATAGTGTTTAAACAAACACATCTCGCTTGAACATTGGCAATTTTCTTTTCGATATTTTGCAATGTATAGGTATATATTTTGGATTTCAATTTATCAATAGCGAGGGAAAATATAGGAATTTAGAAAAAAAGCAGATATCCGTGTATGTCATCTTTAAGGGTACAAACACGTAGAACGCTGGGACGCCGACGCCGGCATCTGCTGCTGATAAACAGCAAGGGCGGACACATAAGACGCCGATTCGACAGTGTCGAGATCTAGCGGTTCATCCTAGTACTTCACTTCATTCATTTATCGAAATTATATCCAGTGACTGCCAAGAAGAAAATACACTGTTTTTGTGAATAACAGTAAATGGTGTATGGAATAATAGAATTATTGAACGCTGTTTTCGACAATTATATTCAAAATAGATATTAAGCTGATGCAGACTGATGTTAATTTACGAGAATTATGAGGTGCATGTGTGTTTTACAAAACGATATTATTGATAAATATGGATTAGATAACTTTCCCAATAACGCTATTCAATTGGATTCACGTAACGTTGCAAGACAGTCTACAGAACGATCATCCAATTCATCAATTATGGGAGATACAGTTTTGAAATTCGTGTATAATCTAATTGTGTACACTCGCATAAACTGATAAATGCTTCTGAAATTGTCTTTTCATTTAGTTTCTGTTTATTTGATTAATGTTTCACTCAATGTAACTTTTAACATTACATAAACAAATATAATTGAGGTTATGTAGATGTTTACTTGTTCATATACGAAGAAATTTCTTTCCAGCACATTTCTTCGCGTGTCTTTTGCCCCTCTATTACACACAACGAGCCTCACAAACAACATCAAAACCAAAAAAGTACTCCATCCCTTTTGAATCTTGTGATCAGACACTTCAAAGCCACGACTCGACTGAAAACCAGCGAGTGCAGCCAGCGCGCCGAAACTCCCAAGAGTTCCGGCTGCTGGCCGGCGCTGGCGGATGGAAGCCGATAGCGTTCGTTGTGTGCGCTTCCATTTGATAACACGGCGCAATCCAGCTGCCGAGTGACGTCATTCGGCGCCGGGGCCTCCCGCGCGAGAAACAAGCGTCTTACGTGTGTGTACCCTTACACTACGTCTGCTTCCCTGGAAGACTGCCACCCTCGGCGGTCGCGTCCACTACACACACGAGTGTTTAAAATTTGTGGGGCATGGGCGAAGTACAGTTGCGAAACCCACATTTGCAAATTAAATTTTATTTCTTGAATGTCAAAAACACTTAAAAACTCTTTTGGTGCTTATTCTAATTTTGGCCGATATCATACATATGAGATGGAGAATGCTATCGGTTGCCCAGGTGACGCTGCGCAGTCTGTGATATGTTGACGCATCGACCATTCAATCGAGGCTTCCTCAAGTCTGGCACTTCAGCCTGACACCGAGTATTTGCACGACTGAACGCGAAAGCTTTCAACAGCATCTGAGATGGAGAAGTTGAGAAACGTTTTTCATACAAAAAGGGCGATTTTGAAGATTTATTTTAAACATATGATATTTCATGTAGAAATTTCGCACATTACGCTAGATAATAGGATTTACCATCCTATCAGAAAATAACCTTTATCAGTTTCCTTTGTCATTTAATTGTTTGTCATTCATTACATTTTTCTTCTACAAATTTCGAATTTTGCAAGAATAAATGATTTTACTGCATGAGAATGTTTTTAACTTAGATATCTTATCAACACCCTTATGACTCATCTAGGTAGTGCTTATTAATTGACATTAAAAGTGAAATTCTCCACATAAAACTTTAAATCTGACGAACGAAATATAAGACATTAAGGATTCGAATTGGTCCACAATCGGTTCTCATGCAGGTTCTTCTTTCAGCGTACTTCTACATTTAGGTCAACTCTCATACGTTTCACTGACGCAATTATACTTCTAATAAAAAAAGAGAAATGAGTGTCATAAATACAACATGTTGAGTTTCCCACCATTATATATTCTTATATGGACGTTGTAATGGAATAAAGGCGAAAGTTATAATTTGCACACAAAAGAGATATGGCAGACACGTTTTGAAATGTTTCAAAACCAACACACAAATCTGTGAGAAGAGCGAAGAACATGAAGTTTGCGATGTGAATGTTCCATTCTCCAAAATATTCTGAACGGATCATTATATTAGAATAATATATTATTTGGAAAGAATTGATGAAATGACAATAAAGATTTATTTACGTAAATAAATAACTTCATTATACAATTGTGTTTTGTTCTTCTTTTTTCCTAAGCTCCTTTGCGTACTTTGGGGATTTTGCACAGTTTGGGGATTAACATTTTCTTGGCAACGTCAAAAGAATATCAAGAGAATATCATGTAAAACGTAAGCAAAAAAACCTTTGAATGCATAAATAACCTCTAAAGAAAGAGTACATAAATGAACTGCTGAAACAGTACAAGTAAAAGAATCGAACAGGCAATACACTTAAATCTGGAGACGTACCGACCCAACGACGTATGCCTTGAAATTTAAGTTGAGGATGACGTAGCGGATCTGGGACAAGCATTTGCATGTACTTGGGCAGAGTTCCCTCGCAGTCCACGAGGCACGCTTTCGAGGCAGGGCGCAACTTCTCCAGTAATCCCTTTCACCCCCCCGCGAAACGAGACGCTGCCTTCTCGCGCCCTGCACTGCCTTGACAGCCGTGGCCTTTCGACACGCGTGGCCGTTGTGCGCAGGAACTGCCTCCGCTCGCACAGGGCTGTAATGAGCGCCAACGCTGCCGGTGACGCTTCGCCCGTCACCTGAATGAAGCGGGGGCGAGGGCGGGGGCGGGGGCGGGGTCGAGGGCAAGAGCGATGGCACCAAAGCCCACTCGGCACAAAACCGCGCTGCCGAGCGCACTGGGCGAAAGGCCATTTTGCGCGGACGAAACATCTCTGTTTGCGGGTTGAACGTGATTATCGAAGTTGACTGTCGATTGATTTCTGGTTTACATGATTCTATTAAAAAAATGTGCTGTTGTCTAATGACGAGATCTAATTCAGAAACAGAATCGGATCGCACACGGACTCGTAGGGCCAAGTTCTCAATTAGCATGGAGCTAAATTTTAAAAAAAGACGCTCTCAAACAATTCCATACAAAATTTCAAGTACGCTTAACATCGAAAACGAAGTTACTTACAGTGAAGTGAGAATTTTGTGTTTCCGAGCGCAACTACTTTGAGCATTAGTCCCGTGAGTTAAGTGCTATTAGAGAGAGATCCATTGTCGACATACACGTAGACTTGCGGAATTTTCCTCCTCAAGGCATCCGTCCAGCTAGGCCCGCGCCAGGTGCGATAAGGAATAAGCCCCGGTCTGGTCTCCTCATGTGTGTGGAAATGTAGTGCACAACAAGTAAAAATGTCTGTTTGTAAGACGAGAGGAAGGAACAAATATGATGAAAGGAATAACATGCCAGTTCCACAGACCGTTTGTTAAGACCCTCATCCGGCATTCGCAAGGTATTCACTGGAAAAAATCATGGAAAACGACCTATCAATGCTGCTGGCCGCTAGAATTCTCCATAAACGACTGAAATAGCCCTAGATATCTAGCTAGTGTCGAAAATTCGCCACCGTCGGGACTCGAAGCCTAAGACTTCCAGGTCAATGACATACTAGCCGCAAAGGCAGCATTTGTTGCCTTGAGCTACCTCAGTTGGCAGCTGGGGCTCAAAATTCGCTCACATTTATGCTACTGCACTGACATTCGTCTGTATTTGATCGGTTGAAACTAAGGTGACAAACCAGTGCCAATCTCTATCCCCCGCTGATCCAAAAAGAGGTCGTCTTTGTCCTAAATTTTTAACTGGTGACCAAATTAGCACAATGTCGGGCCAGAAACAAGGGCCTCCCGGTCTACAAAGCTTCAATTGCAACCTCAACATACATTACTGCATCTAGTTTTTAAAATAATTTTCCAGTCATCAAGTGAATGGGTTAAGCTTGGGCCCGCTCTTCACAGCTCACGGTACATCTGAGAAAAATATTTACTTCTTGAAAAAATTGATCTGCTCGACTACGTTGTTAACATAAATGAAATTGTGTAGTTCTATGAAACTTCAATTGATCCTACGCATGCTATCTCGCTTGGAGTGCCTAAATACACCTCTATAACGCAGCCGCAGGGAGCTAATCAACTGATTTTTTTTTGTTTGTGCACAGAGCCCTAGGTTAGATTTCTGCCAGTGACAAAAAATCAGTGGCTTCCTCAATGCAGCAATGCAGTAGATTGTCGTGATCTATGGGTGCAGCCATGGAGAAGCTGTTGATAGACAGTACTGAGCAGTGACATTCGTGCTCTGAAATGTGTAACTCTTATGGTCATTTGGAGCTTCGGCACGTTCCGGCTGTTTGAGTGAGGAAGGCAACAACCTTCTGGCTGTTGACACAAGATATTTTAGGATAAAAAATCTCATATTTTAGGTATCTAAATTAAGCTTTTAAACGGCGAAAATTGATAGAGAAATTTCTTAAACAGGCAATTAAAATTGAAACGAAAACAAATTTAATAAATTGTTTTGTAAAAAGGTGTGTGCAATATTAAAATAAACCTGTATAGAAATGTAAATGTTAAACCAACTACTTTTTTTCTTTCACAAACATTTCACGTGAGAAAATAACCTTTCTATTTCAACGCCAGTGACAATGCTCTTTCAATGCTGCCAACATAATTTATGTTGCAAGCACTCTCACCAGCAAGATGCCACGGCGGAGAGACTTTCCCGTGCGCTATACGTATTTAAACTTCATTCTGATTTTCTGTTTAGGATCTCTTTCGAGTTAATTCCACGCGTTTTTAGGTTCTGTTGTTGAAATAAGCTTTCAAGCGCCATAAATGCGGCTCTCGACTCTTGAAATACGCTCATAATTAATTTCAAGAGACTGAGACCAAACTTGTAAAATACGCGAAAAATCCGAAGTCTACTGAGGCATTTTCTACGTATCATCTTGTCAAAGAGCGGTATCTAAATGGAGTAGCCTCCTCAGCGTGGAGCAATAAATCCGCCGAATGCTCCGCATGGAATGCGACGCCGTATACTGCGCGCGGCGCAGCACGTTGCCACGGCGACGGCCGGTGCCAGGCCAGGGGAAGGGGTAGGGGTGGGGGTGGGGGCGGGGAGGGGAAGCGACGCGAGCGTCATCGCAGGGCAAGAGGGCGTCGAGGCGGAGGCAGCCAATCACACGGCGGCGGCGCTTCGTTTCCAGGAAACAGGGCGGCAGACTCCGACGCACCGAGCCAACGTCAACGAGGAGAGACACTGATCCCCGTCCGCGAGAAGCAACGAAAAATGGAAGTTGCTTCTCTGTTTCAAAATACTGGGCTGGGAGGACAATAACATTTATTTATAACTATATTGTTTCTTCGTTACTTGGAGATCTCAACTCAGATGTAAAAAAAAATGATAAAAACGTCCTCTCTGAATGGTAGCGGATATGAGAACAAAGAAGCCGTGTTGTATTTCGAGTTGTCACGGATTTCTCGTCAACATTTATATCCAATAAGCTGTAATATGTGCCCGTCGATCGGAAATATATTGTGCAGATGCATTCCTAGAAAAATTATGAACTGGAGCTGTGAATGGTGGAGGCGCATCTATTAGGAATTGTTTTTACAATAATAACACTAGCTATACGTTATTTTTATGATACACGCGGAAACGCATGTAACTTAGTGAACGGATTTGAATAAATTTGCTGATCTTTAGAAAAAGAAATAATTATTTTGCTTCTTATTAGAGCTAGTGTTTAGGGCGAGTTTATATCAGGATAGTATTCCGGGTGCAGAAACTCTTACTCTTCAGAAGATGTGTACCGGCGCTCTGAGTAGCGGCATGCCTGTGAGCGAAGAGCATTAGTTATATTATGTATTACATTAGCCCCTCTGATCGCTGGTGGTCAGCGTGCCATTTTTCTATGAGGTGGACACGAATTCGAATCCCGGCTACAATAGTCTTGTATCTTTCTTACAGAAATCGCCTCAGTTTCTGTATATGTGTGTCGAAAGAAAGCTCAGGCAGACCAAACAAGCTAGGTACGGTGATGAGACTACGTCTTGCTCTCCACATGTCTTCCTTTTGGTGTGGATTAAGGAATAAAAATAGAGCCCATGCCTGGGAACACCGCTAGCTCGCAAAAGTCGGATTAATCCAAACCTATACATACATATCTCACATTCCTATTCACGCGAGTAATAACTTGATCCTTCCGAAAACACTTAAAATTCAGCGCAAAGCAGATCAGGGGAGGGCAGAGACGAGAGAGGCGGCAAGTCAGTACATGAAGTGCAGGACAGGGAGAATGGCGGAGGAAGCAAAGATAAGAGGGTGCAAGGGGTAGTAGGACGAGCGAGACAATGCGACAGGACGACAGTACGTGTAAGGGACAGGGAGTACTAGAATAATAGGTCAAGAACAAGGGTGATGGGGTCAAAGGATCGGGGGCAAAGAAGGAACGAGGCGTGTACGAGAAGCAGAGGCGAAGGGAAAGTGGGCAAAGAGGAGGCGGGATCAAGGGGTCAGGGGAGAGGAGGTCGAAGTGATCTGGTGGGAACGAGGAGGTGGTGAGAAAGACGAAGAGAGCGGGATCGAGGGAGAGGGGGGTGGACGAGAAGAGCGGAGACGAGTTTACCTGAGGGGTGAAGGGACGAGAAGGACGAGGGCGAGGAGGAAACAAAACTAGAGGCAGAGGACGGCAGGGGGAGGAGGAGAAGAAAGGGAGGAGAGGGCGGAGACAAGGAGGAACGCGGAGGGCTGCTCCGCGCCGTGCGCCGCCGGGGGCCATCGTGGCCCCGCTCGCGCTCCCGCTTTCGCACGCGAACGCCCGCGCCGCTAATCGCCCGCTGATTGGCCAATTATCTGGCGTCGCCCCGCCGCGGCGCGCAGTTCTGCAGCCTCCGCAGCCCGCCTGTTTGCGGACGCCGCCTTTGGAAACGCGGCGAGAGCGGTGTCAAATTTACCCGCGCGGAGGCACAATCCACCACCAGTGGCCTTATCAACAGGCTATTTAAACACTCACAAAGCCATCGCGTCTAAGTGACGGGAACGGAGATGCGCGGCTGTGCATCACTCACAAAGGGCGAACGCTGTGCGTTGAAAAGGGAGATAGCACCTGTCGTCGCCGCAACGTGCAGCCAATTCTCTCTCGAGCAAAACGGCATGCACAACGTACACAAATGTAAACAGTAGATTAGTAAACCTCCCAAACCTTATAGAAAATTCTTGACGTTGATAATATCCCTCTAGAAACTCTAACCTTGTGGCGAACGCTTTTCGCTTATTGACATAATTTACGGCGACCGTGCTCAATTTTTGTTTAATTCTCGTATTGCAACAGATCAAACATTAAGATGAGCGATAAGTAGAAGTTGCAGGGACTAAGAGAAAGGGGAGGTAGCGATATACATGGGAATAGAGGCTTTATCTAAAATAACTCAAAAAACAAGCGTAGACTGATCGGACAGAAGTAAAAAATGACATCAATTTTCACAATTTCCACCACGTTCTCATAGATATGACCGACTCCCGGTCTACTTTATCTTCGTAATATCACGTTTATGAGTTTGTTTCAAGACAATTTCCAACGGAACTAGTATTTGCATTTTCATAATTACAATTGGTAAAGACAGCCTGACGGAAGAAAATGGAGCAATTGTAGAAGCATATTTTAAATACGACCCTTGCGCGAAACATTAACGGCAAATACGTACTATGCAAACTATCTTCACCTTTAATTTCGTAGGTCAATTAAATGCAAGAGGAAATGCTATATTTTGTATATTCTAAAATCTCTACATAAACCCGAGACTTCAATTCACAATTTAAACCAGGCATTTGATTTCGTAATTTAAAAATGAGGCATCAAATTGAAACTAGATTTTAGAATTGTGACTGGAGATTGCATTTAGTATTTTCCGGCCAGATTAATCCGACATTTCGCAGCTAGCGGTGTTCCCAGGCCAGGGCCGTTTTTTATTTGTTATCCACGCCGGGGGGGGGGGGGTAAGGGAGACAATTGACGAGCATGATGTTACCGCACCTAGTCCTGCCGGAGCTTCCTTTCGTCACACAGCCGATAGGAAATGGAGATTGCAAGCGGAAAAAGGAACTGTGGATTTAAACCCCGGAACCCTGAACTGAAAAGCTGGGCCGGGGCCCAGGCAGTCTTTTGAGCCTACGGGTCGCCTTCAAGGTGCGATGTGCCGCAAGGAGGTCGCAGGTAGTCGCGCGTCGTTCCCTGCCCTTCCGCGGCTGCAGAGGCAGCGGAGAGGCCGGTCGACCGCGTTCCTCGGCGGTTTCTTGCTGTTCTTTGGAAGCGTCCGCGGGAAAGCGCCACAAGAACTTTCTTCCTCACCGCAAGAATTCACAACAGGAAAACGGATTAGTGGCAATACGTCTTGGTGAACGTCGAACGACGGAAGCAATGTTAGAGGTGACCTCAAATATATTTTTTTGTATTTTTTTCTAAGAAAAGTAAAATTTTTTATTTAAGACATGAACACAGACATGTAAGACATTACACAACAACAACAATAATAATAATAATAATAATAATAATAATTATTATTATTATTTATTAGCTTTCACAACAATGTTGGACATGACTTAATACATCGGAATTAGGATTCAAGACGTATTATATAACAGTCAGAACACAAATGAAATCAAATTTACATATAAGAGCAATATAAGAGCACAGGTCCACTTAAATTTGAATAATATAGGAACTCAAGTCAAATTAAATGTAGATACATATAAGAACATAAGTCAAATAAAATTTAAAAACATAAAATATAATATATAATAATAATAATAATAATAATAATAATAATAATAATTGTTGTTGTTATTTAATAAATCATGTCAATATAATACAACATTAAAACTATTAAATAACGTACATGTAGAGTCGATTTTCACATATGAAGACTTAATATTTTCATGTGAATACTACTGGCCATTTTAAAGTAAAATCCAAGGCATTAAAATTGAGGAACAACAACTTATTATTTGCGAAGTGTTGACAACTGCACGCGATCGTGGTGTGGTACCGCATCTTCAGTGCGAAGTAAATTTTTGAAGTTCGCGGCAGTGGTCGCTTCATACAGCTTCTCAAAAAGCCTTTATGCGTTATCCACATATCATTGCAAATTTTTATATTTCTACCAGCTACACTTCCTGAAGATGGTGGCAATGAAACCCATGAGAGAAGGGGCACTTTCTGACCTTTGCATACAATTCTTACGCTTATAATACGTGGTACAGCAAATTTTTAAACATTTAAATCTTTAAAAATGTAATACATCGAACTCTCTCACTTGAAGGAGTCAGGGGAAACCTCATTTCTGCAATTTTTGTAAGCCAAAGGGGGAAAATGTAAATCCCGATGTGTCTCAGTTGCTGATTTAGTTCCTAGGACACGTTTGTTCAATGATGGGGTAATCATTTTAATATAATCACGATAATTTTACTTTTAGTGAAAATTCAGTATTTTGGATACATGAAACGTTTTTGTTTTTTGTTGAAATTATTTGGTCATCTTTTAGGATATTTGATACATGTATACAGCTTGATGATATTTTTTGTGGAAACTCTAAAATGTTTATTTTGGATATGTGAAATGAAAGTCATCAATTACGTTTCCCCGACCTCTCGGACTGCAATTGCATCGGTGTCCGCTGCGCGCGGTTGCAAGCCAACAACGCGGAGCAGGTGTCAAAGTGGAAGTGCGTGGGAGCGTCGACCGGCGATTGCGGGGCGCGGTCCGACCACCGGCGGGCGCGGCGCGGCGGAGAGGGGGTGGGGCGGGGAGGGGGGCGGGGAGGGACTGACGCCGCCACGCACGAGCGCCGCGCCAGAACCTTCCCCCCCCGCCTCCTCGTCCCCTGCCGTGCCTCGAACGGCGAATGCCAGCGCGGTCGCCGCGGCGGAGGTCGCCCACCCCGACGCGTTCCACGCCACAATGCCGGAGCGTCTCCCGCCGCAACAGCGGGGGCTGCCACGCACGAGACGAAAACTAGAGGGTATTCTACAGCTGAACACCGAACAAGATCTAGTGGTGCTACGACTTGGCACAGACTTTCTCGTACTCGTTGGCGCCCATTTCTTTGAGTCCGGTTTACCGGTTCCGTGTGCCGCACACCCTTCCCAGCTCCTTTTACTCGTTCACGCCTATACATTTTAAAGAAAATATTTCGGATAATTTGCAGAGCATTGTAATGCTTTGAACAAATTTATTCTTCTAGGATTTTTTTCCATAAAACGCTCACAAGTTAGAAAGACAAGTACACCATTTTCAGTTGTCGAAAATGATATTTATCATATGGGAGAGCGAGTATCACTAGCTCTTTGTTGGTGGATAGGACAGATAAATACAGTCCTGAAACGTAGGAAACACTGCAATAACGGTCAACCACAACCAGTGTAATGTAAAGCGATGGAATCAACGTCGACATTGTCTACGCATTGAGGAAAAATATACACGGAAAATATCAGAATACAGCATTTACATTTCTGTAGAATATATTCTTTCTCAAATGTGTCTCTGTCCCACGTGGATGGCAGAAGTCGTCCTGTTGTCAGTACCTTGGCAGCTCAGATTGGAGAAATCTAAGTAAGAAGCCTCGGGAGGGACAGATCACAACCAGTCTTTTCGGGCTTCATTCCCTGTGAGACAATTCTGCGTGCGCATTGCAGCGAAACTCCAGTTAAGAATCTTCTTACGGGCGAACAGTACATCTCTTCAATCACTGAGATCGACATTTCGTACTCGCAAGGAGCGTTTCAGTCCACTCTGATTGACACTGGACTTAAGGGATCTGAGTAATTGTTTTAATTATTAACATCATTTAGCCAATATGGAGCATGTAACCAAGCGAATCGCTCATTAAGTCGCCAGTATGTCAATATTTTTCGGTTTTCTACCTTCTTATAAGAAACACTCACATGCATAACAAGTCTACACGTCTTTGCGAAGAAGAATGCCATCTTTCAGAACAACCCGTATGTTTTGATTGTTCTTATCAAACGGAAACTGTTAAAAAACTTAATGGACGCCGACCGTTAAGAGTGGCTTTACCTTTTCGTTACTTTATGTCATATATTCATTATTACGCAAACACAAGAGCATCACCATTGCCGTAAAAAGGTCCTGCTTTGGGGCCAATGCGTAGCTCTTCGATTTTGACACTCTACGACGCCGGTTAAAGTGCCAGGGTTGTGTGAAGTCGCAAGGAGCATCGCGAAGAGATCGGGCCGCCACCCCGGCGCATCGCCACGTGGTGCCTGCCGGGCGTTCGCGCATAGGCGCGCTTTACGAGCGGATATTAAAACCAAAGGTCGAGGGAAACTTTAATTACGAATCCGGAGAGCCCTCTCTGGGTCTCCGCCTGCGGTCGCGCCCCCTGCTTTGCATCAGCCCCTCTCCCTTCCCCGACAGGCGACGGGAGGCCGTGAGCGAGACGTCCTCGCTGGAATGTCTCTCGGGCTGCTAATTTTCCGCTCTTATTGCAGTTTTCCACTTAAATGAGATCCCTCAGGCTACTGCAACGCCCGCGTTGGGAAGTAATGAACAATATGCATCTTTCCTTGCCATTTTCTCAGAAGCCCTAAAAAATTCCTTGTTCTAGAGCTCATTATATTACCGGTTCGCATTTTTGTTATAAGAAAAATACGTTCTTCTAACAAACGTATTTTAAGAGACGTAAAAAAAACCATAAGTTACACAGGGAAAGAAAAAATAATAAATAAAATTAATACGAGAGAATCTGAAATAAAAATCACTGCAAAGTTGAGAAAGTATTCCAGTGAACAACAGGAAATATTAAAAGCAGAGTTATTAATTATGTCTAGAAAGTAAACATCGCAATCATTGATAATTAAATAATGTTCTTTAATTTTGAATTCATTACAAGTTTTAAAATCTGCTTTCTCAACTGACGTTTGGCAGACTCAAAATTTGTCTATACTCACGTAAAGATACTGTTCATTCCGGATGACTTACCTGAAACAAAAGACACAAAATTAATATTGTATAGCAATTCAAAATTCCTTTTCTAAAACATTTGATTACAATTATTAAAATTCGACTTTGTGGCGGGCTTAATATTTACCAAATATCACATGAGTTTCTTAGCCAAACAATATTCTTAATTGAACTGAAGATGCTTAAAACTAATTGTTCTCTTAACTGATTGTATTCAAGTGCATTGTATTAGGGTATCCTTTTTGCTTTAAAAGAATCAAATATTAAATGCTGTAGAAATTTCTTAACACCAAATTTTGTCTTTGACCAAAGATTTTTTTATAACACACATGGTGTCACTTGTAAATTTTTCATAATGCCATGTAATGGAATCTACGTTTACTTTTTATTCGTAGTAATGAACGTTGCGAACCACAAGAAACACCTGCAGATGTGAAAAGGAACGACCTACAAATTCTACCGTTTGAACTGCAACCATTTTACACAAAATAAAATATATGTTGCTAACGTATTTCAAAGCTCTTTAATATTTGTCAGAAAATCAAAAAGGATACCCTAATATAATATGCTCAATACTAATTTACATTGGTATTCCGTTAGATACACTTTAACATACTCCGTGGTTGAACGATATGAACTTTCAGAACTGCCACGAGTTACACAACAGAAGACGATGTGTAATGAAATGACTCTGTAAATCACCACATCAGTATGTCTACAGCATCTTCTCTAAGTCCATCAGAGTTATAATGGCGCCTGACAGGGGGGACGCAGGGTGCAAGTGCAGGGGCGCGCGGCCGCCCGCCGGACAGCGGCGCTCGGGGGGAGGCCGCGCGGCGCCCAACACACGACTCGAGATGCGAAGAGGAGAAGGGGAAACCGTGTGGACACGACGAAGGCGAAGGAGCGAACAGATACGAGAGGGAGCAGAGGGTGAGGTTAGATTCGAGGAAGAGGACAAGAGAATTGGGGGATGATAGGAAAAAAAGAGAGAGGTGGAGGAGAGAGGAAGGAGAAAAGGGAGGAACGAAGATTGAGTAGTGATTTCGGGCGCATCTTCTGCCAAGATCATTAGTGTAGTGCATGGTTTTATTTTTTAGGGACAAGCTCTACGGGCCCGACTGGTTTTCCGACAAGTGTGATAGTGTAGTGCATGCCAGGGTAAGTGTGTGTAAGGGGTGATGATAGGACATTTAAGAGGAAGGAAAGTTCGCGCTTGGTCCATGGCCCGTTTGTTAGGGTACTGCCCCGGCTTGCGCCAGATGTTGATCGGAGATACTACGTAAAACTACCGATCAGAGCAGCCGGCCGCTAAAATTCTCCTCCAGCCTGCGGTTGAACTCAACCCAGCTAGATCGTTGGTGTCAAAAATCCTCACTCCGTCGGGTCTCGAATCCTAGGGCCTCCCGGGCAAAGGCATTGCACAGACATCCGTTGATGCCCTGAGACACCCTTAACGTTAGGAACGAGGAGGAAGAGGTGGGGAAGAGGGGAGAAAAAAAAGATGAGACAAGAGGAAGAGAAGTGAAGGGAGAAACAGAAAAGGGTGAAGAGATGAGACGCGAAGAGGAAAGAAAGAAGCGACGACACGCAAACAAGAGGAAGAGGAAAGAGAGAAGAAACGGAAAGAAAAGAGGGAGAAGAAACAGATAACACGAGAGGGAAATGACACGAAATGAGAGAGGCCCAGCAGCACTATCAAAAAATTCAATACAAATATAAAGATGCACGTTATCTGTTTATTGGGGTTAGATTTCAACCTCCGATACAAGAACTTCAATATTAATGCGTACCAATTTCATTTTCTAAAACGGATATTCCCCAGATTTGTTATTACCACCACGGAACGAGACTCGAAGGCGTGTTTTCTTTCCCAACCTCATTTCAGGGTTTGTTGTTGGAGGAATCCAAGCGGCTTAACGGAAATAGCGCCCTCAGAAAAAACAGTGGCATCCGCGGCGAAAAACACTGAAAGCCGACACGTTTCTCATGCAGGGAGAGACAATGTCTCGCTCCTCTGAGCGACTGAGTTTATCTTCGCAGATGCATATTCATCCTGCATTTTGTACATCCTCATATTTCCCCTAAAAGTTCCCTCATTTAGTGTGTGATAGGCTCTTTAAAAAACATTTATTGGCCCATTTTATCGGAGAATAACAAAAATTTTAATATATTGAGCGAAATTTTCAATGTTTAACGAATGGTTTTGAACTTGTTAAGAAATCGATTCCGGTTCATTTTATTTCAGGGCATTTTCAATGTAAGTATATCTTGGGCACACGTTGAATAAACAATCGACTAGCAAGGAAGATGATTTCTAAACATAAAAACGAATTGAATGGAAAGTTTAGTTTTATTGTGAGAACATACAATAAAAGTGAAAATATTTCTAGGGTTCATGTTACAAGAGGGCCAACAAAAGTGAAAAACACAGAAAGTTTGAATCGAATTAATTTTTAACAGTTTGACGAGAGATAATACAAAATAATCTTAAAGAATGTTACTAATATTCAACAGACATTATTAATGAAATGCTATAGGCCTATATAAATTCATTTATTAAGCTTCATTAACATACTATTATGTCTTTATTAATACTAATAAAGTAAGAATACATCCTGTTATATTTCAATATTTTGTCACAAAAATTAAATGTTACAAAACAAAATGATAGGAATAGAACTCCCAAACCGTCAATCATGTCCATTCTCTTACAACCAGCACAAATAGTTTGCGAAGCAGCAATCGAAGGGAGGGAGGTTGAGCCGCGCGAGGGCCAAGGTCCCTTAGGGCTCTTTTTACGATGAGCAATAGGGCGTGGTCGGGAGCGACGCGAGGGCGCAGGCGAGGGGACGGCGTCTGAAGCGGCCCTCTCCTCGCAGCGCCGCCGCTCCCACCAGGTGATTCATGGCAAGAACGCGCGTTGGGTGCGTTGTTTCAGGGCGCAGCAAGGATAAGCAATGAGGCAGAATGTAGGAAGGCAGGGATTGCGAAGCACGCGATGCGATCGTCGAAATGCAGCGCAAAGAGGGCGGCTGCGAAGCTGCCTTAGCACGCAAATGAGAACTACGTGAATCATTATTAATTTAATTACAATATTCGAGAAAATAATTTACACCGCCAGCATACCATCAACATGTTTAATTCGCTACCCAAACATTGTAAATGTTATAAATTGAAGAGGTTGGAAGAACATAATACTCACTCACATGTCTATCATTTTTGTCAGCCAGAGGAAAAACAAAGTTTCAGCACAATGAGATATGTCTTTGTTCTATAAACACTTCTGACTGCTTTCTACACTCATGTAGGAACACATTTGTCCAGCATTTAAATCGTGATGTTTGTTTTTAGGTGTCATTCTCAGATCTTTGGTTTGGATTTATGAAATCGAGGTTAGAATTATCTTCCTCCGATCCCTTCAAATGAAAAATTGAAAAAATCAACACAACGCACATACTATTGAGAATTCTTTTATATAGAAATTTGTACATGACACAATAGTGATGCAATTTGGCAAAGAACTTGTCTTCTCTGCAGTTACGAGTCGTTTGGAGAATGACTACCTTTGCATCTTTCCAGCACCTCTTCAGGGGTTTCCCTGGTTGACTTTTAGAATTACCTTTTTCTGTTTATATTAGACTTAAATGTCGTTCTACAAAGCATATACTTCCTACATCCTTCTTTCGGAAATTTACAGCGATTCAAAAAGAACTTTTACGACACATTAACTTTCAGTGCTTCACGAGCTGAACGTTTCCAAAGCCAGATTGATCATTAATCTATCATCACCAAAACGTCTAATGTTCGTCAAAGAAAGAAATTAAGAGAGTACATAGGATAGGGTTCGCAGCGAAGAGTTTGCACCACTAGGACTGAAACAGAAAGAGAAGGAAAGGGAGAATACTACGAATGGATGATGATGATGAACTAACTAAAAAAGCAGTAAATTATGTACCAGTTGACAGAAGAAAAGTCGTAAGACAAAGGGCAAGACTGTTAGACGACTTGAACATCAAGGACGGAACGGCTCTACAGGTCTAATCCCTGCCGTTGAAGTCTCACCTCTGCATTCCCTCCGCAAGTGCTCTATCGTCAGCTTAGAATGAAAACTTCCTAACTCAGACCACATAAACTTCACAGGAAGTGAAGGAATGAAGTGTGTACGTCCAAATTCTTTAAAAAACAAAAAGCAATTTGGTTCTTTTGAAGAGATGTTCAGTTGATTTTTTTGCTGTGACATGTCTTTCTTTTGAAATCCAGGTCTCGACAAAAATAATGAAGTTCCGTCTTCTCATCTCTCCGAGTAAAAACGTCCTTACAACAGAAACTGCAGATATATGATGCCAAATGCCAGAACTCTGGCAGAAGGTGATCTAAAAGTCACAAATGCCTTTTATTCCACACACGAAACGTCGAAGATATCTAAGAGTAAAAATCAACATTCGCTATGTGGATTTATTACAATTATTAACCCTCTTCGTTCGCAAGACCTCCTCTCCTCTCCTCTCTCTCTCTCTCTCTCTCTCTCTCTCTCTCTCTCTCTCTCTCTCTCTCTCTGTCCACCCAAAGACACATGCGATCAGACACACACACACACACACCATTTTCGTCAGCACATTCGCCCGTTTATTGCACTTCCTGTCGCCTTCCAACTACTTTTGCAGGCTGTCTTCGTTGACGCCCTTCTCTCCCGCGCTCGTTTCCGCGCTCCATCCGCCGCCGCGGTGCTCTGTATTCTCTACCTGTCCGCCGCCTCCGCGCGAGCGCGTGGCAGCGACTGAATTATCGGCGCGCGCGCGACGGCCTCCGAGAGCGCTTCTCGGAAGCCCCCCCCCCCCCCGCGACGCGCTGAAAGCCAGGCATTCCAGGCGGCAGGAAGTTCATGCAAAAACAATGGACTCCAATTAATAAGATATTTTTCATTTGAAGAAAAGCGCTCGCTCGCAAATTTCGTGTTCAAACCAAAGTTTGCGTTTGATTCCAATGTTACTTTAGAATTCCACTGTTCCAAAACAAATCTAAAAAGCTTCAAACTTGAATTTTATACGCCTCAAATTGGGTTTCGGAAAAAATGAAACCCCTTATTCTAAAATAGTTCTAAATTTGAATTTTAAAACGTTTCAAACGTGAATTCTAGAAAATGTATAACCTGAAAATATATAATGAAATGTGTAATTTATACCTGAGGTATATTTATACCTGAGGTAGCAATTTTCTACCAAATTTATACCTGAGGTAGCAATTTTCTGGAGAAGTGATGGGGCTGTCGAAAGCGATACAAAAACGCTCCGAAATCAATTCTGTATGTATGTGGGATATTCTGTTACTGGAATATTGCTGTTTAAAGGAATCATAACGGACGTACTTTTGCTGCTACGATGTCCGAGCGTGAAATGTGCGAATCACACGTGAAGAGCTTGTTTTTAAAGTGACGAATCTCCACGAAACACATTTTTTCATGAAGGGAATAGTATATTCTTAAACGAGCGTAGAATGATAGCTATTATTCACGAGTTGATGTTTACGACACGAGCGACGTGAAACAAGTGTCGGAATTTCAACGAGTGAATAATAGCCATTCTACGCGAGTAGAAGACTATACTTTTTCTACGACTTTGAAATTGATATTTGAAAAATATTCAATGGGCGTCTTAACTCGCGTACTTTTTGGTGGCTCACCTGTCTTACGACAGTTGCGACCAGCCATTGCAGAGCACGCAACGCCTCTGCAGGCGACTGCGAGAACCCTCTGTCGTATAATGAACTAAGGCGAATGTGATTGGTCGACAGCCGTGCGAGAATAATATTCTTGCACAGCTTGTGGAATCGTCATCATTATTGAATCCGATAACGTGCAGAAATGTATACATTCCGGAGTAGTCGTAGAGAAAATATTTACTTATACTAGTTAGCTTTATAGTTCAAGATAGAATCCATCTGGCTTCGGATTCCGTTTATCAAAGGAGAAACGCAATTTTTTATCACAATATTCAGCGAGCATGAAGGAGACATTTCTTAAGAATATACTATTGTTACGTAAAACAAAACGAAAAAAATGCTACGTCACATTGTAAAGAACCCTTCAACTACTTGCGGAATGAAACTTCGAAATGCTTACAAAAGTTAACTAAAGGCTAACAAGGCTAATTTTAATCATAACATCTACACACATGTAAATGGGCAAACGTATAACTGGGCAGTTTTTAAACCTTTTCAAAAAAATGTCAGAAGAGAGTAAAGGATGAAATAATTGCAACTGATTAGATTAGACCGACGGGTAGGGATGGGGAAGGAACTCTACAAAATCAGATTCCACCATCTACACAAATAATAAGAAAACCTTTTTTCTGTCATATTTTTGCAATATTTTTATTCCACGTGCAGATAACGAGAAAACGTCAAGGCAATTTTTGTTGTATTTTAATCAACGTATCAAGAGAAAAGAAAAAACTAAAGAAATCCCGTTTTGAAAAAGGAGAAGCAGTGACATGTGTTCTAGAAAGATCACGAAAAAAGTATCAATTCAATTCAACTATGTCTTATTTTCCGTAGCGAGGCTCAGGCCATCAGGCCTGCTCTTCCGCCTGATCACGCAAAACGCACGTTTTTATTGCGAGACGCTGCAGTGATCTTCCCCAACTGGATGGGGAGATCCGGCGCGGGCCTACACGTGGGCCAGCGAAGTTTTCCTTCAACAGATCTCCCAACAGTGGCACAAGCTGACTGGTCGCCCGACATGTGTGCCAGAGTAGTGCATGTTAGTGCGTGTGTGTAAGGGGTGAGGTAATAACAAGGAAGGGGAAGGAAAGTTCGCGCGCGGTCCGTGGTCCGTTTGTTAGGATACTTTTTGGCATCCGCCTTGTACTGAACGGAGAAACCACGGAAAACTACCGATCAGAGCAACCGGCCACCAGAACTCTCCAGACAGCGGCTGAATTCGATCTCGCTCTCTAATTAGTAACGAATATCCTGCCTCCGTCAGGACTCGAACTCTGATACCTCCCGCTGAGAGGCACTGCGGTGACAATTGATGCTCTGAGTCACCTGAGGCGGTAGGAAGGGAAAGGAGAAATAGGTCATGTATGCGACAGTAAGACCGTAAACGGAATCGTTTGAATAAAACTACGCTTTGCATGTGCAAATGTCCGTGAAGGCACTAGTGAATAGAACGATGACAGCATTCAACAAAGTCGCACTATGTGCTTCACATGTTTGCACAGCAAGTTTCACGTTTGTTTTCAAGGCACACCTCTGCAAAAAAACACACTCAAGCACAAGTGTCAAAACAAGGTATTAACGCGTCACGCGCGGAGAAGAACGGTAAACAGGACAACTTTCAATGCCATTCAGATCTTCACATTCAGTGAATGCTTTTGTACATGTCCAACATATCCGACACATGTTATCATGAATCCATTCACGCCACATCTTTCTTTTCTTTTGGCCTAAACTCAGCTATTTCAAAATCACAATGCTTCGAAAAGTTTATCATTAAACATCCAGTTATTTGCGTTCTGAATTTCACATTGTAAGACGAAAATTACAATTAGGTCCAACACATTTTCACGAGACACCATATATAATGTGAGCATTTCTGTAAAGGTAAGTGATCATTAAACTTCTTTAAAGAAATAATGAGACTTCTAATAAAATACAACCTTCTTTTCAGGTAATATATTTCATACAGTCAATAAAGAAATTAGTAATAAATACTGTCGTTCTTTAGTCCAGTTCTTAGACCATATACTAGAGATTATATTTTCTGTACTCACATTTTGTAGGTGAATGAATTCATACTTTATATGTTTATAGATTGTTTATAGATTGGGTTTCCATTGGAAAGCACTTGAACGAACGCAGCTCTCAATTTAGCATAGATAATATCTCACAGCTATTACACCTTCGCTTTTCCGAGTGCTGACGATTCGGGGAAGGTAAGGAAACATCACAGAACAACGGAAATGCAACAAGGAATTAGCTGAAAAAAAAGAACATCACAGGATTTTCGGCACTTCCCAAACGGTCCGTTCCGTGTGTCTATGTGCCCGTGTGGCTGTCCGAGAGTCTCACTATGGCCGTCCGAGGCTAACGGTTAGACCTCCTTCGATGCAAAAGTCATGTCCTTTGATGCGTCTCTGCTGTCTGATGGGGAAATGCTCCGTTTTCTGTCCTCCTTTCTTCCTGAAATGACTAAAAGAATATTTTAAAAAATGTGATTTCGGTGGTTAAGCATCTAAATTGTATTTTGGAAGGTTCCAAAGCACCTAGATGTAAAAAGCTATGAATTACGAGTACATTACCTGTCTGGAATAACACGAAACATTACGACCAGATCGACGGTAATTAAACCTCATTTTCTAATAAAGCCATTGTATAAAACTTTTTCTATCGATACTGTTTCAAATGAATAACTGTGAGAAAAGACACACCAGTAAAATGCATTATATTTAACATTTTGATCTTTCTTTTGATCTTGCAAACACCCCACAAATATTTTTCAACACAAAAATTCCCCGGAGGCGCCACGTTCTGCTTGCTTCCACATATACGTCGGTTTTTCTTTCTTGGCGCGTGGGGATGTGTCATCAAAATGAAATATCTCACGGTATTTCGCGGCGTTCTCGGTTGTGCATCTACGATTCGCATGATCGCGACTCTATCGATCAGGGCGCACGATCATGCGACTCCTAGATGCACAACCGAGAACGCCGCGAAATACCGTGAGACAATCCATTTTGATGATACACCTAGTCTAGCTTCGTTTTTCAGGTTTGAAGAAGCCCCCCGCTGTTGGGCCGTCACGGAGGCCGGGGCGATCAGAGGCGTGAGGGGGAGGGGGAGGGGGGCTGAGGAGAGCGCCGCCTGGGTGTGATGTCGTTGGGCGGGCGCTAATCCACACGCTTAATTAGCGCGCGCCGCACTTCATCAGCGCCGCGGAGAGCGGTTAGCGCGGCGCCAGCCCACTCGCCTCGCCTCGCCTCGCCACGCGGCCTTGCGCGCGCGCGCGGCGGCGCGGCGGCCCGCGGGCGCCCGGCGAAGGCTGTCGCGGATCCGCGACGCTCACACGATGACTTCCCAGCGAAAATACGAATCGGTTGAGGTGGACCAGGGCATCAACTGATGTCACTGCAGTACCACTGACCGGGAGGTCCTACGGTTCCAGTCCCAACAGTGGCAGGATTTTCGACGGTAGCTACTACATAGCTAGGTCGAATTCAGCCGCTGTCTGGAGGGGAGTCTATCGGCCGGCTGTTCTGATCGGCAGTTTTCGGGGGTTTCTCCTGTCAACACCATGCGAATGCTGGAGCAGTACCATAACAAACGGGCTCGGATCGCGAGCCATCTTTCCCTCCCCTTCCTTGTTCTATCCTTACCCCTAAATTTCACACATACCAACATGCACTACACTACCACATACATCGGGAGATCAGTCGGGAGCTTAGAGCTTGTCCTGGCTGGGGCGGTGCCCCGCTGGTGGGAGACGCCTGGTTTAGAAACCCCGCTAGCCCCTACCTACAGGTCGGCGCCGGATATCACAATCCAGCAGGGAAAGATCACCGCCACCTCTTGAAGAAGAATCATGCACTACTCTTATGCGACTAATGACCTTAGAATTTGATGCGCCAGGAAATACGGTCAATTAATCAATCGAATTCACGCTAACCAATTGCCACCCGCACACCGCTCCGCCCAGATGCAACCCGGCACTGGCTCGCTCTCACCCCAAGCTCGCTTGAGTTACGCGAATCATTTAGAAATCTGTCCTTCAAGAATAAATGATTTAAGAGATCGTTGTAGTTGCCAATTAGTAATATTAAAAAATATGTTTTAATATAATGTATAAATAAGAAAATGTACACAATATTTTCTAAATTCTATGGTGGCAGCAGAGATTTTGTGGTAATCCATGATAAAGTTCCAATGATAATGAGATATCAACCACAATAGAGGATAACATTTTTTAATATTTAGAAAATTTTATCCTCTATTGTGGTTGATATTTCATTATCCTTGGAATTTTACACAACATTTCTTATGAATTGTATAAATTAGGCAATGAGCCTGCCACACAATGAAATACACCAAGCTTCTTGTCTGTTTTCTCAGTTCAACATGTTCTGCATTTTATCACGAGATGTTCTAAAATATTTACTAAATTTATGGTGTTCTGCCAACGATCATGAAGTAGGTTGTGGGACTTTTTATTGAAAATTAATGTCGAAATTGCAAGTTCTCACACTACTGCAGATGAGCAATTGCTGGACGCAGTGTGCGCCGCGAGCCCGTCCGGCACCGCACGACGCTTGGCCTGAGTGGATCGGAAGGGAGTGTATTAGGAAGGGTCGGGTTCAGTTGCAATAAGGCAGTGTTGTCAAGGTCGATGCCACGAGCGGTAGTCCGTGGCGCGAGTGCCACGACGAAATCGCCTCTTTACGCAGTTCATAACCCCGCCGCAAGACACAACGCCATCACTATTGTAAAACGGCGAAGGTTACTAATTGTAAAACAGCGGGGACGCTAGTTGCGCAGAGAAGCTAGTGCATGGCACGGTGCCGCGAGGAGTGCCACTGTCACCAGTAGGAGACCTTGACACCACTGCAATAAGGTGTCGTACAGCGTAATTTCATCAGTGGCGTGGCATCAAGAATATCAATACTCACAGAGTCTTTATTAATCAGCGGCCGTCTAACTTTCAGACGACAAGGGTACTCCTGGTTAATTTTAATACTTCGAAGTACTAATAAGGATTATGTCTTTAAAAGAAATACGTAATTTAAAATAATGATAAGATAACTTCCAATGTATTAATACAATGTGGAACAAGTTACAAAAATTTGGCATGTTCATTTAATCAAATGGTAGATGATCATTAATCATAAGATATTTACAAGTTGCTTTATTTAACAAAATTACTGAAGTTAGTTTCATTACTAAATAACTAAAGCTTAATTCTGACACCATTCTAATATGACTTTTGATCCTGTTTTTTAAACAACAGTACGTTTGCGGAATCTTGCTTTCAATGATATTCTAGGACGATAGAGAGCCGTTTAATTTGTACAGCTCGTGATCTTAGAGCAATATAAAGAGAAAATTTGTAATTCAAAATGTAGAAATGTTTATAATATTATAATTGTTGTTCTATAATGATTACCTAGGTGTTATGATTTTTTTACTGCTTGTTGGGCCTGTTTTATACGAGTTCTCGAGTTCGAAGCCGTTGGAAGTTGAAGATCAGTAATGGTGAAAAAAATCTTCCAGAAGAAAGTAAAGCCGGTTGTCGCGTATTTACGACAGATAAAAAAGCATCAGCCTAAAGAGAAAGTTTTTCCTGAGCAACATTCTAACCTTTCACTGCCCTAGTAATACCTGTGTATGCTACTACATGGCCTTGTGGTGATAGACATGCTCTGTATCATAGTCGCTAGCACAACAGAAAGGGCGAAACGAAATTCATGGCTGAAATGGAGATCGTTAGATATCTTTGGAATTCACATCTAAGCAGCAATGGCATCTAACACAGCTACTTAGCCGGAAAAATCACCAACATTGTTACTCTAAAAGAGAAAATTTCCAATAACAAAGCCTCATTTTGCATGTTCTACAAATACAGCTACGACATCTAGTAAATTAATTAACGAGATTTTCGAATTTTGTATTATTTCAAGAACATACATTAATTTTAGTCATATTCGTACAATATTACTCATCAAAGTATTGTATTCTTTACATAACAGGGAAAAAAATATTACAAGGCAAACGTATGTGTAAACATGTTTGCCTTGTTATATAATTACGGATATATACGAATATATAATATATTATATAATAATAATTATTATTATATAATATATTATACAATTACAAATTCCAAATATTTAAAAGAAGGTATATATTTGGTTGAGTGAACAGCCATAGTCCAGAGACACGTCTGCGCGCGGCGGCTCGGAGCGAAGTTCTTGCAAGCTCCGCTGTGCCCTGGCGCTCGCCGGCGCTTTCTGCTCTTGATGTATGCCTTCAACGTTGAACAACGGCGCTCCAGGGCGCAATTTGCTTCAGGCTGCACCCGAATACGTAGGAGGAATACTGCTCCCTCAAGTTTACTGCTGAGTTAGAGGGATGACGCCTCAGAAGCAGCGAATCCCATAATCCGCACTTACAGAATCAGTGGCAGTAACTTGATATTCTGTTATCTAGGAAACCGATTCAAGGAAATCATGATATTGTCGAGTTCCATTTGTTTCATAAATTAAGCACTTTACGACACGTGATCTTGTTCGTTCTGTCCTATTTCGTTCGTCTAGGACGAAACGCCTGAGAACAGTTTTCGTCTGTTCAGCTCTGTCCAGTATACTATATTCTTCGGAAGAAGAATGTTGCGATACCACAGCATCCTTAACGCTCATTATCAGCGCACTCAGCTGCAATTAGCTTACTGCAGATCTCTAACTCATACGCATTATGGGAAAGAACTTTCGTTTCAATCCAATTTACTGAAAGAACCAAGTAATATTTGTCAAAATTATTTTAGAAATACAATTAGTTTAGAAAAATATTAAAAAATAATGCAAATACGAATTTGTAATGACAACCAAACTTCCAAATAAACTGGCCTTTCATCTCATATTTGAAACATGGAGGCTTCCTCGCAGGCCCTTGTAATGGTCGCGTCCATCATCCTTTTCCCAATCGGTTTATTTAAAACGGAGACAAGCTTCCGGGTTACCTACGAGCTTAACGAAAGAACAAAAAATTAGTAGAAAAGGGAAAAGGACTCAAGGGCTTCCTCAGGCAGCCTTGGCGTGGGGAGAGAAGCAGCCCAGGAGGATTAATTGAAAATGTTACGGGACGGCGGTGCTCGCAACGGCTAAGTTTGGAAAGGAAGGGCCGCTGATGTCTGGAGAGACAGCGGAGGGAAGATGTAGCCGAGGTAGGGTTCTGCTAAACTGGGAGGTTCGTAACGACATAAAAAAATACAGTATAGTGAAAATTTCACAGATTTCGAAATAAAGATGGCATGGTAATAGTTTCAATGAATAAGTTGAAGTTACTGAAATCAACAACTTCAATATCCTGTAATGTCGTTTAATCACAGAGGTCTTTTAATAATTTTAATGATAACCCGCCCCATAATGACAACTGTAGGTTTTATAACCGAACGTAATGTCTTTATGATATCATAAATGTCTATATGATTTTCTGTGCGAATAATTTAGGGACATGCTGTGTAAGAACTGAGCCGTTCTGGAAATTACGAAGAGAAATGCAGTCAACGGTAGCGTTGTATCAAAAATTTCTAAAAGAAACTTCTACACATCACACGAAAGTATAGGGGTAAAGTAAAATTAATGGTGGCTATATTTATTCCTGTAAAGGAGTGGTCGTTCGGTGTCAGTGAAGCAGAAAATAGTACAATTACAAAAATTAAAACAAACGATTCTTACAAAGAAACAATACACACAAAATAAGATTTTTTGCTATTCAAGCAAGAGATTAATGATGACATCAAAATATGCATTGTTTTTTCACCAGGAAAAGGAAAAGCATTTTCTAAACATTAGTCTCTTGGTTGGTGGATTGGTTGGTTGAAGGAAATGATGAGGCGTTTGTCACACGAACATTTTTCGTCGTGAGATCGCTAGACATCTGTTTACTTTTGTTTTCTCTGAGCGTTAACGGGGTAAATCATTGCTTCAGATAATTTAAATTTGCCGTGGGCTCAGACGCCTTGTTAATCGATTAGATGAATGAAAATATAACTACTTTAAATTAGGCCTACACTCCCAATAATACTAGAGATAAAACAATACGAAGATATATTCATATTAATGAACATAATGTTTAAGAATGTCGAGAGTAATATTCAAAATCTTACGAAAATCCATTGACAGAGACCTAATAACGTGGAGGAAATAAGGTAGACAAACGTCACGGCAAACAAAAGTAAACTTGGGGAGAGTACCCGCCGCAACCTTAAAGCGATTCGCAAGGATACGAAAGATATAAATCTTTCCTTCAGGACTAGTGGCTCACGCATTCACAGGGAAAGAGTTTTTTGTCCTCTAGAGACGGAAAAGGAAGAAGTCAGGAAATGGCTAGTACGGAAACGAGCACGGTGGTGATAAAAATTGATCCATACGAAGATTACTTTTTGTATTTCTCCTTCAAGATTTGTACGTCAAGTACGCCTTGGAAATAGAAATGGGACTAGAGAGGGAAAACAAAACCTTTAAACGTTTCTGAACGATCACTACAAGCAAAAATACACACGTTTATGGACGAATCGCGGGACGAACTTCTGTTAAAAAAATACAACACAGCACCACAAAAACACAAAACCTCAACTGTCGTGTCATTCACTTGAATGATTCTTTACTGCAAAGCGCTTCTGAACAGCCTCATCTATATTTATGAAAACAATAGAAAATAATCGCTTCATTTCTCTGGCATGTTTCGAAACTGGTTTAAAACCGTTATCTGTTAAAAGTTAAAAATCATTCTTCCGATTTATTTCTACACAACTTACCCTCATATATTCGACATTCGAAGCAAAAGAGCGACTTACGTAGCTCAGTGCAATCGATGTCTCTGCAGTCTCCCCGTGGTCGAAAGCTCCTTGGATTCGAGTCCCCATGGTGGCAGGATTTCCGACACTACCTAGGTCGACTACATAGCTAGGCCCACTTTAGCCGCTGACTGGACAAGAATTCTAGCGGCCGGATGCTCTAATCGGTAGTTGGTTTCTCCGACGACAGCACTTCTCGTTTGAAGATGTATGGAGTCCTTGAAACACTCTCAAGCCTGACGAATGCTGGTTGTAAATCTGTCGCTACCGTATTATCCCTATACATTGTTCCCCAGGCCCCTTAAAGAATTGAGGCGGTGAGTGGGGAAGCAAGAACAGCCAGGTGGGGAGTATTTTTTTTTTGACAGGTAATGGATATGTTTAAATAAAACACGCGTGGAAAGCGCGCATTTAAGTAAAGATACTTTAGTAGTAGCTACACGAGGGATGTGAGTTTAGATACGTTATGTCTGTATTTTTAAGCAAAATGTGTTGGAAAGGATTAAATTAATCGCAGAGGCAAAGGCCGGTGGTCCTCGCCGTTGACTTGGTAATGCTAATCTAATCTAATCGTTTCGCTAATCTAATGTAACCCAACTCCCTTAACACGTACTGGTTCTTGAATCGCCACCCATTGCACATCGCATTCCACACATTTACTCGCGGGCGAGGGCGCGGTGAGACCAGTGATTGCGGCGAGGCGCGGCGACGGGCAGAGGCGGCGGCTGCAGCACGAGGCTTGGGCAAACATCAAGGGGGAACGGGCAGTGGAGGCAGGCACGGCTTCACGCGACGGCGCGTGGCAAACACAAGTGTCCAAGGCCGATCGGGGGGGGGGGGGGGCCCTCCGTGCGAGGTCCGCGTGGAGCCTCCAAAGCCCCGGGGCTCGTGCAGGATCAGCAGGCGCCCGCGCCGCCGACACGCCCTCCCGCTTCGAAATATGGGGTGCGCTAGCTTCCGACCTCTGGTTCTGGGATTCAAATCACGGTGATTTCGAGTGAAAATTGTGGTGACGTAGTTTGCGCAACACAAGTTTCCTCTCAAGCTGTGAGAAAAGTTCGCTGCAACTCGCGCCACACACAAAGTGATCGATTTTGAACCAAGCCGCTGAAGTATTCATGATCGGAGGAGAATCGCCAGTATAGTTGTCATTAATTGGTGAACGGACGCTAAAGAAAAGTAACAAATGGATGCCATATTAAAATAATTTTCTACACTAAACAAACGAGCAATTTTAATACCCTTCACTGATCTAATCAATAAGAAGCGACTTTTGAGACAAGGGGTCGGGCACGACAGAGCGGAATGGATTGGGTTGGGACGGGACGGGACGGAACGGGACGGGAGGGATCAGAACGGGACGGGTCTGGTCTGGTCGGGTCGGTTCGGGTCGGGATGCGTCAGGTCGAGGACCTGCGGGGCAAGTCGAGGCGGGAATGGCAGGGGCGGGGTGGAGTGGTGCCGGGCAGCTGGGACGGTAGAGCAAGGCACGGAACCAGACGGGTCGAAACGAGACGGCAGAAGAGGGCGGGGAGCGGCGTGGCGGAGCGGGGCTGGCCGAGCCTTTTTCCGCTGGCTGTCCTCCGCTACGCACCAGGACATCGCTGGGGACCTCCGGCGGCAGCCGGCCCCGGCCCCGGGGAAACCACTCGCTTCAATCTCAGGGAGCCACTGGCCCAGTGTGTCTGCACGTGTGTCCCTGGGCGGCCGAAACGCTCGCGCGCAGGCTGAGTCGTGTCTCTGGGGCAGACGCCTCCGTCGTCCGCCCATATGACGGATGTTCCCCCTACGCCCATCGCATCTGTTACGGAAAGGAGGTCTGGTGCTCCTTTATGCCAGTGGTGTCAAGGTTTTCTACTGGTGGCAGTGGCACGCGTCGTGGCTCCGTAGCATGCCATGAGCCACTCTGCACAACTAGCGCCGGAAAAGGAAACTATTAGTAACACCGTCGTTTTGCAATAGAAATGGCGTTGTCTCGGGGGGCGGGGAGACGAATTACGAAGGGGTGTTTTAGTCGTTGCACTCGTGCCACTGACTCCCGCTCGTTGCATCGACCTTGACAACATTGCTTTATGCGATGAATTATAAATAAATTACATTATTTTTTCATAATGGAATATTTAAGATATAAATAACAACAGATTTTATTTTGTACGGCAGATGTCGCTGATCAGTGATATTTAAGACGTTCGGGATTGGAGGGCTTATTATACTTGTACAGCGGGTAATAGTTTGCGGGCGCTTGCTGTTGCGATAAAACTGAACAAAATTTCGTTTGAATAGACTTTTTGCTAATTATAAAGGCAAACTATCATGAATTCAACGTAATCATTAATGAATAAATCCCTTGGTTGAGGTTTAGCACTAGAAAAACATAATGCAGAAGAATACGAACGATGTTTCACTTTTTATCAATTAGCAACAATTCGATCCAAACGAAATCTTCTTCGGTTTTATTACAGGGGCTTAGCCCGAGAACTGTTACTCGTTTTACAGGCATAATACGCCGTGCGCATCGAAAGTGGAACGGTTCAGAACAGAGAAACCCCTCATGAGTGCAACGTATCGCGATATTGCGCGGTAGCCTAAACCAGCGCTGGACAGAGAAACGGCCAGACTTCCTTCCCAATCCAATGCGAAATGCTTAAATATTTAAATACTTAATATTAGGACCAGATTCAGCAAATACTACCTCAACATTTGAGTAGTTTCTCATGCACTTGTGAGATATTGTGAGAGCTGCCATTTGGAGTATGTTCGGTCAAACTTGAATCAATTTTTGATGTGTTTCCGTTTTTTCTAATTATTGCACATGTATAATATTTTTTCCCTTCACCGAATAGTACAGTATTCTTCAGATTTATGTACAGGGATATCCTGACTAGGCATCTTCACGCCATCTTCGTTGAATCTTCCGTTAAGTAGCTGCCGCCAACGGCGAAAAGGCTGAATGTCACAAAGTACCCGAACAGTGCAGTCTCTGCCTACCAGACAATCCTAGACGGCAAAGGTCACGATAAAACATGCAAAATAAAACACTTAACGCCTGGGCTCATTGAGCGAGAACTGGCAGTGAGTGACAGGGGACACGCAGCGAGAAGCCCCACCTCCGACACGAGATTGAGCGAGCGAGCGAACGAGCGGAGGCGGGTAACGGAAACCGGTGATCGGCGAGGCCATCGGGAACGTTGGGCTGCCGGGGGCGGACGGCGTTCGTCGGAGGTAGACAGGTGGGCGGGTGGAGGGCAAGCGGGCGGGCAAGCGGGCGGGCAAGCGGGAGGGCGGGCAAGCGGGCGGGCGGGCAAGCGGGTAAGGGGGCAAGCGGGCGGGCGGGCAAGCGGGTAAGGGGGCAGGCGGGCGGGCGGGCGGGCGGGCGGGCGGGCGGGCGGGCAAGCGGGCGGACGGGCAAGCGGGCGGGCGGACGGGCAAGCGGGCGGGCGGACGGGCAAGCGGGCGGGCGGGCGGGCAAGCAAGCGGGCGGACGGGCAAGCGGGCGGGCAAGCAGGCGGGCAAGCGGGCGGGCAAGAGGGCGGGCGGGCAAGAGGGCGGGCGGGCAAGAGGGCGGGCGGGCAAGAGGGCGGACGAGAGGGCGGACGGGCGGGCGGGCAAGCGGGCAAGCGGGCGGGCGGGCGGGCGGGCGGGCGGGCGGGCGGGCGGGCGGGCGGGCGGGCGGGCGGGCGGGCGGGCGGGCGGGCGGGCGGGTGTGGTATCTGACAGCGCAGGCGTCGAGCGACGCGACGGCGGCGGCGCGAGCGAGACGGCAAAGTGGACGCCGAAAGGTGCTGCAAAATTCAAACACCGCCGCACCACGCGCCGAGAGGCGGCGCCGGGCTGAGATTCGCGAGAGCGACCCGAGCGAAGAGCGCTGTGGGGGCCTTTAAAGGAGATGGCGTGCGGCGCAGCGCGAACACACGCGATGGCGCGCCAGCAAGCCTCGATCTATATTTGGGTATTGGTCTATCGATGAGGAAGTGATTATTGATTGCGATCGCGCCAATTACTTCTCTCATTCATCTCGCACCGCTTGTTATAACCCATTAAGCGCACTTACCCGGAAAGTGGCCGATTTCGCCCCCGCTGGAACATGAGGTCCGGCGCCGACCTGCAAGTCGATTTGCAGTTTTCTCCCTCGTACTTTAGGAATCTCCCTCAATGGGCCCCGCTCCCCACGCTGTACAAGTTCTAAATTTTCTTCACATGTCTGATGTTAACGGCTTGGATTTTTGGGTTTTAAACTATTTTATTTCTAGCTTCGTAATGCCATTGCTTTTATGCATATCAATTTCAACCATTTCTGTGCCACATGCGTGAATCCTATAGATCCTAAAATCAGTTAAACCGAGTCATGATCTTAACAAACGCTAAATCGTGTATTTGTTAAAACATATAAACACTATTTAAAATTCAAGATTTAAAATTAATTTCTTCATTTGGCTTTCAAAGAAGGAAATATCAGAGATTGTAAATGTTTCGTTCTCGTCAAATGTCTCAAAATTTCTAATCTCCCAATCCTGGTTGCGCAGAGATGAAAGACATTATTGCAGTTCTTCTTGGAGATGAAATATATCTGAAGCATTACCACGGGAGCCAGGAGCAGTGTCATCAAGAAGTATGCATCATAACTTCACACTGCGTTGGGGGAAAGTTAGCTCTTTCCAAGTGTGCGTTGAGATACAATATTAAATCCTTCACATAAGAAAATTTGCGTTTGTATACACGGTTGATCACTGCAACAGTGAATCTCAAGGAAAGCGGATTTATAGGCTAATTTTTAATGGAATATTTTAGAAGTTGCAAAATGTCTGTATCTATGGATGTATTATTATCCCTAATTTGTTCCAGTTCAGAAGTAAAAACATTGCAAAAAATAAGTTAGTAATTTAAATGTCTTATTTATTGCAAATTGTTTTCAGCCTCACTAACATGACTAGAAAAAATATAAAAACTTAGGAGCCAAATCGTTTTTCAAAAAGCATAAAATTACGTCTATAAAATCTTAAACATTCGGATCCTAGTGATAGTGCATTGCGTATAAATTTGTGTGCAAAGAAAGAGAGGATAAGGATGAAGAAGAAAAGATCGCGCGCGGTCCCTGGCCCGTTTGTTCTGTTACTACTTCCGATATTCGCCTGGTACAAATCAAGCAGAAGATACTCCTGGAGAAACCAAGGAAAACTATCGATCAGAGAAACAGACGTCGAGAATTCTCTTCCAGACTGGTTGAATTTAACCCAGCCCTCTGGCAAGAGTCGAAAATCAACCACAATCGGACTACAACTTTTCGATAAACGATGTTTACTGGTGATACGCACTTACATAAGCTAGCCTTAAATATGTGAAAAGTTTAGCACTCCGTATAGGTAATGGAAAACAGTTTCTTCATTTATGACTTTTGGAATCACAAGGCAATGCAATGTGCAACAATGACGGTATTTTCCACTAAATTTCTTCCCGAAACAGTCATGTATGTCCCTAGTGCTGCACTGTACCCGACTTCAACATCCACAGCATTAAAAATAAAGTATTTGATACAATATGCACTGCAGAAACGTGTGTACTTTATAGAAAAAGCTGTTATCTTCGACCAATATAACAAATGGGCATCGAAAATATATATTAATTATTTAGTTTTTAAAAGTAAATGTTATAGGTAAGGGCGCAGTTTTGGGCGAATATATTTTATATCAACTAGCCAAATTCTGGCTTATTTAGGCAGACTTGGAGATGACGGCTGTGACCTCGAAAGCCGCTCTCATCTTGTTAATAAAAATGCTGGTATATACGAAACTCCCTATAGAGCCTATACAGCGTACTTCCGCGGCCGGAGACAGCAACTACTTCTTTATCCTGGAGTCACTAGGCAACAGGTGCCAACATTTCGGACGCCATTCTGCGACCTCCTCAGGGCGAATACTTCATAGACGAAACTTATTTATTGCTTCGTTTATCTTGAAATCTTTGATTGAGAAATTCAAAGTGAAACCATTCATGCCGAAGGTAAATAAACAGTCCACAACCGTCGAATATCGAAGATCCCTCGCTATTCACTTCCGATATAAGCAATACTAACTATTATAGGAGACTGCATTCCAGCTAAATAAGTAAATTGGTTTCTTGCGCACATTCTTGGCGGAATGACTAAAATTATAGGAACCAAAACAGTCCCTGCACAAGTTAGCCAGCGTATGTGAAATGAATGCGCATAATTTCTACGCATACATGTTACTCACCTTCCCAATCCCCCTCCCCAATATGATTTGGCAGAAATAAGAGCCCACGAGACTGGACAGAGTAGACACTAGTGGCACGCGTCCCACCGCCTGGGAACCCCTGGCCCAAGGGCTAGGACATGGCGCGGGAGGAAGGGCGGGGCGACGCGGCGCGGCGCGGGAGTCGAAGCGCCTCCGCCCCCGGAAGCCAGGCACAATCGGCCACCGCGCGCCCCGCCCCGCCCCGCCCCTCCCTCGCCACGCACGTGGCCGCGCGCACGTGATGTTCCTGCCACTGCCGCCCGTAGCGCTCGTACCCCTGCCAGCCGAAGGCAGAGCACCCGCCGCCGCGCCGGGCCGTCAAGCCGACACAGCCACCGTACAAATAGTACAAACAAAGAAAATGCTGTCGGATTTTTAAATGTTACCAATTTCTTATTCAGGATGATCTTGAGGTCCTCTCAGCGTCCTTTCAAAATGCGTACCATTACCTATACTTCGGTTTTTCTTTCTTGGCGCACGGGGGTGTGTCAATAAAATGGAATATACGGTATTTCGCGTCGTTCTCGGTTGTGCCGTTAGGAGTCGCGTGATCCCGACTGTATCCAGCAGTGCTGGCGATCATGCAACCCTTGGCGGCACAACCGAGGACGACGCGAAATACCGTGAGATATTCATTTTGATGACACACCCGCACGCGCCGAGAAAAAAAACAAAACAATTATACTGCCTTCTCCAACAGTCAATATTGTACAAAAATATAGTTGGGGCATGTCGATTCTCATATCATATTATTCTCATTTTGCTCTAGACTCGTGCACAAATATAGACGACTCTAGAAGTTTATAGAAGATGCAGCAAAAGGCATAACTTCCATTTGACCCTAAGCGTAGAAGTACAAAACGTAATAGTATTTTTTTTTTAAATAGCATGATACAAAACGTTTCATCATTCATTTAAAGAATGGTTATGAATGGATACTTGATTTCAAGCTTTGTTTTAAACGAACGCTAAAACACTTATCTTACGGCAACAAAGTAGTAATAAAATGGTTTGGCTCTGCCAGCTGACGAAAGCACCCACCACCCCGCCGGTCACACTTCTCCCGCGCCGCTCCACTGCGCAACCAACACTGCTAAGCGGCCGGACTGCGGTTCGATACCCGACCCGGAGAGCAGAGGGTTGCACGCAATTAGTACGTCCAGGGGATAACCTGCAGCGCAGCAGCGAGCAGGGTTCCTGTCTCGAGGTGCGCGCTTCCGCGTACTTAACACACCAGGGAAAATAATCCCTGCTGAATTGGGATTCAAATCAAGTGAGTTCCTCTTGGAATTCGAGGCGGGCAAAGAAGTTGAAAGCGTATGCCTTCTAATTCTTTTGAGCGATTCCACACATTTTCTTTCAATCCATCACCTATGCTCATGCTCATTCTTAACAAATCATTCGTTATTACACGACCATCCCTATCATCACAATCACCATTACCATGATCAAGGCAACAAGACTGCCGTTAGCAGCGATGCAATTCATGTAGCAGCAGAATTACGGTAGTTGTGTCGTATCCCCGTAATTTCAAGCGATAAATAACGACTCGGGCTACCGAGAGTCATCAAGTAATTTTCGCTACCAAAATTAAAGGTCTTCAGAGTCTATTCAAATTAAATAATATATGATACTTCCTTCTAAGTACACCCACTGATTTTGAAGGAGGTAGAAACCAATATTTTTGCCGCAACTTCCTCCATATTTACAACAAATTCTCTGACGTGCATAGGTCAATAAATTGAAGAATCACTATAAATTATAATAAAAATACTTATAAATTTATCACATCGAACTCAGTTCAAATTCAGAAGCGTCTTCAAAAAGTAAATACAGTTCAAAATTCTTCTAGGTAAATATTATGTTTATCATCACCCGCGTGTTTACCTCCCTAGGTATTACATCTTAACATTACTGGATGTCTTTACTTTTGGGCTGACATACTAATTAACTAATTAATAAATAATGTACTTCTGGTTTAGGTGTGTAATTATTGAAATGTTTTCACAGAGAAAACACAGCCGACTAAACTTTGCACATTTGAAAATAATCCTCACTGTATCCGAGGTATCTTTCAATCTATGCAACAAAATTGCCATATTTAGCAATGTGATTGATAGCCTTATGATAGATATGTACATGGATAAAAGTGTGTGTTGTCGCAATGGTATTTCACAAGAAACATAAAGGACAACGTTATAGAGACCTTTTTACTTGTGAGTAGCTGTATACTTCGTACACATAGGCGTGAGCAGAAGGGGAGGGGACAGGAAGGTCACGACCCCCTAAAAAGTTTTAAAGGGGCTCCGTAGCCCGTAATAAATTATTTTATTTCTGTAAATATGTTCATCAATAATTTCCTCCTCTGACCTGACAATTTGGGAAATTTTGACGCGACAAGCCATCTCGCAAGCTGTAAATGGTTCAATTTAAAATCAATTGTATTTATTTCACTTTTATAGTACTCAACAGGAGTATGTTATCAGAAACTAAAGAAAGATATTTCTTCGCTAAAGAAATCTAGATGTAGAAAATATACAAATATTCCAACTATAGTACATATTTAGATTAAATCATGAGATTTTCCCCAGAAAATTGCACGACTTAAGAACGATACGGATGCACATTTCGTGTTTAAGTGTATTATAAGAGAAGGGCTTCATCATATGCTGTATTGGAGAGGCAAAGAATACAGTGATTTCCTTTCCTTTGAGGATTCGCCAAAAACACTCGACAAGCAATATCGCCGTACCACCAGAAATTGGGCACGATGCTCATCCATCATTCGCACTGCGAGAGCATACGCCCTCGACCTCCCATAACCAATTCCAATCAATCGATATTGATGCAGTGCCTTCGTGAACATGTTTAAGCGAATTCTATTTATATTTGTGACTCTCGATATATAACAGCCTTGCTTTTGCGCGAGAAATTGATGTAGGTGAAGAATCAATTGTCTAGAAGCAAACATACTCTTACGTACCAAAAAGGGTGTAGGTAGTTACGCACCAAAGACTATACAGGATTCCAATTTTAAATGAAAAATTATAAAAGAACTGGTCGCTTTCAACAATGAGGAGGGATATAGGAGAGGACTTACATACAACGGCCGTTGCAGAGTCGAACCCATTATAAAAATAAAAGGCATTTCTATTAAGAATGAAATTTTTTGAACAACGTTTTTATTGTACAACTACGCGTAGAGATATAAACCTTACTTTTCCATTTTGTCACCAAGCACATTGAAAACACTTGTCATATCGTAGAGTGAGTTCTTGTATCCCAGCCTCATGTACCTCTGCCTATAGTTCTTGGAAGACAGTAGCGACAGCTCTCTTGAAGTCTTCGTTACGAAATCTTTTACCTCCCACAAAATTTTCCAATAACGTAGAAAGGTAATAATCGGAAGGAGCCAAATCTGGGATGCGGCGACACATCTGCAAAACATCTTATGCAAGAGACACGTTGCCACACGACCGTTCATTGAGGAAGGGCTCATTTTGCGTTCACGGAGACCTATGAAATAAGGAACTTATTAAGCACATAATGATTTCTGAAGGATTCACTTATTTCTGAACTGTCGACTACGAATTCGTCCCTTCGTGTCCATAAACGTGCTTTCGCACCCTTATGACATCGACTCCATTTCTTCCCTTCACACTCTGCAAAGTTATTGAATACACCCCGCTTGCAAGTCAAATCACAATGCGGAGGGAAATAGATATCTCGGAGAGTGTTCCTTCCCGTCTGCACACACAACACCGAAGGGCGCCGATTACACAAAGGAAAACACACACACGCACGCACGCACGCACCCACACCCACACACACCACACACCCACCCACACACACACACAACAAAAAAAATTGGTGCCTGAAATTTTAGAGCTGATTGTAAGTATTTCAGGGCCGCTGATTCCAAAAATGCTAACTGGCTAACTGCTTTGCTGCATCAGCTCTACTTTTGAAGATACAGAGAAAAGAACGATTTTCGTCATTTTTGGAATCACAGTTCATTTTGAACTAATATGTACAGTCTATCGTCTCTTGTATTATTTCAGTAGTATACCTTTCTGTTGCGGCTCTCACACGCAACCAATCGTTATGAATGAGGTCTCAAAAGGAAGAAAATTTCACGGAGACATGACGAATTGCACTTAAACTTTCCAAATGAGAAGGATTTGTTGAAAAATTAAACGCATCTAATATTAGTTTTAAATGCAACCCGCAGCACATGTCACCATTCACAAAATTTATATACTTCAATAACTTCTAAACGATGCATTTTAGAGCATTTAAAACCTCAAATTTTGAGGCCACCTGCGCCAGTATTGTCGTTATCAGCAGTGATTCGGTCAACTTTTCAACTCAGCGTCTTCAGTCATAATATTGCATTTGCAAGAATATTTACAGAAAACAAGTCGAACAGTTTGCACGAAAACTATGAAGACTTTTCACTTGGTACATTCAGTACTTGGTACACATACTTTAATCATGTCAGTAAAAGATCTAGATGTTATGTACAAGCAAGTTCAATTTATTATTAAGTAGATTGATTCATTAATCATTGAAGAACAGTGTTACAGATACAGTACTGATTTGTCTACTTTCTGTTGTTTCTGTAGTTTCCTATTTCCCCTCATACATACAATTTTTTTAATGAAATCATGATAAGTGATCACTCCACAGCTACAACAATTAAAAAATGTACTCGGTGTGTACGATCAGCCTACAGAAAGAACAAAAATGGAATAATGTTTTTAAGTGTGCTAAGGAAAAATGCGAAACTTTGCAGGAATCAGATTGCAGTGGTTCATTAATGTTAGATGGAATTTGTATTAAATATTTCTTAGACAACAAAGGCGAAATTACAGTTGTTACAATTATAGTCCAGATGCTGCTTCATCACCTCATGTTTCCTGTTTATAATATATAAATTCCTCTCTTGTGTTATTTCAGTAGTATAGATGCATTTTGCGGCTCTCGCATGCCATGAATCTTTATAAATAAGGTCTCTAAAAAAAGAGAATTTTACGGAGACGTGGCGAATTGCACTTTGACTTGAAAAATATGAAGGATTTGGTGAAAAACGCCATCTCAATATTTATGTCAAATGCAACTTGCAACACTCTGGCAGAATTTCAAACATCTATTTAGTTTAATAACTCCTAAACGAAGCGTTCTAGAGACTAAAATTTTGTAATTTTGGGGCCAAAGGCCTCACAGAAACAGTCTTCGCACCATAATTTATAGAATGAGAGCTTCTGGGACATTTTATTACATTTTGTTGGTCCGGCGATTCTCGATACAACCCTACCTATTCGGAGACGTGCAGAATCTGCAACTGTAAGTGAAATTAAACTAATTACTTGATATTCTAGGTGATTGAATTGCACGGGTGTTCCTCTCAATTTGATAATAGTTAAATGATATTAGAGTAGTACTTGCTCGATGCTGTATTTTCGCATCACCAACTTTACGTAGCTTTCTCAAGAGTAAAAATATCAGAAAAAGTCTACGTGGCTATCAAGGAAAGCGAAAATCTGTCAAGGAAGATTGTATAATTATTTCATATGCTGTTTCTGAGGAAGTGTAGTGAATTTTTCCACGACCATTTGCCTATAATACTGAATTTATTCAAAATTTCTTTTCAGACATCAATTTCATTGTTTTTCTTTTTATTACATATTCTATAAATAGATCGGAAGTTATCATTGTACATTTTTTAAACAAATTAACACGTTTTGTCAACAACTTTCCGTTTGAATATGGAAATAGAAATATAGGGAAGGGGGTGCAATTTAATATGCGAGAGTTCTCGCGCGGGTACGCTAGTTTTATTATTAATTATAAACCGACAAATTTCAATTCCCCGCTCCTTTTTAGTAAAGGGCCCTGTTTCTTACACATATTTTTTTAGTGCTTAAGTTATGTATTTAAAAATAAAACTTTGCGTTCCTTAATCACAATAACTTATCCAATGTCTCAATACCGACCGTAAGTTTCGTCATTTTTCAAATGGACTTTAGTCTGTCTTTCTATGGACCAAAAAGCAACGAGCTACATTAAGGAGCTTTTCGTTTTTGAGTTAATTTAGTGCACCTGAAGTGAATGCGATTACACGTAGTGCATGCTAATTTCCATATAAAGTTTTCTCGCAGATACGTAGGAAGTTACCTACAATTCGCTTATTTATTAGTTCTATATACAGGGTGAGTCACGTAACTTGAGCACCTCCTGTAACTTTTGAATGGTTGAAGTTATTGCAATGAAGTTTTCACGGAAGTGCATGAGGGGAAAGGGCTAATAGATACGTGCATTAATTTCTATTTTATCACTTGTATTTTACGAGATTTTTTTGGGTAACTTTCTTTTTTCAAATGGAACTATACATATTTTTTCAGTCCACCATGCCGAGCGTAAAAAGACGAATCCAATGATGTACATATTGTCATATGTTAGATAAGCATTTTTTTTTATTAATTTTGATTTTTGCGACTGGGGTTTAACGGACATTTTGAATAGTCCACCACACAAGGTCACGCAGCGCTCCACCAGCAACGCGCGCCCGGGCAAGGGAAGGGAGATTTGAAGATACGAAACATATTCCAAATATTCACAAAACCATTGCAGTTTTTTCCTGAACTGTGCTTTCCATCCTTCCGCATTTTCAGATTTTCGACTTTATTTGACTGAAGGAATTAAAGGATGGAAAATAAGGATTTGTCATAAGTTTGTATCGTAATAAAATTGTTTATAACTTCAACTCCATTTAATGGGGTTTCATAAGATACGTATTAATGGGATCTTGAAACAAAGCACAATAAGAATAAATAATTACAACTGTACAAAAAATATTGCGTATTTTGAGCCAACAATTTCAATGTTAATAAGAATATAATAATAACTTAGGGATAGAAATAATCTTATTTCAATAAATACTACTTAAGACAAATCCATATTTACAATCCCTAAGAAACACAAAATATCTGAAAATGGATCAGGATGGAAAGGAGAGTTCAGGAAAAAATGCAACAGTTTTGTGAATATTTTTCGTATCCTCAAGTACTAAAATCCCTTCCCTTTCCCGACTCCACATTTGCTGGGGGAGCGCTGCGTGACCTTGTGGGGCTGACAGTTACAATGAAAATATCCGTTAAACACTAGTCGCAAAAAAAATCACAATTACTAAAAAAAAATGCTTATCTAACATATAACAATATTTATATCTTTGGATTCGTCTTTTTACGCTTGTCATGATAGACTGAAAAAATATGTATAGTCCCATTTGAAAAAACAAAGTTTCCTCAAATATCTCGTAAAATACAAGTAATAAAAGAGAACTCAAAACACACATCAATTCGCCCCATTCCCTCATTCACTTCCGTGAAAACTGCATTGCAATATCTTCAACCGTTCAAAAGTTACAGGAGGTGCTAAAGTTATGTGACTCACCCTGTATGTATAGCATCCTCAAGGAAGCAGAGTTTGAATACTCCAGATATTTTTTACAACATGTGGCGAGAAGTCTTTCAAAGAAATTAGAAAACCTATTTCTGAATTCATAAAGAGGGAATATTTGAGTTATTTTTGTGGAGATAAAGGTGTGGACTCCTCATATTGTATCCATTTGCAAGATATGTACGGAACATTTGCGACAGTGGACAAATGGTACAAGAAGTCTAAAATTCGGCGCACCGATGGCTTGGAGAGAGCCCAGAAACCGTATTAATAATCGTTATTTTTGTCTTGCGAACATCAATGGTATTAATCGAAACAATCATAGCAAATGGACGGATCCTGACCTAGACTCAGCTAGGAGAACGGTTTCACACTCAGATGACGTATCTCTTTCGTCATTCCATCACTTGGAAGAGCTCACTGAAGACAAATCTTCAATGTCTGAAGGTTATGAAAATGGAAATAGTTGTGATTTTTTATGTATTTCATCAAGATCTGAATGTTTCGACCAAAAAGAATTGATTGGCCTCGTCAGGGAACTTAATCTCTCCAAAACCGCCCCTGAATTGCTCGCCTCTGAGTTAAAAGAAAGAATTTGTTTGTACCTGGGACAAATATTACATTTTTTTGTCCGCGGAAAAAAGATTTGCATTGCAGATTTGCAAAATCATTATGGCAGACTACTGACGGAACACGCAGCGAGACTGCTATGGCATTTCCCACTCCAAAAAATCTATATAAAAAACGCTTTTGGTGTTGAATGAAAGGTTGATTCTGTGAATTTTAAAATTAATTTGATGAGATATTATGTGATTTACAGTTATCTAATAAATATATTTCATTTATAAAAGAAAGTTATTTTATTTTACATTTCCACATGCCATTTGATGCTGCCAAATTCTAGCCCCCACAGTGTGGATGATAATACTTCTGTATTTAGAAAACTAGAGCTGATAAGGCAAAACTAATGCATTTGTTTTATTCAGTGACATCGAAATACCCAGAAAAATGTTTAATATATGAGACACCAAAATGCGTGTTGACCAGTGTTACCGGTGGCCACCCGCCTCACCCCCACCCCGCACATTCCCCCTCCTTCCATGCCACCGCCTCGAGAGAGTGTAGGGCAGTGCCAAAGGCGGGGTGGTATCCTCGCTGTCTTCGGCGCGCCATAAGACAGCGAAGATACCATGGCGCCCGCGCCCTTTCCCGCGAGGATTAGGCTGCTTGCGGGACGCCCCGACCTAGGCAATGCTGTCAGCATTTCAGCAGTCATACTGTGGTTTTCTTGAAGACGAATGGGTGAATCTGAGGAATTCGTCTTGAAGAGGGTCGCAGTATGACGGTCGAAACGACGGGGCGTCTCCCGAACAGAGAAGCCTCAATTGAGCGCAGCCATAGAAGCGCACTATTACGCCCAGAGCACTAATTAGCAATGTGCTCCAGCGGGAAACGAATTGACAATTGGCGAATGAAACCGGGCTTCTCTGACGCAACACAGTCTGAATAAATACTTACCATGCTTTTGGGAATATTTTTCCTTTTTCGATTTCTTTGGTTTGAACATTTCGAAGTGTGGAAATCACCTAGATATGGATTAATTGTCACCCTGGCGAGGCCAAATTAAAACCTATCCAGCCAGGGACAGACTCCAGAGAGACTATTCCCTGCACAAAAACACACTGTGAAATCGCACCTTTTAGGCATTTTTGGATGATGGGAACAGTAAAGGAGGTCGGAGCGAACGCAGCTGCAGCAGGAGAATTCCAGGAAAGCCATTGCTGCATCTACATGCAGCAAGTGAATCTCCCGATACAATAAATATGATCCATGACGCTTAAATATACTGAAATTTTACCTTTACAAATAAAGCTAAGACAAACGTATCAATATCATATTTTCGTGTCATTAAGGACCAGTTGTCAGCAGCGCCAATTAATTTAGTTATGAAACTATCACTTTTCGTATAATTAAGCATTCTTTGCTTTCGAAAGAAATTCCACTGGCGAAACAAACGAAGCGAGAAACTCTGAAACTGAAGGAAGCGCGAGACGTAGGCTGCGCATTCCCGCGTGGCGCAGAGGCCTTTGCTCCGAGAGCACGCGGCATGGCGCTCTGCTGGCGACCGCGGCGCGGCAGGCAGATGACAAAGGTCGCATTCCGGAGCGAAGCAGGGCGGGGCGGGGCCGGGCGGGGCGAGCGGAGGAGGGGAGGCGCGGGATGGGAGGAGTGGGGCAGAGCGGAACCGAGCGGGGAAGGGGCGGGGCAGGGAGTTCCTGGGCAGGGCGGGGTGGGGCGCGAAGGAGTGGGGCAGAGCGGAACAGAGGTCGCTGCACAATGGTACAGATTGGGAAAAAAGTGGACGAAAATATCTGATCAGTCGTTTACGAAGTGTCCAGGCGGATGCAGGGAAGAATGAAAGCACTAGAAGCCGAGCAGAATGCTTTTTCGCTGCATTAATAAAGAACTTTGCATTAAAAGTAAATTTGAAGTTTTACATAGTTTATGGATGTTGGAAAGCAAACTTTCACGAACTTATTCTCGAAATGAATTGTTTATATAATACTAGAAGAACTTTCATGCCAATATATTTGGATGCACTTTCTATTAAGTGAAAAACCGTAGATGCCACCTAATTCCTAGCAACTCTCAGTGGACAAAACTACATACAACAAATATGAGAGTACTTAATGGGTATTTGTAATGAATGCTGAGAGAAAATCAATGAACGAACAGTATGAAAGACGAATCGCTGAATTTTTTGTTTTCAAATCATCAGTGCCCAAGATACATCTGAAAACGGTGACATCTAAAAAATATAATTTCGAAGAGAACGCTTTAATCTTAAGTTGAAGCATTTGTTTCATAGCTAAACACAAACTTTGAAACTCAGCGTACCGGTTGTTATGTCAATTATTTTTGAACATTTTAACTAAAAAATCAGACTATTTTCTTAATCCAATTCTCTTAACTGACGTTTTTTTAGGTGGGTTACTTTTTTTAGACCCGACAATGTGTTTGAATAATAAAATTTACGTGTTCGAATTTCCCCCCTGCTTTTCGCGTGTTTCAAAGCACCGCGCGTTGAGGACGGCGCGGGGCGGCGCGACGCGGTGTCTGATGTGAGGATCAGAAGGAGAACAGGGACCGTGCGTGGCCTTGCGCGCGGGCAGACCGCTTACGAGGTCGCGGCGGACCCCGTAGCAGCCTACGCCTGGACGCCACATCCAATTGGTCCTTTCCCTTTCCTGTAACCTACATACTCAGCCCTAATGCAGACTTCTGTGGCCTGCCTTGGAATTGCTTTTGCTCCTCTAGACGATGCGACGACTCATATGCTTATACACAAATCGATCGTGGCCTATCTCTTGACTAGGCCTGTCCAACAAGTTGGATGGATTCAGGACATGGTTGCCCCAGAAAATGCTCGTTGCATCACTAGGACCATTTGCTGCCTTTCATCCATCCCCTTTCCATTCTGCAGGCGGCCCCCCGCGCTGACATCGCGATTCCAGTTGCCATTCGAGCTTTCTGTTACAGAGAACAGGCTGAAAGAGATTCCACTGCAAAATTCTGTAAACGAAACCAGGAGAAAGAAGAAAAAGGTTTTGATGTCTAGAAGCATTTTCCCTCTTGCGTACGTTAGCCGGTAATTAGTATTTATTTTTATCTTCTATTATGTTTCCAGCTGACGCAAGCTCCCCTCTACATTCCGAAGAGAACGGCCTATATCAGCAGATACACTAGATAGTAGCGCGCTCGCGAGTTCCACGGATCGGTGGTCAGCAGAACACAAGACTCTCCGTGACAAGCGGCACGAAAGGAAAGGGGCAAACGTCCCTGCGCAGAGCGGGATTCAAACTCACGTCCCCTCGGTCGCAGGGGCTGGTTCGGTACTTCGCTTCTAAACACTTCACGTATTTAGGTGCGTCCGTATTTTATGCAAATCCTTAACAAACTACAGAGAGCAACTATGCGCTTATGTTTTTTCTCGAATTGGCGTATTGGCTAATTGAATTATGGCGAAATGGCAAAATTTCATGAGTGGACGCTCCAAGAATTGGTATATATTCAATGTAACCTACTCTGTTTTTGCATTAACATATTTATAAAATTTCCACATACGATTAAATAGAGCATGAAATGTTATGATAAAATGTTACGACACCAATTTTACAGTTCGAATTGCTTCTGATTTAACATGTCATCAGCGAAATTACTTGATAACTAGGACGAACACATCTCCGGCGTATTTTCACGTTGAAAAGTTTTATTTGTGCTTTACATATTCTTTATAAAAATGCATTTTAACATATTATAGTTCGCCTCGACCATTTTCGGCATCAGAAAATTAAATATAAAAGTAGCGATTAAAACACTTGTTAATTTTTTGTTTCATTACAAAATTTGGCTTAATTTTTGGCAAACTGCTGAAACAAGTCGTAACGTTTCAAGTAAATATCGGAAAGAGACTAGTAATTCACGGCGTTTCACCAACGTATTCGCAGGGTCAATACAACGTAGGTGCATTGAAATCCTCAAACATCGTGTTTTTCTAGTATTCTTCCAGAATATCCTAGAGAGAAGCGGCTAAGAATTGTGTCAATCGATTTGTCTTATGAAGAGGAATCGAATGAGCTATTGACCACCTCTGGCCCACCACATCTTTGCCGTTATTAAACTTTTTCTTTGAAAAGAACCTTGGTTATACATGAGACTGCACTATCCCTATAATTTCCTGTGTGTTTTCCAGGCTGCAGTTTGAACACAAAATTAACTTTCCACTTAACTCCATTATTCACATACCCTTTCATTCCCATTTCTATCACTCGACTGCAATCTGATCATGCTGTGTAATGTGTACTTAATGCATGGGAAACTGACTTAACGTCTGGCACTTTATAAATCAATGACTGTTTGACTCTCTGTACAATCAAGTTAACTAGTTTAGAAGATGCTACCTCAATCAGAAGATTATTTCACTATTAATTCACATCATTTTCCTTAATTTGATTGCACTTAGAGTTTGCACATTTTTTCCTGTATTCTTCCTTGAAACGAGAACTTGAAAGTTGTCCTATAGACAGTGATAAAAATGATAATATTGTTTCAAATCAGCTGAAAAATATTTATCTTATTTAAAAAGTACCCTACAAAACATCTGAAGGAATTATGGGCACCTTATCACAGCCGCTGTAATGCCTATGATAACACCAAAGTAATCTTGAAAAAATCATGTACTGAATGTTTTTAGGTTCATTTATTGTGAAAACTTGTAGGTCCAGAAATTCTCTCGCAATATCTCTATTTCTTTTCTTTATGTTTTCCACATTTGGCAACTCATACGTCGTTCGGGGAGCTATAAACGATGTCACTTATTACTTTAATTAAGAGCGATTTAGCCAGCTTGAACAATTTTTACGATCAGATAAGAAAGAGTAAGAAGGAAATAATTTCAAAACTTCGTATAAGGATACAAGTTCCGACGAAAGAAACCTTCATTTCTTCATAAGAAAGTTTCGACCTGACACTCATTCTCTTTTTCACGACGCCGTCCACCCGCAAAAAGCGTCAAAATTGGGCCAAAGAGGCGCGGAGTGGCCGTGAGCTGCAGGCAGGAAGGACGGAGACGGCAGTCGGAAGCGGCAGGTGGGGGCGTCGAGGGGGAGGGCACGGGTGCGTGGCCTCGGACGCGCGGAGGGAGGGGGAGGAGGAGTAGCGGGACGGAGCGGCACACAATGAGGGAGAGAGGGGGTGGGAGTGGAGGGGGCTGGTGACGCGCCAACGTGCGACGAGGATGGGAAGTCAACGGTGGAGGGAAACGATATCGGAGGTGGAGGCGGGTCCGGAGTGGAGAGCGAGGCCAGAAAGGAGACGGCGGGGGAAGCAGGGCTGAACGCAAGGGTTAGAGGGGCGTCTGTACAGAGAGCTTCTGACGAGTGCGGTGGCGAAGCGGGGAGAGAAAGGGGCAAGCGATGGAACACGGCCTGAAGTAATGGCGGTAGCGTAGTCGGGAGGAGCGAGGAAGTGGAGGGCGAGTAGGGCAGGAGGCAGGAGGCGGGTGTGAGGACGGAGAAGGGGGACAAAGTAGTGATGCGGTGACTGGGAGGCAGGAAGGAGCGTAGTGGGCAGGGGGGGGGGCGTGAGCTATAACTGTCGCGCGGCGGAGAGGGCGGAGATAGGTACCGAACGAGAGGAGAGGACAAAGGAATGATGTGGGGACCATAGGGAGGGTGTGAACGATGGGAGACGGGAAACACCGGTCGCGCGGAGGGAATGTGGGCGGTGAGGGCGCAACTAGGGGCGGAGTCTGCTGACGAATGCGGAGACGGAGGCACGATTGATTGATTGATTGATTGTTCGTGATTCTGGGCGCGTCAACTACTGAGGTCATTAGTCCCGTAAGTGTAGTATGTATTTTTTCATCAGGCTATCTTTCTCCGCTGGATGGCGAGATCCGGCCCCGACCTGTCGACTAGCGGGGTTTCCTTCAACCAGGTATCTCCCACCAGCGGGACAAACTGTAAGCTCCCGACCGGTCCCCCGGCATGTGTCATAGTGTAGTGCATGTTATTGTAATTGTGTGTGTAAGGGGTGAGGATAGGACAAGGAAGAGGAAGGAAAGATCGCGCGCGGTCCGCGGCCTGTTTGTTAGGGTATTGCTCCATTCGCCTGGTGTTGATCGGAGAAACCACGGAAAACTACCGATCAGAGCAGCCGGCCGATAGAAATCTCCTCCAGACAGCGACTGGAATTCGGCCTAGCTGACAAGCTAGGTCGTCGGGAATCGAACCTAGGACCTCCCGGTCAGAGGGACTGCCGTGACATCAATTGATGCCCTGAGCAATTTCTCCCGGTGGAGTGGGTCGTGACAAGCGCGTGGGCGGAGGCTCCAGCGGGGTCCGCGGGCAGGGCGTGGGCGGAGGCAGATATACCGGTCGCGCACAAAGGGCGTCACGCCGGCCGCCCCGCCCGCTCGCGCGCTCCCTTTCGGGGGCTGGCGCACGCGCAGCGCCCCGGCAAGCCTCGGCGGCCTTCGCATTCATCGCGCAGCTTTCCGCGGAGTCTCGTTAGCAGATTCGACGCGCTCTCAACGACACGCAATATGAACCATTTGCCTTTATGGCAAATGTTGCCAAGGTCGATGCCACGAGCGGGAGTCCGTGGCACGAGTGTCACAACGAAACTGACCCTCCATGTAGTCCATCACCCCGCCAACAGAGACAACTCCATCCCTATTGTAAAACGGCGGGGTTACAACTAGTAATAGTTCCCTTTCCCAAAGCTAGTTGCGCAGGGCATGCTACGGTGCTCGTGGCATGATACGGTGCCACGACGCGTGCCACAGCCACCAGCAGAAGACCTTGACACCACTGCTTTACGGTACTCGTACGCTGACCGATTCCGGTTTAGCGCGCCTCCCTAGCGTGGCGCCTGGAAAACACGTTTACGAGTTCGGAGAGCTGCAGGTTCGAGTCCCTGGAAAGACACACATTTTTTAAAACTATTTAGCTGTGGCGCATTTACCTTCTTAGACCAATATGTACCACATCTTAGCCATCATCTCATTCATAAGCATCCATCTCTAACCATAATTTACTCCTCATCATTATCCCGTGGAAGGCAAGCCAAATAACAAACAGAGAAAACGGGAGGTCACAGCAAAGCAAGCTTCCTTCTTCGCCTGTCAGTAATAGAATTACATCAATCCTGAGTAAAGCAAAATACTATCGCAAACTAATGGGTCACGCTTACGAATGTACTACATAATTCACGGCTTGTCGCTAAAACTCAAGATGCAAATTATATGTAAGAGAGATATACGGTATTAAAAAATGTATAAGCAAATATATACGTGAAAATAAAATGTACAAGAACGATATAGTGTAGACAAGTACAAAGGTGTCCATTAACCGCGAGTTCAGTGCAAGAAACTATGTGAAAAGGAACAGTCAAGTAGAGGTGATTTATTGTTTTTTAAGACAGTTAATATTTAATACAGTTTCCGGTGTCATTAATAAGTTATACAAACTTGTGTGCAAACGCAAAATCTCCCTCACGAAAGTCATTATGCTATTAGGAAATAACACTTCAATGAGCGCAAAGCTGTAAATAACATACAAAGCATGCAGAACACGCAACATCTTTAAATATCACAAAAGACCTGACAAGAACAATCATCAAATTCCGTAAGCGTAACTTCTAACAAAGGTTTTTCACAGAACCCGACAGCGTGTCAACGCAGTACGGCCCATACACGCGTCCGCTGCCGCTCCTCAATCCCGAAACGATCGCTCTTGGGCGCGAGCGAGCCCCGAGACGATGCGAAGCGGCACTGCAACCAACCGCGAGATCGACAAGGCAGCGCGCGTTATCTCCGGAGGCGACACATGCCCTCAGCTCGGCATGGGTGGGTGTGCCACAGGGGTCTCCAAAGGGCCCAGAGAGATTCGGCGCTGTTCCGCGTAATGTATCTCCATACCAATTGCAGCAGTTTTGCAGATGATTCTCGGTAACCGACTCTCTCAATATACCACGAGTTACTGCAAAATAATTTCGACAACGAAGCAAGGCCAGGGAACTGATGCTTTCTTTTGAATAGAGGGAAATGTTGGATCTCACACATTGAAAAGAAAAATACAAAATACTAGAATCCCATTAAAAATCAGGTGATTAAGTATATTCACTTGCGCAAAGTTTAATTTTACACAATTTAAATTTAAAAACTTTAAAATATTTAGAGACGCTCAAACATAAATGTAAAAATATTCGGTTCAAATTCAAATCGATTCAATTTTACTTTGTCGGTACCGCTTACGTAGTAGAGAGAAAGTTATGTAATGCTGTGCGTAAAATGGCAAATTTTCGGCAGAAAAACTCTTATTACATGGCCCTGGCAAAGAAAAAGTGGATAAATCCAGATGCTAAATTTAGATAAAAATCCTCTAACACATGGTGTAGCCAAAATCCATGTTTTGTGGGTCCTTGATACCGAAAAATCGATTGACGGCAAAGCTTCTGTCCGTCCATCCGTCTGTCTGTTTGTGAACACCGCTAGCGGCTAGACAGTTCAGCTGATTTTCTCGAAAATTGATATTCCCCAATCGATCTGGCTGATGTCGCAGCCCCTTGAATTTGAAACTGATATTTTCATTTTGGGGAATAGTTTACACGAAATCCCTGGAACATTTTCAAAATTTTCAAAAAACTGGCTCCGTTGTTTGATTAAATTTTGTTGCTGGATAGGGTGAAGGGCGTTAAAGAGAATGGTGCAAGTCTCATTTTCGTTAAAAACTCTGATTTTTCGAAAAATTGGCAAAATTCAAATTATTTTCGTAGTCTTTCTACAACTACAATTACAAAGATAGATTTTTTCCTGAAGAAAATCTGTTCCGTAAAGACAGCTTTTGATATAAGATCGTGTACAATGTTTCGAAAATTTGAGTACTTTGCGCGTACTTTTGCAAGAATTACGGGCGAGAACGTTCGTGCTGTTTGCAAGCACCACTAGTTATTTTGGAGCAGCTTTCGCTCTCCTTTAGGACCACCATGATTTTGAACACGGTGGATGCAGCTCTCCAGTAGTTAGCGTCGAATTCAATCTCGGTCTGGAGGGGAATTCAAGCAGCCGGCTACTCTGACCAGTAGTTTCTCTGATGAACACGAGGCGAATTCCGGAGCAACTCCGTAACAAACGGGCTATAGATCGCATGCCATGTTTGCCTCGTTATCCTTGTTTCCTCCTATTGACAGCCGATTCTCGTATTATGTTATCGCCGACCATCCGCAATCACCGGAGCACTAGGCGAAGTGACGGGGCGCCATGGTCCGCGCCCGCCATGTCGTGCGCCGGACAACAAAACGGCACCTCCGCAGCACTCCGCGTGTGGCCGGGCCCCGCCAGCCACTCTCGCGGAAACCGTCCACATCTGGCAGGAAAGTGGAGCGGAGAGGCCAGAGAAATGCGGACGACCCCATCACTTTCCACAACGTACGGATAGCTCAACGGCACGCGAACACATGCTCTTAGCCCCAAGCTCTTCGGGCACCAATTGAGACACAGGTCAGGAGCGGAGAGGAACTCAGTCTGACATCAATACGAGCTCGGGCAAACTTCATAACAATATGTTCCAATTTTGAAGAAACATTTACACATGTCAATGAAGTATTTAAGATTGTAATAAAATTAATGACTTTACATAATGAAAATACGTTAAATAAATTCTACAAATACCAGAACAAAATATGTAATACGAAATCAAAATCAGCAAATCCACAGAGGAGGAAATTAGCTTAAGCAACGATTGAATACCAAGTAGTAGCTTCAGCGTTTGAGAAGTCTATTTTATCATTGAGCACCGGGTTACAGACGGAGGGGAAAGGAGCAGCTTCGTGCCTGGAATGCGGGCCCGGTGATAAGGCAACACGCACCATCGGTCGAGCCAAGAGCGCCACGGTGGGGAATAGACTTGCATCACGGCAAAGGGAAGAAAATTTTATGTAACTCATTTCAGTCCCAATAACTACTCATTTACTGTCATGTCGATTGATTTTGTTTCGTTCCATTACACAATTTTGGGTGACTACAACAAATTCCAATTATTGATAATTCAAACACTTTTCTTTACCTTTCAGATTCGAGAAGGAGATTTCGAACTAAAATATTCTCCGAATTTCAGCTACAGAGTAGAGCCACTTTTGCTTTAAAAATAAACACAAAACTCTCACAGTACTCCAATTTCATAAAATATGAGACCAAAGTTAGAATCCAAGGAATCTGAATTTAAAGACCATCGTTTACGCCTTAACAAGGCAAGTTTGGACACTCGCACGTTCGTAAAAGTTAAAAAAGTGAGCATAAAGTAAGATCAGAATCGTAGGTCTATTTTTATTAATTAACTCATAATTATTTTAAATTCGTTCTATAATAATAATAATAATAATAATAATAATAATAATAATAAAATCCCATTATGATTTTTACTCTGATTTTCTGTTAAATATTCTTTTCTCCTTGAAAACTCGCTGTTGTGACAGCTGACGATATGTTAAGCTTTTCGCACAATCCAACGTTACACACATCTTGCACGAATCGTGCGCGGCCGGCAGCAGCGCGAGGCGTGCCCCCGGCGCGACGGCATTGGGAGCCCCGCGCGGCAGCCAGCCGTGACGGCCCCGCCCCCCCTCCCGCCCTTCAAAGGTCGCGGGCGGCGGGCCCCGCCGCGCGCAAGGTGAAGGTCGCGGCGACGCCTGCACCATCGGCGGGAAAGGGCGGCCCGCGCCCACAGCGGCGAATTGTTGCTGTTGCATTCGCGGTCCTCCCGTCGTCACCATCACTGCCACCACCTGCACCACGAAAACCAGATTCACCACTCGCGAAATCAGCTCTATAACCATGTGAGCTAGGAACACCGTTTCAAATAGAAGTAGCAGCAACAGCACTACCCCCGCTACGAATAGCGGCAGCTCCACCAACAAAAAAACAACAAAAAACTATCACCATAAAAACAGCAATAGTACCACCATAAACACCAAAACTAGAAAAATCATGCAAAAATCATGCGATAATGAGCAACAGTACTACCGCCGCCGTCACCACCATAATAAGTACTAAGCAATAAGAAATAAGCACCATGACTGTGACAACCGAAATCACCCCCACGAAAATCGATGCAACTACTTCAAAACCAAAACAACCTCCACCATCACAAAAAGCAGTACCAAACCACCGTGAAAACTTATGACTAAAACAGCATTACCACAAAAATCCCGCTCCACCCCATCACCATAACACCTAACGCTGTGATTCCCTCAGCATCACAAGCAGCATGAACGACAACTTTCTTCTGCGTTCTCTCTCGCAACCACGGGAAAGAGCAGGCGCTCCCGCTTTGACGAGAGTTCGCGGCAAGCCACTGGTGTTTAACAGAGTGCGCCGCGACTCCTCCAGAACGATCGGAGAAGCGGCGCTCGCGAGGCATTAGCGCAAATGAGCTTTGGCGACATTTGCAAAAGTTCAGCGCTGCGCCACGACCCCGTTCGCGAGCGGCATGTCGAGGCGAGGCGAGGCGCACGAGCAGACAGGGCCATATGCGTACGCAGCGCGCCTCTTACTATGATCGCCTTAACGGTGATAGAACGCTCCCCACAAGGTGCTCCACGGAACCTCCTTCGTTCTGGAAACGGCAGGTTGCTCGGTGTGGGGGGGGGGAGTTTTGATTCCGCACGCAACTGCTGAAGACATGTTACAGTGGTAAATGTAGTGCACAGTGTAGCAATCAGGATTTTTCGGAGAGGGTATAATACATTTAATATTATAAAAGTAGCACTAGCCAACTTGACGTTTTCTAACAAGGAATTCATTTATGCGGAATGTTTTTTTTCTACGGCTTTTATCGAGACGACAGCCGGTTATCCTCTACGTCCGGTTGGTTCGACCATAAACTAGACATCCACATACTTGCGAGCTCCTCTGATCTGGGATCAGCAGAACGCCCAGCCCTCCGCGACAACACATACATGAGAGACAAGGACCAAGGCGGGACTTTAACTCGCGACCCTTCGGACCGAAGCGCTGAGTCGGTACTCGCTCTTAGCCATCTCGACCATCCAATTTATTTTTATTTGTTGATTTATAGTCACGGGTGACACGCGCTTAACGGTAGGTCCTTTCTCGTTATCAGACAAGCCACTCTTCACAACCTGCCCAGCTGATCTGAAGATACAGTCGACTTTGGTTTTAGTGAACTCTGATATAGTGAACCCTCGATTATAGTGAACTTAAGTCTCTGGTCCCGATTCACTTGCATAACAAATAAGCATAAGAAGATTCGGTTATAGTGAACCTGAACTTAGGCTATAGTGAACGCTGGAAATTAAAATCCTGGAAAAGCGATCAGTATCAGCTGGCGCCATACCGCCACTGAAAGCATCTCCGAGAGCCTTCGGAGAGCGGAGCGGTGTTTGAACAGCGCAAGAGGCATTGAAGGGTGTCGAGTCTGCATTAAAGGAACTACAGAAATTACTAATGAAAATGTACGGGGCAAACATTGAAATAATTGGTTTTTAAGGACAAATAAAGATATTGAAATTTTCAGGTTGTGTTGATGTATTTTTCTGTATCTCTACATTAATAAAATTAATCGTTATGAAGAAAATCTATTTAATTTCGACATCATCGGATATAGTAAACCTCGGATATAGTGAACCAAAAATGTTATTCCCCAGAAGTTCACTATAACCGAAGTCGACTGTATTTACATGAAATATTGTCTACATTTTAGAGGTCGTGGAACAAATCAAGTTAGGTATTTGAGTAGAAAATTGATCACGAGATATTATTGGAAATCCATGTTTTCGTAATCCCTGACAAAGTATAAGTGGTTTTAAAAAGACAACCGTAAGTTTTCTCCCGTCTCATTTCAAACTGTGTTTTTTCAAAGGACTTTACAGATATTACGAGAAAGTATACGCTGTAGGAGCCCTGAATTACATCAAGGATGCATACATATGAAGCGAATCTCAAAATTGACACTCACGAGTTGAGGCTTCTTTGAGAGTCTTCTTTGACGTCATTTTTAATGCAATTTCCGCTGAGTTATCGATTTTAATATCATTTTAATGGTACTTGCTTCAAACAATATTTACGAGAGGCAACAAATGTTTACCACAAAATTTCTGAGTAGCCTATTCGATTTTTTCACTCTTATAAAATGTCAGCCATTGTGAGTACTATGTACTCTAAAATTGTTGTGACGCCTGTCGGTGCCATTGCTATATCGGCTGATTTCGCGATTAATAAAGGTACAGATTTTCTTTTACAGAACAGTCCAAACCAAAAGTTTGCAAGCTGAGCTTGAACGAAAGGAAGAAGTTTCGATTGCATCAGTAACATCCAACAGCTTGAGTTGTTCATCTGAATTTTTACGTCATTTTTCTTTGGGGGGGGGGGCATTTTAAGAACATTTTAAGAGCATTTTATTGATCATTTTTGGCAATGTTTAAGATCATCAAAATCCGTCCCCTAGTCATTTGCATTTCAACATGGCGCATTGCACTTAGTTATTTGCATTTAAGTGGAAACGATTGTGAAATGATTGCACACCAAATATAAAAAACAAGTTTTGGCGTAAATATTTTCGAGAACTATTTTTATTGTTTTCTCCTACTACGCTAGAAAAATATAATGAAATGTGTCTCAAGTTTCACACGGTTGTAAATAACTTAATCTCAAAAGTTAGTCTTTCCTAATGGCGTTATATTTCGCTGAAATGTATTCTATTTCTACACAGGTTTGTTGCGCCATGACTTATTTTAAGACGTATTTTCTCGTGATTTATATTTTATTTTAGACATTGTATCTTGCGCTTATTTTGTAAATTTAAACAATTCTTATATAGAAACTTCTTTAACTGTATCGATAAAGAAGGTAGGCATTTCTTAATAGAAGACAATTACAAATAAATTGTATTATCCTTTTGAAGACACATTGCAAGTTGAATCGTATCGTTCTCTTTGTGATGTCAACTGCTATATCTGCGAAGGATTTGAACACTTTAGAATTCCTGTACCAATGGAAGTTTCTTTTTCTTAAAGAAAATGTATACGTCGTAATCTTTACATGCGCATAAGAGAAGGGAGAAGAACAATTTATGAAGAAAAGTATTTTTGGGTAGTCTCATTCAATTCTTTACACTTTAAAATATCTGCTCTAGCGTTCTGTTGTCCGATTAAAATTCACGTGTAAATAATATACTACTTTTACGATACAACATATAGCATTGCTATGGTACACTTCACGACTTTGAGCACAGTGAGTGATCGTTGTCATGGAAGTGGCGAGAAGACTTACAAGGGTTAAGCACATACTTAATTTTATGACACACACGCGTCAGCATTTGATTTCTGTAAGGGGATATCCCACCCTCACGTGCGTACGCCCCTTTACAGCTCGCATAGAGTTCTAATTCCAGCCCTACGTCCGTTCACCACATAATGCACCATACGCATACACATCGTTCGCCAAGAAAGTGCGTACCTTCGCGTAAAGGCGCGAGCCACATTCCAGGAGGTCTGGTGCGTAACGCAACGGGGTCCTGGCGGCGTGCCCATTCGGAGCGCTTTCGGTTTCGCAACGGCGTCGTGGCGGCGCGGTGCGGCGCGTGAACGAGGTGCGTTTAGAAACCGAGCGCCCCGTGTCAACACGCCCTGACCCACAGAGGGAGCAAGCGAGCCAGCGAACGAGGCAGCAAGTGCTCTTCGCCCGCGCCTTGGCCTAAGCTAGCGCGGCCTGGAGTGCGGGACGCCGCAGCGGCGAGCGATGGCACGGCGTCGTTCGCCCCACCTGCCGCGCGGCTCGACCTCCGCCTCCTCGGCACTCCGCTCACGCGCCGCCGCGGACGAGCCTGCACGTACGCGCGGCCGCACATTCCGGCGGCGGCGGCGGCGGTGGCAGCAGGGATGGTGGCGGTGGCGCTGGCGCTAGCGGTTTTGGAAGTGGCGAAGGCGTTGCGGTGGCAGTAGCGCCCGGGGTGGCGGCGGTGGTGGCAGCGACGACGGCGGAGCGGTGGCTGCGGTGGCGGCGGTGGCGGCGGCAGTGGTGGCGGTGGTGGTGGCGACGTGGGCGGTGGTGGCGGTGGTGGTGGCGACGTGGGCGGTGGCGGTGGCGGCGACGGCGGCGGCGGTGGCGACGTCGGCGGTGGCCAGGTCGATAGCGCCAAAGAGGGCGGCGCACAACGCAGTTGGGGAGGAGACGGCCCTGGTCTGGTGGCCATGCAGTGGAAAATCGTCCTGCTGACCGCTTGCGGCAGAAACTGCGGAGCGGGTTTTCTTCTAAGAAATGGCTTTTGGTCGCTCCAAGAGCTTCTCTCCTAGCTAACTGGCGTCTTGTTGCGATCGCTCCCAGCGTTGAGTGGCCTTGAAATACCATTTGTCGTTCGCTTTACACATGTTCACTCGCCACAAAACAGAATATTCTGTACCGGATTTTCAAGAGAAAATAGCACGTACGTCTTTATTTACAAGTTCAGATTTTAAAAAAAATCAATACATGGTACTTTGTTACGAAAATGCCTTTTTTCCCACAAAGTGTCAAGTTCACGAATAATTTTGCCTAACACGTATTTGCATTAACAAACCTACAAATTACATTTATAAGAATTAAATGTAACATGAATTGCTAATAAAATTATTTTTTCTACTGAAAGATACATTATATTTCTTATATTGATTTACGTATTTCATTTAAAAAAATAATTGAATCGTGGAAATAAAATAAATCTAAAGGATGCTTTCAAAAACTATTTTTTTTAGCTACCTTCCAGCAACTGACTTCGAAACATATCATGCAGCACCTGACATTTGAAAATTAAAAGTCAGACAACACTGTCAAAAGAGTCAGTGATGTCATCAAAGGCAGTGGAAACGAGAAAAAGAGTCAACATGCAGACAAAGGCAGAGATGAAAGGACAAAAACCTTGTCAATGAGTTTGATGCGACATACTTCCAACGCGTATTCATTCTCCCTGTCTCTCTTTCATTATTACTCTCTTGGTCCTTTTTATCCTACCCTTTGACTCCTTTCCTCTCTTACTAGTTCTCACTCTTTTCATTGCCTGTTGTAACATCTCTCGCTCCTCTCCTGTCCTTCATCTGCCTCTCCTGCCCTCAGTCTATCTCTCCCTTGCCCTTTTATCTCTTCGTCCAACTTCTTGAAACCTCTCCGCCTCCAGCCTTTTCTACATTCTTCCTCTCCTATCCACATTAGCACATTATCATTTCAGGCCTTCAGTTAACACGCGTTGAAACATAAATACTTCGGGGTGCAGTGAGGAAAACACCGGAAGTGCACAGGAGGGCGACTGAGCCGGGGATCGGGGCGACTAGGACTATCGAACGGCGGAGCGGAAGAGACGTCGGCAACTGGAAATCGATGGCAACGATGATCCAGCTCAATAGGAGGTAACGGTGTGTAAAGCATTATGGGCCAACCGAGAATGTGCTGCTATGAAAAAGAAGCAGAATCAGTCGAAGGTGCAGAAAAATGAGTCAGGGGGCAAGTATTTGTATTTTCGGACAGAGCGACGATACTGAAGAAAAGTTTGCAATTTGTAGGCTAGAATACCCTACATTTAGGAACCTTGAATATACCAAATATTACCCTGACATTCTAGCGACCGACTGCCCTGATCGATAGTTTTCCGTGGTTTCTCCGATCAGCACCAGGCGAATGCCGGAGCAGTACCCTAACAAACGGGCCACGGACCGCGCGATTTCTTACACACATTTACACTTTCTGCACCACACTTCCACGTATGTCGGAAGACCACACATGTCGAGAGCTTAGAGCTTGTCCCGGACGGGGGAAAGTCCCGAGGGTGGGAGATACCTGGCGGGGAAATCGGGTAGGTCAGCGCCAGACCTCACCATCCAGTCGGGGAGAAACACCCTACCTCCCGGAATAAATCATTCGCTGTAAGAGTGGCCTATGCGATCCGCACACAGTTGCTTTTCCGATTAGAACTAATGCAGTAGAACTGTAGTGAGGGTAAGATGCCACATTTTTTAGCAAATGCCAAATCCTGAATGCTTTCAATTCCTTCACAATTCCATGTGTTTTCTACGAAATATCAAATTACTCGACTTTTCGACGATTAATTCACTTCTCTGGAAATTCGCGCAAGTTCGCGCAAGAAATTCGCGCAAGGGGGACATATTCACAAGTTAATACGAACATTAAATATTTCATTATTTTAGAGGCGTCACTTTGCAAGGTACTCCACAAACTTGTAAAAATTAAGCGGAGTTGCTCTCTAGAGAACAGTATACCATTCCTTTTATTACCTTGCATCCAAACAATCTTTACATTGTGCTACTCTCGGCAAGCAAAAAAGTCAAACCACATATTGTTATCCTTACATATTTACTAATACGCAGAAAGGGACCAATGATATAAATCTATATTAATAATTTCTAACGCATACAGAAATTGAAAGAAAACTATGCAGCCTTCAGCGATGTGAGATGTTCTATGGGTTGGTTAGAAACACAGAAACTCACGAAAAAACAACAAAAAACAACAAAAACAATGAAAAGGTTTCAATTTTGAGCGAAACATGCAAATATATGATTGTGTTATTCCGCCTTTTTAAATCTGCGCATACAGACTAAATTTTCATACTCATTGCGACACTGCCTATGACACAGTTCACGTCATGTGATTGCAAGGCTTCAAGGCAGAGGCCGTTCGTCATTAAATATGGGCTTGTCACCTGATGCATTATGGAAAAGCAACTTTTTTATATATTCTTGTTAAGCAAATAACTATTGTTCTGTTTGTATTATTTCATGTGATAAGGTGAAATGTCATGTTCAGAATGTTTTGATATATTATAAGTGCTCAGAAGTATTATGTTTGAAACCTTTGTTTTGTTGTACTTGTATGTTAATTCCAGTGAGCGAATTGCGTCTCGATGCTGACTTTTTTTTGACAAAGCAGACAGAAATTTCACGCAAGTTTTTTTTTCTAGGGGGATCCCTAATTATTTTGCCCACAATGTTTGATGTAATTTTGTATTTTATATGCTCTTGGCAAAATAAAGCCTTTTTGGCTTTTTTGACTTATACTACGTTGTTGCAGTATTCGTGAAGACGTTTTTTTTAATATTCAATTTATTTCAGTGTTACAGGAGAGTATTTTATTTCTTATTCTTGAGCAGTGTGCGTGCTACTGTTTGTAAAATTATTTTGCTCAGTTTTTGTTCAGTAGCATTTTTGTTGCTGCATGCCACTAGTTATTGATTAAATTATGAAAAACTAATGTAAAATGAAAGCAAATATACATCCCATACAGACATTTCCAGCCACCCTGATGGTCGAGATTTTTCCACCATTTTAATTCTCGTGGCCCGGATATTTGCTTCATAACGCCATCCAATATTGTGTCTGAAGCGTCCGGGAAGTGTCGCGTACAGCTCTGACGGAGTCGCGACAGGATAGCCGAAATGTCAGCCCCGACGACGCAGACCCGTCATTTAGAGAAGTCCAGAGCCATAAGACAACAGTCACGGAGGATTACAAAACAGTTCTTTTAATTGTTGGCAATGGAAGCATTTGTTTTTGATTGATCACTTTGCCTTGGAACAGGTTTGCAGATGGAAGAAAGGGAATATGGAGACTTTTGAAGGAGAGGCGTAACGCGAGCAAGTAGCTTCAGATGTAGATCAGGGGAGGGCCACTTAAAAAAATATACGTAACTTTTAAAAGTGGAATGTATTGATGATAACAACTCTTTAATTTATAAATTAATTTCAATTTATGTATTCTAATTTATGCGCAATATGAAAAAAATTGAAAACGATATTTTTAGAAATATTTCTTCTAGTATCTAGTACTTTTTTCTACTAAAAACATTTCGAATTAAAAACCTTGACAATATTATATTAAAACGTATATTATTTGTAACTATTACTGAATAAATTCGCAAACTAAATATATTTTTGAATTCTCTATACACACTTTTATCCTAAACATGTTCAAAGTGTCTTCACGTCCGCCCCCCCTCTTGGGCCGCCCCGGGGAATCGAGAGGGGCTGGGGACAGGCAACGCGAAACCATACAAGAGGAGGTGGCGGCGCTAATAGGAGAAGCCATACGCGGCTGGGGATCGTCCTGAGAAAACCGACGATGGCCTTTCCTCCCACTTATAAATAGCGAGACACTGATCTCCATCTGAGGCATAGTAGCGACGTGAAGTATAAAATAGTACATTGTTGCAAGGCAAACCACAGAAGCCAGAGAACGGAAGTAAAAATGGTCGCGCCAACAAGCTGGCATGACCCATGGTTAGTCCGTGTGAATGGGTCATGCCAGCTTGTTTGGCTGTTCGCACTGGAGCAGTATGCTCAGTATTTGAATAATTATGATGATATCTATGTAATCTTCTACTCACAGCAAGCCCTGAGGATGGGGTAATAAAACTTCGAAACGTCGGATAACTGATAGAAATTTCATTATTTGACCAATACCCGTGAACCACGCAAATGGAATCCTCTACAGATGGTCATGAAATATAGCAGATCTTTAATATTATTCATTGCAATCTGATTTACAAAACTACAATACTAAAATTGATATTAGTATTATCAATTACTCATTTTTTCGAAATTTCTATTTACAAGTATTGAAAGGACTAACACTATTACTAGTTCTGCTTCTTGGAGCGTGCTAGTTACATGCTGGGCTAGGTTTTACATTTAACCGACATCTAATATCTTAAGAAGTGAATTTAAGGGACAAAAATAAAGATGATAATAATAATAATAATAATAATAATAATAATAATAATAATAATAATAATCGTCTCCAATTCTGCGCAAAGAAATACCTTAGTTCGGGGTCGTATCATTTAGTGGAGATAGGACCTTGTCATACAAGTATCAGGTTACTACGAAACAGGCTTACCGCAACCAATCCTTGATAATGATGAAATGGGAACTTAAGGACGTTTTACGACAACACAGCACTTCTAAGCAATTATGAATTAACGATCAATACAGGTGATATAGGATATTTCGTGATTTGACATTGTTTTCTATGTCACAATCATAATAATCTTATCTTAAAAGAAATGGAAACCCACAGTCTGGACAAGTCACTTAAGGAATGGCGCTGTCCAAATGCATCGAGTACATGTCAAAAATACAATGCTTACGCGCCGCCAGCGAAGATCGGGCCAGGAAGGATTGGAAGAAGTTAGACGTGATGCAATGTGAGTGGGACCCCCCCCCAATCATACCACAACACAATGCATGAGTAAACATCTAAGCGAGATTTGAAGAGAGCACGCAGCTCTTTTCCGAGATTGAGACTGCACTGCCAACGGCGAGAATAGCTAATTCAGTGGATCTAAAAATAAATAAAAAGCGTATCTCACTACCTCTATTTAACAGTAGTGACTCCTGGACGCTTTGCAACGGACATTCTAACACAGTGTTGTCAAGGTTGATGCGACGAGCGAGAGTCCGTGGCACGAGTGCCACGACGAAATCGACCCTCCACGCAGATCATTACCCCACCACCATATACAACGCCATCCCTATTATATAAAGGCGGGGTAACTAATAGTTTCCTCTCCCGACACTAGTGGCGCAGAGAAGCTCGTGGCATGGCATGGTGCCGCGAGGCGTGCCACTACCACCGGTAGCAGACCTCGACACCACCGTTCTAGCACGTCTCAAGATAACACAACTCTCTCGTCCGCCCTCCATCTACGGAAACAGATGTTCCAATGCCTCCGAGAGAAATTCGGAGGCGAAATGGAATCCCGTTTTCACCACGTACTCGCAGCAAATTCCTGCAATCACGCAATCGTTCGCCTCGGGGCAGCCTTACAGTTCGACCGCTGTGTTTCTCCTCCGCCCCGCGACCCACAAAGCAGAATGGGTTCCGACCATCGACACTGGCCTTCAACGGAATGGACATGCAGAAAATGAAATATTTTGCAGTGCCAGGATTCTTAACACTCATCTAAATAACCATTAACCATTTTATAGATTGTCAAGAAAGTCTCATTTGTTTGTACGTGTACTGAGCATTCTGACTCAAAAATGGTATTCGAAACAAACTCGAAAATAGTGCTGGCCCATCATAGGCCCAGTGTAGTTCGCCTTCCTTTCTATTGCTTGTTGACTTCTTATTCTACTCCGGAGAGCATTAAGACTACACGTGGATAAATACGTCGACCAATCGTAGTATAAAACACCCGTAGAACCTTGTACATACATGAGTGAATGAGAAACCGAACACGAAAAAACTTCGCTCGACGAAACACTTCTCTCAGTTACTTCTCATGTCGCGGATGGGCCGAAATCTCCAAATCACTTTAAAAATGAACGAATAATCGAGCTTTCCGGCACAATTACAGTACAAATAATATTATTGGCCCAATGCATAACATTACGTTACATTAATTACTAAAGTGATCTGAATCGCATTTCTCTTTATAGCTTCGTGAGCCCCTTACATCTACGATCCAAGTCTGCAAACCAAAGACAAACATAATCCGTGTCTGACCAAAACAAGAAAAAGAGGAATAAAACGAAGCAGAAGATAAAGAAGAATGGAAATATAAGTGGTATATGCGCTATCTTAGACTAAACATCAGATTACGAGACAGTAAATGGAAGCCGGTGAAGAAGCGATCTGTGGGCGGTGCGCGGGAGCGCGTAAAGGAGCAGCAGCCACTGCCCAAAAGCGCGGCGGGCGCGCCTCCGGATGGCCACAGCAGACGGCGATGTGCGGAATGCGGGAGACCTGGCCCAAGGCCGCCCCGCCCCGCCCCGTCTCGCACCGCTCCGCCCCTCACGCTCCGCCCCACACATCCTGCCCCGCCCCATCCCGCCCGACCCACCCTCTCGCTCCGAACCACTTCGCTCCGTTCCCACCGATTCGATACTCCCCGCACCGGCCCAACCTCCCCATCGCCACGCCCTGTTCCCCACACCTGCAGCCGAGGCAAGCAGAGCGGCCGCGCCCGCAGGTTGTCCTGCCGACCTCCCACCACCCACCTCCCGCCACTGCCCAGCGGCCCGACCCGGCCTGGCCTGCCCCGTCGGCGGCGGACAGCCGCTCGCGGCACTCCGGGGAAATTGCCATTGTTCACGGACTGGCCCCCCCGGGCCGGCATCGAGCTTCGGCCACCGTTTCTACTCCGACCGCTCGCCAGGGAGCACACAGATGAGCTCAACACGCTACGCTAACATGGAATCCGAACGGTCTCAAAGGCAGATTGGGGGGCTTTCTGAGTGCTGGCAGTTTGGGGAAACATGCATCAGATAAAATAGACATCTAGTATATAACTTGTGTCACGAACATCACAACGCAGTTTCACGATATACTCATAAACAGTAGGCCTTATCATCAAGTGATAGAGATGATAATGACATTATACAAAATGTTTGGTTCATAATTTCAAAGAAATTCAAAAAGGTAAAATTATTATTATTAACATTATTGTTAAAATCATTGTTATTTCACTATTTTGTAACATTTTTGAAAGTCTTCCCTGGACTTACAGAGCAAACATTGTACAACCTCATTGCACACAATTCACTATCATGGTAAATGATTCCATATTCTCCTCACCTCTTCTACCTATGCCATTCCCAATGCACCTTTTTACGAGAGGAAAATGATGTACAAACGTTTTGTTCAAAATCGGCATCTCCTGTTTTGGGGAAGATTTTCATACTCCTTTTCAAAAACATAAAACAAATCATGCATTTCATTTTTAAAACAAAATATCTATGATAAGAAAAATTCCTATTGTTAAAAGAGGTACCCGAATATCAACTTGGCCATTCAGATAATTCTGCAACTGCGACTAAATCTTCCAATAGTTAAAGTCACTATCTTCTTGGAAGTTTCTGCGACTGCGGTGTTGCTGCTGAAGCCATCCCCTGAACGCAAAGGGAACACCGCCGACATGAGTACAATGCCCTGTGCGGAGATAGGGATCTAAGCGAGTCCCCGTCGATGTCACCCGCGCGATGCGATGCTCGGCCCCAGGGGATGGGGGAGGGAGGCTTTGGAGGCAGAGGGTAAACGCATGGAAGGCCCATGGCTGCACGTTAGACCTTACTTCGCCATTTACAACCTGCGCGAATGCATATAAAGCCTGTAAAGGAAGTGGTTGAGTGAATGAGCCAGTGAGTATATTTAGTTTTTCCGCACGCGGCAACTATGTGGGTTAATAGTCTCGCAAGTATGGTGGATTTTAGAATAGAAGTGTTGTCAGTGAAGATTATTGTTACGGCATTCGCCTGGTATTGACTGGAGAAACCATAAAGAACGATCGATAAGAACATCCGCTAAAATTCTCCTACAGACAACGGCTGAATTCGACCTAGCTATGCAGCTAATGTCCATGATGTGCCACCGCCATGATGCAAACCTAGGATCTCCCGGTACACGACGCTGCAGAAGCAACGGATGTTGTCTCCGAGCTATCGCAACCGGTAAGAGGGGTAGGAGAGGAGATTGATGATCTATTGTCCTATAATCTTGCCCATGCCCTGTGAAGTTCAACGCGCTCAACGCAATCTCAAAAGCAAGTATTTTTGTTAGCAACTAAAACGTATGGATAAATGTAACACCTGTGGAATCGATGTGCAGAGGGCCGTTATTCCAAGGCTTGCGTACATTTTAAGGAAACTGGGTTTAAGTTTGGGAAATGCACCTCCAATCGCGATTCACTTCAACTCTCTTCACTCGCGCGTTTCCATGGGAGAGCGAGACTGCAGCCTTCGCTCCGCGTTTGACATTGAACTTATTTCAGTCCAATCAACTGAAAATTCCCAACATACAGATATGGCTACGCTTCAGCTTGACTGTGTTGGCTCACGTTTTATCTGCAGTGTTTCTAATTAATTAACTGAAATGACAACTGCTCTCCACATATCCCTTGGTTTATAATACAGTCCTATCGCCGTACACTCCTTTCTAAAGTAGAATTTGACAAACTTCTCCAATCATCTCCAGTAACACGACCGAGGGGAACTCAAGTGCTCTTCGCCGCTTCTACTCGTCATCCACGAACGAAGTGCCTATTTCGCGTGCACCTTTCCGGCACCTGAAAGGAGAAAGCCACGTGCGGCGCGGGTCAAAGGCTTGGTGGCGGGCAGTGGCCGGCGCCTTCTTTGGCGCCGCGGCCCCGACCCCGGCACCGACGCCGACACTGACGCCGACGCCGACGCCGACGCCGACGCCGGCGCCACGCGCGCGCGGCGAAGGCCCCTACAAGGAGGAGAAAGGGCGAGCGCCGCCGCCGCCGCCGGGGGCAGGCACGCCCCAGCACGCACATTCGGCGCAATTCGGGGCTCCCAAGGGGAGGGGACAGGCAATACTCGCGAGCGGAACAGGGTGACATGACAGCACTTCATCATCATCGTCATTTTCTTTTTCATTCTTTTAGTTGCGGATTAGATTTAGATTAGATTTATTATTAATTCTGCAATTAAGTATCATTACTTGGTGGCAGAATATCTAAACACAATATGCATTAAGTTTACATTGACTAACAATAAATTACAAGAAAGTAGTTAATTTTAAAAAAATAGCAATAATTAAGAATAATAGTACATAATTTCAAGCAAGCCTTACTCCAATTCATTTTACACTTCACTTCTCTGCACTTCCTAATCGAATGGTAGGGACCAAGTTCAGAAAGCTGATTCTTGGACTCATAGTCCGATTATTTTGTTTCTGGGCGCGTCGACTGCTGTGATGATTGGTCCCATAAATATACTGCGTGTTATATCCCGGGGAGGTGTCGGTGTTTTTCCCGCACTAAAATGTCAAATCCGGCTGTGACCGATACGTCAGAGAGTTTCCCCTTCATATATTTCGGCCAGCAGGGCAACGCACTTAGCTCTTGACTGGAGTCCCGACATAATGAAGTGAATGAAGAAATGGTTACGTTTGTGAATGGAGAAGGGGAAAGCAGGGGGTCAGAGATAAAGCAGAAAAGATCGCGCGTGATTCCCATCTTGTTTTAGGGTACTCTTCGACATTGGCCTGGTATTGATCGGCGAAACCCCGTTTAACTACCGATCGGAGTAGAATTCTCCTTCAGACAGCATCAGAATTCTATTGTGCAATTTTCGATACTTACTTTCCTGATGAAATATGAAATGCAAAATAAGAAATAAGAGTGACTTCCGTAGTACTACACACGCTTGTCAATATGAACGAAACTGTTTATGAATGTGTTTTCTACTAAACATTTGCTGCAACTGGTTTGCGTCAAACACTGTATGAGGATTGAAAGTAAATGTTTTAAACAACTGCTTTGCAACTGCCCCCCCCCAAATACTTCTTCAATGGAATTCGACTTTCTGAATTTCGAACTTGCCATATTCCCTTCGGATATCCATACGTTGAAATATTTTCGATAAGTGGATTCTTTAGGTATTTTCCATTTCGAATTGAAATGGGAATTTACCGTGAATTTACAATTTTTAATCATTTGTACAAATATTAATTTGAAAGAATGTTCCTCAGTACTTTCGAAAATTGAGGAATCGAGGTAGAGAATTTTGTATTAGACGAAAAACAGTGGATTTGATACATGCGCGAAATGATGTGACTTTGTATTACTAGCTTGTTTTAAAATTACGATTTCCTGGGAAGCTGGAAATGAACAGAAAGAGTTTTGGAATCAAATACACGGACTGCAATTCCACCGCATGTAGGCAGTATAGACTTCCGCGGCCGAGCTTTTCTTTTTCGTTATGCGATAAGCTCCGTGGAGCACAGACCGCAAGCACGCGCGTTGTTTAAACATACCGCCGAGAGGGTTTTGTATACATTAGTCCGTACATTTTCTTGAATTGTGGAATAACTTAAAGCTGTTTTTTATCGGGTTATGCGTTTAAATTTTCCGATTTGCGTTGAAAGTACATGGATGTAATACTCATACAACTTCTACGTCGCAAAAAAATCGCACGGTTATGTAATAATATTACTGAAAAGAATTACAAAAATTCTAATTTTTCTTACATTTCTATCAAATTTTGAGGTATGCTATCATTGCAGAAAATGAGAGATTATTTATTTTCTTCTTTTTCCGGTGCTGTAACACTCAGGGTATTTGTCCAGATATCCCCTTACTAACAGTACAAATGATAACATTAATCACAGGTTTACTATCGCGAATAAAGATTTTTGACCAACTGCTCTCGTATATTTCTTGTAAGTTTCTTTATAACTTTCCATTACTTACTTGAGCCTTTTGATATCATTCCATTAACGAAAATCCAAGGATGGACTCAAACCTAGGAATGAAGTTTCATTTGCGTATTGCAACTACACATGCTATCACGACCGGTAAAATAAATAAAACAAAACACTGACTCCAGGGACTGCATGGCCGACTCGATGCTTCGGACCGGGCGACGGATTTCCATCGCGTCTTGGTCATAGGTGTGTTGTGTGGCAGTTCGCGTCACGTTGAGCTGACACTAGACCCAAGGAACCCGCCAGAAACTTTGCAGGCAATCTCGTTTGAAAAGGATGGTGGGTCCCAGTTTAGGTGTAGGTGTTATGCTATTCGATTTCATCATTTTCTCATATGTCATAATTCGCCTCTGCGACATACAATCACTGTTGTAATCATGAAAAATCCTCTAGAAACCTCTTCAACCATCTCGAATATCCGTGAGGAACTGTGATCGTAAAAATTTGTCTGACATGCAGTGTCATGGTGTCTTCTAATCACGCGATCCAAGGCTGTTTGAAATAAAAATATCCGCAGAAGAATGAAGCAGTTAAAATTAGCATGGGAAGAATAATCCAGTTGAAATTGGTCGTTAAAGAATAAACCGGTTAACAATTAATGAGACCATTGGAAGAAAGGAAGCTTAGGAGACGGCTCGAAGACGGCTTGAGGGAAAGGTAGAAGTAGGAGAGGACAGCGAAGATAGCGGTGATGATGGTAAAAAGACGGTGGAGATACCAAAGCATTTGTTGATTAAAAGCAGCATTTCAAGAGAATTTCGAAGACTTACAGCCCAAGGGATCGATGCTAAGGTTACGTAACGCATGAATCGAAGGGGAGCCTGTTAACAAATGGCATTGCAGCGCTTGAAGAAGATAGGTCTCCATGTTTTCATTTCTTTTATATTGGACCGCCCTCTCTCTTTCGCCGATAGTGAGATAGGAGCGGAAGGGGCGGATAGGTTGGAGACGACAGAGAGGGCGGAGACGACGAAGACGAGGGAGAGGCAGGACAGAGCTGAAAGGTCGGCCAAGACAGAGCGGAGAAAGGATAGGATAGAGATGGTGAGGAGAATGGAATGGCAGGTAGGAACAAACAAAACGAACAGGAAAGGCGAAGAAAGCGGAGAAGTTGGATGGTGCGAAGCGGCGGTGGGGGCAGCGAACTCAACTGCGTTGGCGGGGGTGGAGAAGGGACAGTGAAAGTGATGAACAAGAAGAATGCAGAGAAAGAGGAGACGCAGAGTGGACAAGCACACCGGGGCCAGAAGGCACGGATGGACGCAGTGCGGGCTGTGAACACGAAAAGGGCGGAAAGTGGGAGCGGCGAGCGCTTTATTTTACTTTTACAATAGACCGCACTCTCTATTGCGCTGATTGTGAGAACGGCGCGGAGAGTTCGGAAGGGCTGGAGGCGATGAAGAGGGAGGAGAGAGAGCGAAAGAGCAGAGAATACGGAGAGAGCGGAGAAAGTGGAGGATTTAGAGAAGTTGGAGAACTGATCGGCAGATGGGACAAAACGATGAGGGAGAGGCGAAAAAAGCGGAGACGGTGGAGAGTGCATAGCAGAGGGGGGGGACAGTGAACACGACGGGAGTGGAGAAGAGCGTATAGAGCAGTGTTGTCAAGGTAGAGCCACGAGCGGGAGTCCGTGGCACGAGTGCCACGACGAAATCGCCCCTCCAAGCAGTTCATCACCCGGCGTTCAGAGACAACGCATTCCCTATTGTAAAACGGCGGGGTTTCTAATAGTTTTCTTTCCCGACGCTAGTTGCGCATAGAAGCTCGTGGCATGCTACAGTGCCACAGCCACCAATAGGAGACCTTGACACCATTGGTATAGAGAAAGAGGAGGCGAGGGGTGGGCAAGAGGGAGAGAGCGGGGCTAGAGTGCACGGGTGGGGAACGCGAAAAGGGCGGGTATCCCGGCCGGGGCGAGCGGTGCGGCGAGCGTGCCACGACGGGTTGGCGGGAGTTGCAGGCCGTCGCGTGAGCCACGAGGCTCCCGCCGCAGACCGCAGCGGCCGCTGCCACGACGCACGTCACTCAATCACGACATACCATCTTCCAAACAATGCACGACCCCCGGGCCCGGCGAGTTCACGAAACGAACCTTGTATGCCAGAAATGAGAAAGCAGAGGAGTGTGATTACACGGCACGAACACATTCTACATTTTCATTTTCATTCTGAATAATTTGCCAACATCATCATAATGCACCTAAATTACAAAACGACTTTTGGAAAAAAAAATGCATCGTTTCCTTCAGTTCAAATCAATCCCGCATTCCCCAGGAAAAGAATAAAGAAATATTTCAAAGTCGATAGAAATATTGGTGAAAGAAACACAAAGGGTTAAGTTTTAGGAATAGTGCCCACTGTTTGGGTCCATCACTAAAAAAAGCAATATGAAGTGTACGACAAAAGAATGGTAACTAAATAAACAAAATATATGGGACAAATGGATGCAAAGGATCTGGCATTTGAAGTTCTCTCTATGATTGGACTAAACTTGCTCTCATTGTACATTCACAGGATAAAGAAGGAAACTGCAAATCTTAACCGGGATAGTTTATTAAAATCTTGGCAAGAGCTGTTTTATGCTTCAAACAAAGATTCCCTGTCGGCCCCGTGGCCAAAATCGCTAAAACAGTGGTGCCGTGGTGATCTCGGACCGAGGGGTCGCGGGTTCGAGTCCCGCCTCGGGCATGGTTTTATGTATTCGTCTTTTCACCCCCTATCATCACCATATCGTTTCATCCTCATAGCATAACGTTAAATTCAATAGTGGTCGTTAATGACCTAGTAGTTGATGCGACCTTAAATAACCAAAAACAAAACGATTCCCTCTGGAAAACTGTTACGCAAGTTTTCCAAAGAGCAAACCGAATTGAACGGTGGCTACGCTGTAATTCACCATCAGCATCGCTGTATTTCTGTTACATTACCTGAACACGAGGGTCAAAAATATCGTTATTATTTATCTTTTATTTCGAATGAATATAAAGAACGTTCCACTAAGCAAACGCTGAGACAGCTCCTTCCTTTATCTCTTGACAGATGTAGCTTCACCATCTCCATACGTTTCCTTAAGCTCTGTAGGATGTTAAGGGAAGGGGATTTTATTATTTTGCCAGGAGTACAACCAAATAATGATTCTCCATTTTCTCAGGGTGGGGAGTCAATTCCTTCCCGGGGAACACATTAAGGCTTAAGAGTCAAAATATGTAGCTCATTTGCTGACGCAAATAGTTTCTTTTCACAAGAGCGAAAAAATCTTTCCTACCAAATTTCCTAAAAATGTTTTTTCCTGGTTCTTTTCAGAATCCAACTTAGTTCAGTAAAAGAGCGGGGTTCGGGATTCCGGAAAACGTTCACATCTTGTTCTTCTCCTCCACACATCACACAAAGTGTTGACTTTTTTAAATAAATACATTAAATGAATAAATAAACTGTACCTATAGCTTGGCCCATATTGCTTATGGTGGGTACTGGAGGAGATTAAGGAGTCGTAACAGATTATACGCAATTGGAATGCTTAAACATGGTAGGTACAATAGAACAGAAGTCTTTAACTATTTCGTATTTGATGTCGCTCGTTTGGTCTTGTAATTGAGTCACCGCTCCATTTGCCCTAGTTACGAAGTACGGGAAAAAAAACGTTCCTGACTTGGACGAAGTGACATTTAAAAGTTTGATGTCATCCAAGGAATGAGAGAAGTTGTGGAATTGCAATGCACAAAGAAAATTAGTGACTTCCAGTGAGATTCATTTCAGTACCACATCTAGGAGAGCAAATCTTGGCCTCTGCAGCTAGTAAAACGTTAAGAATTATCGTATTATGTATCTAAGGATAAACATCTCATGGTTAAATGTAATCTCGGAGTGAATATGTCTCAAATTCATAGCTCAAAAAGATAAGGTTGTTAGATTATTGTAATGTTTCGGGATTTCCATAAATATATCTAAACGCAAATGTGAGGAGTGCTTTATTAGGTATATATAATTTACATGTAAACTGTTATTTTTAGTAGTAAGTTTTTCGAACCCGCGGCAGAACATTTCGTTGCTTTGTCATTAATGTATTCGTAAAATGTAATTAGCACAAGTAATAGTAGTTATATATATATATATATATATATATATATATATATATATATATATTATTATTAATGTATAATATAGTATATAATCAATATATAAAATTCTGGCCCTCAAGAAAATGTGCGCAGATAAATTTCTTTCCCCACACGTCATATACAGTTTTTACTGTTTTTTTGACAAAATAAATAAATATATATATATATAATATTATATAATATATTAAAGCAACATTATTTTGAACTAATTATAAAAATAATAATTATTAATAATAAAAATATTAATGTATAGCTACCTTACATTATTATTAAATCTAACCGGCTAATTTTATAAGACTACAGTCCGACACTTAACAACTCGAGGTGGCATTTCACTTCCCCTTTGTCATTCTAATTTCCATGGTACTTCACATCACAGGACAATCTTTCTATACAAGCCCGACAATAATAATTCGTGATTATTTTTAAGCGGTAGTTGTTAATAATAATAATAATAATAATAATAATAATAACAATAATAATAATGATACATTTATCATAACATAGTATCAAAAATAACTGTTTTGATCCTTAGTTTTCATTATCATATCTACTTTTTCTCCAATAGACGAATATTTTGCTTTATTCTCCCTCCTCTTGAAACAATACGAAAACTGTTGGCATACAGATTTTCACAGATTATTACTAATCACTGTAGGATTTCAATCGATGTAGTGGCAAATACATTCATGTTGCATCGGAAAAGTGTTCAATCCTGAATAAGTGGTTGCATTATTTGCATCAAAACTAACACAGTTGCAAAATACCTGAATGACTATACCCAAAATTATCAGTAAATTTTGCGTAACGACGAAGGCTAATGCTATCAGTAAACTTTCGCTAATGACGAATCTAGAGGAAGTCAAGTCCTTCAGCAAGGTTAAATTAGGTTTGCAGTTTGAGGAAAAAATCCACAATGTCATAACTTCAATTTAATTCGAGAGGTGACGCACTTAGAGGACAAAAAGGCGAGAGATACATGACCCTCGCCTCCAATTCCGACGTAAGTGGCCAAGGAACTCTCTAAGTTTCTTAGTCGAAACTTTATTGGCACTGCGCGTAGTGTCTCTGAGATAAAAAAACAATAACTAGAAATTATGTAAACCTTTGATACATACATACAATCCAAATCAATAAATATTCTTCGATTGATATTAAGGTACTGAACTTTTTTACTTTTCCGAAAAAGTGGTATAGGAGATTATGTAAGAGCTCTGCATCTACAAATAACGTGCGTTTGACTGAAATTCACGCTTTTAGCGCCCAGGACCCCAAAAATGTGTTCATTAAACTTCTGTCTGTCTGTCTATTCGTCTATTCATCTATTTTTGAATAACTCAAGTATCCAAACAAAGAATTTTTCCAATATGAATATTCTCCAATCAATCTGGTTTCTTTAGATTTAGCACTTTGGAACAATTTTGTCTGGGACAAATTTCTCATCGATTCACTTCTTAAGGAAAAAGATACACGCGTAGAGAAAATGCGTACTGTTATCACAAAATAAAGAAAATGTAAATCTACACTTCAGAATTATTAAATGAATTGTGTGTAAATGCAAAGTGAGGAAAGAAAGCCTATCAGCGTCACATTGGATACGTTGTGAAAGAGAATGGTAGCTGCTTGAAGCTGCTTGGTATCAATACACACACGCTTTCCAAGCATGACACAGAGTAATCTATAAATCTAAACCAACCAATAAGGTTTACAAATGAACACATCATTAATCACAAGCAGAGCATCCCATCAATATATTATATCAATCCATTATGGATTCACTCATTCACGGATGACATCCATTTGAAAGGGAGTTTGATATAAATTCGCAATTAACAGAACTCGAACGGACCAGGATACATACAAAATATTTAAGAAAAGTGTTATGACACGTATAAATAAGTTTTTTATTGATCATATGTTTTACATGATCTATTTGATATATGATGTATTTTTAATATTTCTACATTTTTGTGTTCACATGTGTGGATTCGTAATCTTTCTGCTCTACACAACTTGTTCACCCGAAAGTATACACGTATGAACCTTCTCACCAAGCAGTTTTTCCCTCTCAAGGAAATAAATCTTTTAATAATAACGATTAATTCTGTGACTATTGACATCCATTAAATTTTATCGGGTCTTCAAAAGTTGGAACACATGCGAGAGCTTTATAACCCTCTCTGTAATATGCCAGCAACAGTGACCTTCCGAAGACAGGAGTCGCAGCAAATGGCCCGGGGCTGGCGAGGGGGAGGGGGAGGGGGGGAGGGGGAGGGGCTTCATTTCCGAGGAGTAATCTCCGCCCGGCAGGCGAACGGCGTCCCCTCCCCGCTCTGCGCACCTATACACTCGGCTATAAATATTGGCCGCACAAAGCGTGCTGCCTGCAGAGGGTCAAGGCCTGGGCGGTCCGAAGAGCAGCAGCCGATGCCGGACTTCCACGTAGTTGGCGATGTTTTCTTTCACCACGCAACTCAAGCATCTGCCGTCTTAATTCTACTAAAGGATATAGTACTGATATTGGTGGACATACAAACTCGTTGGTTGATCCGAAGAGCAGCAACCGATGCCCGATTTCCACGTAATTTGGGATATTTTCTTTTTCTCACCAAGCAACTCAAGCATCTGCCTTCTTAATTTTACTGAAATTCGGTAAAGAAGATAGTACTGATATTGGTGGACATTTTTGTAACCGCCGATTCAGAATGTTACAGAAATTAATTTTCTACATATTGGAACAAGATTATCCACTTTTTCGATATCAGGGGCCGCCATTTCAAAAACTTTCTCTTTACTACGCACGTAGATAGTAGGTTACTACGTATTAGGTTGTAAAAAGTAACGACATAGTTATTTTGAAATCACATACAGCGATTTTATGAATATCGAAGAACCAACTTTAAAAACTAAAAAAAAAATAAAATAAAAAACGGCAGATACATTTTTCAAGATCGCATGTACGTCCATTTCCCACGTTCTGCTCGAAACACAGATAAAAGAAATAAGTTTTCTCAGTTGTACATGTAACGTCAGACAGTGTCTGCAGCACCCACGACATCTCAACCGCAAGCTGTCCGTCAATGGTGAAAAAGCGGCCCCCTTGCTTCTCTCCAAAGCCAGCTGCTCAGTTGCCGCAGGCAGAGCACTGACAGACAGGGCGACCGGCAACGCGGCTGTCCCCAGCAGATCTCGCCGCGGTGTTCAACGTTTCGCAGCCTATTCCTTTAATGTCACATTCAGACTGCGGGAGTAAAAGGACTCGACGCCAGGCGAAGGAGATGAAGATGGAGAGTCGGACGGAACGGGAGCGACGTAAGGTAGGGGTGAGTCATTATAATCTGAGCGGAGGTGGGAATAAATAACAAAGTTGAAGGGGGAAGTTGGAGTGCGGGGGGAATGTCGAGGAGGAGACGGGGAACGTTGCGTGCTACTAACGACTCCGCGGTCGTAACATTCTAATGCCCGTGATATTAACTCTCCCTTCATAATCGGGCGGCACTGGACCACGAGCAACTATAGGGCGAATCAAAATCTGTCAGCAGAGAACCTAGTCACCTGCAGTGGATACACGTGACAACTCAGAAGACGCCCGAGAAGAGTGAGTGGCAATGATAGAACTATTTAAAACAGGGCTGTCCAACTTTGAAGGGCTTGTGGGCCACATATCAAATTCTAGTTAAGTCGCGGGCCGCACCGTAATTTAAGATATTTTTTACCCTAACTATTGAGATGATACTGAAACAAATATATATTTGATACGACTTTTATTCAACATACTTATTGATTAATGAACATACAACGAGAAAATGAATACATCATTAAATAAAAATTACAAGAATTGTGCAATTATAGTATTGTATTTGGTTGATATAATAAAATTTTTCACAGCAGTCGCGGGCCACAAAAAGATCCGGAGGGCCGCATGCGGCCCGCCAGTTGGAAAGCCCTGATTTGAAGTATACATGTACTTTCATGAATGACATTATTCTGAATTCGTTCACTGTTAACATTTTTGTGCGGTATACCAAATTTTATACCAAAGCACGTCTCCAGGCGTATAAACTCACACATTCCAGGGGCTGCGAGCATCTCGCCAGAGCCGTATCACAGTGATTCGCATCACTTCCTTATTCGATCTGGTCAAATTTTGTGGTTACCTAAAATAAAGTGTTTTCAAGAAACAGACTCGTGTTCGAGTCCAGTGAACCGGAAACCACTACATCGAATTTCCTGGGAAGGAAAAACGCAAAAAGAAAGGTTCAAATCAATCTAGAGAGAAATGTAACCCATCGGTCATGTTCACGCTCCTTAATATTGAGTGCACCCGAATATTGGAGTGAAACCAAGAGGTTAGCTCATTTTTAAGAAAACGATGGAAATATTTTAGTTGATTCGTGTCATGGTCCACAAAACGTTTATTCAAGTAAAGCCTAGCAACTCTCTATTTCGGTGTATATTATGCATGTAAGCTCTGATGTGTAGAAGAATACAATAACAAGTATTCTAAATTTACAAGAGACCGAGAGGATTGAAAGAAAAAAAAAATTATCAAATTATGTAACGATATTGTTAAATATGCTCATATTTATTATTGGAAAAACCTTTTAATAGTTGTAGGTTTAATTAGGGCAATAATGTTTTCAAATTGCGATTGTGGCCTGGTGAGACAAATCTTTACCATCACATTTCGCACTAAACCATGTAATTTCCTATTCCTGCATTCACAATTAAACATAAATAGCTAGTATCAGTTCTATATAGTTGATCGCCAACAAACACTAGAGTTAAGACACAAAGGAACAGAAGACGGTTAAAATCTGCAATACTGTACCGTAGAGATGTGCAGAACAACGACGTAGGCGAAATGCAGCTACAGAGAAGACTGACTGCTATGTAACACGGGAATGTGATTAATGATAGAGATCAACAGTCATAGAATGGAGCAGTAAAGACGAACTGCACAAGATAAACACCTTTCGTGAGGACTGCAACTTCGCACCAGTAATGTGCACTAAGACCACCAGACTTTCATTTATCAAATGAAGTTCTGGTTTAGTTATTAGTAAATTAAGGAACATTCTGTTGTGCTCTAAACAAGAACTGCACTGGAGCACAGTTGTTGCGTAAAGAATTGTGTCTAAAGTTCGAAAATGATTTCTGAGCGAGCACTAAATGTGAAATTCTGATCAGGTCAGAGAAATTTGAAACGAATAATATACTTACAAAAGAGAGTTAATTAGGTAGTGAAATTGTTAACATTAGGAAACGTATATTCACGAACTGCCGGCACAACGAAAATTGGGAATGGCTACCAGAACGTTGGCCGATCCATTTCATTATTGGAGGATTCCTCTACCACATAGTATGGTGAATGAGAAACGTTCAAAGCTAGTTTCCAGTCAGAAGACATTTTCGCATTTAAAAATCGCGGACCCCACTAGTGCATATTAGAACGAGAAAACGTAGTGCGACCGAGTACTGCCAGAGCGTGGGGCCGCAGGGGCAAGGGCAGAGGGCAGCTGGATGCCAGCGGCGGGGGATGCGTCGGAGGTGTCGGCGGCGGCGGCGCTCCATTGGCCGGCAGGTTGAGCGCGGGGGCGCATGGGGGAGGGGGAGGGGGCGCAGACTCAAAATCAATTTCTGGCGCCGGCGCCACGTGCGGCCGCGATCATCCCGCAGGGGCGGAAGCTGAAGGGGGAGGAGGGTGGGGGAGAGCACGCGAGTCCCGATCCTCCGCGCCTCCTGCGCTGCGTGGGGCCGAATTCCTCTCCGCCACGCTGCGTCATCCACCCAAGAACACGAGCTTCGGACAAACAACACTAGTACAGCTCCTGCTCATGATGCAGCATTTCTGTTGCCTTTGCAGAGTTCCTTCCCGGGTAGCCCAAAGGTTCCGGGTCCCCAGTGTAGTGGATTTTTGGCACTTGCTACGCAGAATTCAGACTCTGGACAAGAATTAAAGCAGTCGGCTGCTCTGATCCGTAGTTTTTCGTAGTTTCTCCGATCATCACCAGGTGAACGCCGGAGCAATTCCTTGACATATGGCTCAAGGACACTGCGCAATTTTTCCTTCATCTTTGTCCTTTCCTCTCCTCTTACAGATATTCTTGCATCCCCAACAATGCCACAGAGCTTGTTTCGACAATGGTCGTGCCCCACTGGGGAAGATTGCTAGAGTGGAAACTCTTGCGAGCTGTCGAGGAGGTCGGCGCTGGATCTAACGTTCCGGCGAAGGAGGGACGATGATGATCAATAGGTCGATAGAAGGTCGAAAGCCGATTGCACCTCGGACTAATATAAACGATATAATGGAGTTCCTATCAATTACAAAACGAATGTCAATTGTCATTATTGCCAAGTGCAATTATTTGAGCCACAATTTGTTGTACGCTGTGTATCATACAAATTCAAGGGGGTCGATGAAGAAAAGCATTCTTTTAAAAGGGGCGATGTAAGAAAAATCTGGAAATCCCTGTTTTTCAACTTATGTACTCTGTGCAGGTTTAGAATGCAGTTAACTACGGACCCTCAAAGAAAAACGTGAGCAGACGAGTCTTATTCGTAATAGTTTCACTTGTAGAGTTGTAGCCGTAGACGCTCATGTTTTTCCACACAGGTACCACACGGTACGAGTAAATGTATCATGTGCATAGATTTTTAACAGAATTTTCTTTCGCGAAGATTATGCAATAACCCATTACATTATTTCATTTCACGTTAAATTTGCATTGAATTAAATTACTATCTGCAATTATTCTGAAGCGTAGGGACATAAAATCCCTTTTTTTATTTCTTACAAGTAAATTGCTTGACTGAGATGAAATTATGCTGAACAAAGCTAAATAATGACATGTTATTGGGATGTCCCTTTATTACTACTACTGTAGAAAACATTGTAATTATTCTTTTATTTTGATAATCTGTAGTATTTGCTACCTCAACAACCACTCGTCATTTTCTCATTAATTGTATTAATAACATGTTTATAATATAACATACTGAAAATTCATATAAAGTAGAATGTACAAAGTAATACGTAACACTTGATTTATTAAAAATCTGTCTTGTCCATTAATGCTCGTTCATTGCTCACGTACTGGTACATCAATATTTACGAGTACACATAACTCTCCAAGTGTGTAAAAAATGGAAAGGGAACCACATTATTATCACAAATATTATCTCTTGAAGCTTTTTTTTCTGAAACCTTATATTGCATACCCATTACTCATCAGAGTACATAAATGGTTGGTCGACTGACGGCTTCTTTGCAGAGCTCGCTGTCACGAGTAGATTAATTTAAATTGACCGGAATCATCAAAGGCCAATCCATCTCCATTGTTTGGCTGGGGTCAGTTTGATTCTACAGTACAAATTCATATAATAAAAGCGACAGAACTATAACCTTCATAACGTGAATGCAATAAAAGCTGACCTTTTCACACAATGCCCGGTTTTTAGAACCTGCACAACTTATTGGAAAAATTAGTCGACAACTTTTTTCACAAAGCGTGGAACGACGGACAACGAGGCTCAAGTGCGCATTCTCCATTACACCCAACCTTTTGTACGACGCATGGAAACTGTGTCAGATCGACTACGCGCATGAATTTATTTTACGCCTCGCAAAAACCGTGAATATCTTGGGGGCATTTATCCATTGCCTTTGTCCGGCGCCCGTATGATGCAGTTTCAGGCTTTAACGCGCGACCCCGTGGCCCGACGAACGCTTTTAACGAGACAGCGCAGAGTTACGAGGCGGCGCGCGGAGCAGGGCAGGCGGCGCAACGCGCGGACTCGCCGTCGGCGGTCCAGATTCGCTTGCGAGCGCCGCTGCGCTGTGGACCGGGTTGGGAAGCAGGCGGGCAAACACACTAACAACTTGGCTAAAAGACTAATATTATCCCTCAGTGCACAATTCAAAATTTAATTCAGTGACGCCAGTGGGAGACTCAGGCTATCAGGCCTGCTCTTCCGTTTGACCACGCAAATTTCGCTAAGGGGTCATCTATAAATTACGTAACGTTAAAGGGGGAGGGAGGGGGTCTGAGGCAGCGTTACGCAGCGTTAGAGGTAGGAAGTGCATTACAAGGGGAGGGGGTATTGAAAATAATCGAAATTTGCGTTTCGTAATTTATGGACGGCCCCTAAGCTCTTTTAACCATCCAGCGGAGAAAGAAGGTATGACTCGGGCGACGAAAGAGGCAATTTGAATTTAACGCAGATATTACTTTTAGGCTTTCGGATCTTTTACACGCAGTAAATCTACAACATGGGACAGCCGGTCTTATATCCGAAGAAACGCGTACGAAGGATTTGTTCGCTCTTAAAAATCCACGATCCACGCTTTGATGGGATTTGCACCCGCAAATTTGATTATATTAGGTAAACTTGAGTCCGATAGGGAAGCGAAGCTACAATTGCGATATTTTACTTCATTGAAGAATACTGTATTTCATTCATACGAGCTCTGACGCGATAGTCACAGCAAGTTTCTTCATCCTCATGAAGACGCACGACAGGTAAGAAATTTTAAAATTTGCAATGGAAAGGTTATAATTTATAAAGGCAAATACGTATCAATATTTGTGAAAAATTCACCCTAATAATACGTAAATATCTTTTCGAAATACTGCACAGTTATTTCGACTAAACGGAACCAAAAAGAGCCACTCTTAACGGTCGGCATCCAATGAGAATTTGACAGTCCGCCGTCCGATAAAAACAATCGGAACAAATGAATTGTAACTGAAGATGTGTAAAGAATGAGTAAATCTTAAGAATCATGAATATAATAGTTTGTAATTAATGAGATTCGTAATATTGTTCCTAAATGGTTTGATAAAAAAGACTACATGAAAGTATACGGAAGTATGAAAGTATACGGAAGAATAATAGTTAGAAACAATGCAATTTTGTAACATTAAAAAGCTTCTCCCGAAATTTTATGAATTGATGACCACTCGGATTCTTAAACATTTCCTATGTTTACGTATCTTCTTCACAATAATCAACTGAATGTACAAGTCTGTAGAGCAGGGACCATTAAGCTCTAACATTAGTCCTTTGATACGCGTTTGGATCACGAAAACTGGACAGTTCTGCAAAATATAAATTTTGGCCGCGTTTCGCGTCTTTGAAACCACCGTGCGCCGGTTACTGTAACGACCTCGTAAGTATATTTGTTTGCGGGCAATTCATGACGTGTGGGTTTTATACCTGCTGCAGCCTTTTGCCGAAGCAATTCGCGCCGCGCGTCGCCGTGGGAGCGCCTGTCGGTGGGAGGGGAGGGGAGGGGTGGGGGAGGGGGAGGGGGAGGAGGCCGTCGGCTGCGCTCGTAAAAGGAGGAGGCGCGGCTCCGATCGTCGCCTTTTTTGCCTCTGGCTCCTCCGGCTCCTCTTCCTCCGCCGCCGCCCCCGCCTTCCCTGACCTTCGCCTTTGTCTCGGTCGCTCACGGGTTTTAGCGAGCTCTTATTCTGAGTTCGTTAACACAGCCTACGCAGAGTAATCGAGCAACAGTTCACTGGATAGCACTACTTCCGGTCCGTTCGGAGCAAATGTGGAGTCATTCAACGCGTCTGAATCCGGTAGAAAAATGATACCAGTTTTTAAAAAACACTGATTTCCGAACATTCTAAGAGAATTCTCAAAAAAATATTTTTTGGGAATTTTAAGCAAATAAAATACGTTTTTGAAGGGTTTAAGGCACATACAGATGTTTTCAATACCTCTCTGATTCTTCCTCTCTAGAAGAGAATCGATTTACACAATTTTTGAGTGGTGTTTTTTTTCTTTTTCTTTTTTTGTTCTTTTTTTTCTTTAGGAATATTCTGGAAGAATTCTACACAGTTTTTCCTGTTTTAAGGTACAAAGCAAAGCACAAATAAATGTTTTTAACAAATTAATACCCGCCGGAGGCGCTAGTGTTAGTACATATGTAGGGAAAACGCAGTGTTCACAATATTCCAAAACAAGAAATGTAACAGTATCTGTTCTACTATTCCGGTTATCCGTCTTCGAGACACATTTAGTGACTCAAGGAAAGTGGATGCTTCTCGCTGCTTCGGGGATCTCCCAGCTTGTTTTTGTTGTTGTTGTTTTTTTTCTTTTACTTTCTTGAGGATGAGGGATAAGACCATTCCCCGGTCGTGGGGAGGGAAGGATGGGAGGAGGACAGGATGCGAAAAAAACGATCTTGCACAGTCCGTGACCAGTTTACTAGGCACACTCTGAAATTCATCTGAAATTAATCGAGGTAAATATAGAAAGAACTAACCAGAGCAGCCGACCTTTACAATTCTTATATAGGCAAAGGTATAATCTACTTAGATGATGTAAAAAACCCTGCCACTAATGTGAACCAAACCTAAGTCACATGCGTACTCGGAATTACATACGCTGTCGCAACCACAACATTTAATTCCTCCTTATAAAATAAATTTTAAACCTTTCTTGGAGAAATTGCTACTAAAAGAAGTTATTATGAAAACGTAATCTCTGCAACACTTAAAAAATTGGTGACACTGCTCAGTTTTATTCACTGTATTTTTTAGGATAATTACTGCAAAGATCAAACATTTTCTTGGCTCCTATGAGCTAGCTAAAAGGCAACTAAGCCGTCGCAACAAAGAATAAAACTTACAAATTAATTTTCTAAACTACCGGTCTTTGGTATTCACCTCAGAGAATCTCTCCAATGAATCAAAGCCGAAGGAAGACAGAACGCGTGTTATGGCGAGTTGAGAACTTCGAAGGGGGAAGATACTAAACTTGACTCAAACTATGACCTCGCGAATTCGACCTATTCTCACGAAACTCCTTCTCGCGATTACTCTCCTTCCATAACTTCACCTACGTCACAAAATGTTAAACCGTTCAAAACACAGTCATAATTTAAAGAAATGTTTATCTTGAAAGTTTGAATTCCGTCCATTGTCGCCCTGTGCGTTATATAAAACATCGAAATATCTATTTCATGAAATATTCGGCATCTTTTATGCCGTGAAAAAGTATATCCTATATCCTCCTCCTCAATAATTGTTTCTTTAACTTACTTTCTAACCTAAAAAAAGCGATAAAAACACATTAGACGAAGAGGAGCTGGATTTTGTGTTCAGAACTACAGCAAGATACCAACTTCGTGGCGGCGATGAAGTAACGGTTAGCGTGCCGGACTGTTATACCTAAGTTCGCAGGTTCAAACCCGATCGAAGCCATGGATTTTTAGGGGCGAAAAAATCCTTCATACCCCTTCCTTCGGAGGGGAAGTAAAGCCGGCTGTCCCATGTTAGTAGATTTACTGCATGTAAAAGATCCTCAAGCCTAAATGACGCCTCTGAGCAAAATTCAAAAATCGCCTGTTTCGTCGCCCAAGGAATACCTTCTTTCTCCGCTAGTTGGTGAAAGGAGCGTAGCGAAATTTGCGTGGTCAGACGGAAGAGCCTGAGGCCTGGGTCTCGCCACGTAAAATAAGGTAATTCAATTCAATTCAACTCAGCCTTGCTCAAGGAATCAAGAAAAATTAAACAAAAAAAACGTTCTAGATGGATCACTTCATAAACATAGAAGAGTTATTAAACTAGAGTAAAATTTAAATATATATATCATTATTATTGAATGAACGTTATTTTAGGTTTCAATGCTCAGTATAATCTAACTCAATAAAAATAACAACAGAGCTAAAAACACTTTACTGATATTCAAACGCGAGTATTGATTTGATTATTGAATTGTTTAATGTCTACAGATAACTTCGAGTTCTACTCCATCTCCGAAAATTTGGAATTGGAAATTCTTCTTTCTGCCCGCCGGCCTCCCTGCATGTACACCACCCCGTCAAGCCCTCTCCGCCGTTTGCTTCCCTTCAGCGCGCGTCCGCCTGCCCTTTCGTCGACCGCCCCCTCCCCGCCACTCTCCAACCCAAGGAAAATGCCAGCGCGCGAGACAGCGCCCACTGCAGCTGCCAGAATTCGCTTGCATTTTGCAGCAGATTCTCTCGAGCGTTTTACACGGTGTGTACGGAATGCACTACAGTTGATCTCTTTTTACATACATACGTGGTTACGTAATTTTTTATGGAAATCTACACTATTAAACACAGGATAGTTTTCAGACACTCTATCTATGTTAAAATTATTTCAGACGTACTTGACAGAATTAACGTACGTTTCAGGACATATTCAACTAGCTATGCCGATTCCAAACAGTGCAATGGGGACTTTCGGTGCGATCTATGACTGAGTAATAATATTTTTATGAGCGTGATACAATAAACTTTTATTGTATTCACATCATCCTTATTTGTTGAATTAACATACTGTGAATACGCCACACATCGTATTTCAGACTTTATTTACTGATAGCAGTTCCATTCACGTAAGACGTTGTCACGTTATCTCTTTAAGTTAGGAATAGTCGAAAATCAACCGTGGAAAAAAATGAAACTCGCCAATGCAAATATATTGCTTTAAAAACAGTATAAGATAATTTCGAAAAAAAAGTTTCTATTTTTTGACAATTTCTACAGAAGTCACTCCAAGCAACATACATACTAACAACATTCCCTTTCAGCTGAATGAGACTTATGATGTAAATAAATGTATTTTTTTTTTAAATTTCATATTTACACTTGCTTCAAGATCCGCAGTGAGCTGCTCCTCTCCCAAATTCAAGGTAACTTACCTGAAACAAAACGACAATACAATTATTGCGTGTAAGTATTAAAAGGAGGAAAAAAGCAGTAAAATTACAAAGAAAACTTCCAACATTTTGATGGACAGAATTTCCATTCAGTTCTCTTTAAAAATTCCGTAGCTCTTCACTCCCTTTAAAATGTCCGGGAGGAGACTAAAAAACTTATTAACTCAACAAAATCCCTAAGAATTAACAAACCGAAAACTTCTCAAACCTCATCATCAGAAGAAATAATCAGATGTGCAAGCTAACAAGATTTCGCAAGGATTTTATGAAAACGTTGCATTCCGAATTTCATATTACTGTCGAGACAAGCTGTAGATTATAATTCTTGGACTCGAGGAAGAAACTCTGCGAGATAAAGAACGATAGATAATGAAAAATTTGGCACGAAATCCAGTTAATTTCTTCTACACAGTATACTACAATCGACTTACTCTTGGCACTTTCCTTCAAGCAATACGTCATTATAACCTTCATTGTATAGTTCGGAACTGACGGCAGATATGAAAGAAAACAAACTCTACGGATTAATCCCGCAGTCGTAGTACCCCCTTCTTTAGAACATCTTCCTTTAGAGAGTAGTACCAACTTTTGTTGTTCTCATCTTTTATCTTTCTTACAGTTGCCTAGACTGCAGGACGCGGATACTTAAACGCCGGCACCCTTTTAGGGTACCCGTAAGAAAATTCTTATATCGGTTACACACTGAAATACACAGTGTAGTATTTCTCATATTTACATATTATATAATCATTACCATAATAATATGCCAAATGATAATTCACTTCCAGGAATAGTAGATGTGAATGTACAATGAATATGAACTGAAAAAAGACACTAGTTAAATATTTTATTTGGAGTGTATTACGTTGAGACATAGGCAATGGAAAAAACACGGAAGAATGGACTCTAGACGATGGGAAAAAGCTGAAAGAAGATTGGAAACATTTTAAAAGTGGATTTGGAGAAGAAAGAGAAGAATGAAATGACGGAACATATTAGAAAGCAAGATGTCTTAAAAACCGTAAATAAGAATGAAAACGTTTGGAGGAGATAAGAAACAGAAAACAAGGGAAGGCACAATTTGAAAAGTTCGCCTTCGCTAAACGAACACCCTAAAAATGATTTCGCTAAACGAAAAACTTGAAAACAGGTGAACCGAGTTTGTCGCCGAAGCTTACGCGAGGACGGCAAAAGACGAGCTTGCGGATCCCCTCGCGTAAGTGTTGCGTATATCATTTGCGTAGGCCGCGTGAGAAAGAGGTTTCGCACATGCTTCGCGATGTTTCTTGCAGGCTTCGCAATGTTTCGCAGACAATGATTTAGAATAAAACATCTAGCGGTTTCGCAAAAGGAAAACTACGGAAAAAGGTTGTTCGCGAACAGCACGTACAAAATATTTAACAACTATCAACCAACACAGGTAACATATAATCGCCTGACTTCAATCTAAAGCATTTATTTGCAAACCACCTACACTCCCATAAATGCAGAACATCACCTTAATATTAAGGATATTCAACAAGTACCCTATCCCCCCTCCCAAAACGTATATCACAGAATACAATACTCGTATATTTCCTCCATTGAAATCAAAATACTAATAAGTGAAGTTAATAGCATTAACTTCAATAAAAAATTACGCGAACATTACCCCTAGGTTTCAAAACAATTGTTGAATACATTATTCGAAGATCTAATTTTTAAGACATTTCATTAAAGAAGTAAATATTGTCGTCAATACTGTACTTTTTAAATATTATTTTGCGTCATTGAGTTTGCCGAAAATAGGACCTGAGAAGTTTTTTAAAGCGTCCTTTCCTCTACGAAGGCAAAATAGTTGAATAAAATATTTAGCGTCGTTTTTGATAAAATAATCGTTTACTAATTGCCTAGGCTATATTTCACGCGAAATAATGCGGAAACGACTATTTCGAAAAATTACATAGGACCTTATTTCTGCCAAATAAAGCCATATTTTTTTACAGAAAAAAAATCTTCAATATTTTGGTTGTCGGAAGATGCAGAAAATTATTTGAACTTTTGCAATTACAGTTGAGATTTCAACAAAGATGAGACCTGGACGATATTTTAGCCGTTCTTGCTCTATCCAAGAGAAATGTTTAATAAAAAAATTGGAATAATTTTTGAGAAAAGTTTGAAAATATTGAGGCGGTATGTAACGTGCTCTCACAAATCAAAATATCTGTTTCAAACTCCACAACTTTGAGTTCAGCCAGATACATAATTTGCAATTTTTGAGAAAATCTTTTGATAGGTTTAAGCGCTAATTGACGGGTAGGCGGACTGACAGACGCAAAGATGCCGTCAACCAAGTTTTCGTGAATTCTGATTGTACAATGTGTTAGAGAATGCAATTTACTTCATGTAGGAATATGACTTATAGTTTTCGATATCAGGGTCCATAAGATGAATTTTCCTGTCGAAAGTTCCCCGATTTCCACTGCGTTACAAAAATTATCTTTACTACTTAAGTCGATAGTATGGCACGAAAGTAAATAACGAAAACATAAATGAAAAGAATAAAGAGAAAGATATTGACAAGGAGAGTGAGAAAATGGAGAAAGGGAAAAAGAAGAGGAAAGGAGAAGGGGAAGGAAAAGAAAATCCAGAGAACAGGATTTTCACCCGACAGCACCGCCGCGTGCGGCTGCCGCGGAGTAAATATTGTCAGGGCTGTAAAGCCCTGAGTCAGTGCTATCAAACGGAGCACGTACGTGCTAGGAGCACGCTTGCGCTCTGTAAGGGTACGCAGTCCCCGCGGCGAAGGGAAGTCCGCGTTCCGATTTCTCAGGGTTGCACAGAAGGCAGCGGGACGCAAGAAAACATATGACAAATTTCAGTCTCAGTGCGCTCTTTAATTCTTCTGAAGTGAGAGCGGAGGTGATGCGTTTTTTTTTAATATGCAGAAAGTATTTAATAACAAAAAGAGCAGAGTTAAAAGGCGTTACGAAATCTTTCATGGATACTATACAAATTTTGTCGGAGAAGATCTGCACTTGGTGACACTTCTAAATAGTAAGCTCCATTATTTTTATTTAGTCCTATTTTTTAGGTTATAACAAATGCAGAAATAGTGTTACGTTTCATCATTATGCTATAATTTTTAAAGTGTTTATCACGTGTATTTTCCCCCGAAAGACATGCACATCATATTTCTTTAAATGACTATTGCCAATAATAGTGACAAAGTGTTTCTGAAATTATGTTGTTTAATACTTATCTTGATATATAGTATATTCTCTGGTTTATATTTTTTTTCCTAAAAATATTCATTTAAATTATTTGTAATTAATGTTAATAGATCTCATATACTGCATTCTCCAAGTACCGGGTGTATTTTTTTTATCGTTCGCCGAAGATTCCGGCCGCGTCGCCCAGGCAGTCGAGGGCTCATTCGCCCGGCAAACCGCTGACTCAACTCCCGTGCTATCCGAGAACTATCGCTGCGCCGCGTAACGTACCTTAAAGAAGATGCTGAAAGTGGTGTCCTTCGGCTCGAATGCATTCTTGGCACCTCCGAAACACATTCTGATTTGCCCTTTGAAGTAAGTCTCGAGGAATTGCAGCGATTTTCTCTTCAATAGAGCGCCGGAGCTCTTCCTCTGAATGCGGGTTTTCTGCATAAACCTGATCTTTCAAGTACCCCCACAGGAAAAAATCACAAGGGGATAGATCAGGTGATCTAGGAGGCCATAACCCACGACTAATTATACGATTGTCACAATAAACATTATTTAAAAATTTCTTGGATCGAACAGCAGTGTGAGCAGTTGCCGAATCCTTTTGAACGTAACCATAGTGCCTTCTGGTGTCAATTGTTCGAAGAATAATGCCAATATGTGATGTATGTAAACGTCAGCAGTAACGGTGCTGTTGAAAAAAATAAGTCCGATAATTTTTGTGGAACTCAACGCACACCACACTCCGATAGTTATGTCATGAAGTGGTTGTTTGTGAAGCTCTATTGAAGAGAAAATCGCAGCAATTCCTTGAGACTTACTTCAAAGAGCAAATCAGAATGTGTTTCGGAGGTGCCAAGAATGCATTCGAGCCGAAGGACACCACTTTCAGCATCTTCTTGAAGGTACGTTAAGCGGCGCAGCGGTAGTTCTCGGATAGTACGGGAGTTAAGTCAGCGGTTTGCCGGGCGAAGAAGCCCTCGATTGCCCGGGCGACGCGGCCGGAATCATCGGTGAACGATAAAAAAAAAAACACTCTGTAGAAATTAGCGTTAATGTTTCCTTGGTGTAATGATCAATGCTTGTATAACTGCAGTTTCTGGTTATATGTCAACATCTATAAAAAGTTGATAAAATTTAATAAATGTTTCTTTATGATACACCAACCCATGTGTCTGACCCTAACTCGCCGCATAAGTGTTCTCACCCCTGCTTCCCACCTGTGCCACGAGTGACTTCGCTAAGCTGATACCGCCGCGTGCCCCAAACCTTCGCGAAGGCCATTCGCGTACTCGTTCATCGGACGGCCCTGCCCTGAGCCGTAGGAGGCGGCGAAGCGCGCTCACACTCAGTGTCAGAAACGTGGACAGTGCACGGCGCGGCGCGAGGCCGACCGTCGCGTCGCGCGGCGATTGACTGCGCTTTATCTCAGCGGCGCGGCGCGGCCCTCTCCGCACCCCCTACACCGCCAAAGCGCTTATCTGTATCTCGGCGCCAGCGCACCGCCCGGCCACTTCGGATTCCCCGGCTCTCAGCCCGGCCCCCACGCAGATAAGGGCCAGCGGCCGTGACCCTCGCCGAGGCGGCCGGCACGGCGCGGCGCCCCGCCCTCGGATGCAGCCACGGAGCGCTTTCTGTCTTGGTCTCCCTCTCGAGTTCGGGCTATACTGCGATTTTCGTAACTTTGCCCTGACAGGAATCAGCTGTTTCGCTACCATCCAATCGAGAGCTTGTATTTCGCGACAGTGACGCCACTATGGTGACGTTCAAGCTCCCGATTGGATGAAACCGTCAACAGGTGATTCCTGTCAGGGGCAGAGTAAAGAAAATTGCAGTCTAGGGATTGTAATGAATTGAATGATGATTGGGTGTTTCCATGTGCGCCAACAGCTAAGATCAGTAGTCCCGTAAGTATAGTGAATGTTATAGGTCCCGAAAGTGTTCTTGTTCCTTCTCCGCTCAATGACAACATCCAACGTCGACCTACATTACGGTTTGTGGAGGATTCACCCCTCCATAAATCTCCCCCAGAGGAGCACCGCCTTACCCACGACAAGCTCTAACCACCAGACTGGTCTTCTGACATGTGTGGTAGTGTGTGTCTACGAGGAGAGAATAGAACAAAGAAAACGAAAAAAATGTGCCCATTTGGGGGTCCATTTGTAGGCATGCGGGCCCATTTGTAGGGGTCTCCTCCTGTATTCGCCTGGTAGTGAACGGAGAAACCACGGAAAACTACCGATCTGAGCAGCCGGCCACAATATATCCCCTTCAGTTATCGCAGTGGTGAAATACGATCTACCCACATACCTAGCGTCAAAAAACCGCCATCTTCGGGACTCAAACATTGGCATCTGTCTGTCAAGAGATGCTGCAGTGGCAAGAGCTGTAGCTCTCAGTCATGTCATTGTTAAAATTTTAAAAAAGCTGGAAATATTGAGGACGGAACTGTCTTTGGCTCCCCGTGTTACCCTATGACCGTAGATGCGAAGCGGCTCTGAGGCACTGGAATGAAGGTCCTTCTGACGTCGGCCATTGAGCCAGTTTTCCACATCTGTGTACTGAAATTCATCCTCCTAATAGAATGTGTGGCGAATTGGATGTTCGAAGCAGACTTTTTGTCGATATATAAGTTTCTCTTGGCTCTCACCATACGATTGATCCATCGTGCTTTGATAAATTCTTCCACTAACACATTCGTTAACATCAGGGGAACATAATAAAAGGGGGTGATCGCGTCTTTTAGTCTGCCCTTGGGTTAATACATTTGTTAGAATGCCCTTTGGTCTTGAACGTCATGTCACTTTCAGTCTCTTAATGCAATTTTTTACACATTTGATAAGAAAGTTGCTGTTATTATTATTAATATTATTATTATTATTATTATTAATGTGAGGCAATTCCATGTTCAATGCAATACTCAAACATGTCCACTTGGTAAGGATTTTCTGTATATTGCAGGAGGATATTGAACCGAAAAGCGCACAACGGGAACCTATCATTAATCATGGAGCACTCCCTGAACGACCTCCAAAGAGCGACGTCTCCAAAGCCTCCAGCGCGGAAAATGCTCAGAATGTCATACGCCCTCCCTCCTCCGCTCGCCCCTTTGCACACGGCGATCGCTCTGATTGATCGTTCCCTTTCACACAACAGGGCAGGGGCGGCGCGGCGCGGCGCGGCACAGCGGTGGCTTTGGGAAGGGAACGCACGCACACGTTGGCGAAACACTGTCAAAAGGTTCTCTTCTTGTGATAACAGCGAACAAACAAAAACACATCACACGACGATTGTCATTTGTTCATGTGGAGTTTGAATACATGGTAATAGTCAAAACTGCGTTTGAGTGCCTTGTAGTTACAATGCTGGGATTCAGATTTTTTGTCTTGGTGAGTATTCATTTGGCATTCGGTTGCTTACACCCAAAAAACAATGAATTTTATTAATCGCTTTCATTTTTGCAATAATCCAGCATCAATAATTCATTGCTTTTGATCAACGTTCTTGTAAGTCTGACAAATTTCAAGATCTATGAAAGAAACTAGGCAGATAATTTTGGTTGGAATGAGAAAAAATGGTAAATGTAATATTAAGATGTTTCTTAATATTACATTTACCATTTAATATTTTAATATTTAATATTTAATTTAATATTACATTTTTAATATTACATTTAATATTACGTTTTTAATATTACATTTACCGAGCAAGAGTTCACTAGCACTCGCATTACCGTGTGACCTGCACCTTACCCCTTGCAGAGGGGACGCAACCCTTCGCAAATAATACGTTTACGTAATGGGTGATGCCTAGTCCCCAACGGGTCATTGGAAACGGAAGCTATGCACTTTTTTTGCGGCTGAAGTGATGGGTGAGGTTGAGAAGGATGCAGGTTCCAGTTGCAAGCTCAATTTCATGGGTTAAGAGTTCGAGTTCCATATACGCATGTTGTTACACACACGCTCTTTACCCGTCAGTGCGTGGGGGTTACCCTTGACCTTTGACTTAAACCCGGCCCCTGCGAGTGGCGTTGGACTAGGCATTTCAGACGCGGGATGCTCTCGTACGACGCCAATCATTCCCCAAAACCATTTCCATTCGAGTGGTATTTGTGGATCTGGTTGCTACCACAGTCACACTGTATTGCTTTAATATACATAAGAGTAAAGGCGCATGAATGTGCATAGTTTTTAAGTCCATTCTTTGCTATAATCCACGAGAGATTTTACTCTCCGGGGGCATTTTTGAATGTGGTAGCGCTCTCACATATTCACGTACAATTCACACACGCACATTTCTTTTGCTTCATGAAACTTTTTATTAGAACACACTATGTGATGGAAACCATGCTCAGCCAGTCTTGTTAATGCGTGTCGAAGATCTTGGTTTGTCCGAGTTCATCATGGCATAGGTGCAGTAGAACTCCTCCCAATTTTCATCTTTTTTTCCTATTTTGGTCTTTTAAGGTCGTCCGGTATTGAAGAGTTGGTGACAGCAGGAATTCTGATCTCAGGTCTTTGATGAAAAAAAGTTATTTAGTTAACACATATACAAGTGTTGAAAGTGAGTTCTTTTTGTAGGTCTAAAGGTCTCTTTAGAAATCTTGCTTTTAGTTGTTCAATGGTTATTAGGTTTTTTGTGAGGTTGCACCAGAGAACTTCTATGTAGTATGCCTTGTATTGCGTTAATAGAGTCGTATATGCCTGATTAAATTATTATCGTATTGCCTTAACATGCCATATACTTGTATTGCCTTAATAGCATCTCTGGATACAGGGAGTAGTGCAACGTTTTGGCAGGTTTCCGCTAGTTAATATTGGTTTTGAATATAGTGGCGACTTCCACGCACACAATATCATACAGTTCGAGCTCACCTCCTAACGGATTTAAAATGGAGGAATCGGAGGTGCACCCGAACGCGCCACTATCTCTAAGTACTCTAGCTTGGGAGCCACGACAGTGCTACCGCCTGGGTGCGGTCTGACTCCCACCCTCAACTCCTGGCATGCAACGAAGGCGTCCGAGGGATTTGCTAAACATAGGTAACACGTACACTCCATCAATACGAGCCCGCAGTCTCCAAGGATGAGAGGAATGGGAATGAGGCAACTGTCACGAGGGTCATACCTTCAACAAAGCACCTGCATCACATGATGGGGGAGGCATTTAGAGAGAGAAGGGATTAAAAAAATGCACGACCACCTAGGCAACGGATTAGACAATCTAAAAGGGAACCAATAAGCCTACTTCTCTACCAGTGGCGATGGCACAATAACCATTAAATTTCTTCAAACTACATTTGAATATTTTGTGGTATCAGCAGGGCAGTGAGCACGTGGAGAGCCGGCATTACTGTATCTCCTGAGGCATAGCTATGAATCCCAAGAAGATTGGCATAACACTTCTCTTTACGAATATTTCTCAGACCGTTAACTGTTATAGTGCAAACAGTGATTATTTAGAACCGTTAAATCGAATAGACTGCCTAGGGAGGTAACAAAGATGCAACATGTTTTCTTTTTGTCTAATTCAACGTGTGCAATAAAGAACCCATTGAAGCACATATGCTACCATAAAGCCAACAAAAGCATCCGCGTGAATGGGCATCATCAAACTTTATCGCACAGTCGTTACGTCTTTTAGAGCAGCGGGGAATTTGGTTTACGTAATCAAACGATAATCCTGTTTCGACAGAGTGGAGGATATTCGTAACACATTATATGGTCTTGGTAAGTAAAACATTAAGTCTCTTAACACGGCTACGTATTTTGACTTCGTACATAAACGTGAATGCACCATGGCTCCGATGGCTCGTAGTTGCGGGAGCACTAGCTGCTGTCTTGACACACAGGTGTGTTGACTTGACAGGTGGCTTGACACACAGGGAGGACGAGATTCTTTTAACGCTCCCTCCCTACGCAGCGAAGGGAGCGGTGAGGTGGAGGCGCTGCCAATGACGGTGACTGTAGTGGCAACGGTGGTGACATTGATGAAAAATGCATCGGTGATTTTTGGGGCAACAGAGTTGTCGGTGCTGACGGTAATGGAGGGATGCCATAACTGTGGCTGTGATGGCGATAGTGATGCTATCATCGGTAGTGGGGTATCGATGAATGTAGTAGTGGTGATGGTGGTGGTGGTGGTGGTGGTAGTGACAGTGGTGCTGATGGTTGTGCTGGTAAAAAATAATACACGTTCTGACACAGCGACATTTTAGTGGTGATGGTGGTTGTACTGTTAATGGTAATGGTAGTGGTAGTGGTAAGAGTGGCAGTAGTGATATCGATGCTGATGGAGGTGGTGCGGGAGGCGGCAGTAAGTAAAAGATCATATCTTTTGACATGGCCCCACATTGGAAATGCCAGCGGAGGTGGTGGCGCCGGCGGCGGCGGCGCAGGGAGCGCGAGGCCAACAGCTGATCGCTTTCACACGGGGTCGTAACTCACTCAGAAACGGCGGCGGCGCAAAGAATCATTAAGTGAAAGTCATTAAGGGGAACCCTCTCGAGCGCCGAGCCGCGCCAGCCGCCTGCCCGCAATCCGAGGGCTTTTTCTACGCCGCGCGTAATCCCAGGAGCCAGCCACGCCCCCTAGCAGACAGGCCGCAGCCGGACGCCACGCAGCCTGGCGGCTTGCTTGCCTGCCTGCGTGCACTTTTGAATGCAGCAACCCGGTTGGAACGGCGGGGACGGCAGCGGTGACAATGGTGACGGCGGTAAGGGTGGTGAGGTGGCGGTTGTCGAGAGGTCGGGTGTGATCAGGGCCAAGGTAATGTCGTATTGGGACCCAAGCACGATCAACCTGGGGGCTTCTCTAATAATATTCAAATATTGAACACATGTAAGCAAAATCGATTCGAAAATACAACAAATTCCATGTTCAACTAATAAATAAAATATGAAACTAATAATAATATTTTATGTATTTAAAAAAAACCTTTTTATTTACCATTAAAACTAGTGGGAATGCGCAGCATAACGAAACTTTTCCTTCTCGTAGAGTCATTACTTTCAACTACTCATTCTGCACATTTTTAAAGTGAATGCTATTATTCAAAGACCTAAAATGGACTGATTAATGCATTGAGAAAGAATTCTCTGACTTAAATATTGAGATTAGGAAGGGTTCGAAAATAAATATCAACTTTTTCAATTTACAAAATTACCTAGATTTAAACGAACATCGGATTTATATGTATAACTTACTAACTTACTTTATAAAGCCATTTTTTCAGGAAAAAATGAAAATATTGCAGAGGATTCATGTGAAGTAACTCCAAAAATTAAGATATCTGGATGATCTCCGGAACGGCATAACTAAGCCATATTCCTGACGGATTTGCCAAGATTCAGCTCAAAAGCTTCTAATCTGGCAGATTATCCGTGACACATACTTCCATTCATCCACACAAACATACTCGTACATACAGATACGGATTCAAAATTGTATGTATCTCCCCATCACTAGCACCAATCTTAACGTTCTTTGGAATTACACTAATAGACCATAATTCTGGCGCGAGTGCGAAACCACAGAACAAAAGAATCTTTAACACGGTTTTTATGACCAATAATTCGAGGCCATTTTATTAAAGCGATTGCAACTTACCAATGGGCGTCGAACTAAATATTAAACATTTTTATGTATTATCATTAAACTAATAAACGAACTAATTTTTTTAAAAGTAATTATGCCCTGACCTACTGGGCACCTCTCTACCTAGCGGTGGCTCTATGTATGTGCTTGGTCCTCTGATATATCAAGTCACCCTGGTAGTGACGTAATCGTCTCTTCTTAATTTCTTTATTTTTTCTTTGGGGTCTCTTGGAACCTCTGGAACCACGAAAGTTGCCAGCTCCAGCGCTAGTTTTCCAGACCAATGCAGTAGTTATTCATATGTTGGAAAGGCATTATGCCTTCGGTAGTTTTAAACTAAGGCTATTAGCCCAATCTTTTTTTAATGTTCGTTTCACAACTTGATGAAAACGAAGTCTACTCAGAGACAATAACTCACAAACGCTATTAACACTTTTGTTTTACTTAGAGATATCAAAGCTAGAATGAGAGATATTTCTATGTTACAGAAAGTTTTAAGTTTGAAAATTCTTACCACTGAAAGAACTAATTAGTGTCGTGTTGTCGTAAACTAAATTATCTCTCTGAATAAATCGATTTTCTCGATACTGAAAATGGAAAAAAGAACCAAAAAATGCGTCACACACACAAACGAAAAACCCAATTCTATCGTAAAATGTGACGGAAACGTGTATTTTATGTAGTCTTCACAAAGATTTTCTAAACAACTTGATATTAATTTATTTATAACTGCTAAAAGAGACCCGAAAACGCCCTATTTCAATACTGTATTAATTTTTTGTTAATGTTTCACCGCTGATGTAGCATTATATCGCTTTCATTTTCAATATATTAAAAACACTTTCACGTTGGGCAGCTGGTTTAGTATTGAAAACAATTACTTTTCAAGAGTAAATTGAGGTGCATTTTTATACAAAGACAACAAATATAGGACGTGACTCCCCAATTTATCATGAACATTTCAGTACGTCATCAGATTAAATAATAATAATAATAATTTTTTAATTTAAATAACTCATCAATTAGGATTATTTGGAACAATCTGAAACATCATAATAGGTGTCACACACCAGTAGATATCGCAAAGTAAAACTAGAATGATGTAGTTACGCCCTAGAATTGCTTCACTGGCACTTTTAATTTGCTTCATGTCACATTAAAGCGTTTCGTTCCAAATGCGGACGTTTCTCATTTTATCAGGGCATGCCGTTCGCAGAAAACTTATCATAAAAAATAAGAGTGATGTAAGCGGAATGGAAATGTGCATCTGCGAGCGGCGGGGAGCGAAGAGGCCGGCGCAGAAAAGGACAAAAGCCGGCGCCGGCGCCCGCGCGCGGAAGCGCATATCGACTGCGGCGCGGAGGCAGAGGGGGCGCAGCGCTGCAGGCTGCGCTTGCCGCATCGCCCCGCCCCCGGGCCCGGCCCCGGCCTCGGCCTCGGCCTCGGCCCCTCCCGGCCTCGCTCATCATCCCCACGCCCCGCCCTCACCCCGCCAAACCACGCCTCGCCCCGCCTCTCCTCGCCCTGGGCCCTGCCCGTCTACGCCTTCGATCATCATCCCACGCCCCGCCCCGCCCTGCGCTGTGTCCTGCTTTACCCGCCTCTGCGCGCCTCTCCATCGTCTTCGCTCATCACCCCCCCCCCAAGTCCTATCCTCACCCGACCCGCACCCCGCCCCGCCTCGCGCTTTGTGCCCGCCTCTCCCCGCCCCGTCGCCTGTCCTTCTACGCGTTCATTCATCATCCCATGCCCCGTCCGCAACCACCCCGCCTCGCGCTGTGCCCTCCATTACCCACCTCCTGTTCGCCCCTCCCCAGTCTTCGCTCATCATCCCCACGCCGCATCCTCACCCGACCCCCACACCACCTTGCGCTTTGTGCCCGCCTCTCCCCGCCCCGTCTCCTGCCCGTCTACCCCTTCGATCATCCCACGCCCTACGTGCAATATCGCCGTCCCGCGCTGTCCTCCATGACCTACCTCTGCTGGCACCTCCCCTGCCTTCCCTCATCTTCCCTACCCGTTCGCACCCGTTTCGCTCCTCGCTCTAATCCTTCTCGCTCCGGGTTTCCCCACCATCGTCTCGTCTTCGCTCTCCATCCCAAAATCCCGACCACCCCACTCTCAGCTTGACCCGCTTCTCTCCGCCCAGCCCCTCACACCCCATTCGTCCCGCAACTCCCCCCTCGCCTCAACCATCCCCCAACATCTCCCGTCCCGACCACCCCAGCAATACCCCACCACTAGCAAAGTCCCGAATGCTACATTCTGTGCTCGCCTGCACCACCGCAGCCCGCTTGGCGTCTCGCCGCCGTTTGCCGCCGTCCTCGCTAACCACCCCCACACCCTCCGCAACGTCTCCCTGCCCCGGCCTTGTTTGGCACTGCGCTTTCCTGCATTACTCCTGCTCGCTTGGAGCCTCGCCCCGCCCCTATCTCGCTCGTCTTCCCCAATCCGGTTGAACCCGCCAAGCCCCCTTCGCCGTATCCCCCTATGTGGCCTTACAATAAGTCTTCCTGCACCGCACCCTGATCTTCTGGAACCTCTCTGCAACGTCCCTCGTGACCCTGTGCCATTCCATCTCGCCCTGCCTATACCGAGCCACTTTGTCCCTCCCATTCTCTTCTCCTCATCCTGCCCCGCCCCGCCCCTCCCTCATCTCGACCGCTTCTCGTTCTGCCCTCCCCATTGCATCTCCAATGCCCCTCGTCAACATGCCCGACCCGCTTCATCCGACCACATAGCCCGCCTGACCTTGTGAGCATCGTTTAGCCGCCCTTCCCTGCATCGACCCCCCCTGTCTGTCTTCCTTCCCTTCGTGCCCCAGCTGGCTCTTCGTCCCTCTTCCCGTCTTTCCACCACGCTTCGCGTCGGCTAAACCTTTGCCCCACCCAATTGGTCTCGCTCCTTCTCCTGTTGTCCTGATCCGTTCCGCCCCGTGCATTTTCTTCCCACACTTCTTTACTTCTTCGCCCCACCTTCACCACCCTCCGATTGATCCTCGGTGGTCTAGCACACTTCACGACGCGCTGTCCATCTCACTCCCGCTTTATTCCATCTCGCCAAACGTCTGACCGACTGAGGACTGTCTAGCACCTTTTCGCTGCTTCGACGCCACACCATTGCTTAGTTCCGGTCCGTTTCTTGGCCCTTTTCGTTCCCCCTCGCCACTGTTCCTCCACCACGCCTAACCTCGCCTCACTCCACGCTCCGCCTTGCTTTATCTCTAACATGTCTCTCATCCAATCCCGCCTTGCTCCGCCACACCTCGCTTCACTTCGCCACACCTAACTTCGCATCGTCATATCTCGCCCCACCGGCAACGCCCTTCCCCACCCTGCCTAGTATCTCCTCGTTCTGCCCCGCTTCCCCAGCAGAGGTTCCTCGGTGCAACAACTCTAGCGTCTCTGACGGGGACGTCCAATACGACGGTCGTGAATTTTCGTCACTAGGTAGATACCTGCGTCAAATTCTACTACTGACTTGAACAGAAATTTAGCGGACGTCTTCTCTGAACCGTAGCATTCCGTGGTTTCACCAACCAATACCAGATGAATACCTGAGCAATTCTTTAAGATAGAGATCGGGCGCATTATTACTTTCCTCATCCTTGTCCTCTCCTCGCCCCTTACGAACACACAGCTACACTAACGCACTACTATACCACACGTGTTCCAAGACGAGAAGGAGCTTAGAGCTTGCCCCGGATGGGGAGGTGGCCCGTTTGCGGATGCACCTGCAGAGGAAAGCCCGCAATTCGACGCGCAGATCGAAGCCGATTCACGTTCTAGTGGAATATCACAATCTCCCGCCTATAACACGCACTACACTAATGGGACTAATGACTCAAAGTAGTTGACGCTCTCAGAAACACTCACTCGCTCCCAAACTCACGTCCACCCAGCTCCCACCGTCCCTCCTGCACCCACGCCAGACGTCGGCTCCACTTTCCGCCTCCGAATGGAGCCGCGCCCACCGCCTCACGCGGATCCCGCCGCGCCTCGCCTCGCCTCGCCTCGCCTCGCCGCGCCGCGCCGCGCCGCGCCGCGCCGCGCAGCCGCGGAGGAGGAGAGGGCCTTGCCGAATCAGGGGTCCAGTGCCCCGGCCCGCGGCCCGCTTATGCAACCGACGTTCGGATGGGCGGCCGAGGTCAGGCCTCAGAGTTAGACGTGCCGCAACACACCACGGCGAGCTCCCGCCGCGCCGCACGGGATCAGACAACGGGAGAGCTGCCTGCATCCTGCTTCCTGCCTCACGCAGCCGAAAAAGGCAGAAGGCAAGGGAACGCCGAACTCACAGGAGAAGGGAAAACCCACACAAACAATTTACGCGACTACATTTATTACATTTCTTCGTCTACATTTATTAAGACGCCTGCGATATAAATTACTATTTCCTTTTGCCTGCGCATACCTCTCTTTAATGCTAAAGAACTTTGGAAGTTTAAGCTTCACTGAAAAAAGTCAAGAATTATGTCGGAGGCTTTTTCGGCCGCATTGCAAAGATATTTAGAATAGAACTCCGTGCCTGTGGGAGCTGGGGTAGATATAGTGGCTCAAGATAAACAGCGATTAAATTTCTATTACGATGAGGCTACTTTTTAATATTCTTTAATTCATAATAAATATTACATTTAGCACACAGCGTCATACTCTATTTATGTAATGTAGCTGGGCTAAAAGGGTCACAAATAATTTTTTCCATACGTAATAAAATTAATTTCGAATTTCTATCGAATTTCACAAACATGACATTACTATTAGCATATAATATACATTGAAAACAAAACTCTAGGCCATTGTAACGTTCCATTTGAGCATGACCCATGTCCACTTTTCCTTGTTCCTACAAGGTATATTGCGTATTCTCCCTTGGTTACGACACGCACATTTAAATTACAATTTTCACACAGTAAGCAATACGCATTGTCAATAGATTCATTTCAATATGCATATGATCATTTGTTGTATGAAAAATGTAAAAGGAAGCTCCTAGAAATTATTGAACAGTAAATCCATTCAGTAGTTTCGCAAACTGTTCAGGAAAGGAAAATTCCAACATACAGATATGACACATTCAATTTAAAAGCCTAGTTTTGTGTTGGATAAAGTGGACAGGCTAAAATAGCCAACGATACCGTTAAAAAGTATACAAAATCTATCTAAAATTCGACGCAGGTTTACTTAGATAATATAACGGCATTTACACGTTCTGTACGAATCATTATAACTCTTTCCAACGACCATGCATGCTCCATCCCTTACCAAATGTGCATATTTTCTCCGCTTCGTTTTGTAAGCATTGCGTTTTCTTCAGGTGTTTCATGTTTTTGTTAGTGACGCGATCACAATACCAGAAAAGTTCACACTACAGGCTCAATATTTACTCTGTAATCCCCAATGAATGGAAGTTACATTAATCGATCAAGCGACGCAGGGAACAACCGAGCAGTGATTCACTGTAACGCTGCAGCGACTCAGTCCCTCGCGTACGAAAAATATAAATAAATGCAACACATCAAGTCCGGAAGAGGTGCGCCGCGTGACAGGTGTGGGAAGCGCCTTCCGCGGGCAGCAGCGCCTAGGCACACATTTGCGCGCGGGGAGCGAACAGCGCATCGCGAGTTGAACGGCCGACATTTCCCGGTGGCATCGCGCGAGCCCATTCGACCGATGACGCGTCTTGGGGCAGAGCGGAGCGGGGAGGGGTGGGGCAGAGTGAGGCAGGGAGGGCCGGGGAGGGGCCGGGAGGAGCGGGGCGGGGTAAAAAAGGGCGGGGAAGGCTACGAGTGGCGAGGCCGGAGCGGGACAAGGCGGGGAGAAGCGGAGATAGGCGAGGAAAGGTGGGGCGAGGCAGGGATAGGCGGGGCGAGGCGGGATGAAGCGGGACAAAGCAGGGCGAAGCCAGGCGGTACGAGGGGGCGAGGCGGGGCAGGGCGAGGCGGGGAGAGGTGGGGCGAGGCCGGGAGAGGCAGGGTGGGGCGGGGCAAGGCGGGGCGAAGTGAAGCAGGGAGAGGAACATTCTTCAAGCGGAGACGCGGCAGATGCTGCCTCCGACGCCACCGCACCGCCACCACTGCCGTACCACTGTTAGTACACCCTGCATTACAAGGAAAATAAAAAATGAGGGAAGCGCCTGTTCTTCATGAATTCAATTCAGTCAGGAAAGCCCAAGAGAAAATGACTAGTATTGCTTCTCGTTGTTTCCAGAGTAATTCACTAAAAAACTAGTGGTCCACTACATGAATAGTATCTTAATTATTATGACTCTGAATACAAAACAGTTTTCGGCCATACCTGAGGGTGCTGACGGCATCAGTAGAATAACAACGGAGTAACAGTGAAACGAGAAGCAGAGGAAACGGGTGTACCCCGTGAAAAACTACCGGGAAACGGCTAAAACCACCAGAAATTCCACACTAATCAAGTGGGATATCTTCCCTTGCACCCAGAGGTGGAAGGAGAGTAGAAACCACATCACGGGTCCCCCCTACATGATCAGCAGATTCCTCACGTATTACGCCGGGATTGTATCTTAATTATTATGACCCTCAGCTCCAAACCATTTTAGACCACATCCAAGGGTGCTGATAGCATAATTTCAATATCGATGGAGTGTAGGTGAAATAAGAGGCAGAGGAAACGGGAGAACCCAGAGAAAAAACTACAGAAACCAAGCTCAATCCCCCAAACAAATTCCACAATAACCAACTGGGATTTCATCCCAGAACCCAGAGGTGGAAGGCAGGCAGCAACCACTACATCACGGGTCGCCGCACTACACGATCAGCAGATTCCTCAAGTATTACGCCTGTCCGGCGCCGTGGCGTGTTGGAGGCTGCATTCCCGCCGCCGGAGCACCCCGCACCTCCAGGTCGAGAGTAAGGGGAAACTGGAGAACCCCGACAAAAATTCTATCGCGAACCCCCTTTACCCACCATCAGGGGAAACGGGAAAACCCCGAGAAAAAACTATCGTGAGCCCGCTTTATCCACCACAAACTCAACCGGGATTAGTCCGAGACGTGGAAGGCAGGCAGTAACCACTACATTACGGGACGCCGCACTATACGATCAGCAGATTCCTCACGTATTACGCCGGCCCGGCGGCGCCGTGGCGTGCTGGAGGCTGCATGCCTGACACGCCGGGCCGCGGGGGAGGCAGCCGCTCCAATAAGGAAGCGCGGGGGCAGCGCGCGTCGGCGGTAATTGTCTTGCGGCGCTTACGTCATCCTCGTCACAGCGCGTCTGCGGCCCGGCCCGCGCCTTCGCCGCGCCGCGCCGCGCCGCGTCGCTTCTAATACGCAACGACTACGCGTCCGTCCGTCCGTCTGCCGACCCACGCACGCGGAAAATTATGGAACGATTAGAGTTTCCGTTTAACGCGTTCATTTAATGTCGGCTTTTCGATTCGGTAATCGAGATAATCGGCTTGATGTTTGAGTCACCACGGATAAGACTTTGAAATGTTAAGATGAGCGTAAAGAAAGGAAAGTTGTATGAAAACCTGTTTCCCACAATACAACTGAAACAAGAACTCGGAATAAAAGTTTGTGTTATTTCCAAGCTATTACATTCATCTTTTTTCACTTAATATAAAGACAACAGCAATATCTAAGTGGCCAGCTACGAATACGTCGTCCTAAGAACGCGCGAAATTTCAAATTATTAAATAAAGTTGATTAATGTGTTTGTTTAATCTCAACTTTCGATTAGGTAATCGACGTATTAGGTTCGATGTTTGAAGTAATGCAATTGAAAGTTTAAAAAAAAGAAACCATGTTTTCCAGAATGCTACACAAACAAGAATAACAGATATGATCAAATGTGAATTTTTCGGAAAGTGTTATACAAATATTTTAATAGAGATAATAATAATTTCAAAATTAATCGACTCCGCCACTACCCACCGACCCCTGCATGCCGAAAAGTCGAAATGGTTAATTTCTGTTTAATGCCAGCTTTTGATCCGGTAATCAAAATATTCAGCTTTGTGATTTGAGTGACATCTGCAAAAACACTCTTGTATTGAAATTTGCATTATAAGGAAAGAAATGGTATGAGAATACGTTTTAGATACTACCCAAACAAAAATAACACAAAATATCAGATATGGAAACGTGCTATTTGGAAGCTACAGCATTGTTGGCTCTGCATTTTTGAATGAAGGAGGGTTCGAATCCCAACAGTGGAGAATTTTCGACTCTAACTTTATGACTAGTTAGAATTCAGCCACTGCCTGGAGGTGAATTCTAGCAGTGGGGCGCTCTGATAGGAGTTTTCAGTTGTTTCTTCGATAAATATCAGGCAACCTCAGTAGTTGACGCCCCCAGAATGAATAAACATTCACTCAGAACGACTTCCCTTCCATTTAATTCGCGAATTTTAATACAGCTTTTCCATATGGCAATAGTGGTATTTTCAGTATCCGAAGCGACAATGATCGTATGATAATGAATGAAAATAAACAATAAAAACATCTGCAGAAATAGTCCCTTACCAAGAATATTACGAAACATCAAAAATGTATAGTTGGGAAGCATTTTTGTAAACAAAGACGTCAACTTTGACAATACGAATATGTGTTTTCCACAATACCAATATCTGTTTTTATTAAAGCTGTTGAGATTTTTTTAATACTAAAAATACTTTCACAAGGAGGCATTAATATGAATTAATACGTTTAAACTCAGCTTCAGGTACGAGCTCAACCAATCGCACAACACTCAGGAAATAAAAGAAATATAAAAAAGAACGCCGAAAATGCACGAAATTTCAAACTCAATGACAAGTACACGTCACACGTATATCGAAAGAATAAGGCAATTCATGGAGGAACCTTTTACTTTTTCAAAAACTGCATCAGCTGGTGAGTAAAAATGGACATAAATCTTATTTCCGGAAAAGAATAGTTTGAGAAACACTTTACTTTCATTTATTGCACATTTCCATACGAAACCATAATTCTACTGGCAAGCACGTTAGTCCACATCACACACAAAAACCTTACCGAGGGCCTGAGAAACAAAGCTTTAGACAACCTACTCCGGTTTTCCATCTGATGTAAGTAAATCAACGGAAGTACTGCAACAGTGCGAAAATTCACTTCGAGGATTTATTCATTCCCAGTATTCACCAACACTTTCTCAAAGCACTTCAACCTTTCTTGTATAAATTTCCCTTACGAAAGGAAGCTGAATGGAAGACAGAAAAAAAACAAGGTGCTATTGCTCACTTTTATGTCCGTTTCTTGCCCTCCTTCGCGGTAATCTGCGGAACGATAGTTGGGGCTCTTACGTCATTGAGCATCTCGCTCATGAATTACGCATCCGGCTGCAGCAGCGCAGAGCAGCGGCGACCGACTTTACGAGCGCTGCGCCCGGGGGGGGGGGGGGGGTGCGAAGGCCCACAACGAGCTGCAGCGGAAAAAGTGCACTTGCAATGAGAAGGAACAGCTTCTCACTTAACTGTAATTGGTACAAAGATTGACAAAATCTCTTAAACTGAAATACAAAATTTGTGCCAATGTCTATTAGATAAAAGTATTGGAATCACCTCAAAAAACAATTTTAGGTTCTTCGGGCCTAAATCCAGTGTTGAAGGTTATTTTCACCTGTAACTTCGCGCACACGTCAGGAGTAAGATCTGTTAGAGCTGTCCCAAAAATGGTTAAGATTAGTGCAGGTTGCGAAGAAAGACATTTTGAACCCGAAATTCAGGATGTGTGTGAATTGATATATCCAGAATTTGTAAATTTCCCACATTTTATTAGTTTTCGAGACAATACTGAAGGACATGAAACAATTTTTTTGTGGATTTTCAATTTTCCTTATAGAGAATATGTAGAACAACTTTGCTTCCACATTTAACACGTATCTATTTTTCGGCGTGTATCCTTGCTGCATCATTTCCCTTTTTTTCTTTCTCGTATACGTACGTATTCACTGACTAATATACATAGTTTTAAGTTGTGCAATGTGGCAAAAAACTTGATTTTTCGGCAGAAAAGCTCGTGGATAAATCTTGTTCCAATAAGTAGAAAATTACTTCTGTTAACAGGTTGTATAATCACTGCGATTTGTGGGATCTTGATTCGGAAAATATGGTTCACAGCAGAGTCCATCCACCCTTCGTGTGTGAACAACAGTAGAGCCTAAACTATTCATTGAAAAAGCGACCTAAACTATTCATGGCGCGATAACCTGGGAATTTGAAAATAATTCATTCAATTTTGGGGTATTTTACACGAAGCCTTTGGAAATTTTCCAAAGTTTTCTCAAAAATGACACCGATTTTCACAATTAACTGTGAATTTTCGAAAATTGTAAAGGTTTGAAATTTTTGGCACCTATTAGTGCAACCACATTTTGAAAACAGTGCTTTTTTTCTTCAAATGAAAACTGTTCTTCAGAATCAGCTCTTTAATAAATGACATGTTCATGTTTTTGAAAATATTAGTAGTATTTGCGCAAATTTGAGTGAAATATGAGCAATCTCAAAAAATATTAAAGCCAAGATTTTCTAAAAACATCTCCGAAGTCTTTCTTTACACTTTTTGTGCGGATTGTATTAACCGGATTTTATTAACTGTAACATGTATTGAATAACATGACATAAATGTCATTTTGATGTATTCCTTTCATTTTTTCAAAAATTATACATTTTTTTCAATTATCTCTCACGTCTAATATTTACTTTATGTGCGTTTTTGTACATTATTATACTTGTTAGGAAAAGTGCTTTAAATTATTTCTTATGAAGTTTCCCGAAAACTCAAAAGTTTTCTGTGAAAATGAACTCAAAATGTGCATTTTTAGAAAAACTTGACGATATTTTCTCGAGAATGGCTTCAAATTATTCAATGAAAATGTGCGCATAGCAATATGTTGTACTCTTCTATAACATTCTTAAACTCATCTATCAATTCTACCACTAAGGAACCGAAAAATTCAGAAAATGTGCAAAAATATTTTTAGGTACCAACAGATGGCAGCTCTGGGGAAAGATCCGCAAAACCGAAAGGTAGCCCAGACTAAAGAGATATAGAAACTAACTAGTACGAGAAATTATATGCGCTTCTGTAACACCACCAGTTTATTATTATCTTCTTTCTTAAGAAAATGTTAGCGTCCATGACGGAACTCAAATTGGCTTTTCTGGGCAATTAATAAACGACGATGTAGATGACGAGCAGTCGAAAGCGAGTTTACGAACATTATATCCACGGGGACCGCTGCATTACCTAAGAACGAGCTCCAGCGAAAATTGAACTCCAACGGGCAGAAAATTATTTTAAAGCTATATTCAGAGTAAGTGATCTAATGTGACAGATAAAAATTTGAAAGGACTTGCTCATTCTCTGCATATGATGGCACACGATGATCTAGATCAAGGCTGTCCAAATGGCGTCCCACGGGCCGCATGCTGCCCGCGGTGCCATTTATTGCGGCTCGCAAAAGGTTATTAGTCAAAAGTGGAAGTCCGTTTCATCCACATCGGGCGACAACACGTCCTGCCGGGGTCAACACCCCCCTTTTGTGTAAAAAGAAGGTTAAGTTTAGATTTAAGGATTTTTTTTTTCAGTAAATTGAGAAATTCAAAATCACCCCAACGTTTTCCTCTGCGTTATGCATGGTATGTCCTGATATTTTTTAACGCATTATTTCATCCTCCCTCTTTCAGAGCAGCCGGACAAACTACCGACATAAAAAAAGGAAAATTAGGTAAGTTAATCGCCTAAGTAATGAAAATATAACTCGAAACCAAATTACAGGTTTTCGTTTCGTTCAGGCTCTTGAGGCCTTTCAAATTGGACGCCCCTATTCTAGAACGTCACATCATGCTTTACTGGCATTTTTGAATTATAGAAATGTATTCAAAGTAGTACTCGTTGATTAAAAGAAGATAAACGCAGAAATTGAAACAAGAATTGGGAATTTAATTTGTCTTCTTTTATACTACATTTCAATTACGGATACAAATCTCTAGGAACTGGTTGATCTGGGTAAGTCGCGTTCAAAGATATTCTCAAAATAATCTAACATTTTAATTCAATTAAAAATATCATCGTAAAGGCACTTGGCTGCCAGGGATATCTCCCTGACAGCCAAGAATATTTTGACTCTGGTCGCGAAAAATCTACTTTTTCAATACGTTATTGATCACTGACAGTTCAAACTTCAGGTAGTTGTTAAACATTATTTGGTTATTACTTAAAATGGATGACACATGCTATATTTCGTCATATTGTTCAAATAACGAAATTCATGTTGCTATTTCGCCGGTTTGACTACTAATGCACTGGACTGAATTCGCTCAATAGATGTAGGATGATCATAATCATTATTACCATCATCATATTTTTTTCTTCTTTCACTTTCTCGCTCTTTATTATTATTATTATTATTATTATTATTATTATTATTATTATTATTATTATTATTATTATTATTATTATTATTAGTGCTCCTTTCTTTCCTTTACGGGATTTTGGCGACCAAGACAAAACTTATTCGGCTCTTCTAGGCAATTAGATAATTACACGAAATAGATAGTGGATTTTGCTTACTGCACCGCGAATGGCTAAAACAGCCAGTTCGTATGCTAGATTCGAACCCACAACCTCTGCAAAGAGAGATATTTGGGTCGACGTAACATCAATTATACCAAATTTAACGCTTATCACGTGTTCTCCGAACTTCCCCATTCCGACAGCTGGACCAGTTAACGAAATACGATCTCCCAAACCCATAAATACATCTTCTGCGGCCCGTCCCGAGTTCAAAATATTGATTTTATCTTCCGCTCGTCTCTCATTCCGGACCAGCGTGTGGCATCAGCGACAGCTGCACCAGCGCATAGTATTGCACGACTGCGGTAGGGGTGGGGCGCAGAGGTCGGAGCGCTGGACGCGAGGCGGGGTGCAGGTCGGGGCGTGGGAGCGGGGCGGGGGCCGGGAAGGGGCACGGGGCAAAGGTGTGGGAGACGGTCGTGGGGCGGAGAAGAATAGTGACCGGGGTGCGATGCGGGGCAGAGGACGGGGAGCCGGGCGCAGACGTCGGTGTCGGGTGCGGGGCGGAGCGGGGTCAACGGAACGGAGCGGGGCGGGATGTGGCGAGGGGACGCGCGGCGGGGTGGGCGTGGTGCGGAAGGGGGAAGCGAGGTGCCCAGTTTAGGCGCCGATAACCCACATCCTCCGGCGCTACTTATAGCCACTGCGCATATGCATCATCCACTACTAGATGCACAGCGTCCGAGCACAGTAGCACGGCCAAAGCCACTCGCCCCTCAACGCCCATATAGATCAACGGACGACACCATCGGAATAATTTGCGCCGTTTATCTTCATGCGTAACAGAAAAAGTAGAAACAGCAATTGCTTTAGATATGAATATGGAAGGAGTGATGTTGGGACATTTATTTTTATTTATTTATTTATTTATTTATTTATTTATTTATTTACGTCAAAAACAGTTAAAAAACTGCGTATGACGAGCTATGGGGAGAAGTGAATTTTGTGCACGTTTTCATAATTCTGTGGTCTCTATCCTAAACCATATTCTAGTCGAATTTTGAATACAGAAGAGAGAGTTTTTTTCGAGTTTTGTTGACAAAATATTCGCTCCTATATAATAAAATATATTTTCAAAGGTAAATTAGCTATAAATTTCTGCCCTGAACCCTCATGTTCTTCATGAAAGAATAATACTTTTTGCCGCGATAATATGAAAAACGATAATTTGAATAACTATATTTCCCACTGAAATTCAGAAGACGTGCACAAATAATGAAGTTACATTTATGTCCAGAAGCAAACAAGGGACCATCTCAGCATTTGCTCAAGGATCAGGGAAACTGGACGAAAAACCTGATCGAGATGGGGGCCATCAACCCAGAAACTGTGGTACAATACTTGTTACAGGTTCTTTAGAATTATACAGTCCAAATGATAAATAATTACATTAACTATCATTGTTAAAATTAATTCTACTTTCCTTTTTGATGCTCGGTATAGTCTCGAATTGTATAGAAACAGTTATGCAGCAGAAAAGATTTTACTTGGGACTTAAACTTTTCTATTGAATTTAATCGTTTAATGTCTTCTGGCAAAGTGTTGTAGAGTAATGTACATGAATTGTATGTGAATTTTTTGTAGTGAGCTGTTGATACTGCCACCTGGTGAATATGATTACTACGTCGTGTGTTATACTTATAGACATCGGCGTTTGCTGAAAATATATTCCCGTCCTTAAGTAAGTCATTTTTGACAAAAACTACTGATTCGTAAATCAGGAGACAAGGTAATGGTAAAATTCCTAGATTAATAAAGAGTGACTTACAAGAATCACGTGGGTTGGATTTGCTTATTATTCGTACAATTCTTTTTTGTAATCTGAAAGTCTGTGAACTATAAGATGTGTTTCCCCAAAATATTATGCCATATCTCAGGCGGGAGTGAACATTGGCAAAATATACACAACGAGCTGTATGAAGGCTGACGGAATTTGAAAGAATTCTGAACGCGTAGCATAATGAGCTTAATTTTGTGTTCAATTCATTTAAGTGGGCATTCCATTTGAGGTTTGACTGAATTGATAGACCTAAAAATTTTGTTACATTAACATCAGTCAATGGCACACCGTTCATTTTCAATGGAGTACAGAATTTTTTATTTGATATGGAAAACTGCATTGAAACTGTTTTATTTTCATTTACTTTTAATTTGTTATTACGGAACCCATTTGAAACGTCTGATATTGTACTATTTACGGTTTCTTTGTTGCAAAGAATATTTGTATCATCCGCAAAGAGAACTGTTCTTCCGTTTCGAATCGCTAAGGGCATGTCATTTACGTATAATAGGAAGAGAATAGGGCCTAAAATCGATCCTTGTGGGACTCCACGTGCAATTGGCAAAGAACCGGAAAGGTGTGTACATAAAGTTCCATCATTCCAGTAAGGTATTTCTACTCTCTGAGATCGTTGTTTAAGGTACGAACATAGCCAATCTAGAGCAATACCACGGATTCCATACGAAGGTAATTTTGAAAGTAAAATGTTATGATCAATGACGTCAAAAGCTTTTGAAAGATCTAAAAATATTCCAATAGTTGCTTCGTTTTGATCCAATGATGAGGCAACATCCTTAAGAAAAGAAAAAATGGCTGTTTCCGTAGATTTTGATTTCCGGAATCCATGTTGGCAATTTGAAAACGCGTCGTATTTATTCAGAAAGGTTTCCATTCGCACATAAAAAAGTCTCTCTAATATTTTTGAAAAAACTGACAAAAGAGAAATTGGCCGATAATTTTGAACTTCATTTTTGTTGCCTTTTTTGAAGAGCGGCTTAATCTTAGCTGTTTTAAAAATATCTGGAAAAATTCCGGTGCATAAGGATGCATTAAATATGTGAGTTAACGGGTGTATAATGGCTGGCGCGCACGTCTTTAACAAACAATCCGGAAATTCATCTAAACCGGCCGAATATTTATTTTTTAATTTACCGATTATTTTGAGAATTTCATAGGAAGAGGTTTCGGAAACGAACATAGTGTCTAAGACTTTTAGGGAAACGTCAGATGTTGAATTTTGTGGCTGAAAACCCTTAGTGAGATCGACAGCAATTCTCGAAAAGTATTGGTTAAAGAGACTAGCCACTGTTGCCGGATCGTTCACATCTCTATCGTTATCTTTTAAAACAACATTCTCTATAAGGTTTCTAGTTGGTTTGGTCGCATTTTTTACTATATCCCACATTGATTTTGTTTTGTTATTTGAGTTCAAAATATCCTGATCGTGTTTCATGATTTTAGCCTGTCTTATGACTTTTCTTAACAATGATTTGTATTTTTTAAAGTACAGGAGGAAATCTTGAGATACGTTATGATGCTTAGAAATGAAAGAAAGAACTCGTTTGTTTTTACATGATGTTCTAATCCCTTGTGTTATCCAAGAATTGTTTTTGCGTGAAATATTTAATTTTCTTTTCTGAAGAGGAAAGCAAGTGTTAAAATGAAATGAAAGCGTTGAAAAAAAATAATAATATTTATCGTTTGTATCAATAGTATTATAAACTGCGTCCCATGACTGAGCCTGGATTTGAAAAACGACTACTAAAACTGTGGTTTTCTTTACCCGAAAGGGAGAGAGGTGCTGTAAAGAGCTAAAAAACAAACAAATATTCTCTGATGTAAAATATTTCATTATTATTATTATTATTATTATTATTATTATTATTATTATTATTAAATGCATTTTAATACTCAAGCAATCACAATAACAACTTAACTCTCATTATATCGCCATTACATGGAGTGACCATTGGATTTAAATGAAACGGATGAACATGTAGATCTAAATATCAATAAAATTTGTATTAATTCTCACAGCTTCATTGAATTCGCATTCTCTTCAAGTGCACTTTAATAACTACATTTTGTTCGATACTATCAATACAAGAAAGGAATAAGAAAATAAGTGCAAAAATACAATTTTCCAAATAGAGTCAATCGTCGCAACCTTTTTTATATAAAAAGGTACAATACGTATGACAAAAATTAGCTTAAGTTTCATTTGGAATTAAAATCTCTTACTTTAAAAAATATCGCTCTTATATTTTCATGTAAAGAATTTATTAATTACTTTAATAGCAATAGTCTTTTAACTTTTTTCACAAGTATAGAATGATGAATGGCTCCTATTGTCAAATGACGTGCTGTACCTGATATGTCCTAAATATGGCACCGGGCATGCCTACTTTTTGGCAATGCACTCAAAACGAAACATACGAAAACAGTGATAACGTATATGTGGAAATAGGGTGAGAATTAGCAACAGAATGAGATACATTAAAAATGTCCTCAATATGTTACTCGTACACTTTGTATCTGTTAGAAAATCACTCATTGTCGATTAGCAAAACACTTAAAACTGTGGAATAAAATATTTCATGTCATTCTACACAATACTTACACATTCATTATATTAAAGAACATTATTTACGATAAGCATAGTAAGATCAATCATCATTTTAATTCACACTGTACTTTATCGAATTTAACAGCAGCACAGAATAGCAACCTCCAGAAAATTACTTTTAATAATCCAACTGCGATTTTCCTTCTTGCACAACCCATTTGGCTGGATCTTAGCATATTATTATCGAGTCAATTCTAATACTTATACCTATTACTTATACGCGTAATTATAGTATACTTGTACGTAATTGTACAGAAAAAAAGTGGGCGCTGCTTCGTAGGACACGAATGAAAAATACTGAGTAGATACCTCCTTTCGAATAACGCTCCAGTAACAAATTGATGTTGAGATTGTTTGACTTGTCAAAGAACATTTAAAGTAACTTTAAGTATTGGGTTTCCTGGTAAACTAGAGTTGATGGTAGTCGATTCCATTTTACTCCTGCGGTGAATACATTTCAGTCACATACAAAAGTTTTCAACAGAAACTCCTCACGCCAGAAGGAATAACTTTTTAAAGAATACTCGGCCGAAGTTAAACTCACAGTTCACTGCAGCAACTTGGTAAAGTGATTTACGTCTTCAACAGTTCCCGGTATCTTTCTCGAGAATGGCAAACGTCTCCTACCCACTCCCACCTTCCTTTCACAATCATTTACATGTGACAGGGGGAAATAGCTTAGTTCTCGAGTTTTTCACGAACATGTGCAGTCTACGTAGTATTCTGAAGTCCTACTCAGCAAAATCTTTGTTATTTTCAAACACGATGTAAACATCCTCTTATCAAATCAGATGCTATTCACTAGCAAAGAGATAAAAGAAAAGTGAAATCTGAAAGGCGTGACGCGCTAAGACCGCACTCAACATCAGTGTTCGATAAAGAGGAGATCAAATAACGAGCAGTGTGGCTCAGTAGGACAACGGACGCGTCGCCATGAAAGCCATCGTCATTCTCGCTGTGCTCCTGGCGGCGGACCAGGTAAGAAATCATGAAGAATCGAGGAGGATGACTCGGTAAGGGATGAAGCCACAGTTATAAAAGGAAAAGACAATAAACTTATCGGTCCTGCAGAACGCATCGTGGATGATTACTGACAAGGAATTTTCCATACAGTAAGACAGGATTTTCGATTATATTACTTTAATTCTAACACTGAAGTCAATATTATAGTAGAAAATTTGTGTTATTATTTCAAAAATAGATTTCTATATGCATTCGTTGGGATTTGTTGGTTATAAATAATTCACACTCATTATCGGATTTAAATATAGCGACTCCTTACAGTCGGGAACTGGAAGGAGAGGGGGACATTGCCATCAATCGAGACGACAATGTCCCTCTCTCATTCCAGCTTCCGACCTTCAGGAGACATTATACTTAAATCGGACAATAAACTGTTTCGTTCACCTAAAAGATAATCATCGCGTTACGTAACGTTCGTACTATCACTTTATTCATGTGACCGACATAGCTAAGCGCATATCATCTGAAGATTCGCCCACAGTATCGTAGACAACATTGATGAAGGTGAGTCATTTATTCTCAGTGAACACTCGTGTCCGCCACCGCTTCCACAGACGCCGCGCTCCCCATCCCAGTTCACCTCATCGATTCTTGGTCCCCAGTGCTCGCGGTCTGTTTTGCACTGTTAAGTAGCGATTTCCGGTATCCGTATCTTGGCGCGCGACTGATGCAGAAAGGAAAACGGATACCGCGAGAGTGAATAGTGAAAGAGCTCCGCGAAGATGACCTTCAGCCGCCCACTTCTACCTTACCGGCAGCAATGGCAATGCATAAGCGTATCGTAATGTTCGGCTGCGATAGACAACAAAAATACCCTCAAGACATATAAGCGCCAGCTGATAAGCGTTGACTGATTATTTCGTGATTCCTGGAGCATCAACTGCTATGGTCATTAGTCCCGTAAGTGTAATGCATTGCGAGGTTTTCCCCAAGCAAGTATCCCCACCAGCGAAGCACCGCCCAAGTTGGGACAAGCTTTCAGCTTCCGACCGGGCTCGCAACATGTATGATAATGTAGTGCATGTACGTGCAAGTGTAAGTAAGGAGGGAAGATACAAGGAAGAGGAAGGAATGATCGCGCACGGTCCGTGGCCCATCTGTTTTAAGGTATTGCTCCAGCATTCGTCTGGTGTTGATTGGATAAACCACGGAAAACTACCGATCAAAGTAGCCGGACTCGATATGTGTTAATGTTTTGAGTTTTTATCCAACTGTCGTGCAGGTGCTACCATGCGTGTATGGCTGAAGCGCGTCGAACTGTCAGAGACGCATAAACGCTGCCGGTAAAGTACTAAGTACATTGTTCAACCGTTGTTTCATTAGAGGGCGTTTTCTGTCCACAGGCGCGCTCCGCGCACTCCAGCAGCCCCCACCGGAGCAGCGGCCACAGCGAGGGGGAGGATCCTCACGGGCTGTTGCCTCAGACCGGTAAGCATCTTCTTCACAAGCGAAATCATAAAGAATACTGTTCATGTGAAGCCGACTACAAGTGACGAATGATTGAGTGATTTTTATTTTGTGACTGTCAACAACTGTGATCATAAGTGCCGAAAGTGTAATGCTTGTTATATTCTGGGAGGTACCGGTGTTCCTTTCCCTGCTAGATAGAGAGTTCTTGCGCCGACCTGCACGTCTGTTTGCGGAGTTGCCCTAAGGTACATTTCGAAAGATTATCAATTAAATCAGCTTAGGTCACTGAACTAATTTCAAGTAAATGTCACGATCCTCAGGCAATTCGCAACTTTCTATAAAAATAGCTCTTGACGTAACTACATCTATGTAACTGCAGGGAGGCTCCAGAACACATGTTACAGGCGATCGTGAATATATCAAAGAAATGACTTCAATCATTGATTTAAAAACCTGTTGCAATTTACACAAAGATAGGGAACCAAGAGAATATTAATTGGAAGCCAAGAATGAAGAATTATGAAGGAATTTTACAGAAATCGACAATACTACTACAAACGATACATTGCGGCTTCTGCTTTCCCCCCATTCATGACAAGTGCTATTTTTTTAAAAAAATATTAAAAAATGCTTGTAGAGAGAAAACATTTACGAGGGAAAAACGTTCCCAAATTCTGAAAATAGTTTACATTCTTGAAAAAGATTATGTTTACAAGAATTGGTTAGAGATGACCAATTTTTCAAGTCGCGATCTAAGGGATCTCGCACCGCCAAACGCGGAGAAAGGAACGAGAGGAGAAAAGGAACACGTAGAAAGGAGTAGCGCCCCATGCTCGCGTGTAGGATGATAACAAAGGTTCGTGTGCTGAACTACGCTACATCCCTTACGTCACCCGTCCGTGCTTTAATGGTCCTCAGAGGGACAATCCTCTGCTCGGACTTTGGTTCAAACCCCAGATTAACCCAGGCGGGCGTAGCCTAAAACAAGACAGGAGACTAAAACAAGAGGGGCGGCAACTGCATTTCTGGGCCCTTCTTTCCAATAAACTTTTCTTACTTACATATGTCACATTTTACTAAAAAATCAAAACAAGGAAATTGAAAGTATAACTTAATGACACAATGAATTAATACAATTATTGTTTTTGTGTTGGACCATTCACATTGTAGCCAGATGGTTTGGAATGCCTCTTCCCAATTCATGTGTATCAATTCTGTAAATTATCAGCTTAAAAAAGAGAACTGAACACATGAAACCACATGAATGACACATTGCACATGGAACCAGAAGAAACTGAACACACGAATATTCTAAGGAGCACCTCTAGAACATTTTTAGGGGGACCTCGGCCCCCTGATCTCCCTCCATGCGCACGCCTACGTGGGTCTACCACGTACAATGGATGGTGGGCAAAGCGGGTTCGCGACACTTTTTCTCGAGGTTCTCCTGTTTCCCAGCCCTTCCATTTCATCATTCCTCCATTCAAATCGCGCATTAAATACGTAGATCAGTATGACCCAAAAGGCTGTGGTCTGCGATTCATAATAAAGAATAAAATAAAAGAATAAATAAATAATTTGCCGCCTGATAAAAGTTATCAGAATAGCTGCAGCAGCAGTTTTATCACCACGAGCCACACTAACCCGTGTCATGTGGATTGTCTGTCCATGTGTAGCTTAAGCATCGTTTACACGAGAGAAGCTTGCTGGCCGAAAGTCCATTAGGCAATCGCAGGACCAGACAATGAAGAATGCGAGAATACGTCGATGGCCCACGATGACTGCACTGCTTGCGACAGAAAGTAAAATACTAGTGAACACAAGACTAACTATGCGAAGAAATGACGAGCAAAGGTTTCGGTTTAATTAGGAATAGATTCAACGAGATACCAAAAAGCAAGATACTATTCGGAGTAAGGACCCATCTAAATGGCTGATGTTGGAGATAGCTTTATCATAAGTAAGGATGAGTAATGAGTATAATGTGACTGACTTCTGCGCATTTCTATGAGTGACCCTGTCCACCACACCTACAGACTACTATCATATCTCAACATTTAAAGTGCACTCGACAAATGCGATAGCGTTTTTCGCTGACCTAAGATCTGAAGGCAACCCATGAAGTAGCGGCAGACGGTTCGCCTTCCATCGCTAGGACCAGGGTTCAAATCCCTCACAATCCTTGTCGAATCTATGCTGGAGAAAGGACGTTCGCGACAGAGTTCTCCCGTTTACCATGCCTCAAATTCCACCACCTGACTATCATCATTGAAACACATCATTATTCGTCTATTCATCAAAATTAGCCGTCTCAGGTGAGCTAGGGGTTAGGAATCTCAATTCAGGATATAAACATGTCGATATTTGCGTTGTCCGCAGGTGTTACCACCAAACCAGTCGCTCCCTAGCGGACTATCAACCATTTGCGGTACTCGTGTAAACATTCGGGCTATGTTTGGTCGAGTTCGAAATAAAAATTAATCAAAAGGATTTAACGATATACGCCGTGCTCTACTACCGCCAAATGGATGGTTATGCATCAACCGGCTATGCGACATCATACAAGTTTTGAGACAATCGTGTTCAAAGGTTTCATTACATTTTCAGCTCTCAAAACTGTAATTTAATTATTTCATTCATTGAAGCGCCAAACTACACAAACATGAGTGGAATATCTGACGCTTACCTGCAAAATGGGAAATAAAGAACTGCAGATTTGAAGATCTAGGTTTATAGCCGATTGTTGCGAAACATAAAATCCCTGATGTGGCTGATGCCGTTAACATTTTTCATTAATTATTAGGCTATTTTTACAGATTTGGACCCAAAATTTTGCGTACACTTAGAACATGGTCCAATGCAACTGATGGCGTCTGTATTTAATTTTTTTCAAAAATGGCGCTTAGCCGGTTGATGCATAACACCGTCCAATTGCTCTTGCGCGTGCCTGCCCACAGGAACCTCCACTGACCTCGGTGCGCCGCGCATCGTCAGCGGCAGCACGGCGTCTCGTGGCCAGTTCCCGTACCAGGTGGCCATCTACCTCAACGGTGTCACCTTCTGCGCGGGCTCCCTCATCTCCAGGCGCTGGGTGACATTAAGATACATTGCATGCACATTACAATCTGCACAATGTTCTGTAGTGTCCAACTCGAGTTAGGAATTGTTTTTACTTCACATTGGCCATTTGGTTACAGTAGTTTGCGGGTTCACGTTCGCTCCTAATCGAGCTTCATGATCAGATAGCTAACTCCTCATTTGCATCGTCTTCGCTGAAGTATTTTGCAATTCATACCGCGCGCCTTTCGAGGCTACCTCTGTGCCGTTGCCACAATAGTCACATCCAACTCTCTCAATATGTGTAAATCCGCATTAAATCTCAGTAATTCCGTCTTCATTTGCATCCCAAGCACTCGTAAGAAACCACTTGTAGTTAAAGAAGCCTTTTTGGGACATCCTGTCTCTCTTGATATATCTTTCCTACTCCCCACCGCCATTTCGAATTTCAGGACCTGGGCAAAATAATTATTGTAACAAAAGTTGATTATTGCTCAGAATACAATGTACATATATGGAATGAGAAATAATGCACGACTAACACTTCAATGACGTTAACAAATAGTTAATAATTTTCCATTATGAAGCCACGTTTTCGCGACCATCTCGCTCTCGAAATCCTATTGTTAAGCATTTACGGCTAAGACCACTGTGGTGCTTGATACACGCTGTCGTTTCAAAGCAGACCAAAGACTTGTGAGTTGCTCAACCGATGAAGAGTGGCATGTATTATGTAGATAGCAACTACAGGGAACAACCATTATAATCAACATCCCTTCTATGTAGTATTATGTTCCATACAATCATCCAACCCCAAGATTTATCAAACAGATGGAAAATTACAATGTAAGCATTTGTAGATTACACAATTAAGAAATCAGCAAAGACGCGTAAGACATCCGCACCACACCGCAACATTCATTACAGCTGTGCACAACTCGAAAACAATGTACCCTAGGCCCTTAAAATACTGCTTCGAGAAGAATCTTGAAGAAAGAATATATTACAATACTTTCTCTAAAAATGGTCAATCGATTCGAGTTATTAAGGGGAATCCAATGAGCTATTTATCACCTCTTCAGGAACCTTAAACCTTCAAAACAAATTTCATTTTCATCTTGATAAGAAAACAACATTTTTCGCGAATTCTCTTAGATTGTTAAGGCAGCATCCTAAAAAATGGTCATTTCCCCATCTGCAGATAGAAAGACGGCGAATGACTCACAGCTCACTTGCCCAGAATGGTGGAGCTGAAGAGATCAAACGGAAGAGATCTAATAGCGATTAACGGGCGAATACACAGACACATACAGGTTATTTGATTGCTATGTGTGGTGATCTATGATGGCGTTAACCACGAAGAAATAAAACAATATTTGTTTTCATTATTTGATTTGTTTGCATACGCTTTTGAGCAGTGGTACCAAACTTATGAACAAACATATCGTTTTAAAATCTTACTGTAAGCTATCAAAAGAAAGGTTATAAAATTGAACTACACTAAGAAATTTTATAAACACATTAGCAAATGTTTGATGTACACATACAAAACGTAAAGAACTTAACTTCCAGTTCACACAATCTACAATGAGCTTAATGGTGACAGTTGCGCAGGAATACGCAAGAAGCTGTTTTCCTAGGTCTTCTGTCTGACTCAGCCACGTTACGACAATCGGAGCGAGACACTGCGATCTACCGAAATTTTCTACGCGCGCTACTAGTAGCTCGCGATCGATGGTTTGGCGATGTATGCTGTAGATGAACGTCAGCAGCTTCTTGACGACGAGGAAAAATAATGAGGACATTGAAAGAAGAACAGAAGATTATTCCTGTGGTTGAAATTCAATAAATCGGTACCCTTGCACTATTTAGCCGAAAAGGAAGAGCGGTGGAAACGATATAAGAACAGAACTAGTTGTGGTACGGAATGGCACAGACTTTCCCGTATTAGTTTTCTATTTCCTTGGGTCTTCGCTAGCTATTTGGAATTGCCACATATTCTTTCTTGCCAACTGCCATCTATCCCCTCCAAAAGTACATTTTTTTGTCATTTTCTTAATTGTTCGGTTTGTTTTAAGATTTTTTGTCATTTTCTTAATTGTTCGGTTTCCTATTGGTAGAACTGAAATATTCATTTTAGAATATTAAAGAACAAAAACCTAGTCCTAAATGGCAATTTTCGTTTAAAAATTATGTGCCGTTTTAAATAAAATTGCGTTTTAGAGCTACTAAAAATGCGAAATTTGAAGCTCATTTTAAGAAAATTTTTGAGTTTTCAAAATACTTTATTTGAAGTTATTTGAAGCACTTACACTCACAAATATAATAATCTTTACAAATTATTGGTAATATGCATATTAAAGATGTGAGAGATCTTTTAAAAAAATTACATTTATGTAATTTTTGAAAAAACAAAAAAAAAACTCAAAATAAACTTTACGCCAAATTAAAGTGTGTAATTAGCACTATCTGTTACAAAAGTTTGAAGAAAAAATTTGCTGCCATATATGAGAAAATGGTGTTTGAGCGTTTCTGAGAATGTAGAATTTTGAGCTACTTTTCACAGAAAACGATTGTGTTTTCGATAAACTTTACTTGACATTATTTAAAGCACATGTACTCGTAAATATAACGTGAAAAAATCGCCTCTAATGTAAATATTAACGACGTGAGAGACAAGTCAAAAAATTACATTTTTGCAGTTTTTGAAAAAATAAAAGAATAGAAGAATATGGCGTTTCGTCATCTCATAAAATACATTAGGTACTATCCCTACCAAAAGTTTAAAGAAAAAAATTGGAGCCGTTTTCGAGAAAATCTTGTTTTGTAATTTTTTTTAATTGCCCATATTGCACGCAATATTGCGCGAAAAGTACTAAAATTTTCAAAAGAATGCACGTGACCTTAAAGAAAGAACTCACTTTGGACAACAAATTTTATTTGAAAGAAAAATGTCTATCTTCAATTTTGTAGTTCCAGAATGACGCCGAAAAAATTTTTAACTTTTGCAATTTTCGAAAATTCATAGTTATCCGCGAAAATCGGACCTATGCCACCTTTATAAGTGTATTTTACTCTACTCTTACAAGAAATTTAATGGTAAAATTTGGAGCCGTTTTTGAGAAAATTTTGAAAATGTCCGGGGGTGTTCATGTAGAGTATCCCCAAATTTTACAGAATCTTTTTCAAAATCCCCGACTTCTCGAAAACTGCGAAAAAAATTAAGATAGAGTTTTTTGCCTCAGACAAAGTCTGTGGTACAAAATTAGGTCTTTAAAAAAGGTCGTGTACAATTGTTTGAAAAAAAGAGTAGTTTTTGCGTAATTTTACGTAAATTTTACGCAAATTTTTTCTCACACCGCATTATTTTTTTCTTTAAATTTTCTCCACATATGTAATAAGGGATGGTAATGAATATGGTGCTAATCCCATTTTCGGATATTGCCCTTTTTTTCCGAAAATTGCAAAAAAAATTCAAAACTACAAAATTGAAAATAGAGATTTTTACCTCAAACAAAATACTGTTGTACAAAATTAGCTCTTTAACAAAGGTCGTACACAATTTTTTGTAAAAGTTAGTAGTTTTCCCGAAATTTCGTTTTCAAATTAATGCAGCATATATGGGCGTACCGTCATACATAACGATAACCTTGTAATATTACAAGAAAATATGTGCTGTTGTAGCACTACTAGTTTCTACAGAAACTCACACTGACATTGATCATGCTGTTTACATACTCTCACTTATCTTTGCATTCAAAAACGGTCAATTGTTGCTGTAAAACTCGCTATCTTCTCTTTTCCATCTATAACCTCGTGAGGCAAAGCAAAACGACAAAGACCAAGTAGTTGGTCTTGAAAACGATGCAATGAACAACTTATGACAGCTAAGTGTTCTTTCTATTAATTTTATTATATTATTAAAATTTACTATTTTTGCAATAAAATCAGTTAATAAGAAAGGGCCCACTTCCTTATATTGAAAGAAAAAAATTACGAAATTTGGATGAGCAGAAAGCTCAAATGTTTCCAAATGGAAACTCTTAGTGTTTTAAATGTGAAGATTTTTTGATTTGAATTCAACATTTTAATTCCTTTCATCCACAGCATATATAGTAAAACGTGATCAATGCGGAATCTCAAGGAACCTGTATTTTTCTGTACTCGACAAGATGGCGCATTATACAATGTAATACAATACAACTTATGTTCGGAAGGACCACGATTCATGTTGACATTACAGAGATTTTGCATGTTCCGCAGTGAGCAAGTTTTATTGTATTGGCAAAACAACCTCATAAAGCGTGATAAGACACATAGCATGATGTGTATGCATGTGTGTGCGCAGGTGGGGGTGGGGAACCCGCTGGTGGAGGCGGTGAGCGGGAAGCAGATCGGTGTGCTGAGCTACTGGCACCGCACGCTGTGCGCCGAGGGCGCCCCCATCACCTTCACGCGCGTCTCCTCCTACGCCACGTGGATCACCTCCAACACGGGCATCGCCATCACCCGCAGCCCCACCCGCCTCGCCCTCCTGCACTAGGCTCTCCACGCACCGCGCGAAAGGATGGAGGGTTTAAGAGGCATGCTAGTACATTTAGAAAATAAAATAATCATTAAATTCATGACATGGTTCATGTTATTATAATCGTGAAGGATGAGTGATTGAGTGGACGAATCGGAGTGTGAATCTAGGTGTGTGAGACGGTAAGGATCTACAAGTCGGTATGCGTGTATGGTGTGCGAAGGTGTGTCAGTATGTCGACGAGTTTGGGTGTTCACAGACTGTGTTTAAGAGAGATCATGGTGTGATTTAGCATTCACATTCAAATTTTTGTTTCATTCATAAAATAAACAGTACAATACTGAAAACAAAAAAAAAGAAAATGAGAAAGAAACACTTTTAAGTTTCATTTATCGAAACGCACATAAAGGTACATTTTCGGACAATTCCTGAAAGATTTTGTATTAACAGTTGCAATTCTCCGTTCCGAGGCATTCTCCTTCCCATTAAGTCCTGCAACACACACTGTCGAGGATCAATTAAAATGTGTGGATGGAAACAGTACTATTATCCATGGAAAAAAATATAAAAACCAACTACTTAAATATGTGTCAAAAGGTTCTTATTGCAATTCGCATTTCAATACCATTTGTAATATTCTCCCCCATACTTTCAAGTTTCATCTACAAACCAAGTACACAGAAAACAGCTCAATAAAATGTATACAGAACAACATTTTATAAAAAAGAACTTCTTTCAATTCATGTATTAGATTCCTTTAGATAAGTTCTCAGTCTCTTCAATTTCACACACAACATTTTGGCCATTAAAATTTACGTGGTATTTTAGTTTAAAGCAGAATCTTATAACTGACAAAGTTTGAAAGTTGAATTCTTGAAAAACAATTGTTCATGCTGTAAGTAACAATCGCTCAAGATATTTTCATTCCACAAGATATTATCATTGACGGTCAATATTAAAATAGGACTTAAATGTAAGCATGTATTTGGATTTCAATTTTCTTCCAGTACCAATGTTAACTTCCGTATTCGCATCATCGCATGGCTTTCATATTTTTATTCTCCTAGTGTATACATACTAGACGAAGTCAAAACTAATTATTTCCCAAATACAAAAAGTAAAGATTTATATCATTTATATCTAAAAAACTGGAATAGATACGGATTTCAAGATCCAATTTACACATGTTTTCTTTTAGATGTTTAGTCATGAAATGATTTTCTTATTCTCAGTGAAATGAAACAACGGAATGTTGAAATCATTATTACGTAATGACGTAAATGCAATAGCAGGATTGTGACACGTTCTAGGGCATAACTTTACAAAGAGCAAATCGCTGCTTCCTATTTAGTCAACTTTTATTCCAAACGACGTCATCATCAGCCCAGGAGGGTCTTTTCCTTCAACATCCTTGACCAAGAAGGTCTACGTACGCTGATTGGCAGTGGTGTTCCAGGAATAACTAAGCAATTCCCCGCCACAGGGCTCACGGGCTGGCGGAAGGACGAGCTTTGCGGTGGCAACATGACCGGATACTCCTGGCACACCATCCGGACACCGAAACAACAAACTCTTAGAGAATGAATAAGCGTCGACAAAATAATGTTGTTATGTGAAGATACTGAGTCCGAAGTCGCAGTTCCAATACTAAAGAAGAGTACTTCCTTCCATACCGTGGATAGTTGTTTATTTGCTCGTAAAAATGGTAAAGACTGTCGTTGGGGAAGGTACTTTGTGACAGTTCTTAGTCTCTTCTCTTAATGAAACATAACACGTTCCATAATAATGTTTTATAAAATAAAAAAAATACAAAAATCCAAAAATATAACAAACAATTCAAAATATAACAAACTGCACCCGCACGCTTCCCTACATATCCCTCTTTACTGCTCTCCATCAAAAGTCTCTCCTACGACTGCTACTCAAGCAGCCATTCGGTCACGAACACCCATATCCCTCCCTCTCTGTCTGTCTGTCTGTCTGTCTGTCTCTCTCTCTCTCTCTCACACACACACGTACACCCCACACACACATCGCATCCCGTCGCCTGGATAGTACGTGCAACTGTTCGGCTTCGCCTGCCGCCGCTCGTAACTAACGACTACGTGAGGACTGCGCAATCCCATAGTAGAATATACACGACATATGTATTGCTTTAAAAATCGATGTCGAGATTTTGATAGAAATACCAATTTTGGAGGTCCTTTACACACAAGGAGTATTCTTAAAACGTCTGTAAAATGTTTGGTCGTCAGTTTGTCGGTCCGTCCGTTCTGTCTGTGAACAACACTTGTTTGTAAACCATACACGGAGCCGTTGTCCGAAACCGATTTTCTCTGATCGATCTGGCCTACCTACAATCTCCTTGAATTCGATATGGGTTTTTAATTTTTCGGGGGATTCTATATTTGAAAAGCCCATTGGATATTTTAAAAATCTTCGAATATAACACCATTTTTTTCTTTTTTCTCGAATAAACTATAAGAGGTCCGACAAATGTAGAAAACGCAAAAACTGGACGTTCTTTGTTAAACATAATATCTACAATATAAATATTAGGAGAAAGAAAACTAAATGACTGACCAAATTGAGATCTGTAAATACTACATTTTACAACCTTTTTTTGCAAAATTACTTAAACTTGAGAAAATTTTATTAATAAATGCGTAGGGATGTTGAGTTGTGTTTTAACCAGTTTGGTAACGAGATGTACGCACATTGTAGCTGAAATATTAGAAGTACATCATTTGCAACTTAATTATTATAATTTCATGAAACCGTTAAAATAATACTAAATCAAGTCGGTTCTATGCTGTAACACCATTAGTTTTCTTATTTTGAGGAATTAAAGACAAAATTAATTAACAAACCATTGCGATAAATGTCCATGACACGTACTCCCAAACACAAACTTCCTAGCACCACTTTACGATAATTCTCAAAACCTAACCTAACACTAAACTTTACGATAATTCTCAAAACGTAATTTTATTAACTACGTATATATTTTATCAGCTCTAGGGATTGCCGTTACGATTTATGCGTTCACGAATACTATTTTGATAGGTATTACCTTTTCTTGATAAATTGACTCGGATGGTTTACGAGAACAAATTAATTTTTAATAATTATGTAACACATTATAGTAGATTTAAGACGGTTTATCATTAACAATTTGTTGCATTTTTGGCCCACAATTTGCACAAGATGCATTAACTACACTAAGAATTTTCATAAAATATTTATTTTCATAACATTTTTTAAATTATTTTCGTAAATATCGACGTACGATTGCAAAGCTAAAAACGAAAATCAATAATTTCATGAGAATATTGCAATAGTCTAATACTAGAAACATTGTAATGAAGTTCGTAAAATTCATTAAGCGCAAAAAGTACTGAATAATGAAACTACATTCACTACACATTCTGATTCCACAAAAAGGGTAAGAACGAATCCATGTCTCATTGACGAGGGCATTTATGAGAACGATTATTTTTAACCAAGGAGTATCGCTTTCACAAAATCCCATTTATTTCTTTTCTATCGACAGAACAATGAAACATGTGAAAGGAAACGGATAAGATGAATGTGTATTTTGAAACTCAAAAGAATCAAGTCACAATTCCGTTGGAGGTGTAAGGGAAAAATATGAGACTACTTCAGAAGTCAGATCGATCAAAAAATGCGAATCCATGAAAAAAGTTTTCCTTGAAAAATTGCTTGCAACATAACTGCAGGTTATGTCATTTTGTCAGTGCTTTCGTTTACAGTTAGCTCATCAGTAAATGGTTTTCATCATCTCTTTCAATGACATAGCTCTACATGACATTAATTTGTTTGACATTGATTTGTTTCCCGAGCTGTCAAACTGGTTCCTTGTGTTGTGAGGTTTCAACCATGTGCTAGTAGCGTGGATGGCTCCTCGTACCACCAGACCGAGCATTATCACGCCAATATCTTATTATATTTCAATTAAAGTTGCCTTATTTTACGGTGCGAGGCTAAGGCCAACGGACATGCTCATCCGACTGACGAAAATGTGGCCACGCACCTTTCGCCATATAACAGATATCTCTCGGACAAAGAAACTGGCAAATTGAATTTAGCTCAGGAGCTTCTGATAGGCTTGAAGATTTTTAATTTGCTTTTTACGTGCAGTAAATTTACTACATGGAACAGTCGCCTTTATTACCCCTCCGAACAAAAGAGTACGAAGGATTTTTTTCGCTTATAAAAATTCACGGCTGCGAACGGATTTGAATCCGCGAACTTGGCTACACTTGGCTCACAGTCCATTACACCATCGAAGCACAATCTTCCTATTGGTCCTAGTTATCATCCATTCAGCGAGGCAATAATGAAACACCTCTGTGATAGCTAGGGGAAAGGGTAAAAAGACATACCTCATCTTCGACTACATTCGGAGACCGAGTATGGCCATCCTATTCCTCCTCAACATCATCACCAGCATCATAATCAAATTTTCCCACAAATCGAGGTTCAAGAGAAATGGTCCAAAAGCTTGGGAATCAAAACATTTATTTATACTGCACCCATAAGCTTGTGTTAGCACATTTTTCCCGGCGCTCCCAATAAACAGTAACTTTCGCCCAGCTGGGCGCTCTTTGTGGAATCTTCCCGCCAGTTACGGGAATTCCATGGTGCAACAGTATATTATTGGGGCGCAAATATTAATTTCGCACGTCCCACTTAAAAAAATTCATAAATTTGATTTTCCCGCTATCTGCGCTTGGCGTGTCTGCGCTTCCCGCTTGGGAGGCGGAGCTGACGACTGGGCCACCGCCCCCTCCCCCCGCTGGTTCAAGAGGAACCCCGCCGCCACCGTCGCCGCCGCCCCTCCTCTCTGCCCCCCCACCGCCGGCCCGCCCGGAGAGAGTTCATATTCGACCACGGGGCGGGGCGAGAAGTGGTGAGCGGGGCAAGGAGTGCTGGACTTGCGGCGCGGCGAACTGGGGAGTGAGTGCGTGCGTGCAGTGGACAGACTGGATGTGAACCCCATGTACACGGATGTGCGATTCGAGTGCATTTAGAGCCCCTACTAGACAGCTATGCCTAGAGATGAAAATGTTATTAAAACGTTATTAAAAGTGTAGCCTTATTTTGTAACGTCACGAAATGTGATTAGATTAACCATTCATTTTTGCCTTGAAAGCTCTAGAATACTTTGTAATATTTAAATTAGTTCAAGCTTCATTTGTTTATTGTATCAATCATGTAGTCTTGCCTAGTAAGCGCGCTTATCACTAAACGTTCTACCATAACATTGTAAGAGTTTTGGAAATTGTTAAAAGTTTTTTGTTTTCTTTTCTTTGACACTTGTACTTGAAAATATGAATACTTATTTAATACAAAAAAATTCGTTCATGGGGAACTATTCGTTCACGAAGAACTATTCGCTCATGGATTGTTCACGCGGGAATACAATTCTACAAAAACGAAAATTTGATTTTTTTAAATTAAAAATATGCTCAAACACAAATCCAGTTAGGAGGGTTCTCGGTCGTAATATTCGGGATTCAGAGGTAATTGCGTTAACATGCGTGATTATGGGAAAGTGCAAATGAGCGATCAAAATTAGAGATATCGATGGATTCGAGTTACCGAGGATTTCGAATTATCAGTGAATTCGAGTTAGACGCCGCTAAATTTGCGGAATTCCAACGAAATTATTTCTTGCCGAGAGCCACGCAACGCCACTTCCTGCGAGTTGAGGCTCGCATGGAGCAAATAGCCGTTCGCTGTGGAGGGGAGTTTTTGCCTCGATCGGCGCAACCGGTTCAGGGCAGAAAATGGAAGGTGCGTCCAGGCGCCAGGCTCCTCTTTCGACTTGTCCCGCGACTCGCTGGGATGGAAAATCGACAGAGCGCCCGCCCTGGGCCACAGAGCGTTAACTATTGGAAAAACTAGCGTCAAATACTGTACTCGTAACAAAACTCGTCGGATGAAAGTAAAGTACGGAGAAAAGCGTGTTAGACACTATCGGGGAAAGTCCACTGTTGGATTCTTGGAATAATATAGACACTAAACATTTTTTCATATTTGTTTCAAAAGCCGATTCTACAAGAAAAAGTGTGTTTATTTTTACAACTGCTTGGAACTCTTTCAACAAGTAGTAACCGATTTTTGTGTAGCTAAAAGATGTTTAATACTGCAAAGATCTATAAGCAATCTTACTGAAAATTTCATTTCACATATTTTTGCAACCATTATCAGCAAAATTGTTGGGAGAAGAATTGAATCTACGTATTTCGTTTAAGATCAAGATATTTTTTTCATTTTTTACACTTGTTGTCTCTTCTCTGGAACCGGACTCATGCACGATATCATGCATACAAAGGTCTCGCTTCAGAACTCACTGATGAAGCACAGCGTGACAAGATCAAACGGGTCAAACAAGTAGGTATTGTTCGAAGTGGTGATCCCAGAATCAAGTTATCCTATGGTTAATATTTTGAAAACAATAAAGAAATATGGGCCGAATAACTCAAAGTATTTAAAAAGGGCGAAATAAAATCACAAGCGCAATAACGATTCAGAGCAGAACACCGGACAATGAAGACATGAGTAGGGATTGCAAATACGTGCTTTATGTCTCCATTTTTTCGCTCTTCAAAGGAGTATGTGTATTTCAGAAACATACTCGAGTATGAGACATATTCATTTCCTGTTGTATTTTTCTTCGTTGAGTATAGAATGCCTACATTGTCTTGCCTACTGGCTTTATATTTTCCAACAATGGCGTTAACATCAGCGCATGTGCAAAGGCTCCAACTTGGAATTCACTTAAAATCCACACTATTAATTTTCATGTGTTTTTAATTATTGATTTGACTTTAGAGTCCTTCAAACAGCCAAGATTATAGGGGCTCACGAGTGGTCTAGAGAGTAGACGATAATGATATATAATCCTTATATAATATACGAGACGGGAGGAATAGCGACACTTCCGAGAAAACTAGCTAAGAGCTCTTTTTGACCCCCACAAATTCACCTCAATCGGCCGTTGATCTACTCTGGCCTCTGCGATGGAAGGCTTTTGCGCTTGCCATTGTTACAAACCACTCCTCCCTTTTCACGCTGTACAGAACTCCATTCTCAAGTGCCAAAGCCGCCTGAACATTCCGATTAATTGCTCCACGCCGCCCTGCGCAGCGTGTCAGTCGCGCGGCCGTCACAGGCGCTGCGCGGGCCAGAAGAGCGTCTGCTCCCGCCAACCACGCCCCTCCGCGCTTTGGATTGCTTCACTGATTAGCGATTCCGGGCGCGTTTAACAACGGAGCTCATTAGTTCCGTAAGTGTTGTAAACGTTTTTAAGCGGAAGGTGGACGTGATCTTCCCTCACTCGTTTGCAAGATAACCTCTCCGCGACCCGGCCGCTCACGTCTAGTGATGCGACATCAATAACAAAATACCGATGTTACCAAAACTCGATGTTCAAAATTAAAATATCGATCGAGCAAAAACCATCCATGTTTTGAAACATCAATGTTCGAAAGGTGATTCAGTAACTACTAAATTCAAATTCGCTGGCTACAAAATTTAATTTGATGAAAGTCGTGTTTAATGATTTATAATTAATATTAACTGAGAAAAAAGAATAAAAAAAATAATAACAATAAATGAAACTGAACCTGAAAGATTGTGCGGCCAGGGTCATCTCAAAGGACCCGTCCTCAGTTCTACAAAAACATTGACGTTTTGAAAACATGGACATCGATGTCGCATCCCGACTCAAGTCCTGATCTACTCTGCTCTGCTCTGCTCGGCCCGCGCCTGCTGCCGCCCATTGTGTGCGGCGCGGCGCGGCGCGGCGCGGCCTTCGACTGCCAACAGGAATCGCGGGCCGCCGCCGCCGCCTCCTTAGAGGGATCGCGGAGATGGGGCGCGGCGCTTAGTGGCGGCGGCGAACACGCCACACCCACTACTGAGGCGTCCATGCTTCAGAGGCTAAAGCCAGCTCAAGAAAGCCCAAGGCAAAGTATAATAAGGTATATAATCAAGTTTTTATGTCATTCATTTAATCAAAATTAGCTCAGCTATTGTCCTTACAATATTGTTATTATTATTAATCAATCTTCAAACTACGGTTAATATATACATATATATCATATAAATACTGATTGTGCAAAACAAAAGGAATCGTTAATAATATTGAATGAACTAATAATTTATTCTAAATTAACAAACTAATAATTCATGTAAATAACGTTGAACGAACAATAATAATGAATTCATGCACGTACTATTGGTTACTTATTCCCAAATTTCGCGGTACTCTAAGAGATTCGTGTTCTCCAGACAGCGCGTCTCCACGGTCGTGAACCGCAGGCAAGAGCGACAAATTCGCGAAACTGCTTCCGTCGAGGCCGAGGCGCCCACCCGCTCCTCACACGACCTCCGGCGCCGCCAGGGCGCGACGACGAACGCCGCTCCGCGCCAGCCGCGCCCCGGCCACGTCGCCACGCCATTATTCACCATCAACCGCAGCGGCGCGAGGCTTGGCGATCCCGCGCTTCCTAAAGAAGCTGCCCGCGTTCTCACTCCTGGGCTCTCGGTTACAGAAGAATCCGCGTAAGAATGAGCCAAAGTGACAGTTCGCTAAACAAGTGAACATCACGTGTACTTCAGAGAAGTATCCCTCCGCCGCGACAGCTGTTCAGCCACGCCTCTTCGTAAAGTATTTATGGCTCCCGTTAAGACATCACGGCTTCCCATCGTTCACAACCGTGTAATTATATAAAAAATAAATATAAAACGCAAAGTACAGAACCACGAAACGCTCACAATCACAGATCCCCGCAGCTCGCCACCTGCCGGTAACACGTGGACCGGCATCTCACATTCAAGACTCCGTTTTCTAATACACATAATACTTAACACACAAAAAGTAAATACAATATAACGTTTATAAAAAAAGGAATTTTTACAGACGAGCATATAACACTACACTTCCTAATTTCAATTATTTCTCGTCGCGCACTATATTTTCGTCGGACGAGGACATCACAAAAGGAAGCGTCGAAGCCATTTACAAGTTAGCCAACTGGAAACGAACGAATGAAGGAAGGAGAGTCTAATGGGATCAAGGACACAACGACCACAGAACCTTCAGTTATGTTGACAGCACTAGCTGTCAAAATGGCTCATTATTATAAAAATCGCTCTAATTCTTCCACGCTTGTTACTGGCTGAGATGACTCAGCGCGGCAACTGTTGTCGCTGGAGGGTAAGGTTAGAGTTCCGACGGCCAAGAATATTCAAGATTAGTTAGATTGCTACATCGAATTCAGCCGCGCGCTGACTGGATGAGAATTCTAGCGGACGGCTGCTCTGACCGGGATTTCTCCGATCAATACCACGCGAATGCAAGAGCACCGTCCTAACACACTGGCCGCGGACCATGCGCGATCTTTCCTTCCCCATCCTCGACTCAACGTCTTCCCTTTCACACAGACTAACAGTTACCTGCACTACAGTGTCCGCCTGATTCCTAAAATTTTTAAGTTTGATCAGTGAGTTAAAAATGTTGGAGATCCCGGCATCAGATGGATAAACCGTATTCTGCGTAAACTGCGTAGAAAACGATCTGAAGTTTCCTCTCCATTGGCGTGGAAGAAGCGCCCTGTACTCTAGACTATCTGATTGTGTTAAAACTCTCTGGCCGTGGTTTCCTGACGCTGTGCAATGGTCAAGAACAGCCATTCGATTTCCATCGTAATCATGGTTGAATAGAATCAACAGTCACCGATACCGAACGCGTGGGGAAACCATGTTGAAAGAAAAAGCTCTTGGTGGCAGCAAATTGTGGTGGGAACACAGTCGAAGATGAAAATTTCAGCACATGAGAAGTGGAAGTATTTTTATTTTTTACTTACATCGTTCCCCTAAAACCTCGCCTATCCACTTTTTAACTCTCTAGCAACTCGCACCAACCCTCCGCATTTTCCATACATTTTGCTATGTGAAGTTTCATCGATCCTCATTCGTCATCTAAACGGGATCTTATTAGCGCTTTTTCGAGTTGACATTCCATCTAGAGAAAATTACACAAGAACTCGAACAAAGAGTTCTACGTAATGAAAAAAGAGTTTCTGACGTTCGAAAGATCGCGTGTTCACTTTGCAGCAGCAGAAGACGAAGTCGAGGAAGCGCTGTTCCTGCTCTAGCAGAGTATAAGTCATCCACTCTGTATCCCAGTTCTAAATCCGCTGGCCGCCCATAACAAAGGTTCTCTAAAATAAGCTATTGATTTGGTCAAAAGCATTAAAAACTCTTCAATTCTCAGCAAGTTCCTTGAAGAACCCTTTGGAACATTAAGTACCACATGTTACCCAATAAATATAAAGTATTGCACTCACGCCCAGTAAAAATCTTGCCTGGTAAGTCTGACAGCATACGTACCTGAAACAAAAAATGAATTGTAAGTCCGAAAAACATATTTGAATACAACACCAACAATTTACTATGAAAGCCTTACGGCAAAGATATTTGGTATCTAAATATTTGTCACTACATCGATATTCTTAAAAACAGATAAACATTGACTGCATGACATTTGCCGTTAATGAAAAAAAAAAAAAGTCTTCGTTTATCTTCGGCTTCGATAGCTCACATGTCATAAGGCTCAATTACTCTTGACCAGTGGGGAACTTCGAGCTCGCTGGGGCTTGAGAGCTCCCTTCGCGGATACACCAGGAGGAGAGCCCCCGCAAGACCCAGTACGTCGGCGCCGGACTCCACGTTTTGACCGCCACTTCCCGAGTTATAACATCCACTGCACTTACGGAACTAGTGACCACAGCAGTTGGCGGGCATGGAAACGCAAAATAATCAAGCAATCCTACTCTAAGTATTCGTTTTTTAGATTCTGGGCTTGCGCCCATTATGCCGGGGGTGTCGGGGAAGATCCCGAAGGCCGCGGACTTCCAGAGATAATGACGACACCCCGGGATAATGGCGGGTGGAAATCGGCGCAAGCCCAGAATCTAAAAAACGAACAATCCCACTCTGTTAGCTCACGTAGGCGCGTTGCGCCGCACCGCGCGGCGGGCGAGATCAACACCCCCTCCACTAAGGCCTCGGGACAGGCTCGTCATCGCATATCTAGAAGGAAAGCGCCCAGTTACCTACAAAACGCAGGGCAGAGCAGGCTGAACAGTCTACGACGCTCGTCGTGTCAACTATTTAATTTTAGAAGTGTCAATGTTAATGACGTCAATCATTATAAAATATATGTACTATCATAAATAATGATTAGACATACTAAATTTGTAATAATTCACACAACACGGATGTTAATTATTTTCGATATTTGTACTTTCGATCCCCATTATTTCTCTTGCTAATGGGCACACAACACATTAATCACGGTGAACACTAACACGAGGTTGCATGCCCAAGATAAGTCGAAACAGAACAACTCTTAGAAAGTTACATAGTGCGGAAATGACGTAGTCTAAGTGGAGGTGCTGGCGAGACACGACGCGGCCATCGAGCGCAAGAGGCAAAGAAGTGCCCTTCTTTCCACAAACGGCTGTAAATCGACTGTCAACCACTAAGACCCGCAAATACGCCGGCGGGCGCCACCGTTGCTGCTGCAGCAGCTGCTGCTCCGTTGTAGGAAATCGGAATTAGTCACGCGTTGCACAAGTCGAGATCGATCAAAAAGCAATTTCGCGCCCAAAATGGAGCGAGGCTGGCGGGCCGGGTGGCGCCGAGTGTTAAGGGGAGAAAACCGGGCTTGGAGCCACCGCAATTAGCAACCGGCAGAGCGCCCGCCCGCCTGACCGATCGACCGACCTACCGCTACTCCCTAATAGAAAACGTGGCGGTTTCACGAAGAGCACTGGTTGAAGTGACTTCACACTCGCCGCTCTCGACGTCAACCCCCATGGTCGCACGGGATCGTGGTGCAGGTCCGCATTTAAGTTTATTGCCTAAGCACTTTAAGTTGCCGTTGCAGATGTGTTTACATGCAGGCGCGGATCCACGACGAGGGAAATGAGGGAAATTTCTCCCAAAGCTTTTTTAGAAACTATTAATTTCAACTTGTCACGGAACTTTCATGCACAAATATTTGCGGATAATCACTGAAACGTAAAATCATATCGCGGCTGGAGCTGAGTGTAGCCTGCGACATTTTACAAAATATGTAATGACACATTGGACCAAAATATTTTTAATTTCCCTTCCCAAACTTTGTTTCTGGATCCACCCCTGTTACATGTAATGGTGCGGTGTCTCGTATCAAGACTTGATCTCTCGTATCAACCTTGGTCCTCGAATCCCATCCACGGCTCTATGTGGAGAACGAAGAGCAGTAAAAGGTATAAATTAAATTCTAAGAACTCTCACACCAGAAAGAATAAATTCAATTCTAAGACCAACTATAATACAATACAATAGAAGTGAATCCTTGCTCAATGAAATTCGAAGATAGAATACGTTTAAATGCGAATGTTAGTGAATGTACATAAATAAAATCATTGTCCAGAAATTGTCTGACACATGAATCCCTTTACAACAAATATCAGGGACTACAAGTAACGTATTTAAGTTAAGGATGTTAGCAGAATGTCCTACAATAGTCCACTAAGACAAACATGTGCATATTTAGATAAATAAACAATTCAACTACATTTTCAGAAACATGTTTTAATTCTTTGTGCACAATGAATAGTGATTATATAGTTCCACAATTTGTAAACTTCCCTCATTTCATCAGTAAGAACGTCATGAGACAATAATATTAATGGGGTTTTTGATTATCCGTATGGTGCATTTGTACCACTTTTCGGTTGTAACGTATCTTCTGTGCTTCCTTTTGTGCGGTGTAATCATAAGTGTTCAGCTAATAACAGTAATTATCTCCCTTCCGTGACATTTGCCATCAGTTTACAACATCTTTGCACGAGAAAATTTATTATTTATAAATTATATGTTACTATTTCGAATTTTGATAAGAATTCGACTTCGAATTTTGAGCCTCCATGGATCAGGGTCTCGTATTTTACACAATTCCATGGACAATTCGTTCGCCATGTCCGGAACGTTTCGACTGTTTGTCCAACGCGTGGTTTTAAAAAAGTAGAAATTTAATAAAAAGTTATTTTCATTGATTTCAATTGATCCCGGCAGTATCGACATCTAGAATTAGATATTTTCTATATATCTATACGCTGTTGAAGACAACAGCGTACATACACACACACACACACACACACACACACACACACACACACACACACACACACATATATATATATATATATATATATATATATATATATATATCAGTCATTGTCAAGAGATAGTGACTGTGTCTGTCCCGTATCGTGTGATATCATTTCACACAATCAAACTCTAGGAGCTACACTCCCCTTGGTAGGGGGCTCACTTGAATTGTTTCTTCACGACGCTCAGCGTAATGTAGAACTCTCTCTCATTACTGCGTTCGGATGCCAACCGTTTCTTCACTTGTCCACACAAAAGAAATGTCAATTTCTAGTGAATTAATATTCGAATGCCAATTAAATTCTGTAATAATTATTCCGTCTTACGTTTTCTGCTTTCTCTTTCTAACTGCAAATTTGCAATTGAGTACAATACTCTCTGGCATCATGAAATTATAGAATAAACTCCAAAATCATGTTTAAATAATTTTTAAGTATCGAAAACCTACTGCAATACTTTCATACGTCAATTATTTAACACACGACAATGTGATCCACGATTACAAATCGAGAAGCAATTTTGATTACGGTAAATTACATGCAGTAGCTGTATATTCTAACACGTAGGGAGTTGGGCGGTGGAAACTGCATTACTGTAATTTCGATTCGGGGCAATCATCGCCGTTCATTTAAGCGCGCTCCTGTGCTTCTGGCCCATTCTTAATGTGCCCTCTGGCCGCAGCGCCGCGCCGCGCGCCCCTCCGCTCGGAGAGGGCGATTTAATCAGCGCCGTCACGGAAGGCGCTGCCGCCTGCGCTGGCGGCGGGGAGGGCAAGGACGCGCTCGGGGAAGCAGCGGTGGGCGGAGGCTTTGGGGAAGAGACGCCGAGGCGCTGGGGGATGTGTGGGCGGAGGCGCGAGAGCCCACTTGGGGAAGGGAGGTGTGAGGGGACAAGTGGGCGGTGGCGTGCGCGGAGAGGAGGGTGGTAGTAAGGAGAAGTGGGCGGCGACGTGGACGGGGAAGTGAGCAGCGGCGTGAGCGGAGAAGAGGGTGGTGGCCCGGACGGCGAAGTGGGCGGCCAGGTGAGTGGTGGTACGTGAGCGGGGCATGTACGCAGTCGTGGAGGCAGGCGCGGGCGGAAGCGTGAGTGGTGGCAGGGTGGGTGATCCAAGGGGAACACATGGACGCAAGGACGCAGGAGCGTGGTGGTTGGAGGCGTAAGCGAAAGTGTGGGCGGAGCGGAACGGGCTGTGAGTGCGGCGTGGGCGGGGCAGGAGGGTCAGAGCGGAGTGGGAACTCGACGCGAACGAGGCGTGGGCAGAGCGTGGGCGGAGCGTGGGCGTGGCGGGGGCGGGACGGAACGCGGCTGCGGCTTGAGTGAGCGGGAGGAGGTGGAGCGGAGCGCTGTGGCCAGCGCCGATGGTCGGCAAATTCCCAGCGACTTCCCAGACCTTGAGATAGAAGTCTATTATCGTCTCGGCGTTCACAGGCACACGAGTACACGCTTCCTTTCAGGAGCAGTAAACCACACGTACGTCATTCACGGTACATAAAATAAATTTCCTCGGTCGTTTCTTTCGCCTTTAGACTTCAGACGAAGTGAATAGATGCCGAAGGATGGAAGAGACCAGATAAACTTTTAGGCTATATTCCAGTACGTCGATTTTTGTTTCTTTTTAGAAGAACTCGTACATGTTACCGATACACTAAAAATAGAAGATAGAAGATGAGAACTACGTATTCTACTACTCTATCCGAAACTCTGAACTCGGAATATTCATTAACTTTTTTCTTGTTGATAAAAAGGTACAAAGATTAACGATATTTCCGCAATATTTACAGTGTGATGAATGAACGTAGCAATAAAAGTATTACATAAAAATTATATGTTTGTATGAACAAACATATCATCAAAGATTTCATTCTGTCGTGCAATGTTTAAACACGCAGTCTTTCATCAGAAATATAGTGAAAGTGAAATTATACGTACACCCTACTAAAATTACATCTCAATAAGAGTATTTTCACAACGACTAGCATGATCTGAGGCAACGAGGAAATACCATGTCAATAGGACCTGCGAGGTCCAAATGATCCCTTCTACCAAAGCGCAAATGATTCGACTGCCACAGAGCAACCAGGGCGCCGCTTCTGCTCCTAATGCCACTCCAATTAACGACCCTGCTGACCTTTACGAGGCAGCAAGAAAACTCGCTACCACTCGCGAAGGAAAATCTTTTTCTCTACACTTTTAATTACTTTAATGAAACCTAATTGTTCTCCTTTTAAAGCGGATGGGAGGAAATACAGCTGGAATAAAAAAATCCAGGCGGGAGAAAAAATCTTTCACACGTCCAAACTAATATTTTTATTTTGCAAAAATAAATCTATGCTATAAATGTACTATGTAGACCGGTACATTTTTTATCTACTTTATGTATATACTACTATGTTCTTCAATACTTTGAGACACTGTAATTTAAGCTTTGAATATAGTCGCAGATTAAACGATGTTTTTATTGGAAAGTATTCATAATCTCAGAAAATAAGCATTAATAGTCGAATAGTATTGTCATTCTACGCCGAGAAACATGATTTTACCGACAGTAGTAGACTTAGCACATATAACTGCTTTCATTTAAAAAACAAAACAAAATTATCGGGCCAACATATTTACCATTCTAATGGAGTCAGCATTGCTTCAACGCATTGCAATTAACACAAGAGTTTAAATAATGTCTGTGAGAGCTGCTAATATAAATTATTTTGAAGTAATAATTGCAGTTTACATTTCAGCTTCTTTCTATGGTGGATGATCGTACATACGGTCGAATTTTTTTACAGACGCAAACAAACAAATACAACCCAAATCAATAAATACATTGAATGACTTTCTTGCAAAGAGAAGAGATGAAAATAAATCAAAATGAATTAAACAGAAGCAGTTGCCAACAATTGTAGCAATTTTCAGAATAATAACTGAAAACAGTTTTTTGAATAAATTCTAGTCCACATAAGAATTCATTCAGTTCATTGGCATGCTGGACTCTCTTGTATTGAGTATTTTAGGAGCGTAGAATTTCACCCAGTCCTGATCATTCGCCGAACACATTATTTGTAAGAGGACAATTCACAACAATAACAAATGAATAGTAGAATAAGTCTTGAATATCATCCTGGTTTAATAATATTGGAGTATCAATTACTTAATTCCTTCTTCATAGGAAGATATTATGAATTTAATGCATTACCCTGAGGATAATATTGTCTTATCGCATGCCACTTTATAATAATTGAATAGTCAAAATATATACAAACCAATAACAGTGAAAACTAAACTACTCTGATTTTTACCTAGTAACCAATAGTGCAATGAGAATAATTTCACTGTAGATAGAGAATAGTATCCTTCGTGAGTCGGTATTGCGGATCTTTGCTGGGCGAGAAGGGAAAGGGGCGGGAGTGGGACGGGAGGGCGTGGACGTAGAGATGGCGCGAAGTAAGAGGCAACCTAGCGCGCCAGCGGCGCACATGCTCACCAACAAGAGGTCGACCTGTGGAGTAGGAGCTAGCGCTCTTGTTTTTCACATCTAGGCAACTCATTCGCAGTCCCAGAGAAAGCTACAATAAAGCTGCTAATTGCTCGGTGAAAGCTCGGCAATGTACGCTCTACCACAGCGCCATACGGGACGCTCATTCCTCGTGTAATCCCTCTGGTGGATTAGGGCTGTGAAACATTTGCTGTGTTCCAGAACTAAAAGCCTGAGACACCTCTGCAGTGTACTGCAATATTTCGCAAGTCCATCACAGAGCAGCAGGAGAGAGATTCGCTGGTGATCAACTCCACTTTCGATATCAGTGATGACTCCTTGAATGTCACGACCACTGCAGAATTCCACCAGGACAAGGTAGTGAAGTCATCTGGGCAGTTGGAGTAGAAGTCATTTGGCAAACATGAGGCAAGTTTACAGAAGAGAGAGAGAGAGAGAGAATACTCTAACAACTCACTTGACTCAATTTTACTTCTCAACCTTTTTCGGTCTAACAGTGATTCTTATTTTAAAAAACCAACTACATCAATCAAACCCCAAAAGAGAATAATTATTTGAAAAGGTTCATCGAGGCTATTTCCTTAATAGGTATAAATGACCGACTGCTTCATACAACACCATACTCGTACATCTGTCACGCGTGGCCTGTGCACCGAGGCCCGCAGGATTAATGAAATTTCGTCCAAAGTTAATTTAAATAATGATAAATATTTCGCGCGAAAATGAAATTATGCACGTAAATACCTCGTAACCAGCGTAAAATTAAAACGGCAGCTTAAAAATTAAAATATCCTCTTATAATATCTTCAATATACGCTCTCTACGAGCGCCATACGGGAAGCCCAAGGGTCGATTTGCATTTTCTCTTGGCATAACAAAATCCAGAGATGGCATTTTAGTGAGAGAAAGAAAAACGGAGAAAGAGAAGAATGAAGAAAGAGAAAGGTAGAAGATTGAATAGAAAGAAGAGAGCAGAGAGACGAGGGACGACAGGAAGAAGGCCGACAGGAGAATGATCAGAGAGAAAGAGAACAAACGAGAGAGGAAGATCAGAAAAAGAGACAGAAAGACCAAGAGAGGGAGAGAGAGGGAGAGAAAGGGAAAGGAGGAGGGAGGGAGATAGAGATGGGATAGACAGGTGGAGAGAGGGGAGTGATGGGGGAGGGGGAAAGGGAGGAGAGTGAAGAAGGGGAGAGAGGGAGAGACAGGGGGAGAGAGGGGGTGAGAGAAGGGGAGAGAGGGGAAGACGGGGAGAGAGAGGGAGAAGAGGGGGGAGAGGGGGAGAGAGGGGAGAGAGAAGGAGGGAGGGGGAAGAGAAGGGGAGAGAGGGGAGAGAGAGGGGGAAGAGAGGGGGAGCACAGGGAACAAAGGAGGAGTGACGGGCCAGTGAAGTAAAAGAGGAAAAAGCGAGCGGGGAAGATCGAGAAAGAAAAATTAACTCTTCTTTCATCGCTCAAAGCGTTAAACGCGTACGAGTACCAGTGTTGATGTGTTCGTCTGCCTGAGAGCACCGCCGCCCTGCAAGTCACATCACGAGCCGGCTGGCAGCTGGCGATCCATGCGGGTAGCGCAGTCTCTCACTCTCTTAACTTCTCTCCCCTCGCACTGCACAGCGCGCGCCCGGCAAAGCTCTTCAAGAGGAGAATTTTTCTCCGCTCTGCGCTCACGATGACAGGACACGTGCTGGAGAATCAACAGTTTTTCTCATCGTTCATCATCACTTACACCCACGTTTCTCCTTTCACTGTTTTCTGATTTAACCAACGCATCATACTTTTTTCAATTAACGTTCCGGATTCAGTTTTGGGTTAATAGAATCTCAATATTTGATCACAAATATTTTTAAATTTTGGTATTTGATGAAAGTAAGTTTCGATCTATGATTACAAAACGTGTCAGTTTTGATTTCGTTATGGGTTTTGAAACGGTTCCACACAATTTCCCTTCATTTTTACAAAAATATATTATGTTGCGATGTTTCTTGAAAACCTTCAGTTAAATATTGTTGAAATGCGTGACTAAGATTTGTTCAGTTTATACTGAGCAATTCTTGGGCCTAATTTTGAAGAGTTTAAGAGAAATAGTCTCTTTCAAGTCCATGGCATTTGATAAAACAAAATAGAAGTCGGTCTTTTGGAGGTGTCTGAAAAACTCCTGAAAGCGCAGACATCTGTTTATAACATCTTCAAATGAGAACCCAGGGTAATAAGTTGCACGAAAATACAAATGTCTTTTAAAAACAGATCCGTTTCATTTAGTCACATTCCAGTAACACATTCAATGACAAAATAACGGTTATGACTTCACTATTGAAACGGTAATTTTAACGGTTATGCTTTCGCTTTGAAGTCTTCGCTTCGACACACGCCTCGACCTTCGCTCCCCAAGCAATCGACTCCCCACATTGTTCCTTATGCAAATGGCTGACCCTAAACTTAACTGATGATGCCGATAACTTACAAGACCCTGACCCTGAACTTAAGCGATGGATTACACGAATAATCTCGGCACAGCTCGTGGTGTACCAGACACGGAGGCAGGGCGTAGGCGAAAGGGTGTGGCGGGGTGGGTGGGGCGGGGAGGGGACGAGGCGCCGGCGCTCCTAATTGCATCTGCATAAAGCGCACCCCACTCCCGCCGCTGCTGCTGCTGCGTATAAACAAGAAGACTCGTGTGGGGCTCCCTGCCTACTGGTGTTATGCCGCCGCGCGTTCCTTCTTACAGCACTAGCAATACGAGCGGCTTAGGCTAAAGCCAACAAGGATGGAAACATCACAAACAGCAACGCCCCACGATGGATCAATGGCGCATTCACGCATCGGGTATATCCTAATTCTTAGGTTTCAATATCCACTGTTCCTATACTCCCTTTCGTAAAATATCTAGACTTTATTTGAAAGTGCAACGGAAACATCGTAATCAAAATGTTTGCGATATGCCTAATCTTAAGTACAATATTTTGATCCTTAAATCAACGCCGTTCAGTCTATCCTGGGAAGAATGATTTGCTTTGATAGGAGGAGGTTCATGATGAATGATAATGGATCAATATTGGAATGAGAGACGTGATAAACGGAAATACATCGAAACATATTGACAGGCATTCTTATATTTTTTGCTACAATATTTTTCCTTGATGTTCGACAAGCAACGTGTGTGAAGAAAAGACACTACAGATTTAATTTAATGATTGTACAGTAAACTCTCATTAACACGAATTCCAAGGGACCGAAATAATCGAAGTTCGTGTTAAAAAAATTCGTATTAACCTAGTATTATAAATGTCCTTATTACCGTTATCCCTAGCCGGCACCAAAGTTTTGTTCGTGTTACGGCGAAATTCGTGTTAAGCGAGTTCGTGCTAACGAGGGTTTACTGTATTATAAAATACATTCAATTATAACCAATCATAAAACATGCAACAACGTAATAGTAGCTACAAAGTTTGAACCTTTATATGCATTGTGCTTGTATCCAACACTCCCTCTTGCACAGTAAACTGACTACAACACAGGGAACCTGATGGATGCTGAGTAGGCCTTTTTCGATTCCTCAGCGTGACTAGCGATTCCTTCCTCAGGTAGGTCACGGGGATTCAGCCCACGAACGATAAAAGAAGAGCCGAGCGCGAGGCGGAGATACGAAATTTCTAAAAACAGAACCAGGTAATTTATGGTCGCGCACAATCGCGCGATGTCACGTGAATTCTGCGCGAAAGCAGGTCAGCGCCTCGAAGACGACCAGAGGTGCACGTTTAAGAGGTTGTTCCAAGAAAGGTCTTCGAACTCTCGGATCGTAGACAATGGACGATTGTGTGGCATCACCCTTACCGATGGCCTATCCTGACAAGTTAACGTCAGAGCATTGACACTGACGAAAAAATGAAAAGAGTGCAACTGCGCGTATGTAAAAAAATCCCAATATTTTGAAGAGAAAATGAGAAAGTGGTAACCTGTATATACTTTAACCGTATATTACTTCCCTATAATTAGCATAATTAAACTTACGTCCACATCTCATTAAATTAAAACCGCCATTAATCGTCTGTATATTCTATCGGCTATATTTGTATGGTAACAACGGCGACAGCTCAGAGATTTATGGCATGCACAGACAGCACCAAGTAGGCAACGAGCAGGCATCTAACTCGATAGCACATAGAAACTCGTTGACGGATAACATGTCAAGAAATTTTCTGAAAGCTGACTAGGACACACAAGTCATCAGCATGTTCATGAGTCATGGTATTGCCTTTGCTGGCTGCTTGTGGAGATCATGCGTTGACGATCACGGATGTGGCTCAAAAGAAAGTAAAATATACGGTAGCGAGCGCACTACGATAAAGCTCACAACGAACGGTCACATGTTTACCAATGGAGGAGGACACTTTACCTGAGTGGTGTCCGAAGAGTAACACGGCTCTCTGGAATCTGACCTATAGCGTCAGAGAGAGAGAGAGAGAGAGAGAGAGAGAGAGAGAGAGAAACTTCTGTCAAATCATTACACTTACAAATAGCGCTGCGTACTACTAGCGTTACTATGGTCTATCCAAATTGTCACACTTCACGTAGTCAAGTTAAACGTACCACAACTTGGAAGTCACTGCTGTAGTCTTGGAAGATACGACTACAGAGAACAATCTATTACGTTTTCAAGAAAAGGAAAAGTTTATTGAGTGAATTTCAAGAAACAAGATTAATAAATATTGGATATTAAGTATAAAATTGAAAATATCAATTGAAGGCTTATCAATTGTTAAGAACTCATCATCAGTCAATCCCAACAATTCCAGTTTTACAAGTATACTGCTTCAATAGGAATCACAATGGTTAAAAACATTTAATGCCAGTTGTGAGAACACGCTCGCAAGAAACCCAGGTTTCTGAATTACCGGTTAACTGAAATTTATAAATTGTCAGCAATGCGACGCTGGGTCTAAACTTAAACAGATATTTACTGTTTGGAAATTCTCATGTCTAAAACAAATTGATGTCAAATATGTGACGTCAATTCTCAGAAATAGAGTAGATTTCTGAATTTTTTCCAAAGTAATACAGATTTCTTAATTTATTTTTCTTTGAGCCAACGCTTAATTTCTTGTCCAGACTAATTCTCGCATGACTGAAAACTGCCCGCCTGCGGCGTCGTAATTGTTGATACCCAATCGTTATCAAATGCTAATTTTAGAATTCTACTCATCTCATATCATCCCCACGTTAAAAATAAATGTGTCATCGTTGAGACGACAGTTCTATATATATATATATATATATATATATATATATATATATATATATATATATATATATATATATATATGTGCATTATCGCGCGGTACTCTTCAAAATATTAAGAAATGGGACAAAATGAAATCCCTAAATACTGCTTGCCTAAGTGTCTATTTCAACACGACTCCAAGAAAACGAAAAAAAAAATCGAAAGATTCGATGTAGTACACTTTAAATTAGTATTAGCGGTGAAATAACAGTCATCAGCAGCGTGAGGAAGTTTTTTTTTAAATTTTTTAATCCCGAAGAGAATAAGAATGGGTTCATGTTGCCAAGAACAACGAAGGAATTGATGGTTACAAAAATCACTTGTTTGAAGATTGAACGAAACTGACTGAACGGTATCGCTACTGTTGTCAGCCAATCGTAACCGATGCAAACTGTACGAATATTACAACGTTTGTGTTAGAATCTAGTAGGTACACGAGTAATGTGCGTGCACGAATGCATGAATCCACGGATGGGTGCGTCTCATTCGTTGCGAGTCAGGAAACCTGATTTAAGACGTTTTACAAAAAGCATTGAACGATACACGGTCGGCATCATGAACTACAGTAGTGCCTGCTTACAAATCCCGATTCGGGTTACACACATCAACCGCGTCCGTTATTTGCTCAATATCTCCCTAATGTCATTAATAACCACTCCGATAGTTTATTTCTCTTGTGGGCGCACACACTACTCGCTTCCGCGTCGCGCGTGGGCAGAGGCCGGAGGCGAGCGGCGCGCGGCGTTTGCGAGCGCGGGGCGCCAACGCACGCCCACACACGCGCGGGCTGCGCACTCACGCACGCACGCACCCATCCATCCATCCGTCTCGTGGAGCGGCGCGGCGCGGCGTGGCGGGCCGGGGCGGCGGAATGCGGAGCGCAGAGAGCGGGGTCAACGCCTGGCAGTCGTCCCACGCCCGCCGCGCCCTGCCGCGCCTCGCCGCGCCCCGCCGCGCCCCGCCGCGAGCGCCCCCCCAACACGCGCCTTGGGGAAACGGCAGCGACACCTGTTCCGAGGTGCACCTCTTCCAAACGCGCGGAAACGGAGCATGGAGGACGAACTAGCTGTGGAATCTGTGGACTTTGGAGCTACTTCAGAAACAGAGAGAATAGTTGAATGTTCACAGAAAATTGTAAAATCCAAAGGCTCAAGAGCAGGTAGCTGGTAGTCCTGTGTCACTTAAGACTGAAGTCAAGATAAAAGCTAAAATGCGTCACATTTCCTTTCAACAACTATAAGGATATAATCAACTTAACTGTATTGATCTTCCACTCTTTGTCAAATTATAATACTTATAACAGTGATACAACCTGAAAGACTGGCAGCCATATTGGTAGTAATACCTCATATTTCGAAGAAGAAAGAAAAAAAGAGATATATAATAGGGCTACTTGATTCCAATGGATGTTGGCGACCAAGAACAAGAAATTCTTTTTCAGTTTTCCTGAATGATTATAAGTGATGAATGGAGGATTTCATTTATAAATTAAGATGGGATGATTTTGATATGCGCCAATTGTCAAGGTTTCATTTACAATAATGTCGTGCCCAATTCGGAATTCGAGCTTAAGACCTACCCACTGACGAGAGGTTACCACTACATATGTCTCTGCTATTAAGGGGGGGGGAGTAAAAGCTGATACCTCAACATAGAGGTTACGACAATCAAAGGTTTACGAACTGAATGTGTTAACAAAAGGAAAAAAATAATGCGATTTTCATTGCAACTTACAGTTCAAAAAAAAATCTTATACAATAACAACGGTACATTTGTAAAATGAAAATTGTATAAAATGAAACTAAATAAATGGGTAAACTATTTAAATTAAAAGTAAAATATATTGTCGATTGACAGTCATTTTAGGTCATAAGAATCTCGATTTTCGAATCTGAGGACGAAAGGAAGGCCTTTATGTATATCCAGAGGCTCACCCAGGATTTTCTCCAGAGGGGGGCGGTGTCTGTGTATTCTGTCCAACCGATTTGGTGTTTTCTTATAATAGATTTTTCATTTACACTTAAAACGTACCTTTATATGTTGACTTACAATTAACATAAATATCAATGTTTCTCTTTTCGTATTTCATGCGCTGCCGTAGCGTTTATCCGATTGCAATTATACGTTAACATATTGCTTACCCTGGCGCAAAGAATATAGGAATAGTACAATGGGAATGTGCGTATTTCTGTCGCACATAGATGCGCGTTGATGATTTTATACGTTTATACCGACCCAAGAGCCCCTGAACAAAAGCTCTACGCAACCCGCCGGACCCTCAAGTATTTAGCGCGTCTTCTCCGCATATTCTGCTCCTGCTATTGACAAATCTCGGCCGGAATTATTACTTGAATAAGTCTCTGACAAGTCTCTGATAAGTAAATCTAATTTCACCACGACGGTGTCATAGCGAATGTATGTCCAAACTTGAAGTGTGTTTTAACAATAGGATACTTGACAACCATGTCCAAACCAGGACATAGAATAAACCAATACTGGCGAGAAAGCGTTTCATGTATTAATTTTTTTTCCAGAACGTAGCATAAAACGTTATTAACAACAACGTGACCAGTAGAGTTGAAGTGTAGAACATTGCAATAGCGAAGCATTGTCGGCCCCACAAGTAGTTAATATCATACATACATCATGTCAGACATACTTAATGCCTTCATTTAGTATAGAAAATTAATAAAAGCCATATTTTTGAATACGCATCATTGGCTTCTGGAAGGGTTTGGAAGCCCCCTCCTCTATCCTTGGTTACGCCGCTGTGAGTATACAATACTTTTTTTTGCTTACTCCAGATTTGAGTAGGTTAACATCATTTATAGGTGTAAAGCGAATGAAGAAATTTGATTTGAGGGAAAATGGAAATAAACAGGTTGAAGTAATCGTCCCGCAAAAAGAACCACATGCTTTCCAGGACCCACTGTGCGTCGCGGCGCGGCGCGGCGCCCGTCTCGCCCCGGGCGCGCAGACAATGCCGTCTGGGGAGGCGAGTCGGCGACGGCGCGGGGCTTCGCTGCCTCACAAAGGCGGTGGCGCCCCGGCGCCGCGGGCGGAGGGCCGAGGAGGCGGACGAGGCGTCGCAGGGGTGGGGGTGCAGGCGACGGAACGGGCGGGGGCCAAAAGAGCAAGACGCAGTGGCGACGCAGGCGGCGGTGAGGGAGCGGGAGCTTCGTTGTATGTATTGGGTCGAGGGTTCGCTGTGGCGGAAGTGGAGTGCGAGGGGCGATGTGGAGGGCAGAGGCAACGCCCTGTTACCGGAGTGGTGGTGGTGGTCTTATTGATTGATTAGTGATTCCGGGCGCGTCCGTTTGTTCCGTAAGTGCAGCTGCGTTTTTTTATCGCGGGAGGCGGCGATCTTCCCAGACTGAATGGCGAGAACCGGTGCCGACCTACCCGTCAGCTTGCCCTCAACCTGGAATCTTCCAGCAGCGGAGCACCGTTAGGGCGGTGTTGGACCCAGGGAGTTCCCGGCAGGTCTTCTCGGACTTTTCCCGTTTACCCTACCTCTCATTCCACCATTTCTGCACGATCATTGTCGCCATCATCAACTCATTAGATCATCACTCATGGGCCTCGATGACCTTAGTCTTTGAAGGGCGCCTAATCCGAAATACGTACGATAGAGCGGGGGGAAGCGACTAGGCGACTGACAAGATGAGAGTGATGTGGTGACGGGGCGGAGCGCAGGGAGGCGGGGGGCACGCGGTGGAGAAGGCTGCGGTGAGGTGGCAGTGTGGTGAAGGAGGCAATGGGCAGGCGGAGAGGGGGGCGGCGAGGAGCCAACAGTGGAAGGGGATGGGTAGAGACGGACGAGACAGAGCGGAGGGAGAGGGTCGACGTCAGGGAAACAATCTATTGCAAGTTGCGACGGAGGGGAAAATGTTGAAGACTAGGGGAGAAAAATTAGCTTGTGAGAAACTTCAGTCGGCTTCGGAGAAACCAGGGCGAAGAACACAATGTGCAATAACAAGCACCCAAAGATTCACAAATAAGATTCTCGTTTCAGAAGTAAATGTTCAATAAGCTTACAGTGACACCATTTAATTATTTCACTCTCTGATTTTAGGAGAGACCAGAAATGAATTTCGATGATGAAGGGTGCTATCATCCAACTCCTTCGTATAACCCTTACGTTTTCTTTGTGTGTGAGCGACGGATAAATTTAAAATACCTTATTTATACCTCATCACACTTAAAATTGCAAGGTAAATGCACTCTCCTGTAACATTAAGAAGTTTACGTTCACAAATTCAATTTCACTTCAGTTATACTTCAATTTCTTTTCCGCAAGATTGTTACTAAAAGAAACTGTTTCTGAAGAAGGATGCATATGAAGTGTATACCTCCTCCTGCTTCTGCGAAGATCGCGAGGAGCTGAGTGTGACGCCCTTCTAGTCAGGGTGTCTTAGTTCTCCACTCATTCTGAGAGTCGACACTCAGTTAACGTCGCAATCAGAAACCTAGAAGCGAAGCAAAGCTTGGGGAACAGCTCAGCGCAACTTTTATTAACAGTAGTTTTAGAGACTTATTGAAGTGAGGAGAGTGGGCTTTTAATATAAAGAAAGTAATGGAAATGCGTTAAATTTATCATATTAGGATAATACCTTTTTTAATTAATGGAAAAAATCTTATTCGAGTGAAAACCATTTGTAATGACTTTTTTCTTTCTTTGTGGTTTTATTTTCAATAACATTGTGATAGTTTTTAAATGTTCATGGCTGAACCATGTGCTAGAAAAGTATTATTACATGGTTAAAACAAAAAGTTGATAGTATTTTAATGTTCAGGTTCTGTACAATAATAATAAATTGTCGTGTTATGGAGAAATGATTTTGCTGAATCTCCCTTAAAATGCAAAGCCATAAATCACCACCACCACAACAACACTCACAACTAAGACAACAATACACAATCGTGTTCCGGATAAGACGCAAAGCATATCTAGTGTTTCTCTTAGGCAGAAAAAGGTTAGTTCGAGAGAGCATTAATTTCTGTCATAGTTCGTGAAAAGCTCCGTGAACCACTCATGGCACTGAATTACAAAATAATGTATTGTCATCCATTTTATTAGGGAGATTTTGCACCCTCTCGAACGTGAAGTACAATAGATCTTCAGCTCATGCGCAGAAGATCGATAGTGCTTCACGTTCGAGGGTACAAAAACTCTATTTACTGATCGTAATATTGATTAGAGTAGGGACTTTCTGCACGACATAGCGAACAGCAGTCAAAAGAAATCTGTCTACCACTCTGTATCTCTTTTGAGTATCTACGCTTGCCCAACTGGAACTCCGCATGCGCAGAGATTCGAGATTGCAGTCGATTACCGAAAATGTCCCCAAATTCCGACCCGAATATTTAAGGAGTCGATAGACCTGTGGTGTCAAGGTCTTCTACTGGTAGCTGTGGTACGCGTCGTGGACCGCAGCATGCCACGAGCTTCTGTGCGCAACTAGCGTCGGGAAAGGTAACTATTACGAGTAGTAGTAACCCCGCCGTTTTACAATAGGTATAGCGTTGTCTCTGGTGGCAGGGTGATGAACTCCGTGGAGGGACAATTTCGTCGTGGCATTCGTGCCACGGACTCCCGCTAGTGGTATCGACGTTGACAACACTGCGATAGACTGATAGCTGCGTTCACGGTCACTGTGAATAGTATACACATCCTTGTTCACGTCCTCATGTCTACGTTAAGCCTTCCAGTGTGAAGGGGGGCTCTTGGGATGGGTTGGGCGCGTGCTCCGCGCGACGCAATCCCCTTCTTCCGCCCACGGGTGCGTGGCCCGGGCCGCGCGCGGCGCAAACTTGTTCTCCGACGTGGAGCGTCCAAGGCCGGGCGCACCCTCGCGGGAGCGCCGCGCCGCGCCGCGCACACGTGCGAGCCGCCACGCCGCTCACGCGACCGCCCCGCTCCGCCTCCGCGCACGCGCGCCGTTCCGTTCGGGAGCCGCGCCTTTGGGCCGCAGCGCGGGGCGTCACACGCCGCGATTACAGATTAGGGATGCGACATTGATGTACAAGTTTGTACACGATCATCAATGTTCATGTTTTCATAACAGCGATGATTTCCTACAGACATCGATGTATTTCGTGATTAAGGAAGCGACATCGATGTCGATGTTTGTATAAAATAATTGAATTTAACATCGAGTTTTTGAAGCCGATGTTTTTAACATCGATTGTTTTAAGCCATTGTTCTTTATCATCGATGTTTTGTGTTCGATATTTGTAAATGGTCCATACTTTTTCAATAATAACAAAATGCTATAATAACTTTCAGGTATCCATACACTGAATATTCTTTAGATCAATGTGACCAATGGTGAAAAATAAATAAAATCGAGTTTTCATCAATAAGGAAGCCTATATTATTTCTGTATAACCGAATCAGATAATTGTTAATGGTCTCGACAATTTTTTAACTGCCCAAGGCCATCTGAAAAGGTTAATCCTCAGTTCGCCGAAGAAAGTACAATTCGTTTTTATTTCATATTTTGACTTTTACGAAATTATGATCATGAAAACTTTTTATTCACACACAAAAATGAAGATGTAAAAACATCGGGCACAAAATATGGATGTTAGAAAAACATACTCTTTAATATATAGATATTTAAAACATTGATGTGTCTATAAATTGATGTGCGGTTTTGAAAACATCCACATCGATGTAGCATCCCCAGTCACATTTAATAAGTAAAGTATATCAAAAAAAATTTGGTGCAAACAAACTTCGTGAACAATGTATTGAGTATGGTAACATTTATTCGTACACGTTTTCGTGACTCAATATTTGATTTCGTGTTAGCGATGGATGACGCTATCTCGTATATGTTCAGTAAAAGATAACGAAATAATACTTTTTTAATATTACTTTGTTGGTTTATACACATTAAGAGAGGCTAATTTCTTTCACACACAACATTTTCGGAAAGTTTTAATTGATTTTTGGAATTTTACTATTATTGTAATAATAATAATAATAATAATAATAATAATAATAATAATAATAATAATTACATAATTCTAAAATATTCACATTCATTTTTTATTTTGATCGAATAACACATCACATGAATAAACAGATTCTCTTTGCTTGTCAACACTGAGGACTAAATAGGAGCAGCGCTTTCCATTCCAATTGTCCTGCCGACTACGGTGATCAGATAAGAGGCAAAGAAGTACCAACGACGGCGCAGAACTACACCCTGGGGAGGGGCAGGCTTTCCCTCATCAGTGCCTAACAGTCAAAAAAACATCAGTTGAACCCCTGTTTATACACGACAACTTTCATAATAATAAAGTGAATAATAAAGTGAACCGTGTCTCTTCCTGACTTAAGAAAAATAAGATTTCTTCAATGGTTGATTGAAGTTTCTGGGTGCCTCAACTGCTTTGGTCATTAGTCCCGTTAGTGTAGTGAATGCTTTTAACCCGGGAGGAGGCGTGGTGGGAGATTCGTGGCCGCCTAGCTCAGACAGGCCGTAAGCTTCCCTCTAGTTTTCCTGACATGCGTGAATGCCAAGGTACTCAGTGCGTAGCGCGTTGACTTCGCAGTCGGGAGGTCCGGGTTCGATACCCGGGCCGGCCATTCTGACCGGGATTATTTGTGATTTCCCTCGGTCATGAGGCGAAAGCTTGGATGGTCCAAGAATGCTACAAACACGTCCTACCTCCCACCACCCCATCTACCACCTCCCACCATCATCCAAGTCCTTTCACCCCTCATCATCACCCTATCACTTCATTAAGCACCATCAGGGAAAGTATCAGGAAACTACCTGAATTATATCCTCCCAAGAAAACCCATCACGATGTTAATACCGTGGAGCTGTCTAGATGGGACACCTAACTTCCGTCTATGGAAGAATAGGACCAAAGAATCTAGCTAGTGTCCAAAATCCGCCACGCACCGCCAGGGCCCGAATTCTCAGATCTCCCAGTCAGAGTCGCTGCAGTCTTCGCTAATGTTGCTCTGAGCTCAACTCAGCTGGTCCTGCTTTTAACTTTCTCGCATAATGTTTACGTAGTACAGAGAAAGCTATGTAAAGTGCGGCGAAAAACTGCGAAAAACCGCGCTTTTTCGGCAGAAATAATACTGTAGGTCCCTGACGCCGATAAAGGCGGTAATTCTTGTCCCTATATATGCTGCATAGTAAATAACTTCCTCTAACACGATGTGTACTCACGATACTCAATTTGTGGGTTCTTGATAGCCAAAAACTGGTTTACTTCAAGTGGCCTACAGACAAACCAGACGCAAGCAGAAATTTACCACTGTAGTATGTGACACCAGAATTCATTGTCAATTTAGTTTCACATTTGAAAAGCTTATTTCCAAAGTCACGTACTATCTGCATTTCCGTTTGTTTCCTCGTTTTACGTATCAACACATTCTCGGTACGCTTCTTCATCTTGCTACCAAATATTGGGTTCAAAATTCGCGAATCTTCCATTCTCCCCAAGACGGTATTCGAAAACTACTGCATCCTGTCCTGACCTATAAGGCTGCATGTGAATAATCTTCTTCTTGAAAAATTGATTTGTGGAAAAACTGTTTCACTTGAGAAATGTGCCGCAATCTATTCGCGAGCCACGCCGTCCTGTGGCCACCGTTGCTACACAAAACGGCGCGAAAGTTCACTGGACCCAAGGTCCCTTCCACTCGGAATCCGAGAACGCCTCCGTTCTGCCCTGCTCTGCGCGCCCACGCGGCACACGACCCGTCGCTTCGCGGCCCGAACCGCAGCGCCCGTGCGCGGGCTCCCGATGACGACATCCGCATTTGGGTCACGGCTTCCTGCGGCGAGGAATTCTCCCGTCCTCCCGACTCCCTTTCGATCTCTTACGTCATTATGCAAAGCGCGCCGTCTTCGCTTATTTGCACAAAGCATTGCCGAATATTCCAAGGTGGTAAACATGCTCTTCGCCAAAGAATGAATGACGCCCTTCTCGGCAGATCATTAATCGTGTGCTTGGTGCGAAAGTGGCACAGAGAGGAGGACGAGAAACTCAATATAATACACCTGTTTACACATTTTAAAGATAGTACAATTGTCAAGATTACCTGCAAAGACTTCACAGCTAATTATCTTTTAGCATTTAGATTAAAAAGTATACTTCATTTGAGGATCATCTATTTTGCGGAGAACCTCTATTTGAGATAGTTCCACTATTTTGTCATATTTTGGCTTCGATTATAAGCAGGGCTGAAGACCTAAAGGTTCTTCGAAAATGACCTATAAAATGACTTAAAATAATGGGAAGATGGCCTAATTTTTTTTAAATACTAAAAATTTTTTATGAAAATGTTCAATGAAATTTACAATTTTAAATTAAATGTATTTTTATAAAATTATATTTAACATAAACAATTTATTTTAGGAAGAAATGCAATCCTCAACTCCGATCTCCCAACTGTCATTTTTGAAAGGTCGAGAAAGTTACCGAAGATTCGAATAATATTGAGAGATTTAAAAACAGTGTTCACTGCAGTAATGAATTTCGTCATGAACTGATGGTAAAATAAAATCTTTGTTTTAGTATGTCATTATAAATTTATGAAACATTCACTAACAAAAAACACGAAAAGGAAACAAAATGCGTAAAAATGACAATAATGGCGCAAAGGTCCAAAAAAGTACCTAAAATTGAAAAATGGCAAAAAATTACTCAATAACTACATTTCTATATACCTATATGTCGTGATAAACCTTCATTCACAACTTAGCTACGTCTAGAATGCACCAATGAAAAGATGACATGTCATCAGAAACCGAGCCCTGATTTTAAGGTTTGTCAAAACAGGAAATACCCTTTCACTTTCTACAATCGGGTAACTATGTTTACAAATCGCTATTTCATGGTATACGACAACTTACTCAGACGTTAGAGAATGTAAATGTAGAAGCAAGTCTCATTTACCATTATTGGCTACATAAATGTGTATCAAAAGAATGGCATGAACAATATTTCGTGTGTCATTAAGAGAAAAATAATTATATAGACACAAGAACAATCAAAGCAAAAGACGCATAAATGATTGTTTTAATGTGCAATGGCAGTGTAAAGAAAAATTATTGTGTACTGTCTTTGCTGTACAAAAATATAAACATTCTGCTGTAAAAAACACCACTTATTCTTCAGGTCTTTCAATTCCGTGTTATTACACCAGTACCTTGCTACGTGTATTATTTCAAATCGGACCACAGGAGACGGTCAAGAGAAAGTACAAAATCACAAGCAATCGTAGAGGAGTGGCAAGCAGCGGATAGAACGACGGTTGCGACGGTTGCGACGAGCAGCGGTTGTAGCGTCGAGGCAAAACGGACTGTCCGGCCCGTTTGACGCACTTCCGAATCGCCCAAAATATTTTATGCCCGTGCCGGCGACGGTAAAAATAGAGGGCCGCGCATTTCGAGCGTTGAAACATTCATTCACGCGAGTGCTCGTGGGTCCCGGCGAAAGGGTGGCCGGGCGCGGCCGGGAACTCTTCCAGGCCGATGCACAGCGATTCTCTCGTAGATAAACTAGATACACTATTCTGTGGTTCAATGACTACTAAAATTTAATCAGCTACTATTTCGAAAAGGCGTTATCTCTAATCCATTCCAAAACAAATTAAATTCACCATTTGATTCAGTTACTATCAGTTATGGCATGTGTAAAAACTCCACGTATTCGCAGTTAATATAATCGAGGCAGATCTGGTTCTCTGTTTACTTCTCCAGTGATGTGGTATTTCCCAACAACTGGCAGAACAGATGAACTTTTTCGAAATAACCAATTAAATATCGAAATACTATTTCAATTCGGTATTACTAAACTACAAAAACAGCACAACAATACAAAAACAAAAGTGCATGATAATTGGATAATCATTTTAACAATACAATAGTCGAACCCGGGTTCGGCTATTGTGTTGGGAGTTTGACCTTGAAGGAGACATCGTATTCGTCTATTTTCAAACATTACGTGAACGAAGATTTTGAATTATAGCCGTCTATCGTTCATTCTGTACTACTGGTATGTGTGTCGATCAGCATTACATTACTATATCGCTGTCAGCGTAACAGATAGCGGGTATTCACACAGTCGTTCTTATACACGCAGTTGCTTCCATCTATCTCAAATGCTCATTCTTAGTGTTTACGTTTGTTTTTCTATTGTTCGAAAACAGGCGTGTGATTGATACGAAAACAAACAACCAACTACAATGTTTGCATTGTAGTATATTCGTCACTAATTCCCTGTCCTTGGTTGGTCAGTGAGAACGCAACGTTCAACTTCACCGAAGGCTACGGGAGCCGAAGGCAGGGAGTTCGAGTACCGAGTAAGCCGTAGGTGCGGGTTCTTATAACATGGTCATAGGTGTTTTCACCATGTGGTTGTGGCGTGGTTGTTTCTCACACTATGCAATCCATCTGAACCATTCATAAATATGCATCTCACATCCTCATGTATTCGCAGACAACAGTGGAAATTAAAAGGAATCCACCAATATTATCGTCTCACCAGAAACAAAAAGGACCAAAAGATGAAAGCCTTTCCCTTTCCCTGCGCTCAGATAATAACTTTGGCACTCATCACAGACATATTTAAGTACGTATTTAAATACTGACTGGCTCATGACAATGTTTACATACTTACGATTACAATCTACTCGCATAGAGGAATTTAAAATGTATTATTAGCATATTTAGCCAAGCAAATACGTCTTTTAATTGGATCAATCTCGTTTTATGCTCGTTTCTCACAAGGAAACGAGTCAGCTCTATTCCAAGCACCGAATTCTCACACACGCACATGCGAAACGTAAAGAGTGACATCCCTTGCCCACTATTGCGAGGTGTCCGCTAACTGTAAGCGGTAGTTATCACTCTCCGTTTGGCACCTCACACCACCGCCTCCCATCCGATCCATCTCATCCACCTGGTATAATCATTCATCTTTCATGGACCTTCCAGTTCACGAGTGACGGCAAACCCCCACCGTAAATCACCTGCCTTGGAACACGAAGGCATAAACCTCTTCCTTCCCAACTACGTTCAATTATGAATTTGTCATTCGTCACTTGACATAACGCACGTTCGACCCGTGCTTGATTTACGTACATCATACGAATTTTGTGATGGATCCTGGATCTCAGCCACTGACAATAACCAATCACATATTTATTTTTATTGGGAATGTTGTCGGCTGTACGGGTGACGCCACATCGGAGGCTGTGATGCCGACTACCTTGTTGTCTTCCTCACGGCAGAAGTGCGCCAGGGTGGTTCGGCGCGGCGTCTTCCGGACAGCCGAGAGCATTCGCGCGACTGTGGCCGCGGAAGCCTTCATCGTCACTTATTTTTATTGAGCCAACCAATCTCGCTCGAAGCCGCAATAAAACTCGTCTCCTCCATTGGGAGCAGCGCCTCCCAGCGCGCAACGCCGAGAGTGAAACCCAAACCGTCCGCGCCGTGTTGCGAGGCGCTCGTTATCTGAGCTCCTTATGGGGGCAGCGGGCGCGTGGGCGCACGCGCCACGTGGGCGGCGGGCGGCGCGCGTCCACCGGCGCGGGCCGAGCGCCCACGCCGCCCACCGCCCGCCGCCCACGGGCGCGCGACGCCCACGCGGCCCGCTCGCTCTCGCGGGGCAGGTGACGTCCGCCGCCCAGCGCAGCGACCTGCTCGCGGGATTCACGTGTACGCCAGGTCCTCCGCCGCAACTGTGCTTCCTCACTGGTACGTCCACAAAAAGACTAACTATTAACCCTTCCCCCCCCCCGAACATTCAAATACTTAATGTATTCTCGAAAATTCAAATAATTCCATACGGGATTCATTTGGATAGAAGATTGACAAGGACAGAGCGCATAAAAATTGAAGAAATGAATTCGGCTTGAAATTAGAGACAATGCTGAAAGGCATTTCAATTTTTCAGTGTTTTCCACATTTAAATTCAAACACTAGGTTTTCAAGTGATCTGTTTACATAACAGCACCGGCAACGAAGGAAACTTGCTCGCGTCTCCTTGCGGGGGGAGGGGTATTGGCTTCTGATGAATTGAGCTTTTGACAAGGTATCCTCGATGGTACGCAGTGTAATTTACGAGAATATCATCTCGCATTATTGGAAACAGTTAAGTCATATTGAAATATTACAATTTTTGGAAAAAAACTTGCAATATCCGAAAATAGGACTAGCGCCATATTTCTTATCGTCCCTAAGTACATAAGTGGAGAACATTTTAAAAAAAAATTGGAGCAGTGTTTGAGAATATTTATTTAAATTGCATGCGCAAATCACGCAAAAACAATTTGTTTTTTTCAAAAAATTGTAAGTGACCTTCCTTTAATGAGATAGTTTTGTAGAACAGACTGTCTGGGCAAACATCTTTATCTTCAATTTTGTAGTTTTGAATTTTTTTTTGAATTTTCGAAAAATGAGGGATTTTAACAAAAATGATACCTGCATCATTCTCTTAAAGGTCCTTCGCACAATTCAACAACAAAATTTAATCAAAAAGTTAGGAGCCGTTTTTTGAAAATTTTGAAAAAGTTTGAGAGGCTTCATGTAAAGTACCGCCCAAAATTACAATATGGGTTTCAAATTCCAGGAGCCGTGACATCAGCCAGAACGATTGGGGAATATCGTTTTGGAGAAAATCGGCTGAACGGTTTAGTCGCTAGCGTTGGCAACAAACGGACGGACAGACGGACGTTTTGCCGTCAATCGATTTTTCGGTATAAATGACCAATAAAACATGGATTCTGGCTACGCCACGTGTTAGAGGATTTTTTTCTTTTTTATAAATTTAGCAACAGGATTTATCCACTTTTTCGTTACCAGAGCTCGGCAACAATTTTATGGCAAAAATTCGCCGTTTTCCGGCACACGATTACGTAACTTTCTCTTCTTACGAAGAACTTTGTAAGGCGAGAAAGTAAACCTATGTATAACGTACAGGGTATAATCTGCGCCAGTTTTCTTGAGTTCCAGAATCCTTATCCTACCTTTTTACTATAATTAGTTGAAAGTATTGAGAAAGGATGATTAGCGACTTTTGCAAATTAGACATTTTCTCTCCGCGTTGACGCTATGAACTTATTTCCGTTTACGAACTACAGATTTGATTTTATAGCATTGCTAACAAAATAAACGAAGGTCCATCTCAGCGTTTGTTCAATGGATCAAGGAAAACTGGACGATAAACCTGATCGAATGAGTCATTCACCCAAAAGCTGAAGAACCATACTTACGTATTTGCAGTCATTTTGTCATTTAAAACTTAACAGCACAAAAGGAAATTAATGCACACTTAAATTATTTTCTTAATGTTCGTTTTTGATTCCCAGTTTAGATTCAATTGTGTATTAGAAGCCGATTTTTTATGTTTCTACAGAGTAACTCTTTCTATTGTGTTTCAATAACTTAAGTTTTTATAATGAGTAGAAATCGTGAAGTATATATTAAAAATAGTACATAATAAATACAGTACGAGTAACGATAGAGTATGGTACACATACATATAAACACCAGAAACTCCAACAAGAATTATGATTATATACTGCCATCTGTGAAAGGATTGCACTGAAATATGCAATATTGAGTAAATAGTGTATTATTGCCTTTACTTCGTGATGCACCAATTGTACGCGACAATTCCACAAGAACCGAATTTCTTGAAAAGATCGTCCCGGATTACACAAGTTCATGCTGAAGCAGAAGAATTGCGAGTGGCGAAGCAGATGAGATTGCGTGATTTAGGAAACACATCATCAGAATAACGAATGAACTCAGCGTATAGGCGAAAGGAAGAAATATCTGAAATTCTGAAGATTTTCTTCAAATTGCAATTTCCCAAACTGTCGGAAAGACAACCAAAATCGGTGACCGTGCGGTACGTAGTAGATAAGGTGAAAATAATTTTTAATCGAGAGCAACCATCTGAGGTTTCATCTATGGTTTGCAGGACCTTAGATCGGAATGCTAAAGATATGCATTAAAAATGTATCTGTGAAAATCACGTATTTTCACGCGTGTTTCATTTTATTTGTTATGTTTAAACGTTTATTGAGGTTCCCCAAATATCTCCCAAACGATAAACCCTAAATCCGAAACATTTCTAGAAATCTGCACTCGACCATAAAAACCTTGCATCAATAGTCATAGGTAAATAAATATTAAAAATGTAACTAATAATACCAGAGAAAATTCTTGCAAACTGGTTGATGCAACATTGTTTAACGTTAATGTTTTTTGAAAGCTTGTATGTTATACCCAACCAAAAAAAAAAAAGAAACGGGGTGTGACAAACAAAAATATAAAATATTGCATTTCATTCGTATCTAAAAAAGTAGAAGGTCGTTCTAGTACATAATAATGAATGAAAGGTAAATAATACAATTTCCTACAATAAAAGAAGATTGCAGTGTAGGAGATAAGAGACATTTGTGGCTATATCCGTATATTTTTAGATAACGAAACCAATTAAAATTACTAATTAAGATTTGACCACAAAACGGAAATATACAATATGCCATTCCGTTCTTAGCCAAACATGTTCGGTAAGTGACCAATTTAGAGGTAAGCAGCATAGTAAATTGACACAATGCTTCGAAGGAAGTTCTAACATTTCAAAAAAGTATATTAATCGTTAATTGTTATTCACAATTAGAGTGAAAAATCGTCCAGCCAGTTTTTGAAAATGCATATCTCGATTTCCATTTAAAATCTCAGCCCCGTTTCTGTTGATCATTGGCGTGAACATTTGTCGTCTACAGTCTCGTTCTGGGGAATGTTACAAAATAATCAGTCATGTATTTTTGTTTAATATAAAATTAATATATTAGGAAGCACGATTATGAGAAAATCACAAATTGAATGAGAATCCTTAACACGTTTTTATACTTGCTTTAAATGAAAAAATTGTCACCACCCTATTACCTATTTTGGACGCAATGACACTCGAAAATATCTTCCCCAGCAGTAAAGAAATTCAAGTTGTGACCATGCTATTAAATAACACATTTTTTAACAAATTTACTTATTAATATGTAGTTAATTATTACACAGAATCACAGTATCACTAAACATATAATGTGACATTATCTAAGATAAAAACAGATTTAACATATCATTTTAATATTGCGAAAGTGATACATTTGACCATGTGTTTTCTTATCTTCATTTTATCATCTAAACGTTTCCGGTCGCCTTGAATATTATGGAGATTCGATGCAATTATTTACTTTGTGCTTTGTACTTATCTGAGTTTGAATCTGGATCATCTGCACAAGGTCAAAAAGCGCCGTGAGATTTCATTAATTGAATCTAATTGTTCTCAGACCAAACCTCCGATATATAACACAACAATAGCAGAGGTTTGACAATTCAGGCAAATAAACTAATGCGCATAAGTGTTTTAATAAGAAGTGTTAACTTATCTTTTTCCACTTTTATTTTATTCGTTACAATCTGATCGACATTTCTGTCTTTGAGGGGTTTGTACATATTCGTACGGAACGTAAAGATCGGCTACCGAACGCTGTTTCTTCAGTTCTATAACATAATGTAGTATATTAAGTACAACAGGTCTTTCCGTAGCAAGAATATACAAAAAGTCAAATATTTATATTTTTCAGACAAAATCAAAAATCTTTAATTGGTTATAGATTTTCCCCAGTTCCAGGATTTCAAACAAAGCCTTCGATACTAGCTAAGCTTCCTAGTTTTCCAGACAATATCTTTCTAGTTTTCTTACTTTTTGCGCGCATTGGAAACTAGTAATATAGATATACGAACTAATTTAAAAATATTGGAATTTTTTAAAGTAGGTTTTATTTAACATTTATTAATTTTTATTTAATACTCAATAAAGCAGGAAATGAGAGAGGTTTTAAAATATTGTTACGATAACGTAAGTTTATGCGTAAGGCTTGTTAACTATTATTGGAGCATAATCTTATATTTTATCTATTAAAACAATCAACCAACATTTTCTCTATGCTATTGTAAACAGCAATTTACTTTATCTTCAGGATAATAATGAAATTTTAGAAAGTTTGATGCTTGCTAGAGAACAATCCAATTAGCTTTTCTAAGTGGTCAGAATGTATCAACTACTCTCATGGAATCACGAAGCCGAGATTTCAACGCATAGACAATCTTCCATGTCACTTTCCCCAATTTATCGCTAACAAAGAACCCAACTTGTTATTATAACATTAGATGCTAACAAAGAACCTAACCTCTCTGTTATTATGAGTTGATCTCATGCTTTACTGTTGATTTTTTAAATTAAAGAAATTATTCTAACTTGGCCATTGGCCCTCTGCAGCCGCTTAAGATACATTACTACGAGATATATACAAGAATAATTTGATACATTATACACAATATTCTAGTTTTACATATCATAGTGTTTAGTGTTTATATAGTTTTGCATGAGAAAAGACTCATCAGTCTATGGGGGATCGAATTCTATGGGTGTCTACAGACGATCGATTCTCTCGGTAGCTTTCTTTTTAATCTTTTGCGATGAGGATTTTGCTTACCTATGTGAAAGTGAATGGCCGAAGGGATCTTTCAAATTTTGGAATAGAATTCTGCGGCTAACAGGGAGAAGTGGACGGGGATGGGTGTAATGCCAAGTTCAATACGTAACTGCGCATTTGGAATGTACCAGGAAGCTTTTGTGATGCTGCGTAGGAATCTATTTTGATTAATTTGCATTTTGTTGATGTTTGTTTTGCCTGCGGCAGCCCAGACTGGGGATTTACTGTTGATAATATATACATTGGAAATCCACAACATTGATTTCGCTAACTTGATTTGTCTTTTCTTCTAATTTTCCTCAAACGATTGTGGTTTTGCGGTACTTTAACTCTAAATCTTCTCCAAAAGAATTTCCCACGGACATTTAAAAATTTCCTCTCACATTTATAAATAATTGAGTCCAGAGCAGTGTGCGCTATTTTTACCAAACAAACATTTAAAAATATTTTTATGAGCTGCGATCCGAACTGAAGCGTTTCGGATCAAGCGCCAAGAGTTGAGCCTCTACGCTTCGTATTATTGTGTTATTTGGAGTGCGCTTCAATCGCTGTAATAAATTCTTAATATAAATATTCTAACTGATAAGATATAAATTAAAAATTCCGCGGAAAGTAATAATGTTTATAAAAGTATACGTAAGATGGTTTATAGATCTAGCATTGAGGAATAGGTAGCATGAAGAAAGACATATTTTTCTTTAATATTGTAGTTGTAGGAGGGTGTCGAAAAAATGTTGAACATTAATTTTTTTGAATTTCCGGAGACTTTGATGAACATCGGAAAAATGGATATATTGTACAATAAAACGCAAAATTTTATCTATGCCAAGACACATTAAAGCCCTTTTACTGAAAATGGGATCTGCGCCTTTTTTATAACCATTTTTACAAGCTGTATTCGGGAAAACAAAAGTTGGAGACATTTCTAAAAAAATTCCAAAATGTTGTAGGAGCTTAGACATAGTCATGCAATGAAACACATGCACATACAGTTAGAGACATACACACATATAAAATTAACAGACATACAGACACGCAGACAGACGAAATCTGACCAGGACTTACTAGTCTTTGAGTCCCGACAGAGGTGGATTTTCGACACTAGCTATACAGTTAGGTCGACATTAGCTGCAGTCTGGAAGAGAGTTCTAGCGGAGAGGGAGGGAGAACGAGAGGAGAATGTGTGTGTATGGCAAGATGTAATTACTCTCGTCTAGACTCCCAGGAACTGCGCCGTCCCAACTTCACGTAATATCAACGATCCGCCCTGGAGAGCACATATGAGCCTTGACAAGGGGACCCAGAATATTGACTTGCAAAACATCCAACAAAACTAACAAGGTAGATCTGAGATATATCTGCGTGATGAAATAAAATAAAATACAAAACATGAAAGCGAATGCACTTTTTTTCACAGAAACTTTGGTGCGTTTTTTTTCTTCACAAAAACACAAGCGGTTGTACCGATTTTTACGGGAAGCGGCCGAAAAAATCAAACAAGGAGAGTTGCGACAAACTGTTACCCGAATAAATTTTCTTTTTCAATTTCTAGTTTAATGTTAGCCGCAAAGCATCTATCTAGGAGGCAATGCCACCGGGCGAGGAGCGGGCGGAGGGAGAGTTGTTTAGTGTAACTGGTCAATAATCGAACAACGTCGGGTTACTTCAGCTCGTAGCACGTAAAATTAAATAAATGATTATTTCATTATGAGAAAAATGTAATGCGAGAGCAATCCACAGTACCCAATCGTAATTCCTTCCTACACAATGCTGAATTGCAAGTTTGTGTCAGGTCGTAGACGAATTTTCATCCGAGTTCCGAAAACGATGTTGAATTTTCGTAAACGATGCGGACATTTCCAGGATTCGCGAAATATAACGTAACTTAGCGCCCTCAACGCTCTCACTTTCTACTAAAAAATGAAAGGGTTTCGGTATTTTCATTTAAAATTATGCACAGAAAATGATATAAAATATTGAAAATGAATTTGATTATAACTGAAACAAAAATGAATGAAATTTCAGAAAAAAATACGAATAGATTACTGCAAATTCTATACAAACATTAAATTCCAGGCCTAAAGTATATAAAATAATAGTAAAAGATAAAAGGTACGGAAATCGCACTCATAATAGGCTAGAGAATAGATGATAAATATTGTGAGCAGTGAAGTTTAGTCATTTAACAAAAAACCGCGCAAATCAAGGAAAGCCGTGACAACGTTGCTCTCTGAGGCACAGCTGTGAAGCCCAAAGAAAATTGGTACATAGTACCGACACAAGTGCTTCCCTGAGGGTCAAGTGAAATTCATGCAAAATTCCAGAGAAACATCGCTGGATGTCAATTGAGTCCAATTACATTATTCTATTTTAAAATGACGTTTGCATGATGTACTATCCTCAATAAATGTTTTGCACGAGCAAGTAGTGTGGAAGTTGAAAAGCCCTCGTCTTCCAATTCCCACATTTACCACATACAAACGTTACTCTTTGATGTTAGGCATTTTTGTACAGAAATTTGTTCTTGTGAGAAACTATTTGCATTTTTCCAAATGGTAGAGTTTAACAGTGGGGCGACGCCCGCAGTTCAATGCGCCTCCCCCTCGACCCCGCACTTCCGCCCCCCTGTTGTTCCCATGAACGTGTTCGAGCAGCTGTCCATCGGTCAACAGCCAAGCGCCTCCGCGCTTTGTCACATGACCTCCAACGCGCGAAGCGAAGAAGAGCTCCTCTTCCTAAAAAGGCGCTCTCGCACTGCCGCGTGGGAAGACACTCCCACGACAGCGCAAACCCAACTGCCAAAACGCGACGCATGCGCACCGCCCACCTTTTCTACTGGCTGCACTTCCTTTCTTATGTAGTATTTCAACCCTGACGGCGTACTTCGATTCCCTGAGCAATTACGGAGAAAATGAATATGGCACTCATCGTTATGGAATATCATGGGCTATGTGGTTAATGCTGGGATGGCTATGTGCTAACCACACGTACCCCTTAATCCATGGCTGCAAGACCGGGACGTCGCTAGTAGACCTTAGCTCGTAAAGAGCTGTTGAGCCAAAGTGCATACTACATGTGGTTAATGCTTCAAACGTCGGCGCTTTTTGGAATAAACAACATGCGGCTCCGAAACTTTCATATAGTGTCATTAATTAATATGTTGTTCTTGAGGACTGTTCAATTATACGTACTTTTCTTCATTGATAGGCCCTCATCCACAATCACTCGTTGCACTAGCAATTATAGTCATATCCAAGTAGTCAGCATTTGGTCGAATTCTTTAAGCGATCACAATTCATTGAATATAATAAATCAATTATATGATTCTGCCTGCCGGTTTATCTGTAGAGTGGTATTTATTACGGAGTTTACGACACACCGCTCCATAAAACGTATTACCGTTCTATTCTCGGAGCAATTATTCATCTCCACTTCATCTTCCTCTTCCGTTTTCCCTATTCCTCGCCTTCCTGCTTTTTTAGGGCATCACTTAGAAGGCCACTGCTCCCATCTTCCCCTTTGTACAATTACGTGAAGCAGTATTCCCCCACTTGCGTCAGTACCAGCTCTTTCCTTTTCCTAATTCCCCCTGGCGTTCCTAGGCATATTCCTTCCCCATGTCTTCCTCTCGTCGGATAAGACAAGAATGTGATTGGCGTGCGCTTCCATCTCAGACTACGAAATGTTTAGTTGCAGCATGAAAGCGCACGAAGGTGGTTAATACAATTTTACAATGATTTGCGATTCTGGGCGCGTAAACTGCTACGGTCATTTGCCTCCGAAATGAAGTGCATATTACATCCCGGAAGGTGGCGACGTCACACTCCCGCTAGAACGTGAGATTCGACACCGAGCTACACGTTGGCTTGCAGGAGTTCCCCAGATATCTCCTACAACGGAGGACCGCTTCGGTCAGGAAGTTCCCGACTGATCTCCCTTCGTTTGTGGTAGTCTAAAGTATGCAAGTGAGCGTGTGTGCGGAGTGTGAAAGTGAGCGTGTGTGCGGAGAGAGAGAGGAGAGAGAGGAGAGAGAGAGAGGAGAGAGAGAGAGGAGAGAGGAGAGAGAAAGAAAATTGAAAGAGAGAGAGGACAAGGCTGAGGAAGAAAATGTAGCGCGTGGTCCTTCCCTCTTTTGATAAGTTACTATTCCGGCATTCACCTGGCATTGAACGGAGAAAACTACTACCCAGAACAGCCGTCTGCTAGAATTTTCTTCCAGATAGTAGTTGAATTCACACTGGCTATCTAGCTAGTGTCGAAGATCCGCCATCGTCATGGCTCCAACCCTACGTCTTTCCGGTCAGAAACATTCCAGGGAGAAGAGTCGTTGCCCTCAGCCATCTCCGCCGGTAAATTTTGCAATGCTTTCTAATATAATAGCTTAAGGTCACTTTCAGTAATTCTCAGCCCGGACTAAACCAGCTTTCCAATCCTTTCACAAGCTAGCATGTGTCATACACCGTGCACTGAGTAATCACATCTATAGTTAGTTACATTTCTCTCATACTACACCGTGACACTACCTAGTAAATAAATGTACGCATTTGTTGAATGGGCCACATTCTATTATTATTTCCTACGTTGTAGTGATTGAACCACCCACTCGAAAAATTCAAATGCGTATCTCCATTTCAGCTCATAGTCGAAATGCAATATATCTGTCATTTCACTTAAGCATCTTTGCCGATACTGGAATACCAGCTTAAGAGTGGCGTCTCTCATGGGTATTTTCGTGATAAAATTTTATTCTTGCTTTGCATAACAAAAACACATTTTAAACCATACAGTTGTCCGGCTCGTGTGTTTTCGGGCATAGAAATTGACAAGAAAATGTACTGATTAAAATACTGGTTTAAATTTTTCTCTTATTACAAAATTAGTTTTAATTATCGTCACACTTGATGAATCAAGTCATAACTATTTATGTAAATGCCGGAAAAAAGAGTTCAGTAATTCACAGCATTTCACTCGTTGTTGCAATCACACACACGTATGATTACAAACATACGCATTCTGTCAACTGATTTGATTTCTCGAGAGGAATCTAATAAGCTATAGGTCACCTCAGTTCGTTCCGTAAGAACGCAATGCAAGATCCAAAACGTATTTTAATTGCTTAAAAACATTTTTTCATAGAAACTTCTAGGAATCATCTGGACGGGTCCACTAAAAATGATCATTTCCTCACCAGGAGACTGAGACTCATGGAATGACATCTCATTTGTGTACATTGGAGGGCGTCTCACCGTCAGTGAAGGACGGATGTCATACTCGAGTAATATTATAAGGATATCAGCATTCTTAGGCGATACCAGCAGCGCTTCGGTATTTATACAGGAATTTATAAAGCACGAGAGTAATATTTACTTAATATATTTCAATAATGAAATTCCATACATAGGAGGAGAGAAGAAGAATGACGGAAAAGGATAAGACGAAAGATGAGGAGAAGAAAAGAAGATATAGAAGATTGTGGAGGAAGAAGAGGAAAATAATGAGGAAAAGAATTCGCTTTGTTCTCGCCAGTCTTCAAAACCAGCAAACATTATACACAGCAACTCTGTAAAGATCAGCAAGAATTGTCACTCTGAGGAAGCGGTAATAAAAAAGTGAACACTTTTATATCCACAATATTCACCTTCGATTGGTTTGTGTGGTGTGACCGCCTACCCGCAATTGGCCGAAATTTCACGAGTGGAACCGTCCCCACAACTCATGACGGCCAAAGCTCCTCCTCCTGCACCGCACACTCTGAATACAGATCGTCTCGCTCCTCCTCCGCCGACGAGACGCTGAGCGTCCGCAGAAGCGGCTCGCCGTCAGTCGAGCACTTCCAAGCGCTGGGCGGCGGCGGAGCGGGCTCGCCATTTGCATGGGAACAATGGCGCGACGCCGCGCGTTCCGCCCGCGATTGCCCAACGACCGCGCCCGCCCTCGCCCTTTCCCCCTCCCCCCTCCTTCACCCGCGAGGCACCGAGACGCGCGGAATTATTGCGTAGGAAAAACGAAATACGCATCGCTTTCCCTGGCTGTGTAAGAAATACAGAGTTCAGTTGAAGTGCTCAGAATGAGATATGTATCGCTTTGGCAAAGCATGATGAGATACATGCGGTCAGCGGTGTACATACGGTGCCATCCAAAAGGCAGTTAGCCTTCCAGTTTGAGCCAAGCAGCAGGAGCATATTTTGACAACAAATTGGGTAATTCAATGAAATTTAGTTTATAGCACAACTACACGGTATCTTGCCCTGTAACACAGGGTTTAGCCTAATAAGGGGGAGAAAAGTACCCCCATATCAAATCGATAATCACGACACTCATGTGAAAGAATTAAAAGTGTCTTAGATCCCCCCCTCAAAAAAAAACAGCCTCCTGGGGCCATCTGTTGTAGAGATACGATGAGAAACGTGTTTTTCAGGTTTTATTTTTTTCTCAGACTTTATTGTATGTTTCAAGCTGAAAAAAATTTCAAAGACGGAGAAAAATAGGGGAATTAGAAGATATTTTTGTCAACCAATTTTGACGCCAAATTCAAATAGAAAAAAAATAAATAAATTTTTGAATTTGATTTTCGACGTGATAGCGTTAGACTACTGTCTCAGTTGTGTCCTCTAGAACGAGTCTTATAACATTCTATAATATATACTTTTTTTCAGATTTTTAAACCATGTAGACGGTAGTGAAAAATAATTCAAACCAATTTTATCAATATAAACATTTGAAATTCGCGCCAAAATGCAATTCGAAACTTTTTAACCAATATTTAAATACAGGTTCAATCACGGCGTATGAACTCCAGATCTTATAGGCATCGATTAGGTACCAAACATAATTAAAACTTAATTAGAGATCGCAGCTTGTTTTTGTGACGAAACCACCTTCACACCTGATAATGGATTTAATATTTTGAAATTCTTTTAAATTTCAAAGAACACGCTATAAAATCTAACAGCAAATTTCGAATAAGGATGCAATTATTAGAAAAGTGATGAATGTGCTATGGCAAGCTAAAATGCAAATTTAATGAAAAAAATGTAGACATCTACAAATAAACGTACCAAATGATGCATTTGGATTACCCGTGTGAAAATACATTTTCAAGACTGAAATGGCAATATGTATCAGAATCAACCAATACACATTTGCAATAATTTGTGACATGATTTTCAATCCTTGGTGAAATAGTTTTAAAATAGCCATTTCATTCTTCCCATTACTAGAAATATAAGTAAAGCTATAGTAATCAACGGTTTTTATTTTTTGTTTACTACTGTTCGCATATGCTATTTTGTTCAATAAGTTCATAAAAACTTCTTCTTTGCTTGTACACCAATCTATAAACACATTATTTTAATTAGTTCCTTGATCTATACAAATTACATTGTTTTTTCTCTGGAAATTTTACAACTGTTTGGTAACCCCTGCCCTACGCGGTACGGTTATTTGGGACGATGGTCACGTTGAGTTACCTAAGGGGTTTCTCAGACATAAAGAATACGAGGTTTCCATCATGTGGAAGACAATGGCACACAGCTACGTTTATCATTAATAACTCAGACCATCTTACGGTCAACTCATTCATGCTCTAGAGGCAGTAAGCGTGTCTTTTGTTAATGGCATCCACGGCGATGTATCGGTATAATGAAGTAGCGAAACTTTCTTTGTGCCTTGTGCTACTTTGCACGAGCAGTAGTTTCTCAAATTAGTCCGACTGGACATAGAAGATCTGAACATATATTTTGAAGAAGTTAATACTCTTTGCACAATTATATGGAAAAAGAAACTTTTTCCCCGTTATATTTTTTGAAAATCGTAAGCGAAAGAGACGAGGAAAATTTCATGATCAGTTTATCAATCAAAAGCTTACGGAATGGTCGTAAGTGCGAATCAGAAAGAGGTAAAAACTGAGCCAATGATTCGGTTACCCTCTGTTTTAATTGCAGACGCAGTCTTAATGAAGTAAGTTCCAACAGATCCTTCTTGCACTATTCGTCCGTACGAACATTCTCTTCTCGTTATGTTTCTTGTTTTATCTCCATTCCCACCCCTCACCACCTCCAAAATATCTCGTTTAAACAAGAGTATGCGGCAGTGTGGGATTACGTCTCACTCTAACCTGATCCGTCATAACCGGATTCGCTCTTGCGGTCGTTGCAGACCCTGCAAGCACGCGGGATTAATTCTAGAAAATTTCGATAATACTATTAAAAGAAAACAAAAAAATTAAAATCTTCATTTTTTACTCGCGCGTTTCGGCTTACGCAGGGAAACGAATGACGCATTTCCCTGGACCACAATAAACAAAAGCGGGACTCCGGGCAACGGCAGGCGGCGTCATCCGTCATTCTTTCCACGGATGAGTCAACACGCCACACTCTCCTGCCACCACCGGTCAACCGTTCAGCTGGGCAACGTCACATCCGCCGCCGCGATATCCCAGCGGGGGCGCGGCAGCTCCCGGCAGCGATGCGACCTCTCTGTCTGTCCGCTGGCGTCACTGCAATCCGCGCCGCGCCGCGCCGAAGAGAGGCTCCGATCGCAATTATGCTAAAGAGGGCGGGAGAGGGGAAGCGCGGCTGGCGGTGGGCGGCGAGCGAGGGCGAACGAGGGGGCCGATGACGCCACCCACGTACAACACAGGGCCGAAACAAGCAGCTTTGGGAATTCTTCTTCTTCTTCTTAATAATAATAACAGCAACAAACCGAACGAAAAAGTTCAGTGCGTAGCACGCTGATGTCGAAGTCGAGAGGACCGGATTCTCTCACCTGGGCGACCATCCTGACTGAAATTTTCGTGGTTTCGTGGCGAATGTTGGGATGGTTCAAAAAGGCCACGGTCACCTCTCATCATCATCATCTTATCACCTCATAATTCATAAGTCACAGCTTAACAACCGTGTTAATCGAGAGAGATTAGGGATAGAATTTGATTGGGCCACGGAAGGTGTAGCGTGGTCAAAAATGGCCGATACTCAAATAATGATAATAATAATAATAATAATAATAATAATAATAATAATAATAACAACAACAACAACAACTCCACCTAGGGAGTACACGACCTTGGAGTTGGTGGTGGAGCTTGAGTACCCCCATGAGCCTTAAAGCTATGTCAGTGGTAGCCTAGCTACCGGTAGGGCCTCCCTTGCTGAATAGGTTGAAGGTGAGGGGTCAGACGAAGAAGTACTCCATTTTGAGGAGAGTGGGAAGTAAGTACAGAGGGAAGGGTCATGAACCTTTGGACTTCCTGTTGTCGGCCCATAGAGGGTACAGGAGAGAAACTGGGTTGGCACACCAGGCCACTGAATAGAGTGGAGGCCCGAACCTTGCATTAGCCAGCGAAGGAGGCTGCCTTCAGCAGTCAGTGAAAATCCCGTAGGGTTTAGTAATGCCGACTGGCGATCGGAGGGACCCCTTGCTGGGCCCTGCGGGGGGATGCCCCGAGGCCACTGTGGGTCGCAGTAACGGATGGCAGGAAACAACCCAAGGGTTAAGTGTGATCTGTGAACTCGAACTTGCGTCCTGCGAATCTTCAATTCAAACCAATGAGCAAAATGGATAGAACAAGCAATGTAATGAACCTAAACGTGCCTTGTTCTACCAATGTCCCATACCTGCTCAGAAACCGAGCTAATGTCACCTTGTCGACGTCTGGCCATCCCACGGATGTTAGTCCCAGGGACCCAGAGCCGGCAGTAGCTCGAAGTCATCGTCAGAGATGGACCCGGGATGAATTAAAGGAGGTGATGTGGTGCTTTTACTATGCAAAAGCGAAAAATGGGGGCTCAGAAATAGAAGTTTTCAAGGTATGGAGAGAGCGGAACCCAGATATGAGACCTACCCTAGACTCAAAGAAGCTTGCCAGTCAACGACGATACATACTCAGCAGTGGAAAATTCACAGCAGAACAACTTGCTGACATTGAGAGAAATGCGGAGTATGTACTTCGCTCGAACAATCCACATGACGAACATGTAGAACTTGAAAATGATGATCCCGTGGAAGGTTCATCTCTTTCCAGTGAAACACACGTCAGTGGTGAAAATTCATCTGGCAATGAATTACACGATAAGGACATAATGCGAAATCTCCTTCGGCACGAGATAGAAACAGTTAGTCAACTCCCGTTTGAATCTCGCGAACCGTTGAGGAGAATATACGAAACTGTCAAAGCTAAAAGAGTGATAGAAACAGTGAATTCTGTCTTAAATGAGGTGGTGGAGACCCCAGGCAGAGATCTAGATATTACTGAAATCAATCACATCATATATGCAACTGGATATCTAGTATCTCAGATAATTTTTGGGCCAGCCAAGAACACCGATGGCCGACAGCAAAACAGAGTAAACAGCTCTGAACCCCCATGGATGAACAGAATTATGAAATGGATAGCCGACACCCGGCGCGAAATATCACTCTTAGCTGAGCCATGTTCTAAATCAACGCACACCTCTAAAGTTCAACGAAAAATATTCAATGTTGAACAAAAATACCAAATTGGAAATGACACCAGCAGGCTAATGGTAGTTGAGAAGCTAAAAGAGAAAATTCAAGCATGGGCTCAAAGAATTAGACGTTACAAACGTAGAATAGATTTCCGTGCACAGAACCGGTTGTTTGAAACAGATGCGAAGAGATTCTACGAGTATCGCAATCTGACTCAAAAACCGAATGGCAAAGCTGTCACTCCTTCAAAAGAAGACGTCGAAGCGTTTTGGGCAGGAATTTGGGAGGAGACCAGATCCTACAACAAAGACGCATCTTGGCTTCAATCTGAAGTTGATGCTGCCGATGAACTTATAGAAACAGTGGATGATGTTCACCAATTCTCGGAAGAGGACCTCTTCCAAGCAATTAAGAACATGGGAAACTGGAAGTCCCCCGGGATTGATAAGATCCAGATTTATTGGATTAAGAAATTAACAGCAATACATTCTCATCTAGCAAAGGCTGTTAATAAAATTTTTGAAAACCCAAAGGAAATCCCGGAATGGCTCACACGCGGCATCACGTATTCGCTACCCAAAGCGGGAGACAGCTCTTTGGCGAAGAACTACAGGCCAATTACTTGTCTCCCAGTACTGTACAAAGTTATAACTTCAGCCATAGCTGACAAAATGTACAGACATCTAGATAAGAATCATCTAATGCCAGCTGAACAAAAAGGATGTCGTAAAGGCTCTTATGGCTGTAAGGAAATCTTGCTCCTGAATAAAGTCATCTTGAGTGATGTAAAGAAATGCGAACGTAATTTGAGCATGGCTTGGATTGACTACCAGAAGGCCTTTGATAGTGTACCACACGATTGGATTTTGAAGACCCTGGAGATCTATCGATTTCATCCTAGACTTATTGAATTGTGCAAGGCTAGCATGAAGTCGTGGAGTACCAGGTTACTAATACACAGCGGAAAGGAAGCAGTAGAAACCAGAAGTATTCAGATTAACAGGGGTATTTTTCAAGGAGATTCACTATCCCCTCTGTTTTGCATTAGTTTGATCCCACTATCGAGACAATTGTCGCAAGCTGACTTTGGTTTTAAGCTCCATGGTGATGAAAGGCCAGTATCACATTTGTTTTACATGGATGATCTGAAAGTGTTTGCTAAGAATGAAGCGATTCTCTCCCAAATGCTGTCTGTCGTGAATGACTTTAGCAATGACATCTGCATGAAGTTTGGTCTTGACAAGTGTGCAAAAATCAATTTAAAAAGAGGGAAACTCACAACGTCTGAGAACATTGAAATTGATACGCACACTGTCATTCAAGATCTTGAGCCAGGTAAAATTTACAAATATCTGGGCATTGAAGAATGTGAAACCATCTCGAATGACAGAATGAAAGAGAGAATTCGTAGGGAGTATTATAGGAGAGTGAGACTTGTCCTGCAGTCCGCTCTGAATTCGAGGAATAAAATATCTGCAATAGGTAGTTTGGCGGTACCTGTAGCCGAATACAGTTTTGGACTAGTGGACTGGACTGAGCAAGAAATTCGCACCATGGATCGAAAAACCAGAAAACTGCTAACAATGCATCATGTTTCCCACCCCCGAGCTGATATACATAGACTTTATGTGTCACGTAAGGAAGGAGGAAGAGGCCTGAGACAAATTGAGGCCACCTGGCACAACGCAATAGTCGGGATGGGAAAGTAAGTAGTCAGCCATCAAGATGACCCTCTAATGAGGCAGGTCATGAAATCTGACCGAAGAATGGGAAACAGAGGCATTGTTAGTGTAGCTAGAAGCATTGTGAAGAAAACTAGGCAAGACACGTCGAATAACACAGACACTGAACTTCTGATGCTGCTAAACATGAAGTGTGAGTCACAAAAAATGTTAAGGAAATCGTGGAGAGACAAACCACTCCACGGACAATACCTAAAAAGAATGGACAAGGTGCAGATCAATAAAGATCAATCATTTATGTGGCTTAAAAGGGGAAGAATGAAGCCAGAATCGGAAGCACTTGTAATAGCTGCCCAAGATCAGGCCTTGAGAACACGACATTATGATAAAGCGGTTCTCAAAATTTCCCAAGATGATAAATGCCGCATTTTCCAGGAGCAAGTAGAAACCATTGATCATATTGTCTCAGCTTGTCCAATCCTAGCAAAGACGGAATACCTGAAAAGACATGACAGGGTGTGTAGCTACCTCCACTGGCAGATCTGTACCGCCCTCGAAGTTCCAAACACATGCCCCAAGTGGTACGAACACTCACCAAAACCGGTGACGTCTGTTGGATTGTGTACGATATTGTACGACCAACAAATTCAAACTGATCGCACGATAGCGGCAAACAAACCGGATATAGTTATCCGGGATTTGGCGAAAAAATCGTGTTTACTTATCGATGTTGCTGTACCTTGCGATCAAAACGTCGTTACCAAGGAGGCAGAGAAACGTCTTAAATACAAGAGTTTGGAAATCGAGATCAGCCGAATGTGGGGCGTAAAAGCACAGGTCGTCCCGATAGTTATCGGAGCTCTGGGATTTGTTCCGCAAAATTTGAGTAAGAACTTGTCTAAACTCCCCGGTAATTCAAAAGACTGGGAAGTGGAAGAAATTGCTTTATTTGGAACAGCCCACATTTTGCGTGAAGTATTGTAGAGGCACTGATAGTCACCGGATCTGCTCCTTAGGTAGCTGGTTGCAACCTGGAGTAGATTTTATATTCAGCCGACTCATAACATCTTTAGTCGTGATGTAATGGAATAATAATAATAATAATAATAATAATAATAATAACAATAATAGTAATAATATAATACCTCACGATCAAGACGGCGCTTAAAGCCAATTTTAATTTATACACATATGTCAAGAGATAAAGGCGGGACCAGTATGGTACGCCAAGCACTCTTTTCGGAGTTGGAACCACGAACTGTTTCATTCACGAAATACGGAGTCAACGACACAAACAACAGTTTCTTAAACAATGCATTCTTCAGAAACGAATTCCTATCGGTCCCGTTATTCATGAGATCACTTTTTGAAAGATTTGTATTTATCCTTTTATCGCGTTGTAAGCGTGTTGGGGGGAGGCGGAACAATGGACGTAATTCCGAAGCCACAAATCTCAATATCGGGGACATAGGATCTCCTCAGCAGTGTCGAGATGAAGATGTATTGATGATGATGATGATACTAATAATCAAGAATACAGAGATGATGAAAAATCCGACATGGGAAACGGGAGAACCTGGAGAAAGTCTGTCGCGAATTCGTTTAATCGTCCATAAATTTCATTTGCATCAGCCGGGGATCGAAGCCCGACCCCAGCGGTAGTTCCAAATCTCAACGTGGCCATTGTTGGATCTCTCCAGTAAGGTGTTTGCTCTGGAATGTAATGATGATGATGATGATGATGATGTGAGTAATGAGAAGGGAAAGGATTTGTATGCCTTAAAAAATATTGAAATATGTTTTTAAAAATATGCATTTATGACCAACAAATTCTGAAATATGCACTTTAATACGCAATTAAAATTAACAATATTCAAATTTTTGTACAACCCTTTCTTGATAAAATTCAGGAGAAGCATGCTTGGAATGAAAAGATGCAGACACAGAATAATCTACCTTACTTCGCGAGAGAAATAATTGAACTTGTTGCATTTCTTCTGTCTGGTTTCAAAAAGTAAGATATCAAGAACCTACATTAGCACAAGTATTTTAGAAGAAGAAAAACAAACGCAAACTGTGACAAGCTCTTTCGAATTAATGAACACTTACAAATAAAAAGATTCTATGAAAAGATGAAACGTTTTACAGATAAGTCTCTATTTTAATGAAATATGCAAAATATGCGCTTATAATTATATGAATATACACCAACAGGAAAAATGGTCTACATATGCACCAGCATATTAGTCTGCATAGCATCCAATTCTAACCAAATGAAAAGAAATTTCACTTAGCCATGCTCTGAAGCAAAGGACAGAAATATGCAGGATCATAGAAAATCCGCCCTTAGTAATGAGCACGAAGTTGATGAAATCAGATTGAGCAGAAACCTGCCACGGACCCGCGTCGTCCTTCACAAATTTCATTCCGAACGAACGATGATCGAACCCCATCCGCAGTGATGAGAGGCGAGCAGCAGGGCGACCGCAACACCGCGGGGCGCCCCCGCAGAACTCCATCGTCTTCCGTCGGCCCAGCGGCGGGCACCGCTCCGCGCCGCGCCGCCGCGTGGCCGCCCAGAATAAGCGTGACACCGCGACTCGCGACCGCACGCCCCTCCCCCCGCCATCCTCCTTACGAGGACGCACAGATTGCACTCGCCTTACGATACTGCGATTTTTCCAACGCCGCCTCTGACGTAAATCAGCTGTTTCGGAGTCATCCGAAAGCTTGAACGCCATCATAGTGACGTCACTGTAATGACGTTAAGGTCCCGATTGGATGGCACCGTAACAGCTGATGACTGAAAAAAAACGCAGTGTACTCGACTGAAGGCGTACTCTCTGGTCGATGGCATATGCTACAATGCAAACGCACACGTGTTCACGACGCAATATGCCTCCCGTTAAAAGAAAAATGTAGCTGATACTCATACGCAATGCACGTCGCTTTCAGTTTCTTCATAGCTCCTGCAATGCTGTGCCGCGCGAATGGGTAGGCAAGTGTGATAGATAAAACGTTCATTGCGATTCGCACGCGTCTTTGTTGCAATATTTGGTGGCATTAGATTAGTCGACGCTCGTGTAAGGCATTGGTATCATCACTTTATGACTCGCTTGGTAGGCAAAGACAAATACGCCTGCCTCCCCTACAATAATCTAAAACCTTCTTTCCGTATTTCACAATAATTTAGAAACCTCGAATCAGTTTCTTGTAATATTTCGTAGCTAACATACCAGTGATAATATAGTAAAATAGTGTTTTTTTAAGAAGTGTACGAATTGTAGGACTTTGGATCTCGGAGGATGTGCGCTCGATTATTCCGGGATCTGGCAACGTATAACCCATACTCGCATTCCTACGAACTTTATTAAAGAGAAAATATGGATAATGCTTTCTCCTACTTCCATGCACTTCTGACTCAAACAAAAGATAAAGCAATATCTAACATTTCTTGGCAAGTTAATCGATTTTGTGTGAAATGGAGCATACATACATTTTTACGAGCAAGAAGATGAACAGCGATAATGTATTTTACAGCAAAATTAACGAAGTTGAACTAGTAACACTACAGAGACAAAGATGGAACTCAACTAATGCAATACGGAGCACACCGGTTTACCGTCATTTCCCTTAGTAACAACAATGATGGGTGTGATGATTATATGCGATATCATACACAAAGACAGGATTTCAAATTGATATTGGTTTAAAGTTTTCATAATATTGTGCGCCCCTATTTTACACACGATAATAATTCTGGGTAATCCGCAATAAAAATGCGAAATATGCCCAGAAATCTTTAAAAAGTGTTCAGCTTTTGCTCACAAAAAGATGTATTTTGCATTGACATCAAGTTTTTGTGACCGGAGAATGAGCAAATTGAGAACAGAATAGGATATCAACGTTCTGATAATTTCACGGATAATTCATGAAGTGATGTTAGGATTACAATACGAATGTGGAAATGAAAGGTGTCTTTAGCAACTGTTAATGTTAAAAATATTGTAAATAAATCTTTAATTATTTCTGGTCAGACACTATTTCACTCATGAAATTTCAGCCACACATGTACACGAATTCATACCGTAAAACACATGAGAGACGAAATACGCAAGCTAATCACTTTTGTATTACCACCTCCCCTAAAGTGGTAATTATTACTGCTCTTCTGTTTACGCAGATGTGCTGATGGGTACACATGCTATTTTAAAATATCGTCACTTTATCTTACTACCCTTTGCCGCGTCACATAAATACACCAAGAAGAATTCCTCCCACCAGAGAGTTCAGGCTCAAGTTGAATGCACATTTTTGACAAGACCAGACGTTTCCCTGCGTTTTCCCTGCAGAATTTCTGGATTTCGATTTCCGTGTATTTTCTAGTTTGTTTTTTTTTTTTCAGAAATCGGTCACCCTGCGGAGATTTTAAGAACTGTGCGAATGGCGGGACAGTTACAGAATCCAATGTAGATGGAAACCGCGGAAACAGCCAAGCAGCAAAGAATGCCAATTGGCGGTGTGGAGCGGGCCGGGCGGGTGGACGGAGAGTGAGTAGCTTGTGAGATCATCCACTGGGGGCGTAGGCCGGGTTCGCCCACGGCCCCCGTCCCTCCCCCGCGCGACTCCACCACGCCCTCAGGTCAAGAAGCATCCAAATATCTTGCAGACAGACATCACAAGCAATATTTGCGAGCAGTTTGCATCGAGACCAAAAACCACTATTCACTAGCAGAAACCCGTCAAAATATCACGGTAATCGAGAAAACCACAGAAGTAATATTCCTCGATTCTGGCACTTAAAAAAAAAACAAGGTATCTTAAGATTCACCTAACTACTTTACACCCACGCTTCACTAGCGATAACCCGTCAAAATTTGAGGGTAATTGAGAAGAAGACCACGGAAGTAACCTTAATTGATTTTTGCATTTAAAAAACTCGTTATCTCAGTTTCACCAAACTACTTCACACCCACGCTTGCTCGCGCCAGAGGACTAAACGACCACTACTTTCGACTGCAACTCGCACAACAAAATTAAGCTAAGAAATGATTGCAGATAAGAGCGCCTTCTATTAACTTTAATACATTGTTAATTAGTGTTTCCGTCATAAAAGCCGCTAACTTATTTCAGAATCATGGGATTGGTCAATAAGAAGAAAAATAAAAGTATTCAAGTGTGTCGACGTTTCAAAAAATGTCGTTTTTGGTTCGCACAGCTTTAATGACAAAATTACAACACTGTTAATATGGATGTAAACTTAGGCATAAACATAAATAAATTCTACATAAAGAGCACACTGTTATTCAAGTATAAGAAAAAAAAATTACCAACCTTATTTTTACTAAAAAATTATATTACAATTTTTTTTCAAACCCTCGGAGATTCGCGTTACATTTCTCTGGTGATAAATGGATTTTCATTTCTATAAAAGGCCTATATCAAACTTGTAAGAAAAAAATTAGAAGCGGCGTTTATCGTATACTGACTTCATCTAAAAATTGCACATCTGTGATTCAAAAATAATTCAACAAACACATCAACTGGCCATCAAACATTTGCAATAAGTAACTTAGCGACAAAGCATATTTAATCATTTTAGATAATTACTAAAATTAACTACTGCTTCATCAAGTTGAGATTAATATTAAATGTTAACATTGAAGCTAGCTTTTTCCCTCTCCCCCAAAAGTCACATCCAATTTTTGTAAATTGTTTTTTATTCTACATAACAAAAAGTAATGAACATCAAACCTCCGCTCTGAGCACGAAATAAATAAACCCAATTCTCAAACCGCACGCTCAGCAACAGACTCCCAAATGTCCACAACGTTTCATATTATTCGGACCACATTCAATTCGGTCGGCTCGTTATGCTAAATGGCGGCGCAAACAAACCACCTCCGACGTCACTGCACACGAGCATCAACTGTTTCCGCGGCGCGTGCGCGCGTTTGATGTTCCTCGCTCTCGCTATCGCATCTCTGTTCCTCGCAATGGAATTCCGCGGGCGAGCGCTGGCTGGTTCTCTTTCGCAGGCACGGCGCACGCGGTCGGCGGCGCAGGGAGCTGCTCAGCGAGTAACGCCCATTGACGGAAGTAGTAAACACACACGCGTCGTGAATGAGGGAGCGGCCATCAAGATTGGTATCGCTGGGCGATTGTGAAACTTTCGCCCAAGAACTGACCTTGTGAAGAACAGTAGGCACTCGCGTAAGAAAACGCGTTTATAATACAAAGTATTTTACCATTGTCAGAGGCAGAGAGAGAAAGTGTGAGAGACAGAGACAGATTTCGTAATGGCATCGCTGTTTAAATGTCACTCTTGAGAACGAAAAACGAACGTCATTTTCTAGTTTATTGAAGAGAGTATGACAGAGGAGTGGCATGCAACAAAATCAATCACATGGCTCACATATTTTAAGAACTAAGTTCTATCATATAAAACAGAAACTGCCTGACTTATAAACGCAGAGCCAAAACTACAGAAGCTAGAAATCTGAGATGTGGAATGCAATGTTCCGAAGTAGTAATTCTCATTAACAAAGGGGCGGACCGGCGAGTGGGTGAAGAGGAGGGGGGGGGGGAACAGGCGAGGCATGGAAATAAGTGAAAGTAAATACAATTGCATTCACTTAATTCTACTAATAAATTTAATTCCTTTTCTTCTCTTAGTAAGAGTTGATACCGATTAAGCTGTATACACGGGAAACGCCGTACCTTAGCTATTCAATTCACAATACTAGAATCTCATTTATTTTCTGTCAGAACTCTGACAACGCTGAAAATATACTGTACTTATACGTTTGAAAATACATTATAAGAACTTTTTAATGTTGCAACCAAGCCGTGGTGACACCCCCTATGCCAAAGTCATGCCATGACAAAAAGGCGCCAAGGAAGGAAACCAAAGTTGAAGAGCGTTCCTCCACACTATTTTCCCAAACTTAAGTGTTTGTTAGTCTTTACGACTGCGATCTTATTTCTGAAATGAAGAAAGCATTGCTTGGAAAACACTATCTCCCAAGTCAACGTAACTGTAAACCGGCGTGATGTAGCTCTGCCCTCGACTAATGTCACGCAGATGGTATTTTCCGCCTACTCCTTCGATAGCATCAAACATCTTTGCAAATTACTCTTTCAAAGAAAGATAAACGGCTTCAAATCACAACGTAAATGTTTTTATACATACAAAAAAAATCAGGCATGATAATTTAAAAATATGTTTGTCCTTTTACCTTACCAGAGATTCTTATAAACATATCGTTTCCCGTGTTCATTTTTAAATGCATACACTCTCGAACGCATGCATTAAATTTCTTGGGTTGTAGTACATTAGAGCGAAAAAAAGTGTTATGACTGTTGAATGAACCATCGTAAAAAGAAAACAATCTTCTTAACAAGCTCTGCCACCTAATACGAAGACAGTTTTCAACTCAACAGTTCGGTTAAGTCACGAATATAAACTTCTGCAAAATGTCCCACGGCGTAGATAATGTATCGGCATATCTGAAAATGTTTTCTGGCCTAGGAAAGGTTTATGTTGAATCATATGAATTTGTTCTACCATACTATACACCAGTAATCTCCGTAAGGCTCATGATGCATGAGAGTCGACTTACAAATATTCTTATCCACTGGCGCACCCAAGGGGGGGGGGACTCACGGGGGTTCAGCCCCCGTCCCTTCGGAGCTAATGATCTACATGTTCAAAAATATAGCTTTTACTAATTTTCTATACTAACGAAAGTCATTCAATACATCAATCGTTAACGTTATAAATATTAACGATTAGGCAACAAACAAAAATACATTTCATACGCAGCACAAATGAAATTCTCTACAAGAAAACATCAAGTCGGCTGGGCACTAAATCTGTAGCCGCCCCTCCCGCAAGAAAAATCCTGTGGGCGACTCTTTTCATTACGTTTTTAAAAAGAAGGGAAAGGCGGTGTTAACACATGTTTCCCGAGATGTGTTTCATTATTTCTTTTCGAGTACAGCGTAAATCACGACATAACTAACATTCTTGCACGTTTTGTCGCAATACAGTTACACAATGCTCTTATCTTCTCCTGAAAGCAAACGAAAGTATTGTATTCAAAACTTCGAAGAATGCTGCGAACAAACACGAGGAAAAACAAGCTGTTTTATTTAACTATGGTTACAAATGCGCAATACTTAGGAAACCACACACGTTTAAATTAGGACAGGAAACTCACAACTTAGTCATTATCAATACAGCATCGTTTCTACAAGAAAACTCTCCTCGTTTGCCATGTGATCTATGTCTGGATTACAACTCAATGACGCAACCATTATAAATCTGTAAGTAAATAAAACATGTAAATTTTGTAATATCTTCCAATGCATTTGAAATATCAAATGAACTTAGGATAAACTAAGTTGGGCAAGCAAATATAATTCAGCATACTAGATATATTAAATGTAAAGGCACAGTTTGCGTTAACGAATGGATAACGATAAATTGCCATGCGCTAAATAGAAAATTAATATACCAAAAGGAATAACCGAAAGCCTAGAGCCCTGAAATAGTAAGAAATAATTACAAGAAATATTCAGTTACAACATTTCAGAACTCGATTCAATCGGGTGTACTGCCAGTGCCAACTACAGCGTTGTCACAATTAGGAAGGATTACTTTTTCGACGCCGGAGTACGGATATTTACATATGTTAGTATGGTGAGCAACGACAAATCATTATATCTATCGGTAATTTTCGAATCTGTCTCACAACATGCCACCATTGTTTAGTGCTAAATGTTACTTGAATGTTAAATGAACAATCCAAAACCCGCTAGCTCAGTAGACCCCATACTCAGGAAACCATCAAGGGTATGGATAGTGCTGGTAAAATGCTTTACATTGATGGCATTTAAACCGCAGAGACCCAGACCAGAAACACAGAGGGAACAGGCAACGCCTTATGCGTCGAGCGCACAAGTGATTGCGAGGTCGCGTGTCCGATCCCGGCAAGGTCCGAGAAATTTACATAAAGAGTTCAACATCGATGAGTTGGTGCTGCCGGAATCACTTTCGACGGTCCTGCCGGAATCCATCTTGTAGGCCGACTGGTCTGTTAAGTGGTTTTCATAGTTTCCCTGACCACTTCAAGGCGAATGCCGAATCAGCATCCTTTATAACGGGCCATGCACCGCTCGAGCCTTTCCTTTCCATTCTATCATCATCTTCTTCCCAATTCGGGCTAGGGCGCCGTGAGGAAGTACGTCCCGTCCTAACCCTCCCCGTCTTAGCCGACGACAGCCGGCGAGCAAGCCTTACGGACCCTACAACTGCGGGAGACTAACGCTGGGAGAAAGTAGTTACACCGACAAAAAGCCGTGTAATGTTTATTACAAAAACGTTTTCATTTTCGTTGCACTGATTAGATGTGGTCACCAGGGGTCAATAGGTCGCTTCTATCGGCACTGTAAATTATCATTTTGTTTCGGAATGAAGCACAGTATATCACGTCGCCTAGCAATGAGGCATTGCCCTAGAAATTGACGCAGACCGCTGCGCCAACAACCGCTCTACGAGGGTTGGAATGCCCCGTAAGTTGCGGCTGTTTTCGCCTTCAAATGACGTGGAACCAAAGGCAAACCATCACGTCTTCATCAAATATCCAAGACATTATTACTCAATTCTTAGAACAAGAAGAAGAAGAATCAGAAAAAAGAACCAGAACCAGTGGTGCTAAAGCAGCACGTACTTTCTAGCCTGTATTTTCAAGCAAAATTACGCGAAAAGTACTCACATTTTAGAAAAATTCTACACGATCTTATTTCAAAATCTATCTTCAACAGATTTCTCAAGGAAAAAGATCTCTATCTTCATAATTGTAATTGTAGGAAGACGCCGAAAAATTTTGAACTTTCAATTTTTTTTAAAAATCAGGGTTTTCAACGAACATCTGACCTGCAGCATTCTCCTAAACGTCCTTTATAATATCCAACAACAAAATTCAATCAAAAACCATGAGGTCATTTTTGGAAAATTTGGAAAATGTTCCAGGAGCTTCATGTAACATGCCCCCCAAATGAGAATATCGGCTTTAAATTCAAGGGGCCGCAATATCAGTCAGATCGACAGGGGAATATCAATTTTGGAGAAAATCGGCTGAACCGTTTAGCTGCTAGCTAGGTTCACAGTTGGACGGAGAGACATTTTACTCTCAATCGATTTTTCGCTATCAAGAACCCACAAAACATGGATTCTGCTAACACCACGTGTTAGAGGATTTCTTCCCTAAATTTAGCAACTGGATTTATCCACTTTTTCGTTACTAGGGCCCAGCAATAAGTTTCTCTGACGAAAATTCGCCGTTTTTCGCGCAGCATTACATAACTTTCTCTCTACTCCGTAGGGAAAAAGCACCAGAGACGAAAGAATAAACAGATGAAGAAGAACAAGTAAAATCAGAAGAAGACACGGAAGGAGAGAGGGGAAAAAAGAAGAAGAGAGGAACAGATGGAATAAGAGACGGAAAAAGAGTCGAAAGAACAGTCTGATGAGAAGAGTCAGAAGACGAGAGAGAAGAAGACAAAAGAAGCAAAAAAGAAGGAACAGGAGGGGAGGGAGAAGGAGCAAGAAGTGGAGAAGAGAGAGAAGAAGGATATAAAGCAGTGACACAATCCTCTTTCATAAGAGCATTATCCAATCTCTCCAAAAATGTGTGTTTGGCGCCTGAACGTTGTCTACACGCGTCCAACAACACAACACGCTCTCGCCGATGTCGCGCAACAGCCTGCCAGCTGGTCTCGGCGCGTCGGGCGGCCTAAACAAACGCGGCCGCTGCGACACAGTCGCCGCCATCTGAGCCGCCGCCGCCCACACGTGGCCGCCACGTGCGCCGCGCCGCCCGCTGGCCCCGATCGCCCACCGGCCGCGGGCGGGCGGGCAAGGCTCCTCGCGGGGCAATCGGGCAGTCCGCCTGCGCACGACGCACGAGGGCGGGAGCAGGGCGGGAGCAGGGCGGGTGGAAGGCGAGAGGAAGGCGGGAGGAGGAGTGAGGGTGGAGGATCGGTGAGGGCGGCTGAGAAGCACGGAACTAGTGATCCTGTCCATGTTTGAAGGGGCCCGGCAGGACGAGACGGATTGTGGCAAGGAGGGGGGTTAGACGTAGGTAGGGTGGATGCGGGCCGGTAACGAACGAGTCAAATTGTGGCGGGTCGTAGAGGGGGCGGGAGCAAGATGGTGACGGGTAGGACGGAACGAATTGTGATGCGGTGTGAAGACGAGGGTTATCGAGGCGGTGGCGAGGCGGAGGAGAGGCTGAGGCAACGCGGAAGCGGAGGCGAGGTGGAGATGAGACGGAGGCGAGGCGAGGCAGGGTTGAGGCTAGGTGGAAGCGGGAAGATGCTGTGCGAAGCGGAGGTGACGCCGGGTGATGGAGTGGCGGAGGCAAAGATGGCATTTAACTACGGTGGGGCTAGGTTGCTGCGAAGCGGCGGCGAGAGGTGACGATGGCGGCGGCGAAGGAAACACGCGTTACGCCGCGTTGGCAAACAGCGCCAGCTCCGCCGCCGCCGCCGCCCCCGCGCAGATCCCTGGAGAGAGTCGTCGCGACGCGACGCGACGCGACGCGCCGCGGGGCGATGCGGACGGGCGAGCGCGAATGAGCATACGAAGCCTCTCGGGGCGCACTGGGCCAAGGTCGCCGCGAAGGGACCCGAGGAAGCAATAGCTTTAGATTACGTGTACGAAAATCACTACATACAGCGTTATACAGTCAACTCCGGTTTTAAGAACTCCTGGGGACTAACATGTTTGGTTCACTATTTCAAAGGTTCACTACATACGATGATGCCAAAACTAAATGGAATATCTCCACAATAAATTATTTTATTAATATAGAGCAAAATTCATTAATAGCAAGAACTGAAAATTTTAATATCTTTATTTGTTCGTAAAAAATCAAATATTTACAATTGTTTGCTTCGTACACTTTTCATTAGATCCTTCTCCAGAGTTGATCACCACACTTGATTCTACATTGTCCTCTGTCTCTAATCGTAATGCAGTCTTGGTACCTTTCAATGCCTCTTGCACTGTTGGAATACCATCCCACTCTCCGAAGTCTCTTTCAATCGCCTAATAACATACGAGATCCAATTAATTTCCATGACTTACCTCCTACGTTCACTACAGCCGAGGTTCAATTTCACTATAACCGGATCTTCTTATGCTTATATGTAAGTGAAACCGGACCAACGACTTAAGTTCACTATAACCGAGGGTGCACTATATCCGAGTTCACTATAACCGAAGTCGACTGGAGTTATTACATCTTTAGGCTGACAAACAGCAAATAACAGACGTGGTTGAACCTTGAAAAACTGTCATTCAATACTTTCCGTAAAATCTTACTCTTACAAGAGAAAATAATATAATTTCTTGGAATAAGTGTACACGCATGCCATTTTTATCATTTGTTTAGATATGAGTTAACGGACGACTGTCCGTTAAATCTAACGTCGGTCGCTGTGAGTGGTTTTTAGTTCCTCCGGTTGCGTTAAGAGGATATAATACGACAGTTTTAAGAACAATGTAACCAAGACCTACCTTCAAACTACAAACTCCCCGTAACGTGCACACGTGGGGCAACCGTGATCACAAGGGAGGATGCGTCCTAGCAGTCTCCGTTCGAGAAGAAACGAAATTGAACCCCGCCATGGGAATAGATGTTGGCTACTGTGATGTGTCGTGGTGGCACTATTTGACCGTCTATCACCTTCCAACCCACTTCCTTCCATTCCTGACCGTCAGGCCAAAAGGTTTGAGGCATTTGCGCCCAAGTACGTGTTACAACCGCTCTGTTTCGAATTCCGCGTTCGGCAAGACAAGACGCGGACATTACAAGACTCCAAGAAGATACGACATGGCTCGCAGATGGATGAACAACTGGATGAAGGAAATGACAGGTGATTAGAAGAAAATTGAGATATAAGTCAGAAATCCACAGATAGGGAAGAGTGCAACATATTGATGGACAGTAACAAGTAGGCCTACCTAGGATCAGCATATAACATAACGTCCAAGAATCAACTTTAAATAGAACTCCATAGGGTCAACATTTAACAAGAGGTAACGAGAATTGATTTATGTTTCCGGCCATATCAGCTGCTATGGTCATTAGTCCCGTTAATGTACAGATTATTCATCCTGAGAGGTGATTCCTCCCCACTGAATGGTGAGATCCCGTGCCGACTTACACGTCCACGCTTGCGGGCATTTCCTCCTCCAAGTATCTCCTCCTCGGAGCACCGCCTCGGCCAGGCCAAGCTCTAAGCTCCGACACTTGTGAAATGTGATGCGTGAAAGCGCGTGTGAGGGGCAAGGGGTAAGTCAAGGAAGAGGGTGGAAAGATTGCGCGCGGTCCGTTGCCCGTTTGTAGAGATCCAGCATTAATCGGAGAAACCACGTAAAATTACCGATAAGAGCAACTGACTGCTAGAATTTTCCTCCAGACAACCGCTAATTCAATCTCGCTATACATTGCAAATTCGCTACCGTCGGGACTCGAACCCAAGAACCTCCCGCTCGGAGTCGGTTCAGAGACAGCGGCCACGCTGGCTCGGAGCTAAACTCACCCGAAGAAATAACCGGGAGAGATGGCTCAGGGCATCAAGTGACGTCACTGCAGTCCCTCTGACCGGGAGGTCCTAGGCTCCACTCCCGACGGCGGCAGGATTTTCGACATTACCTCGTCAGCTAGGTCGAATTCAGTCGTGGTCTGGACGGGAATTCTAGCGGCCGGCTGCTCTGATCGGTAGTTTTCTGTGGTTTTTCCGATCAACACCAGGCGAATGCCGGAACAGTACCCTAACAAACGGGCCACGGACCGCGCGCGATCTTTCCTTCCTCTTCCTTGTCATATCCTCTCCCCTTACACATACACTTACACTACCACGCATGCCAGGATACCGGTCGGGAGCTTACAGCTTGTCCCGGCTGGGGCGGTGTCCCGTTTGTGGGAAATACGTGGTTGGGGAAAACCCCGCTAGTCCACGGTAGGTCGGCGCCGGGTCTCGCCATCCAGCGGGGAAAATATCACCGCCACCTCCCGAGAAAAAACACACACTACACTTAGGACTAATGACCTAAGTAGTTGACTCGCCCGGAAACACTAACCAATCAATCAATTAAAACCGATGAAATAATGAGAACGTGTCGAACAAGCCACTCGTAAATTTGAAGGGATTAACGGACCTGAAGATTGCTTATCAGAATTCGAATGTCTCCGTATAGAAGCTCGGGGTTCCCCTCTATTTCTGCACCCCTTTGTGCTCAGGATCACAATGACGACGCTTCGCTTTATTCCCTGCATTGCACATGAGACACTGCGGAGCGTTGCGCGTCTGTCGCACGCCGATTGTTTTTTCTGCGTCATTGCATAAGAGAAGTACGTAGGTAATCGGTAGAGCAAGGTTGCTCACGCCCCTTCTCTGTGAACATGACGCCCAGGTGTGGGATTGCCGCTGGTTGCCACAGAGCTCTTCCGCCTCTCATTTATCTCACCGTGCCACCGTTGTGTGCAGGAAGCACAATATCGGTGGGGCTGAATGGCTGGCTCCGGATGTTTGCTGTGCACTTTCGCCCAAGTGAATGAAGCACGTAACGTTAGACCTGTCGGGCATGATGATGTACAGGGTTATCATTCAGTTAAGAATCAAAAGACCTGTATCGTGTACAGACTTTTAGCCGCGATTGTGCTCTAAGCTAGATTAGCACACTCAGGCGAATATCTTTTATACGTTTCACTGCAGAATATATATTTCTGGTCTACAGTTCTTTGAAATACCCCTTTTTTCTTTATCAAAAGAAAAGCATTTTTTAGAACTTTTATTTCAGGAACGAATTCGCAAAAATCGTGTATCAAATATTTTATTGCTGATATCAACAACACTTATCAGCGACGTCCTCTAAAGGAGAAAAACAGAGATCCATGGCACTCCCAGTTAATAAAACCAACGTTAGCATTTCTAGCATTTGCACCCAAAATCCCCTATCAGAATCGGCTATTGTTCAGTGAAGGCAATTTTCGTTCCTCCATGTTTCTCCTGGCTACGTCGCCACAGGTAGTGTCAGAGCAGATCTGGCTCCTCTCAATGTATCAAATACGTTTTCTGCACAAGTGCGTGGAAACCTCACCTAAATACGTAAAACGATACACCGGAACCAGCAGACAGCCACGCAAATATTCCAGATATTTGCTTAAAAACGGTTAGGTGCTTTCTAGATGTGAATTGTTTGATTAGTGTTTCCGAGGTTGTCAACTGCTATGGTCATTATCCCCGTAAGTGTAGTGCACATTTTTTATCGCGAGAGGAGTCGGTGATCTTCCCCAGCTGGATGGCGAGTTCCGGGGCCGACCTACAAGTCGACTTGTGGGGTTTCCCTATCCAGTTATCTCCCACCAGCGGAGGACCGTCTCGGCCGGTACAAATTCTAAGCACTCGAATGGTCTCCCGTCATGTATAGTAGTGCTGTGCATGTAAGTGTGTGTGTAAGCAAGGGGTAAGGATAAAACAGGAAAGAGGAAAGAAAGATCGCGCGCGGTCCATGGTCCGTTTTTTAGTGTATTGGTCCAGCATTCGCCTGGCGTTGATGGGAGAAACTAAGGAAAACAACCGATCAGAGCAGCCGGTCTCTCAAGTTCTCCAGACCGCGGCTGAATATGACGTAGCCACCTCGCTAATCGTGCCCCTGTCGGGACTCGAACTCAAGGGCCTCCCGATCAGAGGAACTGCGGTGACATCAGTACATGCCGTGAGCCACCTAAGCCTGACTGGTTGTGAATAAATTCAACTTGACTGATTCACTTGATCAGATTCATTATCTTCAAGAAACGTGTGTGTATTGAGCTCTAGAATCCCTTCCGGCTCTTTAGTTGAATTATGAACTAAGGTACTAACAAATCGTGGTTGGCATCATTTAAAAACTAGAAACTTTTCCGAAGAACAGAAAACATGCGATACATCCAACAAACTACAGATGTAATTTTGTAGTATTGCCGCCAACATAACACCCCCTCCCCACCCGACTCCTATCGCAACTAGCAAACAAAGAACTCAACAAGACTTGCACAGGGGGAAGTTACGTTTATGTCGAGAAGTAAAACAAGGGACCAACTCAGCATTCGCCCAATAGATAAGGGAAACTGGACAAAAAGCCCGATGGAAGAGGGTTTATTATTCTAAGAGTTTAATATTTTCCTGCGACTTTAGAAAAACACAGTATTTTTGCCTTCATATAAACATGTACATAATACATATATTAATAATCTGTATTAATAAGTATATAAGTTATATAAGTAAACTTGTATAATAAATAAGTTAATAATAATATAAATAAATAAAATAATATATAAATATATTATAATAAATAAAATATATACAATAATAAATAAATAAAATAAAATATTCGAGTTTTTATTAGAAATTAAGTGTTGTAACTTAAAGCATGATATAATCGAAATAGTAGCGCATTTCCTTTCATCTTTAAAATAGTGATTAACGTTATTAGGCTGATACAGGGCAAATAACAGACGTCGTTCAAAATGTATTTTATTTGAGTTATCGGCCGTGTCGTTTAATCCTTTTAGTAACATCACCTTCTTATAAAAAATACCTAAGAAATAAATTTTCTTGGAATATGAGTATTTTTCCACCATCTTTAGGTACAGCTTTGTTGCGACTGTTCTCAACGGACGACGGGCTGTTAGATTTCTTAACGGATATCGGTCGTTAAGAATGACTACATACCTCTGGTTGCGTTAGAACGACATAACAGAACAGTATTATGAAAAGGTATTAAAAGGAGCTCTGAAGAGTGGCGTCATTGTCCTTGGCGGGGATCGCTTAGTATTTGAAAATTATTGGTCATCCTGACTTACCGTACTGCAGGCAGCCTTTCTCGTACAGTCCCGCAACTGGTAAAATTTTTTTTATCGTTCTAGGTTCAGTTATAAGAAAACGTGAAAAAGACAAGAAAGCTTAACGGAAAATAATATTTGCATTTATTTATTTCATAAGAGATCTTTACTGGTGCGTATTTCGGTAAACTACGATCCGCTACCACCTTTCTCTATGCCTCTGCAATATATACAGCGATTTATTTATTTATTTACGTCAAAAACAGTTAAAAACTGCGTGTGACGAGCTATGGGGAGAAGTAAATTTTGTGCACGTTTTCATAATTCTGTGGTCTCTATCCTAAACCATATTCTAGTCGAATGAATGAAGTATCGGAACTTGACGCTTGAACATTGTTCTTCCATGGTGTACTCACAATTAGGGAAAAACAATTTTGTAAAAATCTTCAAATCTTTCATGTTAATATTCTTGTTAATCTCCGATGCCAAACCACAAGATTTTAGGGGTGTTGCTCATACACTTTTCAGTGTAAATGAGATTCTCACTTTGTAATTCTTTTAAAAAATGCGATAAATATTATAAATATCGTTTGTATTGATGTACTGATCACAGTAGTGTCTTGTAACTGAAATATGTATTCACTAGTGATATCAAGCAATTATTTAGTTTTAGGAACCCAAACCCAAAGGGTATTTCGTCAAACATTTTAAACTTAGTTTTGGTTGGCTTGTGTTCTTTCATTTCAGTTAGTAATTATACAGAAGATGAAAATTATTTTGAAAGAAAACAATGAAAACTTTCATAAGTTCGATACAATTTTCTCCAACTCTGTACATTGTTCACATGTGTATGTTCACACTACAAATAGGGATGCTAGGAAACTTCATTGAAACACAACTCTTTGAAAAAGTGAATCTGACTAAATAATGCATCTCCACTAACAGCCAAGAATGTTTCATGCTTATGAATAATTCCCGAAGACTAAACATATTTAAAAGCACAATGCCAATACGTTATCGCTCGCCCGACTGAAAAAACCCATCGATCAAAGCAACGAGCAAACGGACGGGTGATGTTCTGCGAGAATCATGAATTTTGAATAAGCGACCCCCGAACTTGGAGCCGCGCGAAAGCGCACAGGTGCGTCAAACGTGTAGCTTTGCGGAGGGACTAGGGAACTATCACCTCTCTTGACAGTTTGACAGTTCGATTGATGTTTGGCATGATATTATAATGATATAATTCTGCCCGTTTCCTTGAAACCACGAATCTCATCTAATTTACCATAATTATATTAAAAATTATAAATAAAAGACTGCAACACACGTTGATGGCAACATTTAATAACAAGAACGTTTGCTCAAGCGCAATAGATAGTAATTTGCATAAGTAAATAAGCTCCAGGTTTGATTTGATTGTACTGTGATAAATCACTGAACCTCAACATCTCCCGCCTATTTTAAAATGGAAGCCCAAGAAAACGAGCGCGGATAGTAATCGTCCCACCCATCTCATCGACATGACAATAGGTTTAACATTCCATAACCGGATAATATTCCATAGTGTTACATTGACAGGACTCTGCGAGTTTAGTCTCGAATGTATCGTCAAAAGTTCCCTTATCGAGCACACCCGGAAGAAAATTTCGTCTTTAACACTGGGCTCGTGGACGAGAGGCGCGCCACCCGCACTTCCAAAGTCCCCGAGACGCTCTTCGGCGCAGCCATCGAGAGATCTTCCGCGGAGGGTAATGAAGGCAGTGGCGCCACCGCCGATCGGCTACGCCTCCGCTAGGCGGGCGACAAAGGAGCCTCAACATATTCCGCTCCACTTCCCATCCACATTAAACCATTTAACCTTAACATCCACAATACACTGACAATCCTCCACATCCACACCTCGCCCTGAAACCTCTACATCCACACCTCAGCTTTGATCTCCGTATCCACACCTCACCCTCAAACTTCCCCATCCCCATTACACCCTCGACCCTCCTCAGCCTCACTACATCCTCGACTCTCCCCATCCCATTAAACCGTTAGCCTTCCCCATCCTCAGTGCACCGTTAACCCACCCCATCCACACTACACCCTCACCCCTCCTATTCCCTCCACATTGTTTACGATTCCCTTCCCCATTACGCGACGAACCTTCTCCATTCCCACCACACCATCAACTCTTCCCATCCTCACTACACTCTCAACCCTCAATCTTAACTACACCATCAATCTACCACATCCTCACTACACTCCCTCAATCCTCCCAATCCCCACCCACCCCTCAAACTCCACCCCTCCCAATCCCCACTATACCATTCACCCACTCCATCCCCGATACATCGTTAACCTTCCCCATCCCCACTATCGTTCAACTTGCTCCAAACCCATTACAACCTTTACCCTCTCCATCCCCCATCTCTACCCATCCCCACTTCACACTCCCCATCCATATTACATATCCCACCATTCTCTATTCTCCACACTCCTTGTCAAAAAATAAAATAAATGATTTTTTTAAAAAAATGCTGCCATTTTTCAAAAGAAATTGAGAATTCCACAAGGGCTTAATGTAAAAAAACCAAAAGTTCAAAACTGCGTGTATTCGCCACTTGCACTACTCTTAACCATCTTTGTAACAGTACCAATATATCGTAATCGTGACATATGTAGAAAGTCAAAGCTCAAAAGAAACTTAAACACACATTTTAAGACCAAAAATTCGAGATCGTATTCTTGATGTGACTCCAATACTTTTCATCTCTATACTGTAGTACTGGGAAGAAAAGTAAAAAATTAAGTTAGCAAATTATGATATTTAGGGGGGATACAGGCGCACGCACAACCTGCAACACACGTTAGAATCGATCATAACTCCAAAACAATGAGCCCTAGGACCCTAAAACAAGTTGTTGTTTTTTTATCCACAGGCCAAGAGCTATGTTTTGTATGCCGTAATCTTCATTGTGAGATTTTTAAAACGTTCTGTTAAATGTATGGATACCTTAGCACGTGTTCTCAGAACTCGATTTTTGTACCCTGCAGGAGGTCACAAGTTTCTTTCTTTTAGACCATTCTCTATGAGACCCCTACATCTTGTTGGAAGTTCAGCTCTTCTGGGTACCCCACTCGGTAGCACGGGTAGTCAGAAGCGTTCTGAGTCTCTGTTCTGAGAAAAAGAGGAATTGACTGATTTTCTGCGTAACTTAATCCCAGGCTCTACTCCTTCTGTTAGTTTCTAAATTGGCAATATTAAAATTAAAGGCAATACTGTACCTTTATAATGCAAGGCACGGTTCAAGATCAATGAGGTTGAAATTGGGTTCTAGTATAAGCGATTTTCACTTTTCAGACTATGATATATATAGCACGCGAGTTATTCTCACGGGCACAACTTTAATAAATTTAAACCACATCCTACACTAGTAGTGACAATCCGATTTAATGCCTTTGTTCAGTCCTGTCGTAGGGATGTTCTATTCCCCGTAAAGGGCGCTCTTCAAATCCCCCACACACACACACAGGAGAAAAAGGAGAAAGAAAGAAAAACACGATGAGGAAAATGTGTGGGCGACAGGGGGTGGGTGAACCAGTTGATGGTTGCGCTGGTCAGTTGGAATCACGGTACTCAGAGAGAGAAATCGAATTGAGGAGTTACTCTAAGAAGCGCCTACAGTCAGGAAACAAATGAATATCATGCAGGGCGATGACATCGAAAGAGATACAATACTGATGAAGCAATTTACAAATGAGCTAACTGTAAACGAAAGCACTGGCAAAATGAAGTGCATGGGCATAACCTGCAGTTATGTTGCTAACAATGGCCAAGCAGTAGCTATCAAAGCGGTTCCTTCTGATAGAAATCTCTCTTTCGTCGCGAAAGATATGGTAGTGACGGAGGAGGCGACGGCTAATATCAAGGCCTTCACTGAAAGATACACTTTCAACAGGATCTTTTGACTAGTTCTGCAAAGGACCGGTTTTAAACCATACGGCAGTAGCAAGGAATGATTTCCCATACCCAACGACGCGGTAAAATAAAATTTGCCACAGCCGTTTTGCTGCTTAGGACAGACTCCTGACCCCACCACCAACATCCACGGCCCTCGGGTCGAAAAGCATACTGAGCTTCGCGCAGTACGTGCGGAGAGCGAGTCGGTAGCGGGGGTGGTGGCGAGCGAGCGGGAGGGTAGGCTGTGGCGGGAGAGAGGGACGGCGCGGCGGGGCGGGGAGAAGCGCCACGAGGCCCAGAGCTCCCCCACAGCTGCCCGCACCGGAGCGCGGGCTATCGACAGACCGCGCTGCACTGCGCCGCGCCGCGCCATCGCAAGTCCCACGAGCGCCCTCCCACCCGCTCTCCCGTCGGGCGCAAAAACACCACGCAGCCACCGCCGCGTCGCGCGGAACGGTGCGGCGTGAATGAGACTCCGTGCACCGAGATTATGTTCTCGCACAGCCGCGCAGAGATTCGCGGAACCTCAATTGATTAATCAATATCACAATCAAAAACAAGCAAGAGTTCCTTCCCAAACTAATGATAATTTCCCAAAGAATTTCTTTTCGATAGTTGTTTTCTTTTTAGAAAATTTGTCTTATTGTGATATATGCCAAGTACTAAAAAGTAACAGGAACAATCAGAAGGGAATCACTCGTTCAAGAGATGAGGGAGATGGAGGAGCAGTGAACGTAACTCGAAGAATTCATTAAACCTACAGTTAATAAATAATCTATTTACACACTGTGTCATGCGGTTGCCACATACATACGTTTTATTCAATACGGCCGGCTCATTTTTCCATCGGAGTCACGATCTGCACTCATCCGTCACCAGGACACTGCTACACAACCAACAATTCCGAATTGAACACTTTTTGTTATCGCTTCCGAAGAATTCTTACGTGGAGAGTCCTTCACGAAACATTTCTCACACACCACATCGTGTTCCTATCGAGACAGTCACATGACGATTCCCTGTTTATTTATGAAGCACACGTGCACCGATGTTTTTTTTTCTCCATGGCCAGACGGTGGAGACTGCCGCTACAGCGCCGGCGATGACAGCTGAAGCACGAATGAGCAAGGCTTCCAGGAGGCGCTGGCGCGCGCGCACGCAGCCGGCCGCGCCGTCTCCCCATCAGCCAATGCGCGAGCAGAACATGCTAATGGCAGCGGGAATTTGTCGCGGCGTAGGATCTAGCAGCGATGCTCTAGTACAATACGAGATCGTTGTCAGCGTTATTCGTCCTGCCACTCAAAATGTAATAAATATTCGTTTTCTCCCAATCATTCATTTACTTTTCTTAAAATCTGTTCAATTTATAATCTCAACAACATAATGTGATATTAATGCAAGATCTGCACTTTAAAAAAATAGAAATTACATTAATGGAATGTATTCTAAAGGTCTGCGAAAATTGTAAGTTGTAATTGAATTACATTGAAATCGTGAATAGTCACTTATGAGACAAATGAACTAAAACTTATCATAAATAAGTACTCGTACAAACCATGATGAATTTACTGGATTAATAATAATAATAATAATAATAATAATAATATAATAGAGAACATTTTGGTTTTTATAATTAATTTTAAAATTAAGTAAAAATGATTACGGAGGCATAATTTTCGTATTTTTTTCTTTGAGAATCCTGCTCTCTTTTTTACATTACGGTCACTCATATTTAACATGTGAGATAATACTATCTGGTCAATAGGGTTGAATTAAAAGGTGAAAACAGATATCCATTGTATTCAACTGTATTCATAGTTTTTATAGCCATAATAATGTGTACTTCCTCATTTCTAGTTCTTATATATTTATTTCTCAGTTTCGTATACTGTCACGTGGTTATTTTATCATGCTTCTTCAAGTGTTTGAACGACAATTTTGATTCAGTTCTTCCACGTATTCTCAAACTAAAACTATGAAATTTTAAAAAAAAGTCGTATCTATCAAATCTCGCAATTTAACATGGTAAGAAATCGACGTAGTCATCACACTGTTAATTACGTAAAATGAATTGTATTTCGATATTTTTTTAACTTCAACAATCTGAGAATAATTATATAATTTGATAAAAGAAAAGGAACTAAACTGTTATCATATGTTGTCATGTCAACAGCTGCTTGGACAATAAACAAATTCAAATTAAACGCGGGAGGAGACTTGGGATGTATGTGAACAAAAGAGTAAAAGATTTAATATTCGGCAATGTGACATTGAATATTGTTTCACCCTGAAATAAATTCTTATTTGTGAATGTTCTAGTTTCCATTAATTTCTTTTACCGTAAAATAGGGACGTGATATTTTGTGATTAGGATGTTTTTCACAATCCTGGCGTACGTAATGTCGACACATAGGCATGTATGTCTTTTTACAAATTGTGTCATTGCTGATTTATATGATAAGTAAAATGAAAAGAAGTTAATTAAGTGCATATTCGATCAATGTTGTATAAAACTGTCATTTTCTGGAAACTCAGCGTATCCGTTACGTGTGAAATCGGCGCTTTCAGTGAAAGGCACATAACCTCGATTGTACGTGTTGTGTTATGTGTCAGCAAAGGCATCAAGCATTTTGCACTGCCCATCACGTATTGAAATGTCCATATAGCATTATATTGGCGCAGAATGTTTGTGAGTTAAATTTACGTTGCGATATAAAATGAAACAGGTGTCATTTTCACAATGAATTCCAAAATAAAAGGATTGGCATCTGTCAATGGAGAACAGAACACTGGCTGTAACTCCTGCATTTCCAAAACAAACAAGGAACATTGGGATGATGTTATTCCTGTACCAAGTAAGTAAATATTCACTATCTATCATTTCACTACTTACACTGATTTTTCATTATTATTATTATTATTATTATTATTATTATTATTATTATTATTATTATTATTATTATTATTATTATTATTATTATTATTATTATTATCATAACTTTGTTGTTGTTTTTTTTTCTATAGAACCTCCAGGCACCTTATCAGTACTTACAGTTGCTTTCTTTGCAATAGTGTGTTACGCAAATTCATTAGATGGCAATTTTGTATTTGATGATTCAGAAGCTATTGTAAATAATGATGATGTACGCCCTGAAAAACCTGTAGGGGATATATTTTACAATGACTTTTGGGGAACCCGACTTACCAGCAACAGAAGTCATAAATCGTATCGTCCTTTGACAGTATTATCATTCAGGTATGGGAATGCATTTGTAGTGCAAAATAAAAAAAATGTTATCTATTAAATTTATGGAATTACTTATTTTTTTGCTTTACCCACAAGTATCTCTGCATTTCCCAAACAGATGGAATTATTGGCTTAGTGGTGGATTGTATCCATGGAGTTTTCATTTAAGCAATATATTGTTGCATGCCCTCGTGAGTGTACTGGCACATGCAGTCTTTGGTAATCTCCTTGGAGATCGCTGCCCTCGAGCTGCATTTTTGGCAGCAATTCTGTTTGCTGTGCATCCTGTTCATGCTGAAGCGGTCAGTACAATAACAGAAATATTTTTATTTCCTGTTAACTGATTATAAAACGAAAGAAATTGTGTCATTGCAGGTTGCTGGTGTTGTTGGCCGTGCAGATCTTCTGTGTGCTCTATTTTTCTTTTTGTCATTTGTGGTATATCGTAACTCTTTGCTTCAATCATCTTTAACTACACAATGCATTGCAATGTGTTTTAGTATGATATTGGCTGGGCTTGCAATGTTCTCAAAGGAACAGGGTATAACAGTGATTGTAAGTTTATTACATGAATAGTCATATTAATTTCAATATTGAATTTTTGAATTGAAGTGAGATGAATAATTTTGTGTTGTAGGGTTTGTGTAGTGCTTATGATGTAATTGTGTACTCTAAGTTACACCCTATCAGTATTTTGAAATACTCATTGCAAAGTATCATCAAATTGATTCCTTTACCTCATAAAAAGAATAATTCTGATAGTGAAGGAAAATCTATAGTCAGTTTAGATATTAATTGTGCTAATGGAAAATCAGTGCAGGTAAGAAAGACATGGAAATATTTTATCTTCATTTTTAATTTTCTTTATAAAAATGGTCTAATCAGACCAATAGTTTAAAAAAGTTGTTTTTAAATTGAAATGCTTAAATAAATGAAATTTATTTATTAGATTCAGCAGAATAATATTCCATCATTGCGCCATCTTGCTGTGAGACATATTATTCTCTTTGTAACTGGAATGCTGCTTCTGTTGCTTCGATGGAGGATAATGGGATCTACTCCTCCTGTCTTCCAAAAAGTTGACAATCCAGCATCATTTGCTGAATGCTTCCTTACTAGAGTAAGAAACATGAAATGTTTTGCATTTTTCAGAAGGAATAATAGGAATGAACAATCTAAATAATATTCTTTATTCCAAATTGTAAACGCATTAGATTAATTGTTACTTTGTTGTGTTGATGGAAATGGTTTTAACAATTTTAAGTAATAGTAAGGATGAGTCATAGGAAAATTTGCATTGCTTCCGTATGCAAATTAATTTTTATCCTTGTATTTTGCAGGCCATGACATACAATTATTTATATGCTCTTAATGCCTGGCTTTTGCTGTGTCCTGAGTGGTTGTGCTTTGACTGGTCTATGGGTTGTGTCCCACTGCTGAATCCCCAGTTTCCTGTTGACCTTCGAATCATTGCTGCAGTCATGTTGTGGGTGGCCATGATTTTACTACTGCGAGCGTGCTTGAATCATTCTTGCAGCAGAACTCGAAGGTAGGAGTACTTTTAGTAATATGTATGGATCCATGATATTATTTATTATCAATAGTTCAAAAATGGTCTCATATGTCAAGGAATAAAATTTAATGAAATTATCCAAATCAGTGTTCTTTTATATTAACATGTTAATTATTAATAATAATGTCAATGATTAATTTATGATAACTATAAAATTTTTTCACCATCATTGAGGACTCAAAATTCAAAAGTAATGGCAAAATTGTAAATAAAACTTTAAACGAGTGGTAATCAGTAATGAACTTTTACAACACATTTCTCAGAGAAATTTGTGTGCTTGGAACTTGGCAGGAAAAGAATAGTGTGTTCACGGAATGTTTGTAGTCTCTTACCCTCATAACTTTTTCAAATATGAAAAAAATATATTGCAAGAGCCGATATACTCTCACTTTGTAAATTTAAGTATACCATTTTCCAGTGAGGTTAAGTATAGTTGTTCTAGATATTTGAGATATTTTCCATAGCCATGCACAGCTTATAGAAGAAGAAGAGGAGCCAACTTCATTTACTATTACGTTACCATTTTCCATCCAACTCTATTTCCATTTTCCAACTTTCATTGGATGTATTTTACTAATAAATGAAATTAATACAAGGGGAAAGAAATTATAAATTTAATAATACAATTAATAAATACAGTTGGCTTTGTTGAGCCATTTACAGGGTTGTCAGATGACTTGGAAAGCTTCTTCCTAAAATGCACAGCAGTTCACCAAATTTTCGGGTTAAAATGCTGAACTCGAGGATCAAACATTTAAGGGCAACATGTTTTACTGTCCGAGGACCAAGAGAACCAGGGCCCCTTCAGAGGGGCCATATACCAACTTGCAAACATGCACCACACGCCACACACAAAATTGAGAGCAACATCAAAATAATAAATACGATTGATTGAAAATAAAATTAATACAAAATACTTTTAATAAGATAAAGTTGCTTTTGTGATGCTATTTTTGTGATGTCTTTAAGAAATAGACATTTAAATTTTACTGAACTAAACTTTGTAAATGTTGGGAAGCAATGGTTAATGATCAAGGCCTCAAAAGAGAGTATCTCCCTCCTTCTGAAAGAGATTACTTTTTCACATTCTAAACTCTAATTTCACTTTGAAATTTGTTTCAGGAGTTTAACAATGAGTCTGGCTCTTCTTATCATTCCCTTCCTGCCTGCCACAAACATTTTCTTTCATGTTGGATTTGTGTTGGCTGAAAGAGTGCTATACCTCCCCTCAGCAGGTTTCTCTCTTCTGGTTGTAGTTGGGATGCGTCAACTATATATGATGTTCCCATTTCGACGGGTATGTATGTTTCTGAATGTGTTTGTTTAAAGTTTGTCTTTATTACGTCTGTTTGTCTTTATTATGTGAAAAGTTTTTCTTTATTACTTCATCTTTGCTCTCTCTCTCTCTCTCTCTGTCTCTCTCTTTCTCGCTGTCTCTCTCTTTCTCTCTCTCTCTCTCTCTCTCTCTCTCTCTCTCTCTGCCTGTTTTTTCTTAAAGTTGCTCATGCTTCTAGTTATGTTCGGTGTTTCATTGTAAGAATTCAAGATCGTTTTTGAAAATAAGATTGTGGTTGTGTAAGATAGTTAAGGACTCTTTTTAACTTTCTCTTATTAGTCTGTAAGAGAAAGTATTGTAACATTACAGGGAAAAAGTGCTGATTTTTCAACAACAAAACAAAAACAACATTTTGTGGCTCCCTGATACTGAGAAAGTAAAAGTTTCTTGAAATGTGAAGTACATTACTTTCTTGAACATGTATTGTTCAAAATCCGCACTTTTGGGGAGCCTAGATACCAAAAAGGTAGTATCCCTTGAATTTGGGATACCCTAGATACTTTAACATCTATCCCTTGAATTTGGAAAAGGATATTTTATTATTAGGGGGTACTTTACATGATATATATTTTTGAAATTTTCTCGTTTACATTTATGAAAATATTTGACTCCAAAGCTCCTTTCTTTAACTTATTTAGCTTCAATGAAATAAAGTACTCTAGTTAACAATGGTGCATGTCTGATTTGTCTTGAAATCTCTGAATTTTAAATAATTGCAAGTTTAATTTTTCTTTGACATCTTCCTACAACTGCAGTATTGAACTTAGATTTGTTTTGTGAATGAAATTGAGATACCTCTTTTGTTCCCAATATATTCTCACACTCATTGAATGTAATGAAGAACAAATTCAGTAACTACTCCAAACCAGCACTAGCAAGACTTTCCTGGCCAACTCAAAACAAAAAAAGACCCCAACAATATTTGACATGGCTTCAGTGATGACGAGTAATAATTTTAAAAAGAAAGATTGAAGACACATTTTGTCCTGAGTATTTAATACATAAAACAATACTTTTCTCTGTGTAAACTTTGTATTTTAAAACACATCGTAAGTTAAAATGATTAGCATAACCAAATATTACTAAATATCATCAAAATATTTTTTTTTCCTCTGACATTATTTCTACTGTATTTGGAAACTATTGCTGGTAAAAGAATGATTTTCCAAAACACATTTTTACATTCAGGAGACATACTTACATTTCAGGAGTGGTATTGACTTACAGGTGCAAATCATCAATACAGAATTTTGTTTCAAAAATAATATTTATAAAGAAAATGTGTTTGTATGTTTCAAAAGTTAAGGTTAAGGTTGTTGGATTGTGTACCTTCTTCAACTTGCTCATTCAAATATTTGTATTATACTATTTTTTTGGTATGGATCCGTTTCATTTGCAAAAGTTCAGTGATGTAATATATTAGAAATTGGTTCATAATGTGACTACATTTGTTCTCATGTTGTGTAAATATCTTTTCAGATGTTGCAGTTGAGTTATGCTTTTTTGATATTAATTTTCATATCACGTGCTGTATGGCGCAGTGGAGAATGGCGAACTGAAGCTACACTGTTCCGATCAGGACTTCAAGTCTGTCCACTAAATGCTAAAGTACACTACAACATTGCAAAGGATGCTGGTGACTCAGGCAACAGAACATTTGCTCATATGGAATATAGAGAGGCATTGAGGTTTGTCATATTTGAAAATTATGTTCATTCTGCAGTAAAAGAAATTAGTTTTTTTTCTTGTTATTAAAATGTTTCAGTATCTGCTTTTTAATCTAGATTAAATCCAGACTATGATCAAGCTATGAATAATTTGGCCAATCTTCTGAAAGATGATGGAAAGTTAGAAGAAGCGGAAATTCTACTCCGCAAGGCTGTTGAATTGAGGTAATTATATTAATGCTCTTCTGCATTTTAGCACAATGAAAGGGGTGCTCACTCTGGATTGAGTACATTTAGTTTACTATTTATTACTTAAGTAAGAGGACACCATACATTTTTGTAAAATAATTGTTCTTTGAATAGATAATAAAATAATAATAGTAACAATAATAATAATACTAATGTTAATAGATGGGACATTAATGTGGGTCTGGACCATACAGGATCAATTCAAAAGTAGATGTCAAGAAATGTGAATCTTGTATATATATTTATTTACTTCTCAACGTTTCGCACAATTTGCTTGTACCTTTTCAAGCGTTATGAAAATTGGTGTTTCAAGCCCTCATGTGTATATTAACATGATAAAAATCATTTCATATGCTGAAAGTGGGGTCAGTCAACTTGGGGGCTAGAGCAGCCCGTATGCGGGTTGTGGCAGGCAGTGCATGCGTGGATACTCTAAGGAATCCAGAGTGTAGTGAATGCAAAGTCGGGACATTACTACTAATTATTATTAGTAGTAGTATTTCTTAATTAAATTTGTTTTTCTTCAAGTTATTAAAAAACTAGAATTCGTGTCATAGAAAAAATACTTGGTCTCAAAGTATAATTATTAAAATTTATTCATATTATATATATATAATATGATATATATATATATATATATATCATTTTGGTTTTTAATCCATTATTATATATATTATATATATGTATATATGTGTATATATATATATATATATACACACACACACACACATATATATATGTGTGTGTGTATATATATATATATAATATTAATAATCCTTTATTAATCCATAATTTAATATTCCTTTGTAATTTATTACTTTGAATTACTTTTTCTTTGAGTGCTGTTTAATGTTACGAATTGAATATTTTGTTGAATAAAATTGTTTGTAGACCGAGCTTTGCTGCAGCTTGGATGAACTTAGGAATAGTTCTGGCTGGTTTGAAGCAATATAAAGAAGCAGAACAGAGCTATTTGACTGCCATCCAACACAGGAAAAGATACCCAGATTGTTATTATAATTTGGGAAATCTTGTGAGTATTCATCTTCATTTATTATCATCTAGTAGATGAAGTAATCCGGTGTTGCCTGGGCATTTATTTATCACAATGATTTGTTAAGCTGGAAAGGAATGAATTACATTAGAAGTACAAAATGGAAGTACTAATTTTATTTCCATCCTTTACATCCCTGATCTGATTCACCCTGCCCACTTCCTGCTTTCCCTGTCTGGTCTCTCACATCACCTTACTGTGCTTCTCTCAGTTTCACTCTAGCTGTGCGTTATAATCCATATTGCCTTGATGCATTGTAGATTTGACAAACCGAACATTTTCAAAAATCACACAATTTGTATGCTTCCAATGGATGGATTTTGAACCTCAGGGTTACATTCATTGTAATAGGAACCCATATTCCAAATTCCATTTTTGTAATTTCTGTAGTTTTGGCTCTGTGTCACACTTTCTTCTATATTATAAAATGTTCACATCCGTTTTGGTTAAGAACTCCATTATTTTATGAGAAGTGAGTAAGAAGTGGAAGTGTGCCAGAAATCATGACTCAAGCTGAATGTGAAAAAATATAATTTTAATGACAAGGAAGCCGGAAGAAAAAATACTATGAAATGATGGAAAACAACAAAGTAAAATTTCTAGGAGTAATAATAACAACAAAAGACACTCCCTGTACTGAAAAAATAGAAAGAATCATTTTATGAAAGGCAGCCATGAATTCATCTAAGACCTAATGATCATCAATGAATACAAACAGAACACCATTTGAGACAATATGCACCATACATATCTATTCATGATATACCCAAACATGAAGGGATTTTCCTCTCTGTGGCAGGGAACTTGCCCAGAAGGGTTTCTGTAGCGACATGGTAAGCCATCTACTTGCTTGTGTGGTGATACACACAGCCCCCTTTCCTTGCATTGGAATACTACTTGCCTAACCTAGGCTGTGCATTGAAAGATTAATTTACTGAGTAACAAATGAAAATAAATTAACATTAAGGGCTAGATATAAAAGAAATGAATTAGAAACTTGCTAATTAACTTCAATGTCATTTCATATTTTCATGTATGTATAATATAATTACTTATTATACCACAGTTCTTGTTACAATTCTAATATTATTATCTAACACAAGTGTGACATGTATTATAAAGCCCCTCTCATCTCTAGTTTGTTTTCATTTTCCTTATCTTGCAATCATTTTAACCCTGCTACTGCACACTTGTTTTTTGTTGATAAACTGCACACTGGGGTCTCATGAAAACTTATGTATGATTCAAAAGTGTGCTATTGTATTTTATTTTCATTTAAGAATACATGAAAACAAGAAAAATGAAACTTAAGAAGAAAAGTATATTTTATTACATGTAATCTTTCTTCAGATTTTAACAGTATGGTTAAAATCATTGGTTGAAATCATCACTGAACAATGCAGATGGAACTAAAATGTTATGAATTCCCATTGTTATGTTAGATAAGCATGTAGAAAGAATAGTACTTCTATTTTATTATTTGCATGGAGAAAACGCACTGGGTTCCCAGTAGACCATAGTGCAGCATCAACAAATTAGTTTCTATTTGCAGCTAAGCATTGGCACCAACTAAGACTGTAAGTATGATAAGGGCAAGCTAATTGTGTAATTCAAATTTACGTAAAACTCTCTGCGGCTGGCATCAGAAATTTCCACATGATGTGAATTTGAAATGTTGATGTGGTCCAGTGTGCAGTTATAGGGTTAATTTTATTGTGCAACATTCTGAGTTTTGTGATGATCATTTACATTGTGGTGTCTGTCGCATTGATTCACAAGCACTTTTGCAGAAGGATATGCATGTTTCTGTAAAACCTAAATAAATATGAAATACTTAATAGGAACATCAAAAAATGAAGGAATAAAAGTAGCCAGTTATCCAGGCTTCACTCACATTCATTATACTTATAATATTAATAAATAACCTAAATCATTGCCAATTCTGTGAATGTTCTGCAACCGATTATGTCTTAATAATTCACATTAATATTGAAATAATTGCTTGTTTATTGATGAGGTTTTAATTGCATGTCTAATACATAAATATTTGTTGTGAAATATAATAAAGTTTGCATTATCTTTATTCTGCCTAGTACCTTGACCAGAAGCAATATGATCGTGCATATCAAGCATGGCGAAATGCAACTCGTTTGAAGTCAACTCATGCCCTTGCATGGAGTAACATGATCATCATGCTTGATAACATAGGTAGGTTTATTCATTTCTACCAGTTCCATTGCAGAGCATTTAGGAAAATAGTTCTAGTTACTTTTCTCAGTGTATGCTTTTTGCTTTCTTGACTTTTGGGCATTCTTCAAATTAAAAATACCTCCTCCTCACAAAAAAAGAAATGTTACATGTTGTAATTGCTGAGATAAGTTTCCATTGAATTCTGCAGCCTATTTCAAGTTGACTCATCAATGCAAAAATTCAACTTGTGAGAGCTTTCTTGCGAGTTTGTGTGATGCAGTACAGAAAACAATTGAAAATTTTAATGCAGAGAGAGGATACATAATATTTCAAAATTGAGAAAATTACATTTATTGTGTTAAATTTTTCAGGGAGGTAAGACCATCACTTCTTCATTTCCTGGAGGAATGATCACCATTCACCAAATTTCACTTATTGCAGCTTTCAACTTAGTTTATTTTCAAAACATCATTTTAGATCATGTCTTCCTCCACAAAAGAACAATTATCTCAGTAATCTATGGAGGTAATATTCAAGAAGAAACAAGTGATAAATTTGTTGGAAATGGATGTTTGTTCTGACTCACAGGCCAAAGCAACAGAGCAGAAAGTGTAGCTCAAGAGGCCCTGGCAGCTTTGCCATCAGATGCAGCTCTCCACTTCAACCTTGCCAACACGTTGGGCAAGGCTGGGCGTTTTGCAGAAGCAGAGAAGCACTTCATTGCTGCCATCTCATTTGACCGCTCAAATGCTGTTTACCATACAAACCTTGGTAAGTTAAATGAAGAAAAGAGGAACAAGATCAAGTAAATGGGAGCATTTTGTCTGGAGTGGACGAGTGAAATGGCAAATGGATCCAACTCTTGCTAATGTGTCATTGTAGGTCAACGATCCATGCAGAAGATTGTAAGATGGTTCATTAGATAATAATTATTTAATCAATAGATGTTAAAGTATTTATTTTGAAAGAATAGAAAGATATTGTCAAGGGCTGAATCTTATTATTGAATTTAAATCTTAGAGCTTGGTTTCATTTATCCTGTATATTCTGTTTATTAAATTTCTCTAGGCATGAGATAGGATTGTATTTCTTACATTTCCATCCCACAAAATTTTTAAAAACTTTATTTATGAAAATCTTTGTAACGTTGCAAGGCATCAATTAGTTTAAAATAACATTGGGTTTTTGGTTTATAAAATATTTTATTTCTTTTAAAACAATTTTTACTTTTTTGCATGTAATAATAATAATAAAAAAATCCACACACCACTCAAGTTCAACGAAAGATATGTAATGTTGAATGAAAATACCGAATTGAAAATGACACAAGCAGGCTAATGGTAGTTGAGAAGCTAAAAGAGAAAATTCAAGCATGGGCTCAAAGTATTAGACGTTACAAACATAGAATAGATTTCCGAGTACAGAACCGGTTGTTTGAAACAGACATGAAGAGATTCTATCGCAGTCTGACTCAAAAACTGAACAGCAATGCTGTCACTCCTTCAAAAGATGAAGCGTTTTGAGCAGGAATCTGGGAGGAGAGACAATCCTACAACAAAGACGCATCTTGGATTCAATCTGAAGTTGATGCTGCCGATGAACTTGAGGAAACAGTGGAAGATGTTCACAAATTCTCAGAAGAGGACTCTTCCAAGCAATTAAGAACATGGGAAACTGGAAGTCCCCCGGGATTGATAAGATCCAGATTTATTGGATTAAGAAATTAACAGCAATACATTCTCATCTAGCAAAGGCTGTTAATAAAATTTTTGAAAACCCAAAGAAACTCCCGGAACGGCTCACACGCAGCATCACGTATTTGCTACCCAAAGCAGGAGACAGCTCTTTGGCAAAGAACTACAGGCCAATTACTTGTCTGCCAGTACTGTACAAAATTATAACTGCAGCCATAGCTGACAAAATGTACAGACATCTAGATAAGAATCATCTGATGCCAGCTGAACAAAAAGGATGTCGTAAAGGCTCTTATGGCTGTAAGGAAATCTTGCTACTGCATAAAGTCATCTTGAATGAAGTACAGAAACGAAAGCTTAATTTGAGCATGGCTTGGATTGACTACCAAAAGGCCTTTGATAGTGTACCTCTCGATTGGATTTTGAAGACCCTGGAGATCTATCGATTTCATCCTAGACTAATTGAATTTTGCAAGGCTAGTATGAAGTCGTGGAGTACCAGGTTACTAATCCACAGCAGAAAGGAAGCAGTAGAAACCAAAGTATTCAGATTAACAGGGGTATTTTTCAAGGAGATCCACTACCCCCTCTGCTGTTTTGCACTAGTTTGATCCCACTATCTAGACAGTTGTCACAAGCTGACTTTGATTACAAGATCCATGGTGATGAAAGGCTAGTATCACATTTGTTTTACATGGATGATCTCAAAGTGTAAATGCTGTCTGTCGTAAATGACTTTAGCAAAGACATCTGCATGAAGTTCGGTCTTGACAAGTATGCAAAAGTCAGTTTAAAAAGAGGGAAACTGACAACGACAACGTCTGAGAACATTGAAATTGATATGCATTCTGTGATTCAAGATCTTGAGCCAGGTAAAACTTACAAATATCTGGGAATTGAAGAATGTGAGACCATTTCGAACGACACAATGAAAGAGAGAATTCGCAGGGAGTATTACAGAAGAGTGAGACTGGTCCTGCAGTCCGCTCTGAATTCCAAGAATAAAATATCAGCAATAGGTAGTATGGCAGTGCCTGTAACTGAATACAGTTTCGGGCTAGTGGACTGGACTGAGCAAGAAATTCGCATCATGAATCAAAAAACCAGAAAACTGCTAACAATGCACCATGACTCCCACCCTCGAGCTGATGTACATAGACTTTGTGTCACGTAAGGAAGGAGGAAGAGGCGTCAGACAAATTGAGGCCTCCTGGCACAACGCAGTAGTCGGGATGGGAAAGTATGTAGTCAGTCATCAAGATGACCCTCTAATGAGGCTGGTCATGAATTCTGACTGAAGAATGGGAAACAGAGGCATTATTAGTGTAGCAAGAAGCATTGCGAAGAAAACTAGGCAAGACACATCGAATAACACAGACACTGAACTTCTGATGCTACTAAACATGAAATGTGAGACACAAAAAATGTTAAAGAAATCGTGGAGAGACAAACCACTCCACGGACAATATCTAGAAAGAATGGATAAGGTGCAGATCAATCATTTATGTGGCTTAAAAGGGGAAGAATGAAGCCAAAATCGGAAGCAGTTCTAGTAGCTGCTCAAGATCAGGTGTTGAGAACATGACATTATGATAAGGCGGTTCTCAAAATTTCTCAAGATGACGAATGCCGCATTTGCCAGGAACACGTAGAAACCATTGATCATATTGTCTCAGCTTGTCCAATCCTAGCAAAGACCGAATACCTGAAAAGACATGACAGGGAGTGTAGCTACCTCCACTGGCAGATCTGTACCGTCCTCGAAGTTCCAAACACATGCCCCAAGTGGTATGAACACTCACCAAAATCGGTGACGTCTGTTGAATTGTGTATGATTTTCTACGACCAACAAATTCAAACTGATCGCACAATAGCGGCAACAAACCGGATATAGTTATCCGGGATTTGAAGAAAAAATCGTGTTTACTTGTCGATGTTGCTGCACCTTGCAATCAATACGTCGTTACCAAGGAGACAGAGAAACCTCGTAAATACAAGAGTTTGGAAATCGAGATCAGCCGAATGTGGGGCGTAAAAGCACAGGTCATACCGATAGTTATTGGAGCTCTGGGATTTGTTCCGCAAAATTTGAGTAAGAACTTGTCTAAACTCCCCAGTAATTCAAAAGACTGGGAAGTGCAAGAAATTGCTTGACATTGATTTACTGCAGAATGTATGACTGGCTGTCTGGGAACATTGCGAATGGACAACTAAATCAGACAGTATTTTCAACGAAATTGATATTCCTTGATCGATCTGGTTGATGTCTTGGCCCCTTGAATTTGAAATGGAGGTTTTGATTTTGGGGGTACTTTACAAGAAGCTTTAAGAACACTCAACAATTTGTTCAAAAATGATCTAATTTTTTTTCCTTTAATTTATTTTTTATCAAGAGCAGTCTACACATGAAAATGATGCAGGTTCGATTTTTGCTCATGTCATTATGCTAAAAAATGTTTTTGTAATTGCACATCGGTTTCTTTACTATTTCTCTCATAAGGCCATGATTTATGTTGAAGCCATGAGGAAATTTATAAGTATTGCCAAAAAAATCTACTTTTTAGGATCCAAATGTTGAAATGCAAATTTGTGAATGGACAGAATTCAAGTGCATATTATCACAACCCTGAACTGTGCCCCACTTTGTCTGCCAGCCGTAAGAATTGCAGCGCACTTGTTCGCAGTGGATCTCCTGAGATTTTAAAACTGCTTTGAATCCTAGAAATATGCTCAAAATTCCAGTGACGTATAATGAAATTGGAAAATTCAAAAACAACATTCTATGGGAATGCTTCTGATACAAAATTTTGAAAATAATTATTTATTGCTAATGTTATGAGTACCTAAAATAGGCAGGCAGAGACCTTTATTCTAGCTAAAGTAGGGTTGCAAAAAGGCACGTAAACATTGAAAAATCACATTTAAAAGGAATTATTGGAAAAAAAATTAATAATTAAAAAGATTCACATTTTTATTCTAACTCTAAAATTTACATTGCCTTTAACGTGCAAGCATACATATTTTCCTTGTATTCTTGAATCCATATCCAGTATAGTTATGAATTTGTTTTACGATGATGTAATCTCTTTGAAATGCTGTTTTGGACTCGTTTTTGAATCTTGCATTGACATCAGTCAAAACGGAATGATATTTTTCGTTCTTCGTGCTTGTGTAATTGCCAGCAGTGAGAAGGGTATATCATGTAGAGAGATCTGCCCTCAAAAGGGATCGGAAACCTTACTCAAAAGTAGAATTAGATTCCTTGTGAGTGAACAAAGTCTGGCATCAGTGCTGGCAACAAAATTTTGCATCAATGAAAAAATCAAAAATCATTACTGGTATTATCTTTCTTTTTCATTTTAATTTTTAACACACTACTTTCTCAGAATCACAAAAACACGCCTTTATGTAAACAAACCTTTGTCCTCATACCGTTGTCCAGGCTTGAAAATATATATTCAGCTTGATCAAGATCAGTACCAGGAGAAAGAAGCAAAATAATTATGTCAAAAGCAGAAAAAAGGCAAAAAGTACAATTAAGTGATTACTATTGTTAGAAGTCATAAATTAGTAATAATAACAAAAAGGTATTTTGCCAAGTTCCGGACTTTAATTTTGAGGACCAAGCCTGGTATATTTGTTTTTCTCACCTGAAAAGACTCACCCCAAATATTTAATGCAAAATAACTGTTGCATTTTTATCTTGCTTTTGAAAAAAATTTGGTTTTGGTTTAATGCCTCATGTTTAATCGTTGCTGCAGACAAACTTTCACGGGACAGAAAAAACTACCTCAGTGAATAATCATTGTAAAATTAAAGGTTTATGAGGAGCTTTTTGGGATTTTCTTTATTAGTAAATAAAAACTGACATTTTTTAATAGTAATTTCAATTTCATTTTCTTTCTCCCTCTCAAGGTGTGCTGTATCACCGTTGGAAGAAGTATAATAAAGCTGAAGAGCTCTATCGCAGAGCATTGGAATTAGAGCCTCATCTCCGAAGTGCCCATGAAAATCTGGCCATGTTGCGAAGAACTTTGCAAAAGGCTGGACGCCAGCCTCACATAACGCAATCCTAATAAATAGTACTATGAATTAACAATTGCTTTTCTAATTTTGGACAAAAAGTCATTACCAAGAATGATTCAAATACATAACAGCCCCACTGAACTTTCATTACTTGGCAAGTACACATCAACAACAACATACTAACAAAAAAATAAAATCTGCTGAAAGGAGTGTAAGAAATGTTTGCAAAGTATAACTTTTTTTTAAACTTCCTCTACCTTTCCTAAATAAAAGTAACTTCATTAAAAATTATATAGAGATTGTTTTAATATACTTTTTAAAATTACAAAATGGGATATCTTTTTGTTACTATACATTCATTTTGGTTGATGTATTAAAAATTTTGACGTTACATTTTATATTAAATCTTACTGAGATGTATTAAAGATTAATTGAAATGGTAATGTGAAATACAAAAAAATATTATGATATTGTTAATTCTTAATTTCTTCCCCCATGTGAAAGTGTTTATCTTACTTGCCATTAATGACATATGGGGAGAGCATTTTAGATTTGGTTATGTCTAGTACCCAAAATTGAACGACAAATCCTGAATCAAAATTAACTTCACTGTAAGAGATTTTATGCCTTAAATTATTTAAATTTTCAACTAATGATCCACATCAAAAAACTGAAGAAAAAAGTGGTTAATCTTACTAAATGCACTGACTTGTACAGTATCTGTGATTTCTAGTTTAGTTTTTGTCATAAGGGAATTTTTGTTACTAGTTTTATGGGAAGTTTGTTCCAATTTATGTAAATAATAATGCTTTTGTATTAGTGGGTATAGGTTATTGGTGCCATGTATATGCCTATAATGTAATTAGAGAAAATGTGTTACTGTTAAATGAATGTAAGAAATGTGATTTAATATTTAATGAATGCCATAAAGCATTGAAACTTAAGTGCCAGACTTCATTAATACATCTCATAATCAGGAAGCTCAGACTTTGCTGAGTGAGGTGTGGGTGCATGGTTTACAGTGCAGAATTATCTTGCCTGCCTAAGTATTCAAAACATAATTGCCCACAATTTGTATTACTTAAAAGTTACTGGGCCGCATGTTCAATTGCTAGCTTAGATGTCACCAGTTAAGTACGATTTTATACGTATGTATGTATACAGACACCAAATTGAATGGATGTCATAGAAATCTACTTGCAGACTTATTCTGTCAAAGTACATCTGTATGCACACAATACTTCAGCACAATTTCATGATTTCACCAACATGTCTGTAATACGTTTGGAAATGTTGTGAGAAAAGAAATGGTTTACTTGATATGTTATCGGAAGTTTCTCATTAAGGTCACTTAATCATTAAAATAGATTTACATTGTATCATTTTCCCCTTGTATTCCTTAATGAAATCATTGTGATATTTTAATTCAATTTATATTTTATATTGTGTAAAGTTTTAAATAATTCGAGGAGTGTAATAAACAGTATTAATATTGTACCTATATCTTTGTTTCATAATGTAAAACATTAATATGACAAAACTAAAGCCCTAAAAATATGTATAAATGTACTTCACGTAGGACACTTCAATTTCTGGTGCCATCTTGAAGAAAAAGTACAAACTACAACATGCACATCAGTCTTTTCTCGTGGTTGTGAACACTTAACTACTGAATTTTGTGTGCACTAACATTTTTGTATTGTACTGCTGATTTCATATCTTCTGAAATACATATCAGGCTCAGTGAGAGAACCCAATATTTATTATGGTATTAAATTTTATAACGTGTATTGAATGTTTTGAAGCATAGAAATGTGACACTGTAGTTGAGTTGAATTTGTGAGGTTTCCAGAACATTCACTAATTAAAAATTCTTAATAAAATTTTATATTAATCTTATTCTTTCATTACAAAGTTCCAAAAATCTGAACTTTAACAAACAAATCCCCACCTGAAAGCATCCCTTAATGCAAGCCCCACACATAATACAACAATTCATTTTTATCCAAAAAGTTCAATTGAATGTTTGTGTATTTCAAGCATCACTCAACTACATTGAACACCATCCAAGGTAATTTACAAGGAAAAGGGAAAGGTATTTCAGAGCATGGAAAATTCAATATGCATGTAACATTTTTCTATTTGATGGTTTTATTCAGCTATCAACAATAATTCCCACTAGTCGGATCGGGTAAACTTTGCCCATTTCGTTTCACTTGACATTTATGTTCTCTGAAATGATATTTTAACTGCCTTTGATATTAAATTTAGAATCCGACTCCACCTCGGGCAACCAAACACTTAAGTATTGCTTACCTCATTAATGATTAAAATGCCATTAGATATCAATGGGCACAAGTCAACAAACATGGAACAATGAAAAAGAAATGAACTGCAACTTTTTGAATCAAACACACAGCCAGAACAATTAGTGTATTTTCTTTACTCCATTAATTCCTAATAAGCATTGTATTCTTTAATTATGTCCTGAAAATTAAAATATACCTGTTTAAGGAGTAACACTAACATTGTATTCACAATTTTATTGTACTAAATTCTGAAACACACAAACAATTATTAATTGATATCTTCAATGTAAAAACTAAAAAATTCAACAAAACTTGTTTCAATAATTCTTTCTAGGAGCATAATGGGCAAGTAGACAAATTAGGCCAAAATAAAGTCTTTAGTTTATAAGTCCTGGAATTTCAAAACAAGGAAATGAAGCTGCTAATGTTCCCTATTATTCTATACAGCCTTGGTATTAAAAATTTACAAAGCAATGTCAACATTAGCAGATCTTAAGCAAACGAAAATACTACTATGCATCACTGAATGGCAGTTATTACACCCATTCAAATTAGGAACCACAATAAAACATGATCACAGCATTTACATCTACACATAATAAACTGCATTATTAGTGGAATCATTTGCACATAAATTTGCAGTACTTTCCATCAGCCATTATTAATCAAAGGAAATAAGTATATATAAAAAAAATGGGCAAAGTTTACTTCGAGCTCACTCACACAGAAAAGAAAACCCTTATTACTTCAATCATTGCGACTTGTTACAGTCATCATTTGCAATCCTTCCCAAATAATGATTTGCCAAAGGATATTTCTGAATCATTTCTCATTGAAATACATAAAAAAATACATTAGTAACTCAATGTAACATGGTTTTACATTGGAAGGCTATTACATGCTTTTATATACCAATTTTTTTTATAAATAATAGGAACACAAAATTCATCATCTTATGCGATTTTTCAGTTATTTCTAAGAAATATCTGTAAGCCTTCAATTGCAATTTCAACATAAAATTGTTTTAACAATATAATCGATTCAAGTCGACTTCTCAAAGCTTTCCATCTTCTGCTGTGAATATTCTTCCTGCCTGTTGCTGCACATCACACTCGACAACCACACGCAAAGAACAGCACACGCAAATTCATCGTTCTTGATCAAGATAGTGTCCGCTACCAATTGATTGAGGTCCATTAGTTGACTCTTTATATTTAAAAAAGTTCACAACTTTCCTTTATTAGCATGTTAACAGTTATTACTGACTTTTGAAAGTTCAATTCACTGGAATTCACTGGAATAATTAACTGTTGCTATTTTGAAAAAGTAAGAAGAATGTACCAGATAGTTAAACCAGGCACTAAGTCTTTCATTAATAAATCCTTACTCTTTTTGATATTTGCTATTGTATATAATTCTTTAATTTACAGGTTGAGTAAAATTTTATTTGCAGTCTCTTTTACTTCAAGTCCAAAAATGTTCTTTATACATTCTTACTTTTCACTAAGGTTTTTATACCTTCGATGATTTGTAATATCCTGTGATATCTAAAGAAAATAGTTACATCAAATCAACAAGGATTCTGAAGTTCTTTTCCACTCTGTATAGGAAACAAAAACAAACAGAATCTTTCATAAAAAAATAAATCTGTAACAACACTACTCACTCTTGTTAAATACCAGTTCTTTGATCTATAGATGTCTTATATTTTTCAAGTTCATTTTTGTATAAATTTCTTGAACGTATCTTTCCATTTACAATGGGTATATTTATTAGTAAAATGCAGCTGTTTCTATGATTTAAAGCCATTTTCAACAGTTCTGCTTTTGAGTTCATAAAGAAAACAAGTAGTATATAGTGACTTCCGTTAGCTAAGCAATGTTGGTAAATTCTGTCTGCATAGTCTAACCCACTGTAGAAATGGAAATCCACACCACCACAAAGATAACTTCTCTTCTCCAAGTCCTTGGTTCAATAAAAAAAAACAACAAAAACAAGGAGTATAAAGTGCACTAAGGTGTTAGTACATACTCATTTATTCCACTGTTCAATTATCAGGAATTTGCTAATAAATCCAGCACTACACTTTTCTTTCAGTCGTCAGCGTCTTCATCTAACATTTCTTGAAGTTCTTGCCATCACTCCAACTTTTCCTTCGCGTCTTGGTTCCTTGTGTGCCACAGTTCCAGCTCCAGATTATAACAGCATTCTACCCACCCAGCCCTTTTAATCCCCCCCCAGAAGAAATACACTAGTTCCTCCATTACAATAGTATTTTATATCTAAAAGGTCTTGAATTCAGACATGTACATGTATAAATTATTTCTACATCCATATACATTGTTGTACATACTCCCCCCACCCAGAAATGCATATGCATATATCACTGAACCACATGTTGCCTTTACTGCAATCACAAATTGATCCGAGCGAGTGGGATCCGATCTTCTACCAGAGTTACTCGCAGAAAAGAAATTACACAGTACAAGTTCCAATGAAAACTGGGTGAAATCTTAACATCTTTATAATAACCCATTACTTTTGTATTATCTTATTATTTCTCCTGCTATTTAATATTAGTCTGCTTACATCTCTCATAGACCATAACCATAGGCGACAAATGTTCTTCCCATACTCAAAAATAAACAAAACAAACTATTCCCACCATTTCATCATCAAGATTAATGTATCATTATTAATTATATAATTATTGTTAAAAGTTCCAATCAACCATCAAAAAAATTGAAGTTGATCATTGAAGTATAATATATATGCATGTATATATATTTATATAGATCACAAATACACAACATGATAAAAAGTTACAAGGAAACAAGGTGGGCCAAAGGGTACGGAGAGGATTGTGAACTGACGAACTACAAACTATGCCCAAGACAATATGAAACCTACCTTCCCACACAAATTCTCTAAAAGAAATACAATATGTGCAGGAAAATGTTAATAAGTGTATTAGCACATTCAAATGAAATCTGCATAACATAACCACACATGTTATGTGAACATGTAAATATAATTACGAAAATAGTAAAAGGCAAGCATCTTTCTTTTCTTTTCCTTCCCTTCTATTAATTGCAAAACAAATGTTGCACACTACATTCCTCATTTCCTACACCTCCTTACATAAATCTATGCTGAACCGATAACAAACCAAAGACCTAAGTTAGTTTGACAATGACTATTAAAGAAATATTAACGATATTTGTAGCTTTTTATACATGCTACAAATATTGCATGATTAAACTGTAACACAGGCACAAAATAAATGTACAACTGACACCTACAATATAAACAGATGACCAAGGCCCATGCAAGCTTTCAAAGCTGTAGTTGGACACTACAAGATTTGTCTTGAGCTAAGTTTGCTTTTGGTTGTTAACCTGACAAGGAAACACATGAATAATACTTCCAGAAACCTATTGCACCTTCTCCAGAAAAATCTATTTCATTAATACACAAATAGGAAAGAACAGAACTGACAGGGTAAAAGGAGAAATTTTGAGTATGCGTCTACTGACTGTAAGAAACCTTTAATGATGATGTCTTTGGCAAAGCATACTAATGTGACAAATAAATATAATTAATTCTCCCTCAATTAAGATTCAAAGCAACACAAGAATCCACCCACAAGCAACTACAAATTTATGAACACACCATCTAACCAAAACTCAATAATATTTTACTAAATACATAATAACATTACCTTCTTACTACTGATGCACAAAAGTGAAGTTTCTGAAAGTTATGCAAGAAAAAAGGGCTAACATAATCTGCAAACTTTGGCTGGATTAAGGGTAGCACACTTTTCATGCTGTGTGCTATATATGAATACACAGGTAGGACGAGAGTGCATTGCATGGTTAAGGTTGCAGAATTTCCAGTGAGATGGTTGGAGGAATTGAATGTTATCATTCTAACTCCATTGTGAGCCTTCTCGTTGGCATATACATACAATATTTTGTATATTAAAAGGCAAACAGATGAGTACCCACATATAAGATGAGCAAAATCTAAGAGCACACATATTTCCCAACAGGTAACATCTGATGTGGACCAAAAGCGAACAAGTCCACATTTTCAATATTTACACGTGCCATAGTTGTATATTGTCAGTTTATGAGCTTTTTCTTTTTTAAATAACAGATTAAGTGCTTTAATAGATGATATTAGCACAGCACTATGGTCTATGTAAATATTGTTTTTTGTCATGTAATTAAAGACATTCATCTAACAAAATCAATTTTAACAATTAACATTTACAAATGCCATATAAACATTCAAACCAAACATTTAGTTTCATGGTTATGAGTAAAGTAATTTTTTCTCCAACAATGCAGATCATATATACTTTAGTACAAGTTTGTAAATATGTAGCTTCTATTACAAGCATTTGTATGCAACACTGATACTAAAATACAAAGATCAATTGCTTGGAATTTTATATGAATATAATGTAATTGCACATTACAAAGTGGATTACATCTTCACATATACCAAAACAGTCGATAACACACAGGTTCAAGAAAGATTTCTAAAAATCAAAACCATGGTGGGGAGAAATATTTTTTTCCATATAACAATTCAAAACCAATATTTTCCTTTTCCTGAGCTGATGTAGCTTTCAGGATCAATTTGATATATTAATATAATATAATATACACAATATATACCAAAAATAATAATGAAATACACAGAGGAATATCCCAAAAAGTATTTTTTTTACCTTTTCAAGGCAAGACACACATTACATAATAATCAGCAGATGAACAATAGTTTACAGGTGAGCCAAAATATACACACTTTAAAACACACACAAAAAAACCTTTTCATTTTACAGCTATTTCTTTCAACTTATTTGGTTAGGTACCCATTCAACAAAAATGAAGCTCTTACTAAAGGAGCATAAAGTAAGTTAATGCACATAACTTCTTCCTCCAACCCTATCCCAGCCCTTCCGATGAAATGTTCAAGATTATGTGTATCCTATTTGGATAAATATACAAAGAATTTAAAAGCAAAACTAAGAAAAAAAATAGGACAATAAAAAAATTAAACTCCTCTTTAAGACACATGAAAAGTTTCCAAGCCCAACAATGAATTATTAATATTACAGCACAGTAAAACAACATCAATGAAAATAGACTGCAGACTGCAGAAGTGCTGTCAACACTGCCATGCTAAAGGATGAAGACTTGAGACACAAGAGCCCCACAGTCACAAGAGCAGTTACTGACGAAATAATGGCTTGTTCTTCACTCAAGACTGAAGAGTTCACAATGCATTTAAAACACATTTGATTTTAAGTAACATAAACACTATTCTGGGCAAACACCAGAAACACAGTGACTTGAACACACAAAGACCAGTTTATTCAATACAACCAATACAAATCTGAAACTATACTACAGTACATAAATCAGAACTGATCTCTCTCTGCTTTCAATTGTTGGACATAAGTCATATTTTCAAAAAATAAATCTTCAGTCTTGACAGCATTTGCTGCACAATAACAAATGGGACCGTTACATCTTGCTCCAATCCTATAACATTGTCTTATACTTTTTCCACTGCACGAAGATCAAGAAGAAAATAAGAATGTAATTAGAATAACAGTTTCTGTAGAAATGTGTCAAGATGCAAATGCTTGGATAAACCATTGCTCGTCCTACACACAGAACAAGTCCTTATACAAATCTCTTCTAGAAGAACAAAAGTGAAGGAAAAATCCACTTCTAATACAGAAGTTACTTCTTTTTAAAAATCAAACTTTTACATACATAGTATAACTGGAGTAAGCTAAGAGGTGGCACAACATCCACATTAATTCCTTCCCCCTCTTCCTCCACGACCTCGGCCCCCGCCTCCATCACGATCCTGAAAGAATGAAAATCATTCATTAAAACGTATTCTGAATAAATATAACAAGGTTAGAGCATAATACCAAGAATTAAATAATTTCAAGGCAAGTCATTTCAATATTCAAAATCAAGTTTTTTCGCTGACTGATTCAGAGAAACTAGTATAAACAATTTCTTACAAAAATTTTTAATATCTGGAAAAAAAAATTTGCACTTATGATCACGCAAAAATTATTGGACACATTAAATCCACAGAATAACTGAAAATTTGAAAAGGAATGCCATAAAAATGATGACAAGACAAAATAAAAAAGGTATTGGTGGATGGGAAAAGATTTCAGAAATTTTATAGCATTTTTTAGTATTGTGGTGAACTTAGCACATTGAACAATAATTTTTCAAAAAAATAAATGACACAAAACTTCTTTCTAAATCAGGCAAGTAAAATGTCACAAAAGCTTCAAAGAGAGTTAAATATCATTTTCTCACATTATGTAGAAGATTGAAAACAGTTTCTTTGATACTTAACCAATATCAGTATTGAAAAGAAGAGTTCATATTTATCACATACGGATCTAGATCTTTAAACACAATAACATAGAAACTTAAATTCTCATCACCATAAACTTAGTTTTGTGTGATAATTCAAATTTCATTCATTAGGAATTGTAAATATCATGAAAGAAAGCCTTCCTTTTGAAAAGAAAAATCACAGAAAATAACCAAAACGTAAAACATACAATGAAACTGGGAACAATTACAGTAAAACCCCTTTATAAGAGACACCCAAGGAAATGGAATTTTGTCTCTTATAAGCAGGAACTTTTATAAGTGGGAAATGGGTTTTTGACAAGTTTAATGAAATGTTACCATATTTTTAGTGGATTAATATGATTTGTACACTATTTTAAATGTGAGAAAACATAAATTAATTGATTCCAGTGCCCATTTAACCAGATCAATTGAGTGAACTTTATGACATCACTTAAAGCACATGTGCTCATTAATGGATTATGTGAACAAATCCCCTCTAATGTAAATATTGACATGAGAGACAAAAAGGTACATTTGTTTAATTTTAGAAAAAAATGAAAGAAGAAGAGCAAAATTATGTTTATGTCATCTTATAGAGAGCATTTATAATGATCCGTACCAAGTTTAAAGAAAAAATTTGGAGTCATTTTTCAGAAAAATTTGAAAATGTCCCCAGAGGCTTCATGTAAAGTACCCACATAAATGAAGAATGATTTTCAAAACCGCACAGCTTCGAGCGGAACTAGATCGATCGGGGTTTATTCATTTTGAAAAGAATCGTACGAATAGTTTTGGCGCTATTCACGGACGGACGGACGGAAGTTTTGAAAGAAAGAAAGAAAGAAAGAAAGAAAGAAAGAAACAAGAAGAAGGTATCAGGGGACCCCAAGACGTGCATTTCCGTTGAAATCTCGAAGTCGATTTTCTGCAGCATTACATTACTTTCTCTATATTACATATATACGTACGTCTACGAGAAAGTAATAATTGGAAAACCTGGTCAAGAAAATATAAGCAATGTACGGTGATTTACTCATCTCTGCCTCTGGCAGATATCAGACGATTTCTTCCAATCGGGAGCTTACATTTTGCTACAGTGACGTCACTATGGTGACTTTCAAGCTCCCGATTGAATGAAACCATACAGTTGATACCTGCCAGAGGCACGGCTAGAAAAGTCGGACTTTAGGTACTGCAGCGACTTCATTGTTGCCAAAAGACAAGATTACTGAATGAGCTTTCTTCCCAAGAACTTCGCACACCTCCCCCCCCCCCTGGTGGTGCTGGTCTGGCGAACCCTTGCTCCAGTCTATTTTAAGCGAGGACACCAACCCTAATCACAATGACGAAATTCTTGAGTCACCTGGAAGAAAATCCAACGCTTTGTCCCTTACAAGCGAAAAGAAACGTATAGCGGGGGGATACAATCTTGTCCACAATAGGCGGAAATCTTATAATAACGGGTCTCTTAAATGCGGGAAATAAATACACTGTTTATATGCAACTGACCTCGGGGCCGAGAACTTTGTAAAAGTGGGACTGCCTTATAACGGGGTTTTACTGTATTAGGTCATTCCAGATATTTGTTTTATTACAGAAAAAAATCCATTATCTAGGGCAGCTGTAATGGTAGCACCAACAATTAAATTACACAAACTTCTGACACCCTGAATAACGCATGGAGAAAGTGGAATGAATCTTCTAATTGCTGGTCCTTTTCCAAACTCCATTGACTTAATGTCTAAAGTAGAAAATACAGCTTCTTAGCTAAAAAAATGTGTAGAGAAATTTACAGTGCGCAAAAAAATTTGAAACATCTAAAATTCTTGCAGATTAGAATGTCTTCAGAGCCCCTTAGAAACATGCAAGTGCCTCTAAGGAATAAAGGATATCCAAATACATGTTAGCTACTGAGAGTAAAAGATTTTGAACTTTACCCAAAAAAAAGGACTCATATTGCTACTAAAAGGTACTTCCAAATTTGACAGGTTGTGGCACACTAATTTCTTACTTCAAAAATCATATGGACCCTATTCCCTTTCATGAAACTCTTGGAACACACACTTTCTGCACACGAACTTCCTACAATTATTTTTGCTCAGATGAAAAGATAGGAAATGAAATCATGAAATACTTTCCAGAAATATTGTTTCAAATGATCCACAAATCAATTGTATGACATTACATATTCTGATTCAGCCTTGTCGAAGTTCACCACCTCTTTTTGAATTTACACAAGGTGTGAACTTCACATACAAAATAAAACACAACCTTTATTTAATGATTTCTTTCAAGATAGTCTAGAGAATAAAATTCAAAATGCACATTACAGAATGTTTCAGAAAAGAAATATTTCACAGAGAAACACAGGAGATTTAATATAATATAAGCAGTTTGTATAACATCCAAATATTTAATGTTCCCTCCAAAACTTCTTGTGCTTAATCCACCCTGCATCAGTTAATTTCAAGCTGTTCCTGCAAAGGAGACTCTCAAAGTCAGAAGATATCGAATAAAAAGGTTATGATGCAACAATGAAACACACACTATTACTAAACAAAACAGACCGACCTGAAAATCTTTCACATTGCATGAATGCCAACTTAGTTGGAAAAACAAAAACAAAAACAACAACAACAACAACAACAACAACCAACGCCCTGAGTGAATAAGTATATTTGTACAACACATGAGAATAGTGCATTGCATGTGTATAGGAGCATCCTTGATGTAGGTTTCCGTTTCAGATATATAAAAGCAAGTATGCTCACGAGGCACGAGTACAGTCAAATCACTCGGGTGTAAACTATATTTGAAATCAGAATGATAGAGAGTATGAAACTTATCAAAGAAGAATGCAAACATTTGAACTTTGAACTTCCATTTATGTTAGCCTTATTTACCCATTATTTGAAGCCAATATCATTCCGGGATTTTTGAAGCTTACTGGAACAACGCTCAGTCCAAGATCTAAATGGAAGAAATCACAGTATTTTTTCACAAAATTGATCACTACTGGTTTATCACTACAATAACTCAGACATTGTAGCAAGTGATGCATACAGACTCATAGCCTCACTTTCAGTTATAAAATTTTCAGAAACTTTTGTTTTTGCTAAGAGAGTTGGACATAATACAACATACAATGATTAAATATTAACATATCTCAACAATTTGACACTCCTAATTTGCATTGAGATTGAATTGTGGCATATGCTGTGTGCTATAGTGTCCAGAAAACTGAGTTAGGCACATGAACTTTCAAACTCTATAAAAAAACTTCTGTTGCATTATTAAATTCTTGGATATTTTGTAAATGCCAACTTTCACTTCATGTAGAATATAATTTGTTCACCATTAATATCTCATTTTTTCACACTTTAGCACCTTTTCCTTTGTAAGCTTATATATTGGTACATCTGTTTGTGAAATATACTAAAAGGCTGTTCCCTTGTGGTTATGCTCTTCAGAGGAGCAGAACAACTATTCCTTCTTTTTTAAATATTATTTTTATTTTTAAATATAGCTTTCAGTTGATAAATTCCTTTTATTATAATTAACTATTTCCACATAACTGTGTTGTACTCTCCTCTATCTTTTACACATCGTAATAGAGGTTGTGCTCATCTGATCTTTCGCTGAAATTGGATATAGAAGAAATTTTTCTTGCATGCAGCTTTGAAACTGCCACCATCTAACATCTCGTAGCTAGCATTAGTTCTCTTAAGAAACTAAACAACATTCTGTTTATTGACAATATTCATAGCGAAATATTTTGAAATTAATTCACTTTTATGATCTTTTGGAAAATACTTTAAAAAAACCTGAGAAACTTCAACCAAATCAGGCCCTCCACACATCATGGAAAAGCTAAAAATATTTCAAAGAGGATGTGTAAAGAAATAAACTATCAACAGTCATCATCTGGAAATGATGTTAGTTGATGACAATGTCATCCTTTGTAAACTAGTGAAAAATCAAAATCATATAATTACAGTTGATACACTCATAGTAACTGAAATTTCTGTTCCATTAGATATGTAAAATTGTAATTTAAAATGCGTTCTCATTGTCATATCAACATGTATTGAGCATTTTCCAGTTCGTTATTTAGCACTTGCTGTATGTCAATTGAATAATAAATAAAACTTTTGTATTTAAAGCCAAAATTATTGGTACAGATCAACTGCAAACTAATATCTTAATCTGTTCCAAATTACAGGTTCATTCTGTGATTTGCCAGTATAAACATGGGTTTAGACATGTTTATGTTTAATTTAATCTACGTTTGCACATGTATCATACATCATTGCATCTACTGACTAACTGTATGCAATTTTTATATCTCTGAAAGACTTTTTTTGCAACTTTTTATTTGTATCTGGAAGTAAGCAAAAGTTTTTATAAGCAAATCAAGATAGGAATAGTTATGTAATATTAAATTAATACTTTTTACTTCAATGTGGAATTCAAAGAAAACATCAGAAAACAATCTTCAATTATTGTTTGCCTTCATGTTGCTCATAAATTACTTCCCAGGCCAATATGCTTATGAAAATTCTTAGCGCAGGTTAAAAGGATCTGTTTTAGACAGCTAACATATTCTTAGAGTTTAAAACGTTATGTGAAAGTGGACACAATTAAAATTCGGACAATCATGATCAGATTACTTGTTGATAGTGATTGCATGGTTGGTGTGAGAAAGACTGGATGGATTGAGAAGACCATGTCAATGCTTTGACCACTACACTGTACTAATCTTGCATGAAACGTTATCAAGTCTTCCTTTAAACATACACTTTTGGCAAGAATGGACTGCACAAAACAAAAATTTGCCAGACAATCCTCACAATGACACACAACAACTAATACAAGCATACACGCAAACTACTCAATTTGTTGTTCATGATTATCACAAAACCTCCATCAAATTTAATTTTTGGATACCAAAATTTCTCAACAAATTACAGCATTAAACTTTTTTGGTGTACTGTCATTAGTTTACTATTTCAGGTTTCGCCCAGATGACTTCTAGACAGTTATTAGAACAGCCCTTAAAAATACACACATTAAACACAATTTAAAACTTATTTGAAAATTTGTTGATTAAAAATCCCATATTTTCACTCGATTTGGTTAAAACATATTTATTAAAATATAATATTCAACAGTCATTCCATCTCAATGTTTTCACATATTTCCTTTTCCTCTTCTTTGGGAGTCATTTGCATCTCAGGATTTATTTACATTAAGCGAATTACATTACCTTCTCTAATTTAGATTATGTCAAAGAGTTCCTAACATGATGGACAGAAGGCCTCCTTGAATGATGTTAGGAAATCTCAGAGATACTCTAAATTGAAGTAAGGAACTTAGTTTGCTTAAGAGAAATAAATTGTGATGAAAATCAGTTCTGAAGAAGAGGAAAAGAAAATATGTTGAAACATTGATATGGAAAGACTGTTGAAACAAATATGTTATTTAAAAAAATTGTTTTAACAAAACAAAGTGAAAATATGGGGTTTTCATTATTTTCATTCATTATGTTTAATGTATATGTTACTTTTAATTGTACTGACTGACTCTCTAAAAAGTCTGGACAAAATATAAGAAATATTACATTTTTTAAAAATACATTAGTATGTTTAATGACCTTAATAAAACAGACATGGTAACCATGTCTTTTGTTAAGGTTATTAAACTGTACCAAATAATTAGCTATACAACAGACATGAATATTCATTAAAATGTCAATATTAATAAAAAAGAAGTACCAAGTGTGTGGTGTACATCAAGATCTTAACTTCACGAGGAATCTCTCAAGCTTTTGCACCCAACTTTACTTTCAATCTTCATTCCGGGATACTGAAGTTGAGAAGCACCCTATGATTGTACTAACAATCCTTTTTCATGGAATATCCCTAACAGACGAGAAATGGAAGGTTAGACATGACTATTGGAAGGTAATTCAGATTGGATTTGTCAGGATGGTGTCAACTAATTTGTACCTGGGCAGACACCCGGAGATCCAGGGATGATGGCGGATTGGCCATCAGCAGCTCCAATGATTCTAGTTACTCTCAAGTCTCCTGGCTTTAAAACCCACCCTTCATTCATTCATTCATTCATGATGAGTTCTAATAACAGAAGAATCATTCTAGTTCGATCATCACCCAGGGCAGTAACGGTTGTGTCTGGACATCTGGCAGAAAATAGGTTTCAGCACAGGATCTTTGTCTGGGCAATCACGGCTGAGGATCGCAGAGCGACTGGACGAATAACGGAGGTGGAATAAAAATAAGAAGAGAGGTCACAAGGTACTACTTAGAAGCTAACCCTCACCAAAGAATATTCAAAAAAAAAAATGTGTCCTCTTCAGCAGGAACATTCAACTCCAGAAATAAAAACAAACTAACCGATCTGAGAAAAAGCAATCACATTCTCATGGAAATGTCAGCCAATGACAAACTCAGCCCTCTCCTGAAAAGGAAAGGGAAGACGAATCACATTTCCTGACATATCAGTAACACCGAAGATTCTGTCAAGATGAACTGACACTATGGGAAACGAGACAACCTTAAGCTTCATTAAGAAGAAAGGTATTAACAGTATGCCAGTCAGAGACTCCTGAAAACTTAACTGAAGTGAGCCTATAGAGCTATCAACACCTTCCAAATAGATTTCGAAGAGAGAAAAAATAAAGAGTACAGTATAGCCTACATTCTCACTGAGGAAGAGGATTAGCCTTTTAAAAGTTGCAACCAATCAAAAGCTAGTTCCCACAGTTGGAGATTTATCAGGAAAGGAGATTTTCCAACTCTGCAAAAATATTAGCGGCATAAAGAGTATGAAAGAAGGCATCCAAGAAAACCAAGAAGAGAGCTTTCTTCACAAGCAATACCACCTCAAAGATAAGATGTAACTGCTGAAATTCAAGAATTGCCAATTTACTATCAGAAGAACAAAATGACTTTAGTAGACAATCCAGGGCAACAAAACGGGAGTAGTTCATTCCGAATATAATCCTACAAAATGCAGGAAGAAAGCAGACAAATTTGCATGTCACCTGCGTTGACTACACGAAGGCATATAACACTCTGCCAACAGTTGGATAGACAAAAAGCTTAGAAATTTTTACATGTTAGTCAAAGCAAACATCGTGCAGTACCTCCAAGGATGAATGCATCTCTGGAACATGTGCAATTTAGTTAAAGGGATATCTCTCTGAAATATTACATACTGAGGGTCATTCATGGACGTTTGCTTTCTCTACTCTTTTTCGCAGCTCTTCTATCCTTCACAACAGTGAGACAAGACCAGACTGGAATCAAAACATTGAAGGGGAACCCTAGATTCTGCCACATCCTCTAGAAGGATTGTCTCAAGATGCACAGACGGTCTGAAACGGGGGTAAAGTGGCTGCCAAAAACAGTATGGAACAGTATGGGTATCCAAAGCAGGCTGTGAATATGTGACACCAAGAAATTAAAGATGATGGCCTTAACAAAACACAAATGACAGATTCGGAAATTTCTCACAATGAAGTTCAACAGATGAAATCTTGTCTACGCTTTGGCAGCACCAGAATGGGTAGTGGAATGCATACATTGGACTAGAGACTGGACTACGATGTGGGGATCGGATGCAAGAAGAGCTCGATAAACTGGATTGCAAAACCACAAATCAAACGACAGCTCTTCGTGCTCTTCACCCATGCAGTGATGTTAACGTATTATTCCTCCCATAGTTCTGGAGGCAATGGACTCCCATAGATAAGAAAGTGACTGTTCGAATGAAGAAATCAACTACACTAAAATTCATGGGAGAATAATTTGATATGACAAGCTTCCCCAGATACTACACATGGCTTTCGAAGGGAAGGTAAACTGCTCTCTCACTTGGGGTGGATTACTGGACTTCATTAAAAAAGAGACAAGAGGAATGGACCTAACAAACAAAAAATAGACTCTATGGACTAAGACAATTCAAGCCAAAATAGATAAGATTATTGAGGACAGTGCATGCAGACTATCTAAACAAGAAACAGCCAATTGCTTAATCAGAACCTGTAGCAAGATCATGGCGATTTCAAATAATGGCATGGCAGATTAGGCACTGTCCTTCACTGAAGCATAAAATACAACTTGTGGGCAGCTTATCAATAGCTAGAGCACAAGTTGTACATGGAGGTTGAAAATCTTGATACGAAAATACTTTTATAAGTGTGTGGCCACCAGAGTCGATTCCTGAATAGATCGGGAACAGGGTTGGATCAAGTGGTTCAGAGTGAAACAAATAACGAAAATTCTCCTGATAGAGCTGGAAAGACTCCAGAAATAGATAGCCACAGTTGACTCAGTAGTAATTGTGAGTCGTAGTGGCTTTACCAAAAGACCTGATAAAACACTCGAGTGCACTAGGACTGTGTGAGTCTAGCATACTAACTGAAGCAAAGTGATTTGTCAGGCACCACTCACAGTCAGCGTAATTTTAATAATCTTTCATCATAATAATAATAATAATAATAATAATAATCCCTCTCATAATAATTATAATCCCTCTCATAATAATAACAATAACAACAAAGACGAGACAAAGAACAGTATAGAAAAGGTCAAGGAGCAAAGAGGAGAAAGAAACATGAATTGCCCAGTGGGCGATCGCAGTGGCGCTGGTGCTGGCGTGGCTACCGTGGCCGACACCGCACAAGGGTGTACCCACCATCGGCCTCACCTTCTGGGCGGCCGCGTGGCCGCCGCCGCCCCGGTCGCCGCGGCCCTGGTTGGAGCCGCGCTCGCCGCCCGCCGGCGGGCCCTGCTGCGCGCCCGCCGCGCCTCCCCGCGCGCCGCCGCCGCCGCCCCCGCCCCCACCGCTCACCTCCGCCACCTTGCGGCTGTCCTCCTCCTCCTGGCGCTTTTCGTAATGCACAAAGTCATCGAAGATCGAGGTGTTGTGGTGGTACATGTGCAGCACTCGGAGCACTTGCTTCCCCTTTTCGAAGGGCACCTCCTGCGTATCACGGGAATTGGTCACGGGCTTGTTCTCGTTGTTCTCCAGCCGGATGTGTCGCAACTGCACGTTCGGCACGTCCTTGACGTAGATCCAGCGCACGCGAAACTGTCCCTTCCACTTATCCTGAGACCACACCGAGCTGGTGGCGTGGTAGTCCACGGGCGACACCATCTGCGCCATGCCGCAGAAGTGACCCGAGCCGTTCACCGAGAAGAACAAGTACACCATCCCCCCCTCGGCCTCCCGCTCGCGGAACGCCTGGTCCAGGCGCTTGTTGCCGTGCTCGGTGGAACACCAGATCTCGTACTTGATGGAGCGGTGGATGTCGTCCTCCGAGTACGACTTGATGACGAAGAATCGCGCGCCCTCCGCGCACAGGTTGAAGTCCGTGGGGTTGTAGTTGTTCTTGATGCGCAGCTCGTCCAGCACGGGGTGCGAGGGCAAGGGCGCGGGCACCAGCGCGGCGGCGGCGGCCGCAGCCGCAGCGGCGGCGGCCGCGTGCGGGGGCGGCTGCGCGTGAGCCGGCGGCGCCGCCTGCATGTGGTGATGCGGCGGGGGCGGCGGCGCCGCAGCGCCCGCGCCCGCCCCCGCGTGGTGGCCGGCGCCCGGATGGTGATGGTGGTGGTGCGCCGGGTGGTGCGGGCCCGCCAGGATGGCCACGGGGCCCGGGTGGTGCGGCGGCGGACCGCCGGCGGGCGGGAAGCCCGCGGCCGCGGCGGCAGCCGCTGCCGCCGCCGCGCCGCCCCCTCCCCCGGGGGGCGCGCCCGCGCCGCCGCCGCGCGGCCCGCCGCCGCCGCCCCCGCCGCCGCTCCCGCGCACCGGCCCGCCCCACGCGGGCCGCACCGTGGGCGGCGGTGGCCCCACGGGCTGCTTGCCGGCGCCCAGCGCCCCCGCGCCCGCGCCGCCACCGTTCTTGCCCTCCCACGTCCCGATGTCCATGTTGTGCTTGCCCGGCACCACGGGTGGCGGTGGCATGCCGGGTCCCTTCTTCTTCATGCCGCCTGACGTCACCTGCGGTTGCGGTTTCGCAGGCTGGCCCGCGATCGTCGCCCACGTCATCTTCTTGGGCTGCGGCGCGGGCGCGGGCGCCACCGCTGTCGCCTGCACGTTCACCATCGCACTGCCCCCCACCATGCCCACGTCCATGCCTGTCGGCTTGCCCACGCCGGCGTCGCCGGGTCCGGGCCCGCCGCCCTGTTTCAAGTCCTTTCCGTCCGCAGACACCTTGACGCCCGCGGGCGCCCCGCCCACCGCGCCACCCGCCGCCGACCCGTCCGACAGCCCCAGGCCCTGCATGCCCTGCTCCACGGCCTTGAGGCCGTCTACACCGCCCGCGGCCGACCCGCCCACGCCGGGCGCCGTGGCCGCGGCCGCAGCCGCCGCTGCGCCGTACATGCCGTCGCCGCGGTAGTAGTCGTCGTAGTGGGGTTTGCGGGACATGGCGGCCGCCGAGCTGCCCCACGTCGAGTAGTCGCCGTTGCCGTGGAAGTAGTTGAAGCCGGCCGCGGCCGCAGCAGCCGCCGCCGCGGGCTGGCCGAAGGCGGTGCCGAAGCCTCCGCCGCCGCCGCCGAACATGCCGTCCATGCCGTAAGAATCATGGCCCATCTGTCCGCCATAGCCGCCCAGGAAGGTCATTGGGTCGCCACCATTAGACCACGTGCCGTCGCCCACTCCGAACGCCTGATACGGGAACGACGTGCCATAATAGTTGGACATGTAAGGGTCTGATGCCATCGAAGTGGAGATGGGGGTGTTGTAACCCTGCGAACAAACAATACAATAAGCTATCTTCTTCCATACGTGGTTGGTACGACAAAAGTTACCTTCCAACACTCGCCGCGGACAAAATACCTTCAAATGATGTGAATAGCTCAATGCAGTAAAAAAAATTAACAACGGACCTATTGTGTGTAGTTTACGTTATGTTTTTTCTACTATCTATTGCTTAGATTAGGTGTACAAAACCTTTGTACTCAAATATTTCCTTAATGTAATTACATTTTTGCGCTACTTCATCGATACACTCAAAATGTGTTTCACAATTATGAGAGCCGCCTTCAGATGTAGTGCTTTAACTAACAAAATCACAAGTTAATTCGCAACTGAACGAAATGTGTTTGAAAGCAAGGCATTTTTTTCAAATAAAGCCAAATAAAGTTGCAATTAATGAAGTTAGGAGGATGTCAAGAAGCCATTTTCCCCAGAAGATTCCACTATTAGTTGGTACACAAGTTTCTACATGTCATCGGTAGAGACACCCAGGATAAGTGGTCACAAGGTTATTTTCATATCTACCTTGCGAAAATGTTCCTGACAGTGTAAAATGTACCATCAAGTAAGAACACCACTTGCGGAGTTTATTTATTTTAACACTTGTCCTACTTTTAACGGCAAACGTCTTTGAGAGGGTGAAACGTAAAAACACTTCTCGGAAAATTATTTTCTCAACATTGCTGTGCTATTAAACATTTCAGGTCAGTTAAATACGGAGGGGGTTCTGATCACAAACAAGACAGTCTTAACTCACTGTCAACATTTTCAATTTTATGAATAGAACCCAAACGGCACAACTGGTGTGAAGTGGCTACAATGCGATCGGGGTAAAATCGTTACCATGAATTTATTCTTTATCTACATGAAAACAATATTAAGATACCTGGGTCAGAGAAAACTGAACATTTTCAGTGCAATAGTTAAGGAATAAGTACGAGGTAAAATTAAAGAGAACATAGACCAGGATGAATTAGGAAAACGAAATAAGTTCTTAAATATCAAAAAGCTCACTGTTATGGTCAGAAGAATAAACGAAATTGCAGCAGAAAAGATGTCTAGAGGAAAATAATTCTTTTTGAGACGAAATAATACGAAACTATATATTTTTCATTAATTGCAGAAACGAAGCCGGCAACAAAATTAACCTTATAAACACTTCGTACTATTACATCCTTATGTACAATACACTGCATTTACCTACGGTACTTTAATTTTAAAATTTTATTCTCCGGAAATTGGAGATCCCATTTTTCACACACCACTGGTTTGACCAATAGTACAATTCCGGTTTTTAAAAAAGACGTGTTCATACAGTTCTAATCCAGCATGTATCGGCGGCAACAGCATTGCTGGTTCCGGCGGGGTGGGGCGCGTGAAGACGAGATCGACGAAGGCGCATGAAGGCGGCTCGACACATTCGCTATTCGGCGAACAGCGAGCAACCGCTCGCCGAATCCCGAGTAGTGTGGATGGGTCGCTTGCTATTTGCCGAATGACGAACATTCGGCGCTCGCTCTACCCGCCGCGTGTCGGTCTTTGGGGCACATCAAAGGGAGCGAACATTCGCCGAACACCTCCACAGGTCGGGATCGGGCGAGCAATTGGGCAATCGCTGCTCGGCGAATGCCCAATGTGTGGAGCCACCTTGAAGACGGAGACGGAACGACGAAGGCGGCGACGGAGAGGGTGAGGCCTTGGAAAGTAGGCGGCGAGAGAGGGGATGGGGGTGCCGACGGCGGAGACTGAACGGAAGCCCCATGCCGCGAGGTCGGGGTGGAGCGCGTGCGGCGCGGGGCGCGGGCGGCCGTTAGCAACGGAGCCTGAGCGGAAACCCGGCGGCGCGCGTGGGTCGTAGGTCGCCCTGACAACGGCTGCCCACGCTCCGCCCCCGCCTCGCCGCTGCCTCCCTGCGCGCGCGCGCGCTCTCGCACTCGCATTTGCTCGCCGCCGCCGCCTCTGCCTCTGACCCACTTCGCGCGCTGCGGCTGCTCGACCAAAGTACTCTCCGTCCCGCGGAAGATCGTACGGTATGCCTGGAGCAAAAGCGACCTATGCCTAGAGGAAAACGTCAGTTCAACCTCGCGTCAGTCTCCTCACAACTGGCACCAAAGGGATATTCATTTCGATTTGACGTTGCAGTGATGTACAAAATATTACTAAATTCCACGTGTTCCGTAACAACAAAACCATGAATAACCCCCCCCCCCAGTCTTATTTTATTGATATAAATTGAATGATTAGTACGAATTTGGCACATTTTTCAGTTGACAACTTCACAATTGCTTATACTGAATCACCCTTGAACCGAAATGTCACATAACGAAGTGTAAGGGCGTGTGGAAGAGAGTACAGAGATTCATTCCTAAGCCCTTGTGTCTGAATTCACTTGGTCTGGCCCGATCCATTTCTCCCTCAGACCCTTCCCACGTCAGCTGCTGTGAACAATTTCTATGCAACAAAGACATGCAACTGGCCCAAATGCACCGCTTAACAAGCACAGAATTATTTTCAAAGATGAAGACAGTAAAGTGAAGTAATAATAATGTGTATTTGTGTGACGTGACTCAGGCTACAAGGCCTGCTCTTCTTCCTAACCACTAACGTAAAATGAAATTCACCTGAATAACAAAGAACACAATTTACCGTTAAACACATCGTCACTTACTCCGAAACAGCTCATCTAAAGTTTGAATAGGAACATTGACAAGGTTTCAAATTAATGGAAAAATGAATAACAGATGCACCTCCTTATTCACCTACGGTACATTTTCAATTAACATGTGACATTCTAGGGGCAAACTGAGCTACAGAAGCAAGTATTTCTGACAGATATGTTAAAGTGGACAAATCTTTAAAAATTGCCCCATTGTTACAGCAAAATATCTACGAGTACTACACTACGAATGCTCGCTCACACACTACAATCCTGCTTTTCATGCACTCGTTTTAAATACCCGCTTCATTCAAAACTTAGTGCTCAGAGGGCCAACACCTGAAGATGCTTTTCCAAGGTGACTATGTAGTGTATTACACGTGCGGTCCACTTTTCTATATGTAATCCTTCTGAACTTCTCAAGGAATCGATTAAACGAGTTCAGAAGGACCAGAAGAACAAGCAGCATGAGGCGCTTCCACACAAACGGATGGACTCGGGAGAGGGGGGGCGGGGAGAACAGACGGGAGAGGCAAGACTGGCGAGGGAAGAGCGGGTCACGGCCCCCGTCGCGGCGGCGCTCGGGCCAAGTGGCGCGGGGCCAGGCACAATTTCGGCATATACCGCACCCTCGGCCAGGCAAACTAATGGCAATTGCGACCGGTCTTACACTCGCTTTACTTCTGTCGCTTTCCCGGCGCACCCTGCGAGCCGCATTCTTAATTCACCGCGAGCGGAGTCCCAGAAATTGCTCAAACGAAACGGCGCGTCTTTTGCGTTACTACAAATTAACTGCTCTCAATGATTGCACGAATTATACTTCCTCGCCATACGTCACATACACAACTTTTTTTAGGTTAAATAAATGAGCGGTTTGGTTTTGGATTTTCGACCTGGGATGCTTGCCAAAACCTGTTGATCTAAAGCTGATCTCTCTGTCGCATGGCTACAAACGCATATCACAATGTGATAGAATTACAACCAAGAACATGCAAGCCCAGAGAAAATTGAATTCATCTAGTCAGACGAATTAGCCGATGGTAAAATAAAGAGCATTGAAATCACGATTATTTTTCACATTCAGCGATTCTTATTGGGGTAAAACGTGTAGCAAACTTTCCTACAAGATATACCAGGACATAATTTCAGTGAAAAAATTGTCACTCCAAAAAAAGATTAGTCCGAGTTATGGAATAAACAGACTTATTAAGGTTCAAATTGACAAAGTGTGTATCGAAAATGAAGACTAATGAAAACACGATGAGAGAATCGTTATTGAGGTAGAAGTAATCAAGGTTAAAGAGTATAAAATTATCTCTTCCGCAATCCCTTGTGAGCAATTCAAGGCCTTAGGACAAATAACCAATGTTGCTTCAGTATCTTAGAAAGTTTTAGTACTTCTGACCCAACAGCAATTTTCTCTACAACTGCATTTTATTTATTTCCTTAGAACACGAACTTGTCAAAGCAATACTTGCTATTCACTGGGACGATTAAATATTTCCATATTTTACAACTAGGAACGTCATCTCACGTAATTAATACTTTGAAGAATATGTCATTGCTTTTTGAACAAGAATTCCCGAAAATGTTAAATCAATTTTGAAAATATATGTTGACAAGTTGTAATCAAGTAACCGCTCGCGCTTTACACCAGTTCAGAATTCCGATTATTTGTAAATATAATGCGAACCTAACCTGACCTATAATGCGTAACCTGTTGAATATGTTAATGGAAAAGATATTAAGTTCATAATAACGTGCTTTTAGTTTTTTCTGCGAAAACACCAAGTATACAGTGTTCGCAACTAAGCAGGTGTGGTACTTGGAGAAGGCACGTCACTAGATACACGGCGATTTCCATCAACGTGTGCCCACCAAAACCATCAACTGGATACGATGCCATCTCGAAAGCCATCGACTCAGTTGTGGTTTGGGGAGCCGCGTCGCATCCAGTGATAGCGCTTCAGCGGGCACTGCAATCGCGGCGCGCCGCGCCGGCAGGACGCGGAGGTGGCGGCTGCGCGCGGCCGCCCACGCGCCGAACGCCTGCGCCGCTGATAAGGCGCCGCCCGCTCGCCCCGAACCGGAGAGCGAGGTTCGTCGCCCGTCCGTTCATCTGCTCGCTTGCCTGCCAGCCTGCTTGCGTGTCCCACGAGCGAAAGCGCTTCACTGTACGCTTCCACGATACACTTCCCTTCCACTCTGAAAATAAGTTCTAAAAAGCGTAATTCATCGCCTTAAACGGAAGAAAGCACCAAACATCCAAAGAACGTTCATTCATACTAACATTGAGCTTTACTGTTTCTAAGGAATATCTCGTCCTCGCTACTACCCAGAATATACATGCCATTCATTCGATCTCCTCACCAACACGCACGGTAAGTCGATTTCACGAGAGAATATTTATAACTTATAATGTAATATAATGTAAAGACAAACTACTATCTATTCAAATGACTATTCCAATAGTTTGCTGCAAGGCCTCTAGAATCCGATGTAACAATTATTTCGTTGAAGTAATCGGTAAAATCATCTGTAGGTATACCGTCGAATACCCCGATATCACTGTACATGAAACAAAAACAAAATTATCCATTCGGCACCGAAGCACACTAACTGTAATAAATTACCCGTTCAAATTCGTAAAACGTAGAAAAAATGCATTCATTGTTTTGCAGTTAAGTGTGTTAATAAAAGTATGCAAAAATACTATTTTGTACCATAGCGTCACTAAAGATACAAATTAATGATTGAATAATAATTACTAAAATTATTACCCGAAGATTATGTTCATAATAGAACCTTTTTCTTGCTACCAATTAATATGAAAGTCGTTCAAGTTGTCTTGAAATTCTATTGCGGTAAAAGCCCTTCTGGGAAATGGGAGTTTGATCCAAACAAACAAGCAAATACGGGCAGGCACCTGCGGGCTTGATCATCCATCTTGAGGTGCTGCAGCTGGACGAAACGTGGAATCCCCGAGAACTTTTCTCCGCGGACGAGAATGCCACGGGGAGGGGAATGGCGTGGAACAGCGGGGGGAGGTGGGGTGGGGGTGGGGATGGGGATGGGGAGGGGGAGGGGAGGGGAGGGGCGGGGCGGGTGGCTCGTAGGTGGCGCGAGAGAGCCCCCCGTGGGACGCGGACGCCAACGCGCCCAGCGGCCCAGTCGATACGGCGCGCCCACGAAGACCGGACGGGCGCCCGTGCACCGAGACCCGCTCGCTTCCACGAAACCAGACGGATGCATCGACCCTCGAAACAGGGCCAGACGCACAACAGAACGCGACCACTTCCAAGTTTTCCGAAGACGCGAATGGCCCAAAGAGACTCTGTAAGTGTGAGTTCCTTATGTGTTCCTAAATACCGGAGCCCCTGATACCTATGAAACCCATGACACTACGTATACATACTTTAAATGATCCGCATTAAGACCTTTTATGAGCCATTCATCGCTGCGGTATAAACTCGCCGTTCTACAGACGAATCCAAAATGAGCCCACAACCAAAATATTCAATTTAATTTTAACATACCAGAAATCTCGTAACGCTTTAAACTAAGTGTTCACTAATATGCCTACGATTTTGGTTTTTTAATTCCATCACCCCAACACAACCTTAACCCCCAGTCGCATTTCCCCGCAATGTAAAAGGATATTGAACATTAGACAGCAGCAATATACCCAGAAGATTCAAGTTAAAAATTTGAGTGTGATAATGAGTACGAAATGGAAGTGGGTTGCCACTTTCTTCAATTCAGGCAGCGAGTTTGTGTCACAAATTTCCAAAAACAAAAATTTTAACGATAAAATTTAACAATGAGATAGTTAACAATTTACTGCAATTTTGATTGTATTGCCACCATTTTCATGAGACCCGTCGCACTGAAGTCCATGTTCAATTCGTGAATCAATAATATCAATTACTCTATGGAGTATGAATATTTCGCGTAGGTAATTTAATAAAATTGATGTCGGAATTAAATAACATTTTATAATTTATTTTAAAATACGTATAGCATGGAACTAGTGGTTCGGAACTGTTTTCGTACCAGTCATTAAGATAGGAAGAGTGACAGGGGCAAAGCTCTATCCAATACAAACATTATCAATGATGATCAATTAGTTCGCGGTTTTGCCTTTTAACAATTGCAAATGTTAAATGATCTACAGTTCCAGCACTCACATATGGAAACCACTACTTCCGTTTACTTCATAATTAATGGAAAGCTGTATTATGCGAGGCGCCTACCGCAAAGTAGTCGTGGCTATATAAAACTGGCGACGACAAATAGACTCGGCTGCCGTCTGACATTTGGTAAATGACCTCACAAGTGAATATTAGCTAGTTTCAATAAAATCGTCCTAAAACGAGGGAATGCTGGTTATCGAAACTTTACATTGCCTTCGTTTTGTAAAATACAGGTTTTGGATTTATAAAGCTCTTGAGGAAATGTAACGATTGCATAATAATATTGCACGAAAGTCTGTAAAACAGTATAACGGTTTTCATGAGTACAGCAAGATCCAGTTGAGCAGGGCGCGTGTGTGCGTGGTGACACTCCATCCGCCAGCCACTAACCCTCAAACCCAGTAGTAATCGCGAGTTCAGTAATTTAGGAGAATTCAAGAAACAAACTTAAAACAAAGAAAACGCAATTCTAATTTACAACTACAATTAATTTCTGTTAGCCGTATCCTACCCGGACAATCTGAAGAAAATTTAAAAAAGTTTCCGAGAAAAATCTTATTTCAGTCAAAATTGCACATATTTCAGTCAAAATTACGCGAAAACTATCTTCAAAAACGCACATGATATGAACATTTCATTTGGAGAACAAAACAACAAACAAACTATAATGTAGTTGGGCGATGAAGTGTAAAAATTCAAACTTTGGCAAGTTTCAAATTTCCGTATAATTCTGTTAATATCAAAACCTATTTTCCGCAGCAATACATTCTTTCTATACACATCGTGTACTACTTTGAATATGCGTAAAACTCGAGTTTTTTTCACTAAGACATGCCAATAATAGAGGAAAACAAAATAAATACATTACATCTAGGTCTTCTACATTACATCTTTCGAATAAAAATGCATCGATTTCGTAAAACTGGCCGTTTGAGGTATCCGGCATACTCGTGTTACTCAAACAAAAGACCTCCGTGAAGATGGCCAGAAAAAATCTCAAAATTCAAAATTTTTTTATGGATACGTTTGTCCACCGTTTGACCACATTTGACCACCCTTTAGAAAATTTTTACCAGCCTCCGTTCACAAATTAGAACAAAAACAAATTTTTCTGGCCAACTTCACGATTTGACGAAATTACAAGATTTTGCCCAAAATATTAAAAATATCGAAATTTGAAGTGCGCTTTTGTTTGTCCATCGTTTGACCACCTTTAATCACTAACTACATTATTTTTACCACGTTTCCTCCGGCAGATATTCGCGAAAAACGTATTCCACTGCACCCAGAAACCGTGAAGATGGCCAGAAAAAGTTTTAAAATGCAAATTTTTTTGGTCGATTCGTTTGTCCATCGTTTGACCACTTTTGACCACCCTTTAGAAAATTTTTACCAGGCCGGGTTCAAAAGTTATAGGCAAAAAACGTTTTTTTCCCGCCATTTCTCAAAATCGACGAATTAGCAACAATCAAACGAAAAATTCGAAACTTTTAATTTGCATTCGTTTCTTTACCTCCTAATGACCTCTTAATCACCTTCAGACGTGCTTTACCACCAACGGAACAACCCAAAAAAATTTCCAAAAAAGCGTGAAGATGGCCAAAAAATAATTCGAAAATGCAATTTTTTGGGCTAATTCGTTTGTCCATCGTTTGACCACGTTTGACCACCCTTTAGAAAATTTTTACCAGGCCGCGTTCAAAAGTTAATGCCAAAAAACGTTTTTCCCGCCATTTTTTCAATTCGAAAAAACAACAAGAAACACGCAGAATTTTCCGTACTTTTCTAACCTCTGCGTTTGTCCATCTTTGGAAAGTGATTGTCCATCACTTAAAATTCGTAAGCTACGTGTATTTCCAGAAATAAGGCGAAAAACGTATTTTTCCACAATTTTTTGAAAAATTCCCCAAAAAAACAAAAAATACATTCAAATTATATAAAAATACATTCGCATTCGTTTGTCCATCGTTTGACCACGTTTGACCACTCTTTAGAAAATTTTTACCAGCCTCCGTTCACAAATTAGAACAAAAACAAATTTTTCTGGCCAACTCACCATTTGACGAAATTACACGATTTTGCCCAAAATATTAAAAATATCGAAATTTGAAGTGCGCTTTTGTTTGTCCATCGTTTGACCACCTTTAACCACTAACTACATTATTTTTACCATGTTTCCTCCGGCAGATATTCGCGAAAAACGTATTCCACTGCACCCAGAAACCGTGAAGATGGCCAGAAAAAGTTTTAAAATGCAAATTTTTTTGGTCGATTCGTTTGTCCATCGTTTGACCACTTTTGACCACCCTTTAGAAAATTTTTACCAGGCCGGGTTCAAAAGTTATAGGCAAAAAACGTTTTTTCCCGCCATTTCTCAAAATCGACGAATTAGCAACAATCAAACGAAAAATTCGAAACTTTTAATTTGCATTCGTTTCTTTACCTCCTAATGACCTCTTAATCACCTTCAGACGTGCTTTACCACCAACGGAACAACCCAAAAAAATTTCCAAAAAAGCGTGAAGATGGCCAAAAAATAATTCGAAAATGCAATTTTTTGGGCTAATTCGTTTGTCCATCGTTTGACCACGTTTGACCACCCTTTAGAAAATTTTTACCAGGCCGCGTTCAAAAGTTAATGCCAAAAAAACGTTTTTCCCGCCATTTTTTCAATTCGAAAAAACAACAAGAAACACGCAGAATTTTCCGTACTTTTCTAACCTCTGCGTTTGTCCGTCTTTGGAAAGTGATTGTCCATCACTTAAAATTCGTAAGCTACGTGTATTTCCAGAAATAAGGCGAAAAACGTATTTTTCCACAATTTTTTGAAAAATTCCCCAAAAAAACAAAAAATACATTCAAATTATATAAAAATACATTCGCATTCGTTTGTCCATCGTTTGACCACGTTTGACCACCCTTTAGAAAATTTTTACCAGGCCGCGTTCAAAAGTTAATGCCAAAAAACTTTTTTCCCGCCACTTTTTCAATTCGAAAAAAAAACAAGAAACACGCAGAATTTTCCGTACATTTCTACTCTCTGCGTTTCTCCATCTTTGGAACGTGATTGTCCATCACTTAAAATTCGTAAACTACATGTATTTCAAGAAATACAGGTGAAAAACGAATTTTCCCACCTTTTCTTGTAAAATTCCCTCAAAACAACAAAAAATATATTCAAATTATATAAAAAATCATTCGCATTCGTTTGTCCATCGTTTCATGTCGTTTGCTTAACCTTTAGAAAATTTTTACCAGCCTCCATTCATAAATTTGCGCAAAACAAATTTTTCGGGCCAAGTTCTTGTCTTGATGAAATTACAAGATTTCCTTGGAAATATTAAAAATACCACAATTTGACGTGCGCATTCGTTTATCCATCTTTTGATGACGTTTCCCTAGCGATTAGAAATTTTTTACCAGCCTCCGTTGAGAAAATAGAGCAAAAACGAAGGTTTCGGGCCAACTTGACTGTTTGAAATTCAGTCCCATTATTGGAACATGATTGAGCTGTATGAAACGCACTATTAGTTGCCGAATATGTTTTAGTAGTATGAAAATAATTTGTTTTCGCACGTAATGTTGTAGAACTTGTAACGTGTTTCAGAAAAAAAGATGACATATGCGCCGCTGTGACAAAATTATTTTCTCAGGAGTTAAGTTTCGTTACAAGTAACGAAACGAAAGTCTGCGCGAATTTAGTTTTGTTACAGAAAGAACAGATCGTCTAAGACAGTTTCGTTTCGTTTCTTTACTGAAATGAAACAAATGTGACTTTCCTTTTCGTGGGTAAGAAACGTTGTTTCTTTATTTAGTTTCGTTATTAATATTTGTAGAAGGAGAAGTAACGAAAGTCGAGAGAGGGCCATTGAGAGGAGTTGTACACCAGACTACATTTCTGTACTTTATTTTTGTTTCAGAACAGAACTACTTAAACACGAGTTATTATCTGTACGTTTTCCTCTTTTTTTTAAATTTATTTATTGCTTGTTGGGATGTACATAGATCAGTACAACACTCTTTCATATATGTTGATGACTTACTACTAACTTAAACTATGCTTAACCTAGTTCTACTATTGCTACTACAATGGGGTAGATTACTCATAAGAGTATCTACAGATCACAATTGTCTGAGAATATTTTTAGGAAGGAATCGAACGGGTATCTATTGTTTATTCTGGTCTGTGTGTTGTTTGTTGAGGCTAAATTGTATTGTTTGAGTTGATCTATTGAGTTTATGTTAGAGTAGAAATTATTGGATAGGCGTGCTATTTGATGGATGATTGAGTTTATAAATAATTCACTATGGAGTTGATGGTTTGAAATGAACCGTTGGTGAATATTCTGAGGAATGTTTTATTTTTATTTATTTGTCAAAAAAACATTAAAAACCGTATATGACGTGTGGGGAAAGAAATTTATCTGCGCACATTTTCTTGAGGGCCAGAAATAAAAAAAAATAAAAAAATAAAAAAAAACGGAAAAAAACGAATAAATGAATTTAGAAAATAATTATTTTAGAAAAATAAAGATATTTGAAAAATGTTTTTTCCCGAATTATAGAAAATCAATTTTAACTGTAAATGAACTACAAGCAAAAGGAGGGCTCAACAAAACGTGCGCACAGTGAAGCTACATTTACGTCCAGAAGCAAAACAAGGGGCCATCTGAGCATTTGCTCAATGGATCAGGGAAACTGGACAAAAACCTGATCGAGATGGGGGTCATTGACCCGGAAGCTGAAGTACATTACTTGTTACAGGCGTATTAAATATTTTTTTAAATGTATACAACGCAAACAAACTAATTCATTATATATCTTTGTTTTGTTACGTTAAACATTATTTTTCTTTTTCACGATCAGTATAGTCTCTAATTGTATAGAAACAGTTTTGCAGCAGAAAAGATTTAACTTTAAACTTAAATTTGTGTTCTGTAATATTTGTATTTTATTTACATTGGATGGTGCAGCATTTGTCCAGATGGAGCAAGCGTATAGAATTATGGGTCTTATGATAGTTTCATATAGTGTTATTGCATTTGTTAGTGAAAGTTTGGAAGTTTTATTAAGTATTGGCTTGAGTTGGATTAATTTGATTTTAGCCTGTTGTGTTTTTATATTGATGTGGTTTTTCCAGTTTAGTCTTGTGTCAAGATTTAGACCTAAGTATTTTATAGGTTGGTTTGATGGTGTCCAGTTTATTTGACTATTGTTTAATAGTAATGGGTGGGGGGCAGAGAATGGTCTCTATGAAACAATTTTTGATTTTCATTTATTTGGATTTAGTTCTATTTTTCATTTTATTGCCCTTTCGTCTATTTTATTCAAATGTTGTTGAATTTTTGTGCTGCTATATGTCAGGGTGCAACTTGATGTGAATATTGCCGTATCGTCAGCAAATTGTGCAAGTTGAGTGTATCGTGTGGTGGGGATATCTGCTGTGTAAATATTGAATAGTGTTGGGGATAAGGGTGTGCCTTGTGGAAGTCCTGCTTCTATAGGGCGGGGGGGGTGGAGCTATGATTATCTATGGTTACTCTGTCTGATATAAATTGTGTGATAATATTTAGTAAGTATTTAGGTGTTGCTATTGTTTTGAGTTTGTATATTAATCCGGGGTGCCAGACTCTGTCAAATGCTTGAGATACATCTAAGAGTGTTACTATTGAGTGTTTCTTTTCTTGGAAGGCAGTGTGAATGTATTCAGTAATCCTTAGCAATTGATGTGCAGTTGAGATACGCTTTCTAAAACCAAATTGGTGGTTTGGAATAGCTTCTGATTTTGTTAGATGATTATTGAGTCTTTTTAAAATTATTTTTTCAAATAATTTAGATAACGTTGGGAGGAGACTTATTGGTCTGTAATTCACTGCGAGGCTATGATTTGTGCTTGGTTTAGGGATCGGGATTATATTTGATATTGTCCAAGTTCTTGGGAAATAACCTCGTCTGAATGATGAATTATAGATGTTGTTTATGTATGCGATTGTGGTTGTGGGCAGGTTTTTTAATATTTGGTTGCTAATTAGGTCATGTCCGGGAGCTTTTCTTTTAGGCAATTTTTTTATGAGGTTTTTGACTTCAGTAGGTGAAATGAATTTTAATCTCTGTGGGACGTCATAGTTGGGTGCTCCATTTGAATCAATTATTGCTTCGTGGTCTGGGTGTACGGGTGTGTTATTAGGCTTGAATGTCTGAACGAAGTGTTCTGCTAGTGCTTCTGCCTTATCTTGGGGCATATTTTATACCTTGTGTCGTGTTGAGTGGCGGAATGGTTATTTTTTTATTTAGAAGACATTTTGAGAAGTGCCATAGTGATTTGTTTGAGGTATTTAATGTTTCTGTTTTCCTGTCAAAGGATTTTTGGATGTGTATATTTATTGCCCTTTTTGTCATTTCATTGAGGAGATTTAGTTCTTTTTTCTGTTGGGGAATTCTATTCTTGCTCCATAGCCTTCTAGTTTTATTGCGTGTGTTGATTATTTCTGTTTTCTCTTTGGGTACTTTTGGTTTTGTCTGTTTAGAAGAATATGTGGGTTTGTTTTCTTGTAAGTGTTTTATTGTGTTTGTTATTATTTCGTTTATCTGCATGACTGACTTTTCTATTTCCATAGGGGAGTTTAATATTTTGAATTGTGGTGTCTTGGTTTTCACTATTTTCCTAAATGTTTCCCAATTTATGTTTTGAGTGATTAGTTTCTGAGTTGGAGCATGTGGGGGAGGTATAATTTTGGTGGTTATTAACGTTTTCTTCTATCCTCTATCGATAATTTAATTACTCTTAAAATATGTTCTGGCTCTTGTAGTAAATGTTTACTCGCAATACTCACCGTTCTGGATACATGGTTAACATCAAATAAAAACTTTGTTTGGTACGGATTACAGCGGAATTACCTAAAAAAAATTGGAAGGGGGGGGGCTATGTCCACCGACCGATTTGCTCGCAGGCCCACGCCCCTTCCAACGACACCTCTCAGCAGCGTTTCTGAGAAGCGGCAGTGCCCTTCTCACCCCGCTCACGGCCGCACCGCCGCTCGCCCAGAATGGGAGGGAGTTCGAGAGTCCTACGCCTCGGTGACCTGCAGTGCCCTCCAAGTAAATGGACACTCTGCTGACAGACACGCTGATAGCGGCGCCGCGACAAACATAAAGTACAGAAATGTAGTCTGGTGTACAACTCCTCTCAATGGCCCTCTCTCGACTTTCGTTACTTCTCCTTCTACAAATATTAATAACGAAACTAAATAAAGAAACAACGTTTCTTACCCACGAAAAGGAAAGTCACATTTGTTTCATTTCAGTAAAGAAACGAAACGAAACTGTCTTAGACGATCTGTTCTTTCTGTAACAAAACTAAATTCGCGCAGACTTTCGTTTCGTTACTTGTAACGAAACTTAACTCCTGAGAAAATAATTTTGTCACAGCGGCGCATATGTCATCTTTTTTTCTGAAACACGTTACAAGTTCTACAACATTACGTGCGAAAACAAATTATTTTCATACTACTAAAACATATTCGGCAACTAATAGTGCGTTTCATACAGCTCAATCATGTTCCAATAATGGGACTGAATTTCAAACAGTCAAGTTGGCCCGAAACCTTCGTTTTTGCTCTATTTTCTCAACGGAGGCTGGTAAAAAATTTCTAATCGCTAGGGAAACGTCATCAAAAGATGGATAAACGAATGCGCACGTCAAATTGTGGTATTTTTAATATTTCCAAGGAAATCTTGTAATTTCATCAAGACAAGAACTTGGCCCGAAAAATTTGTTTTGCGCAAATTTATGAATGGAGGCTGGTAAAAATTTTCTAAAGGTTAAGCAAACGACATGAAACGATGGACAAACGAATGCGAATGATTTTTTATATAATTTGAATATATTTTTTGTTGTTTTGAGGGAATTTTACAAGAAAAGGTGGGAAAATTCGTTTTTCACCTGTATTTCTTGAAATACATGTAGTTTACGAATTTTAAGTGATGGACAATCACGTTCCAAAGATGGAGAAACGCAGAGAGTAGAAATGTACGGAAAATTCTGCGTGTTTCTTGTTTTTTTTTTCGAATTGAAAAAGTGGCGGGAAAAAAGTTTTTTGGCATTAACTTTTGAACGCGGCCTGGTAAAAATTTTCTAAAGGGTGGTCAAACGTGGTCAAACGATGGACAAACGAATGCGAATGTATTTTTATATAATTTGAATGTATTTTTTGTTTTTTTGGGGAATTTTTCAAAAAATTGTGGAAAAATACGTTTTTCGCCTGTATTTCTGGAAATACACGTAGCTTACGAATTTTAAGTGATGGACAATCACTTTCCAAAGACGGACAAACGCAGAGGTTAGAAAAGTACGGAAAATTCTGCGTGTTTCTTGTTGTTTTTTCGAATTGAAAAAATGGCGGGAAAAACGTTTTTTGGCATTAACTTTTGAACGCGGCCTGGTAAAAATTTTCTAAAGGGTGGTCAAACATGGTCAAACGATGGACAAACGAATTAGCCCCAAAAAATTGCATTTTCGAATTATTTTTTGGCCATCTTCACGCTTTTTTGGAAATTTTTTTGGGTTGTTCCGTTGGTGGTAAAGCACGTCTGAAGGTGATTAAGAGGTCATTAGGAGGTAAAGAAACGAATGCAAATTAAAAGTTTCGAATTTTTCGTTTGATTGTTGCTAATTCGTCGATTTTGAGAAATGGCGGGAAAAAACGTTTTTTGCCTATAACTTTTGAACCCGGCCTGGTAAAAATTTTCTAAAGGGTGGTCAAAAGTGGTCAAACGATGGACAAACGAATCGACCAAAAAAATTTGCATTTTAAAACTTTTTCTGGCCATCTTCACGGTTTCTGGGTGCAGTGGAATACGTTTTTCGCGAATATCTGCTGGAGGAAACGTGGTAAAAATAATGTAGTTAGTGATTAAAGGTGGTCAAACGATGGACAAACAAAAGCGCACTTCAAATTTCGATATTTTTAATATTTTGGGCAAAATCGTGTAATTTCGTCAAATGGTGAGTTGGCCAGAAAAATTTGTTTTTGTTCTAATTTGTGAACGGAGGCTGGTAAAAATTTTCTAAAGAGTGGTCAAACGTGGTCAAACGATGGACAAACGAATGCGAACGTATTTTTATATAATTTGAATGTATTTTTTGTTTTTTGGGGGAATTTTACAAAAAATTGTGGAAAAATACGTTTTTCGCCTGTATTTCTGGAAATACACGTAGCTTACGAATTTTAAGTGATGGACAATCACTTTCCAAGATGGACAAACGCAGAGGTTAGAAAAGTACGGAAAATTCTGCGTGTTTCTTGTTGTTTTTTCGAATTGAAAAAATGGCGGGAAAAACGTTTTTTGGCATTAACTTTTGAACGAGGCCTGGTAAAAATTTTCTAAAGGGTGGTCAAACGTGGTCAAACGATGGACAAACGAATTAGCCCAAAAAATTGCATTTTCGAATTATTTTTTGGCCATCTTCACGCTTTTTTGGAAATTTTTTTGGGTTGTTCCGTTGGTGGTAAAGCACGTCTGAAGGTGATTAAGAGGTCATTAGGAGGTAAAGAAACGAATGCAAATTAAAAGTTTCGAATTTTTCGTTTGATTGTTGCTAATTCGTCGATTTTGAGAAATGGCGGGAAAAAAACGTTTTTTGCCTATAACTTTTGAACCCGGCCTGGTAAAAATTTTCTAAAGGGTGGTCAAAAGTGGTCAAACGATGGACAAACGAATCGACCAAAAAAATTTGCATTTTAAAACTTTTTCTGGCCATCTTCACGGTTTCTGGGTGCAGTGGAATACGTTTTTCGCGAATATCTGCCGGAGGAAACGTGGTAAAAATAATGTAGTTAGTGATTAAAGGTGGTCAAACGATGGACAAACAAAAGCGCACTTCAAATTTCGATATTTTTAATATTTTGGGCAAAATCTTGTAATTTCGTCAAATCGTGAAGTTGGCCAGAAAAATTTGTTTTTGTTCTAATTTGTGAACGGAGGCTGGTAAAAATTTTCTAAAGGGTGGTCAAATGTGGTCAAACGGTGGACAAACGTATCCATAAAAAATTTTGAATTTTGAGATTTTTTCTGGCCATCTTCACGGAGGTAAACAAAAGTGCACTAGTCGAGCTTCCACCCATCCCCCAATGAAAGAAAATTCCAGCTACTACGGCACTGCGTTCCACCGCTGGACGGGAGAAGCTATACACACGGGCGGAACGGACTGGATAAGCTCGGCGCGGTGCGGCGGGGCGGGGCGGGGCGGGGAGGGGAGGGGCGTGGCGGGAGGGGAGATGAGAGAGAGAAACCCGTAATAAACAGCTCGCCGGCGGGCGCAGACTGCCGCGCGGCGCCGCGTCGTGGGGCTTCCCGGATATCGCGCCCCTGTGCGCTTCGCCCTGGCGCGAGGCGGCGCAAGCCAACGAAGACCCACCTGCGCACGCAATTCGCTGGCCGGTCGACGGGCATTCCGACTGTCCGACGACAGTTATTTCGCATCGTGTCGCGACAGCTCGTTTTCAGGACTGGCGAAGCGGCAACTCGTTACGAGAATAATATTATATCTTTATTACTATCCCCTATACACAAGCCTTTTTGACTGAGCCGGGGATGAAAAGCTGGTTGGATGGATGGGTGATAAAAAATGCTTGATGGTACAATTTTGCAACGTGAGGCAGGGAAAACGGGAGACCTCGGGAAAACCCGCAGCGAACCAGCTTTTTCTACTATAAATTTCACGTGGGATCGTACGGGATTCGCGCTAGGTTATCCCTCAGAAGTGCAGAAGAGGCACTACATTTCGGGATGTCCGATCCGACGAATATGCGAAACTTGAACGGAACAACTGCAGATACTAACCGCAAGTATACAGCAAAAACATTTTCTGGCAGAGGATTTTATGGCACCTCTTTTAGGTTGTGAGTCGGAAGGAAATGCACTGCAAAAATTACTTTGTCATGGTATTTTCACGAAAAAAAAAAAAACAACCACAGCATATTCCCCCTGTGTCTAATTAAGAAAGAAATTCAATCCGATGAATTATTGGAAGATTTCATTTAGAACCTGATGGTTCATGGCGAGACAACGAATTGGGAAACTCGTAGAGGGAAATTTTTGAAATTAGCTGAGTGACACTGATGTTTCCAACAGAAGGTACACACAGAAGATACCATGGCAGGATTTCCATGCTACCGCTTTGTTGAAGCTAGAAGGAAAGATATCCTTCTAGTTTCTCCATGTGGTCCCTCGCAATTTCCCTCTGGAACATACAATTGCAACTTATCTCTGTGACTATCAGAAAAAGAAATTCCTCTCGATGACTTAATACGAGAACAAATTTCAGTATTCTTAGTGATTTTCGATGCATCACTGTCTCATTGTCCACATTCACAATGGAAAGGATTAGGAAATTCCCAGAAGGGAATCTTCCAAAGTAGTCGAACGTCATTGAAATCACCTACTGGAAATGTACCACAAATCCAGTTAATTGCGTAACTAGTAGAGAAAGCGGGTCTTTACTACACCAGTGAAATGATGGACGTGGCGACGACAGGAGGGGAGTTCAGCATTTTAAAATAAATTTACCAAACACACTTTCCTAAGGGTTGCGTACTTTTAGTGCGAACTAATGGAAACTTACTACAAGCTGAGTGTTGGGAACACTCGCAACATGTGAAACGGCAACATGTTCATTCATTTCGTCCTAGCGTTTTGTTTTCTTTGTAGTACACAGCGTTTCATTTTCTTTCAAGTATGCGTTTCGCAAAGTAACACATTCGAATAAATTAATAGTAAATTCTAGAACCAGTTTCCCAGGCGTAGGTGTTAAAATTCTGATTCCATACTTCCATGATTTCCATATCGCTATGTGACATGAAATGCAACGCTATGTCTCCACTAACATTTTTTCCCCGACTATCTTCCTCAATGACGAATACCAAACACCTTGCCCTGTGACTTCGACGAAGGTACAATCCCATCAGATGAATTTTTTTGAGATTTGGCTCCAGCTTTTGAAGTTACCGATATTTTATAGTGAATGAGCGAGATATCAAATTTTGTACTGTCAGGTCATCGAAGTTTACAAATATCAATATCAAGATGGAAGGGGCAGCAAATTAAAAGAACAGGCGCAATGCAACTGGGAAGTACAGGCGCAATGGAAATTTAAATGAGAAATCATTTTAAATATCCAAATAATGTTAAAAATGCGAAAGTCAATGGCACTTTAAAGAAAAACCGAACAAAATTTATACCGTGCAACATATACACAACATAAACATAAGCAGTGAGTAAATTACTAGAGATAAATTATTTCTCGCTGGCAGTAGTTTTACAGCAATTGCCAATTCATCGGGACTTGCGTCTACGAATACTGAACTGGTATGAATCACACTGGAACGATTGTGGTACATTATTTTTTTAAGCCGAAAATAATAATTTCTCCAAATGTTCATGAGCATAATACATCACATAGTAATGTTGACAGAAGTGACCTATTAGTATGAAATAAGACATTCATTATCTCAGCGGGTAGCTTTCCTTTCGCCAACACTTCAAAGTCTGAGAAATACGAGGCGATACGCAGCCCAACTTGACACCAATAACAAACGGCCGATAAGCGCGCGGAGAGGCGGCCCCGGCGGCGGGCGGCGCGCGCGCCGGACGGGCCGAGGCGGGGGGGGGGGGAAGGGCCGGATCTCCACGCGCGCGGGGATCACGCCGCCCGGGCGGGGGGGAGGTGAGGGGACGAGCGGCCTCGACCTCCGCGCCCCAGACGTGGAGCGGAGCACCGCGCCGCGCCGAGCCGAGCCGGGGTCTACGACCCGCTCTCTGTTCGGGTCGGGCCGGACCGGACTGTTTTCGCTCGCGTGCGCGCCGATGCCAAACAAGCGGGCCGCGGCGGCGCCGATCGCTTGCCAGGAGAGCGAACAGAGACGGCAGCGGCGGCGGCTGCGGTGACGACGCGCGAACACCTGCGACGCATAACGCAGGCGCCCCACCACGCCCCGCTCCCGCCCACTCTGCTCCGGCCCGCCCACGCGCTGCACCGCTCGCTCGGAACTGTTGCGAGCCAGTAGCTCCCAGCAGTCGCCTGAGCGTCCTGCTTTATATTCGCCACATTTAAAGTAAAATCTAATCATCGGAGAGTTATTTACACTATGACTTGGTATTTTAATTTTCAAATCAACCACAATATGATTCTCACACAATATCAATTATTGTATTATGTATTCTACAAGGAGAAGAAAGGCAGAGAAAACCTGCCTAACAATAGACATTCTCAGCTTTTTCACAAATCAAATCCAATTTTAGTTCTGCATTCAGAAAGAATATGAAATTCCTGAAAACTAAAAGGCACTACATCCCGATTTTTTTTAACGACAAATGTATATATAGAAAGTCGGGTATTCAATGTATACACACTCGTCCTTTGTTTAAGAAACAATACTTAATATTTTCATGAGTCAGAGAGCAAATGACCGTTTTTCTTTCACAAGAGGTTATTTCCTTTGTTTAATATTTCAGTCGATTAATGTGAGTCAATTATTATGGATCATATTCGAGGAAAACTTACGAGACTCCGGAGACGAATCACTCATTCGTTCGTTCACCATTGGTCTGAAAACGAAGGTGTCGAATAACTGACACAGGAAGCCGCCACAAGGAAAACAGGAAATTCTCTCAAAACACAGTTAATCATGTTACACATACAGTCTCAACAACGAAGATGAAGAATTTCACCGAATTTCCTTCACTAAATTCATTTGCATAAATAAGAAAAATAAAAACGATTGAGGGGCAATAACAAGTACAGTAGTCTCGGTCATTCGAGGTGGACGGTACCGGGCCTAGCTCGAATTAATGAAAATTAGAATTATCGAAAATTATTAATTTATTAAAAGAGAAATATGAAAACACCGTTTAAAGTTCAAAGTATGTATATTTCAATAAAATTATACTAGCATAACATTATTGCATTAATTGGTGAATATAAGTTAATTGCACCTTAAAGTAATTGTCAATAGTCTTTAAGTACGTTGTTTCTTGTACGTTATTAAATTTAATTTTTTGGTAAGTAGGATTTAACACCAATTTATGGGAAACTCGAACAATCGCGACTCTTCTGTATCACAAAACGTTTCATTTCATGACAACTAATAATTTCCGATTCCAGTTCGAACATGTCATAACAATTTACCACCATCACAGCTGCTTTTTGGCTACGGAACAGATTTGACCTTGACTTGACCTTGAAAACTTTGCCAGCATTTTCCCTGCTTAAAATACCAACAAATCTCATGAAGTACATTAAATAGCTGATACGCCGCAAATAAAATCTGCCAAAGAGGCCTTTCTACCACATAACCCTATTAGAAATAATATTTTAAAACAATGCTCCATAAAAATCGAGATATTGATTACAATACCTATCAACCCTATCCCAAGGCGATGGGACGAATTCTTCGTTTTAGTGCCTCCCTCCACCGCAATCCAACTCGACTCCCTTCTCGGAAGCTGGTCTTGCCAATCAGCCCGGCCCGCCTCCTCTCGCGCAGCGAAAGGTTCCGGCCGGCGCGCGCGGTCGACGGCAGCGAGGGCGCGAGGTCGGAGCTGCGGCGGCGGAGGCGGCAGATCGAAAGGCGCGGTAGTGGGAGCGAGGTAGGGCGGGGAGGGGAGGGAAGGGGAGGGGAGTGCAGAGCGGCGGCCGCTGCGCCGTGTCACTGACCCGGGCGCGCTTTGCGTGAATGCAAAACGCGTTCGCTCGCCCGCCCGCCCGCGTTCGCGTCGTCGTTCGGACGCCGCCGCCGCTACCAAAACAAACCGCGTCCTTCGCCTACGCCGCCGCCTCCCATCTACACAGTGGGCGTACAGGACGTCTGGACGGACACAAGATGGCCACCTTTGGCGGCACACGTATCACACCGGAAACGACCTCCGGCGCCCCTACGCAAACTAATGCGCGATAAAATAAAATGCCCCCAAAGGATTCCCTTTCACAACTCAGAGACATCAGAGAGCAACTTACCCTAATCACACCAACAAATGAAGCAAAGGATGCAGTGGTGTAGTGCAGGGGGGGGGGGCGAGACTTTTAGGAGGCGGCAAAATAACATCTGCCATAGAATACATTACGGGTAAGTCCCTTCAGAGAAGATCGTGAGTGACTGACAATTCAAAGAAATTTAATTTATTAATGAATCGTCAGTCGTCCAATTCACATTAACTAAATCGTATACAGGTTTACACTTTCCAAATTGATTTTAATGCTCGTGTAAAGTACGCGTAGTAATTGTTAAATTAGTGAACTTAATTGAAAATTGAATTATTCGTGTACCTATACATTACGCCTACGTATTAAATATCTTATTACATTTTTATGTGATTGTGTTTCATTATCTGCTACGTTGTTCACGCTTGTATATTTTTGTCTTAAATTGAAACACCTAAATAAGGCGGTGGCGCAATTTTCCTCCGCCCCATGCGGCTGACACCCACGCTACGTCACTGAAATAATGCTATTATTATTATTACTATTATTATTATTATTATTATTATTATATATCACGACTAAAGATGTTATGAGTCGGCTGAATATAAAATCTACTCCAGGTTGTAACCAGCTACCTGAAGAGCAGATCTAGGGACTGTCTGTGCCTCTACAATACTTTGCGGAGCTGTTCCAAATAAAGCAATTTCTTGCACTTCCCAGTCCTTTGAATGACCCGGAAGTTTAGCCAAGTTCTTACACAAAATTTGCGGAACAAATCCCAGAGCTCCAATAACTATCGGGAAGACCTGTGCTTTTATGCCCCACATTCGGCTGATCTCGATTTCCAAACTCCTGTATTAAAAACGTTTCTCTGCTTCCTTGGTTACGACATTTTGATCACAGGGCACAGCCACATCTACAAGTAGACAGTTTTTCTCCAAATCCCGGATAACAATATCCGGTTTGTTCGCTGCTATCGTGCGATCTGTTCGAATTTTTTGGTCGTACAATATTGTATAGCATTCAACCGATGTCACCGGTTTTGGTGAGTGTTCGTACATTATTATTATTATCATTATTATTATTATTATTAAAGCGAACGGAATCACCCTTTTTACAAGATTCAACAAATACAATGCTATCTCAATAGTACACGACAGTGCTGATACGTCCAGAAATGTACTGAAGGACAGTTTCGCTCTTTTCGCACGAGACACGTTTTGGTACGGAGATCGCTTCACCCTGCCAATTCACATAATATGATGAAAACTCTTTCGACGCCCCCGCCCCCGCAGCAATACTCAGTCACGCGAATATTCCCTTTCAGCGCGTTCCTTTATGCCGGGTTCTCTTCAGTCCCCGGGGCTGCTACAGATGAACGGCGGCGATTCGCAACGAGGAGACAGTCGTCTCCATGGCGATGCCGCTCGCGTTCGCCATTCTCCCGAGGCGCACTTCCGCCTTGGCGCGCCGCGCCTGCGCACGAGCTACGCGCCGGCCGGTGGCTGACGCTCACACCCCAACACACACCGTCCTGGATACTCCGGATTCACAAGAAATTTCGACAGGTGGTAGGATCAGTGGCGGATCCAGGGTGGGGGGGCATAGGGGACCAGCCCCCCCCCCCCCCAAGGCCCAGGGCTTTCGTTTGTTACCTTCCTTTGTATGGCACAATTGATTTAAATAATTATTTATGCTGAAATTATGTAATTATTTAAACAATATTGCATATTATCATACACACACTACAATAATAATATACAATATAATAAATAGGTTCATTGTTTAACAAAAATCTACGAACCCCCCCTCAAAAAAATAAATTAAAAAAAAATCAAAGATCTGGTGGATCCGCCTCTGGATAGGACACAATTTTAAAAAAAACACAAATTAACAGTTTTGATGTGCTACAGAATATTAGAAGTAATGTTTTAGATCTGTTTCGCGACCTTATGTGATCTCCGCGCTTCTATCAGATACCAAATCGCAGCACCAGGAATGTTACGCGGTGTGTATCAACCGCTATCGTATTTCGTAGGGCGTTCGTTCGCTCCTTCAAGATAGATGGTTCCTTTTCAGTTTGAGATACACAGTGAAACACGTTCATACTAATCTAACCGAAGTCTGTTTTAAGAATTTCCTAAAGCAAATCCACATCGATGAAAACTAAAAAAGAAACTTTAATATGGTATGCTTGATAACTTCACACTGTTTTAGTCACTTTTTTGGATACAATTAATCTCAAAATTTCTTTCATTAAAAGCAATTATTTTGTTTACACATTGTATTCCGAGATAATTACAGGACGATATATCTTCATAATTCATGCGTGTGTTCAACAGTCTCGTCTTTGAGAACCTGTAATGTAAACAACAATTTTTGCCACCCAACGTGCCCTCAGAGGCAACCGATTCCCTGACGACAGATTCGTTGATAGCTCCGTCGGCGCGGCGTACGAGAAACGGTCGCAGAGCAGGTGAGCGGCGGCATCCGACGATCTCCGTGCTGCGGCAGGCAGAGGTCACGATAGGCCCGTACACTAATTTTCGCAAAAACACTATTTACAATGCTTCGGAGCACTTGAAAATGTACTTGTACGAGTTCTGAATGGTGCTTAACACGCTAGTAAAATTTCATGTCAATCCAGCAAGGAAGGTGTCGCGTGTCCGAGGCCGCTCTGTGCTTTTGTGAGGAACACTAAAAAGGTTTCAAAAAATACGTTCTCTTTGAAGGGGAGGGACGGCACAGATGTGACTGGAGCGAGCGTTGGAAACAGGGAGAGGAGAGTGATGAAAAACGAACGTTAATAAGTGATTACATTAATTCCAAATTAGAAATGAATGTACGAAATAAACATAGTAACTTGTGATAGTTGAAAGAAAAAAAATCACATTATTGTGAATTTTTCTCATATTTTTAAGGCAGTCAAACATATTTAACTCTCAAAGTGTGTGGAGGATGCAAGGGACAGAATGGTTCAAAATGGAAAGTTTGGCTCACAGAGGAGTGTTGGTATTACAAGTTGTTAAAGTTAAATTTTACACAATTTTTGTGAATTGGCCCTATGATGTAACACTTGAGGTATTCGAAGCCGGTGAACGAATTTTCGTCCGGCCCGTGCAAGACTTCGACATTGGCGGAGGATTGGGAACACCCGGCCGATTTCCTAGCCTTTCATCAATACTCATTGTCATTGGTACAAAGATCTGTAGCGGTGAGGTCCTTGGCGGGGGCGGGGAAGGAGAGAATCCCAAAGACCGGCAGCGCCTATTGGTTTTTAAAGGTTGGATTGGCCGTGGCAGTGACCCACAACGAATCCAGTAGGAACTTATCCCATGCGGAACTGGACCACTCCGGTAAGCTGGGAGCATTGGAAGAAGAGGCCCCACTTAGGAAAACGTGGAGATGCTCGGGGTTCTGGCGCATTCAGCAGTTATCCTGAGGTTTCAGGTGGGACTCGATGTGAATACGCAATGCTTGCTGTTCATCCCTGAGTCCCAAATGCCGCGTGTTCAATGATAATTAGTTCGCCGTATTATAGAGCAGTTCACCTCTTGTTGCAAGCAGGGTCAACTGCCTTTTGTCTCATTGCCAAATGCCTTACTTTAGGAAATGTATGATGTTACATTCTTATTCTTGTAATACGAGCAAGTGGGGACTGCAGATTGCTCAAAAAGCCATCCTCGCACTTCCCCTTGGCTCACGAACCCGAGTCAAGTTGAGTAAGTAAGCTCCAACCCAGCACATCACGGAATAAATTAGCGGTCTGTTTCGGTCTTGTCCTCTTACAACCTTTTTGCCAGCACAGCAAACAAACACCCGGACAAGAGAAGGTGACGCAAGGGAATTACAGGAAATGCAAAAGAATTATACTCTTCCGGGGCTTCCAGACTCATTATATGCCGGTTTTTCACCTACGATGCTAACAGCACTTTTCAAAATGTTTTACGTCTTAACACGTCAATAGAACACACAAATTTACTGCCTTGAAACTCGCATATGCATTTATAAATGAGCTAGTTGCTAGATATTAACAGTATCTCCATACATGTAAATGACACACATATTCGGAATTTTCGCATTAAGAAATTGGGAAGAATTTGGATTGGGTAAAGCGTTTTGAACTAAGCACAGGCTCGTTCAAGATATTGCAAGTCAACAACATTCAGAGTGAACTACTTGTAAGATTTCAACGTCCATAAAACGACCAATATTAGGTTTTCATCAACTAGTTGACAAACTTCTTGATATTATGCAACCGTGTCAAAGACGAATTACCTCTGCGAATTCAAATGCACGCGAGACATGAGAAACACGAAAATAAAATGCCCAAATATTACAAAAGCAAATATGTACATGATACTGACTACTCAAATTAGAATAATTTCGTTTCTTGATTTGTAGACTGCCAAACTTACTTGCTTAGTTAAATGCTTTCGAATGGTTTTCCCAAAACATTTTACGAAGACTCAAAATAGTAAACGCTAGATATTTCAATCTAACTCATAAAGAACCAATGACTACCAAGACTACACATCCAGCCGACATTACGGAGATCAGAAAACGCGAGCATTTTATACAATACATTAATTTCACACTAATTGATAAACGGTGCATCTCGATAGCGAAAGATTCCATTGCATGAGCTTGGTCGAAACACCTGTCAGACAAGTGCGAACGAACGATAAAACAATACAAGTCTCCATAACATCTACCGTACGAACACAGTTTTCGTAATTTTTTTTTCTCTCTTTTCTAACTGCGAACACAATGCTGGTCTTCACGTAACATTTTGACGTCAAGTTTTGCATAATCATGCCATATTTGTGAAATAAAACGTTACATGTAAACCGCAAGTTCGACGATTGAACAGAATGAGGTTTAACAAAACTCGCCAAAAAAATAAAAACATGATAGGCGCATTGGATATGCACAAAACGGACAGCCATTCTAGTGTGCGACAAAACGCGCAGAGCAGCCTTTACGCAATCTAATTCGTCGGCGCGCGGCCAGCCACTGGGAAAGGCAAACGGCGGGCGAGGAGGCTGTGCAGGAAACGCGACGAGCGAGGGGCCGCGCGCGCACTGCGTCACCGTTACGTAAGGCGGCGCCCTGCCCCACCTCCGCCCCCGCCCCCGCCTTGCCTCTCGCGGCTGTCACAGCCACCGGCCGGCCGGCCGACCGGCGGCTGGCTGGCTCGCCGCGGCCGCATCGCATCGCATCGCATCGCATCGCATCCCATCCCGTCCCGTCCCGTCCTCCAGCGCAGGGAAGCCGGCGGTGGCAGCAGCAGCAGCACTGCATTCGCGCCAGCGAGCTCCCCTGTCCAGGCTGCTCCTCCCTCCAGATCTGGCAGCACCGCCGCGCTGCTCTCCCGCACCTTCCCGGTTTCCCACAGCTCGAGCGGCGCTCCGCACGCGATTCCGAGGCGCGAGCGGGCGAGCACACTCGCACCAGGATCGGGTCGAGAGGACTACGCGCCCACGGCGTACGCACAACCCTCGTTTTCCATGTATTTCGCTGTTTATTTTTTACCACCGTTAAATTTAGTTGCACATTTAACATTCATCTGTGCGATATTAAATTAAAATAAAATTACACCCCATAACCTCGATGTCCTGTGAGTTGATATCTGTGTATCTACAAGTCTTACGAAAATTGCACAGTAAACTAGACATTTGTAGCCTCTGTAACACGCATTTTCTTCTTTCATTTCACATTCACTTTTACAAGTACTTTCTCGTTTACGTACGTATTTACGTAGTTTAAAAGAAAGTTATGTAATGCTGCGGAAAACCGAAATAGAGATTTTAATGCAAATACACGTGTTGGGATCCCCTGTCACCGAAAAAGGGGCTTTAAATTTCAAAACATCAGTCCGTTTGTGAATAACACTCGTGCCTAAACCATTTACAAGATTTTTAATATTTTCTAGAATAGGTCACCATGACAATGATCTTTTTACCCTTTTAGCAGTAATACATATTTAAGAGTGAATGAACAACCCTCGACTACAAGAAATTCGTACCAAAGACCCTGGGGTCAACTTGACGCAGTAGGGCGCTGATAAAGCTTCGCGTGAACCAGTCCTAAGTCCACCTTCAACATGCAGATCCACCAAAACAGGATTCACTTATTTTATATTAATGAAACTGATACTATTACAATAATCGGTGCATCAGATAAGGCACAGATAGAAGGCAGTTCTGTAGCACTAAAGGACTCAAGCCGACATTCTTTATACACCTTTGGCCTTTCTATTGTCCTGCGTTTCAACACTCCGAACATGAGACCTTGCAATAATCGGTGCATCCGAGATGATATCCAATGAGTGAATTCCGTGATGCGACAACTGCCTCACCGCTATCCCACTTTTATTCGTTCATGTACCCCACACGTAAGGTCACTGGCGTTACGAATTCACCCTTTTATCATGATGTTATGATGCGGTGAAAAACATTAAGAAGTAATCCCAAAAATATTCCTAATTTCTTTCAGAAATGCTGTTCACTACTCAAATTACAATAAATTTAATACATCTAAAAATACATTACATTCAAAACAGAGGTGACATTTCGCTGTAAAACTACAACTAAGCCTCCCTAACAGCATCACGACACAGTATTAAGAGCTAAAATATTTTTTTCACGCGGAAACAAAACCTTGGTAGATAAAAACATTGAAACAAAATACAATTTCCGTTTGTTATATATGAATCGTTAATCATTTCCATATTGAAAAGCAATTTCGGAAGGCACGAAAGAATTATATCCCTTTTTGACCCCAGGAAAACAACTCCCATCAGCCGCTGGACCGGGCCGTCCAATGAAACAAAACTCAGTGATGACTAAAACTCGTGGAGGATGAACACATGCATATTAGCTTTCCATTTAGTCAAAATTACCCATTCTACTCAAATATCATAACTGGGCATTTATGAAACCTGAAATTCATGATCAGGTCCGCGGACAGTGCAGGAGCAATTTTTAAACAAATTATATGCCGCTCATTGGGAATGAATGTTCTAAGAAATCCTTTACGATTGTACATACGTAATCTACGCGATTCAATCAGGGAAACGTTAATGCAACCCTGGCGAAATGACTCGAACGTCATTAATTTGTTTTTATCAGTTTGAATTGTCGCTGATGGTCCGTCCATAGGCCGACATCAGACGTTGTACCGCTGCTGATCAAGAAATCCACCATGCCACATTTGTCAATACCAGTCCTGTAGCTCTGAGGTGCACATAGGTGACAGATTCCTGAACGACCACTAATATATAAATTTAAGACAAAAAGGAAACGTTGAGGTCGCCAAGGCGGAATCGCCGTAACTCTCAGTTCGAAGGGTAGCGGGATCGAATCCGCCTTGCACAAGCATGTTCGCGAGATCTTTAACTACCCTAGTATTAACATTACTTTGACCTAAATACCTTTTCCCCTTACGAACAGTTACGAATGACCTGACCACTGACGCTGAAACAGCCGTTCTCAAAAACCCAAACGAAAAGTAAAAAGCGCACTTCGAGGAAACGTTTCTCAAAAAGTAAATAATGGAATGTATCTCCGGAAGTGAAAGGAACAGTGGAATTCCATTAATGTGTTCGCTACGCGTATCGGCCGTCGTCGTGGAAAGTGTTGGGCGCGTTCCATTGAGCGCGCGGCGCGGTGCGGCCGGGGCGCAGGGCACGCGCGGGGGCAGAGGCGGGGGCGGGGCGGGGCAGGTCGGGGCACGCAGCCCGTGCGCCTTGGCCGCCCGCCAACGCGCTCCCCCCCTCGCTTCGCTCTCCCCGCCCACGACGCGCGTCTGTACGGGGCGCGCGAGCAGGCGAAAGAGGGTTGGGGGTGGGGGCAAGGGGAACGGTGGAGTGGGGTGGGCGCTTCAATCGACCACCACCAAGCTGTGCGCGCCGCTCCACTGCGCTGCACGCCCACTGGCCATTGGCGGGGTGGGTGCGGGAAGGGGTGAGGGTGAGGGGCAAATACTGTACTGGTTTCTTGTTCTCCAAATCAGATTGGCAGATTCCAGCAGCGCTCAACTCCTGACAGACACGTTTTTTATTTCTCGTCGAGTATCGAGGAAATACAAAGCTAAAAACTAGCAGGTGTAGAGGTTCACGAAACTTGTTCACCTGATAGTCTAGTACATGCATTCCCATTACATGTGAAAAGTCAAATTAATTGCAACACAACAGTGCCTACTACACGACTATTACATTATGATAATGTGTCAAATTATTTTCAATTAAATTACATGCCCTTGAATCAAAGACTTGCTATTCGTAACTTTGCTCTCCAAACCACACATTCAAAACAAAGCAATATTCCTGGATATAATTTTCATTGTTCGACACGCTTTACAGACAAGTTTGGAATTGGTTGACTTCGTGATTCACTACAGGACACCGGTACTCGAGGAAGTGCGCCGCCATACATTCCCGCGGGCCTGCGATAGGCGCAGTTGGGTGCCCCGGCCCCTCCTCCCACCGGCACTCCCCACTCCAGCAAAATCAGTTCCACAACACAAAGGGCGAAAGTTGTATAATGTGCAATCAGATCCAAATTACGAAACAAATACTCTCTCCTTCATCGTGCTCTATTCATAGAATATTCTGGCGATAGGGTCTGATGGTTTCATTTTGTCAGACTTTGAAAATTGCCAGTTATGGTAGACATTTCATTCAGAACATTTGGGAGTCGCGCATTGAATTTAAAGTTTCAAATCAAACTCGTACAAACATGTTCTATCTTGATATACGCACGCCCATTTAATTGGAGATTAAAATGCATTTTTCATCGTAATATAAATTCAACTGAGCGAAAAGCCTTTTCAGTGGCATCGCATGCGACAGCACAAGAATGTAGCGGCAAAGGAGTCAGTAGATGGAAAACATATGTTCCTAATGAACGTAGCCCAACAGTCTGATACTCGCAATGCGAGCGATGACGCTTTTTAATGTCATTTCAACTTTATAATAAGACTTCTCATTTTTTAACCGACGAACGTATTACAAGCCATCGTTTCGTCTGACGTTTCAATTGTTTATTCCCCCCACTTCCAACAACCCGCGAACTGAACGCTCGTGCGATCGCACACGCGGAGGCGCAAGTGGATCAGTTTGCCCGGCGCGCCGGACGGCACTGCATTCCCTCGCTGTGGCTGGGCTCGGGGCAGCGCCGCGCGCCGCTTCCCATGGAAGCGGAGACGGCCGCTTCGCGCAGGCGCCGCGAGCGCGCGCGAGGCTCGAAGGCCGGCCCTCTCGGCCGACCTCCGCCGCGCCGCGCCGCGCCGCCCCACGCACAAAGCGCCGAGGGCGCCCGCGTCGGCGCGGCGCCGCCGCATACTGGCCGCTGGTCGAGGCAAACGCACAAAGCGAAAGCAGGCGGCTGAGATGAAAACGGGTGGCAGGTGGCGCGATGAGCAGGTTGGTAAAGAGAATGTGGATTGATGACGATGATGAACTCGCATGTCGAGCGTAGACGAGGAGCTTACGTTCATATGTCCTTCCAGTTACTGAGTAGGTGATCAGATTGCAGAGGTGGTTTGCCATTACCTTTCACTATACTCCGATTTGAACATACCTGCACTTCAAGACCACGAGCTGGAAGGATAGGGGGACAATGTTATCCAATCGGGAGCTCCAATACCAAAAATCCAAGTACTAACGAAGATCCCGATTGGATGACAGTGTTACCCTCACCTTCCAGTTCGTGACCTTCAAATGCAGCTATTTTAAATCGTAGTATAATGGCGCTACCACGAGGTATGTATGGTCAGAGCTGATGGTGACGTGAGAAGCAACCACCGCGGGGGTCACGCCTTTCGCGGAACTAGAAAACGCAGCCTTCGGCTCCGCGTGCGTGGACACTGCGACACCGAAGCAAGCAGATGTGGATTAGTACTATCATATTCATTGCGTAGTGTTCCACTGTTCTTAACAAGATAGCCTAGCGTGCATCAGAATGATGGACAACCTACTGCTCTCATTTGTCTCCGCTGAGAGATCGTTCTCATTTACGAACGCAACACGAACCGCGGCTCACAGACTTTCACCTCTACAGTATTTCACGACATATTGTGGAAACAAATAATCCATATCCAAAAACGTGTTCTTAACGAAATAATTTCATCCGCAATCTCACTTCATTTTCTAACTCAAGGCATTTTCAGTAAATCACAAAACTATCACTGCGAAACTATAACATTATGTACACGACCACCTTTTGCCAAAAATTAAAATAATGCATGCGAAACAAATATTTTGAAGGTGCTTCCGAAATGGCGGTTGGATGCAGGAATTTTCGCGAGCCTGCATTACATATCTAATGAAGACGTTAAATAAACACAATTGCTTGCTAGCACTTCTGCTCTTACCGCCACCGCCATCATCGCCTGCGTACCTGACGTCTTTTCTGTTTGTCAGAATAGTAAAGAATTGAAGAAAAGCGGCGACAGTAACTTGATTTTTTTTAATTTACCGCTCGCATTGTGTAAACTTCGATAAATCAATAAAAATATATCCGTGGCTTCAACTAAAATTCCGGGAAGATTCACTTTTTCAACATTCCTCCTAAATTTTACGCGCCCAGAACGGCCACGTGTTCGACGTCGGAAAAATTAATGCAGTTCGTCCAAAACCGTGTCAACATAGAATCAAGAAATCGCAAGAGGTTTCCAGCAGTGCATGGAAGCATGATGGAGAGGGGATGGATGACAATAACACAACGGAAAGAGAAAAATCAGCACACTAGGCTCCGAGAAACAGTGCTTATCACGGAGGTTGGTGGCGAGCTGCTATTTTTAGACGGTAGCAGCGCGGCCATCGACACGGGAGAGCTAGCGTGCTCCGCAACGAGGCCACAGCCTGGAGCGCCTCAGAACAATAAACATAAACGGCAGACTGCAGCCAAGGCAGAGTCAGATCAACAGATGCACTCCTCTAAGCTACGCACAGAGTGATTCCAGAGTTACGACAAAGCAACGCAAATACTGCTTTTAGATAGGCGGTCCTAGGTAAGCGGGTCCCAATGTTGTTATACTCGTGTGTTGGGCAAAAATGCTATACTTTATGCTCTTGAAATAACCTGTTTTGATATTTCAGAATATTACTACAAATGTCGGAGCACGGCGATTCACGGAAGACAGTTGTGAGAAACCAAATTCATTTTACCGTTTTAAAAATTGATCATAGAACGATGAAATAGGTATTGTAAAAATGTTCGTTGGAAGGGCATACAGCGGGAGAAACTCAACGCGGTACATCAGTAGCGGAGATTTTAGTCAATGCTGTGTATCACTCCATTATTCTCAATGCAGCAGTGTTAATATAGCAGTCAGCCAAAGGGAGGGGGGACTACCCTGGTTCTTTCTGTACAACTCGAACAGGTATTTATGTTCAGTCAATACGCATTTTCTTCTCAGTAGGGCTAATTATCACTACAATTCAAGGTAGGAAACACTTTCCAGAAACGTTATAAATTAATATCAAGTTTACTATCGCAATAGCCTAAATGTGTGAGCGAGCAAATAACTTCTCTTAATACGAAGAGACTTCAAGATCATCACGTAACTTCCCTCTTCAATGACTTGTGTCCGTTGCGATGTGAACACAATCTGATTCATTCGGGAAAACGTCTGTCCTCAACGAGACCTTTTTGTTAGTCACAGCACATGCATACATCATACTTCATTGGACACATGAAAAACAATGAGGGCAACCCCCCCCCACTCTTGAAAATGTTCAGAATTAAAAATTTTAAATCAATTAATATGCCTTAAAACAATATTCGTGAACGAATTAATACTTTTATTAAGATTTTTCAGTATATTTCAAAGGTGGATTTCGATTTTAAATTCAAACGTTCTAGTAGAAAGTCACACTAGATCAAACACTTCGAATACGTATTTTATTTTCGAATTGTTTATAATTTAAAAATACACAAATTGAAGTCAAAGCATAAACTAAATAGCGATTATTGTACATTAAATAAAAGGTGTTGATAACATTTTGCGCAGCCGCCCTTGGGCCGGCGTGGTGTCGGCAGGTTGTTCACCCCGTTCTCTCCAGGGCCGGGCACGCATACAATTTCCCTTTCCCGCGGCGCGCAGTTGTGCGGTGGTGCGACGGTGCGTGGAGCGGCCGGGCGGGGACGCCTCTTTCTCCGCCGAGGGCCGCGCCGCGCCGCGCCGCGCCGCGCCGCGACCTGCCCGGTCTTCGACCTCCGGCCCCCGCGCGCCGCGCATTGCCCGCGCTCCAACGCCACCGCCGGGGTCGCCTCGCCTTTCCTTCCGCACCGCAGCGTACACTGCCCAGAGCAGGTATCAGCTGTTGACGGTTTCATCCAATCGGGAGCTTATATGTCGCAACAATGGCATCGCAATGGTGACGTTCAAGCTCCCGATTGGATGAAACCGTCAACAGTTCATACCTGCCAGAGTTTGAATAAATCGCAGTATAGACATCGCAATCAACCTGCACACGGCCAACGGGCGCTGTGTACACCTCTTCCCATATGCTGCTCCAAGCGGTGTTGTTCGAGCTTCCGAATACGATAAAGCAGCGAAACACTTTGTGTCGTGGCATTGTGAGTATTCTTAGCGCACCATACATCACTCGTCACTCTCAATCCTAAATTCCTTCCCTTTCCCTGGTGAATTGTGTGAGTGGAGGATTAAGATCAAGTGGGCGACTAAGGAGTTATGGACCGGACCGCAGGGTATGCGTAGCCTGGCTGCTTTCCTCTATTGCACGACTATACGCAATGAATTTCAAGATACACATTGTAAGCCATGTAAGTAGCACGGTAGCTGCACCAATTGTTCGTCACAGTCGGGGGGGAAAACGTCTTCCGGTACCGTAAGGTGCGAAGTCATAAAACAGGAATGCTCACTGAACAAGTCGAGACCGGATGTTGGACAAAAATGACTATTTTATACTTAAAGGTACCAGCAAAAATACTGAACATATTATCTTATCAAGGTATTAGTGATGTACACCGAGAAGATAATTTGGACAATTTTACGGAGTTGTACTTAGTAACTTGATTTGCTGTTTTAGTAACTTCCCAACCCGCCTAAGCCTAAACAGGTTTCCATGGCATCTCCAAGGCTTAAACAAGGTGATTCCCTGAGAGTTTCATTATTGTTAAATTTATTGCAGATGAATGACTTGTAGAGTTTCCGGCTTAAGATAAATTAGCTCAGGAATAACTTGAACCTTAGGTTTTTATTGAAAACTAAGAAAATTATATTAACGATGTATACATTCCTCAAAATTACAAAGTTCATTAAAATTTCAGACATATTTTAATTGATATTTATCAATGCATTGAAACACTCTATACGTACACCAAAATAATGTCCGTACAACCCGTGTATCTTTTGAAAAATGAGCAGTCTTAGAGGTTTACCGAATATAAAAGCGAAAAATGCATGTCTGGAACGTTAATGTTCTCATCAGGTAAACGAGGGTCTTAGAATATTCCATTCACTATCGACCTTTTTTTCCTACACTATCAAGAGAAGAGAGAAAGGTGTACACTGAGTAAATACTAGTTCGCAGTCAATAGATTCATTTTACGTTGCATACAGCCACTGAAAAACAGAATAAAACATTATTTGCTGCACCATCCTGGACGTTTGCCATATAACTGCACCACCAATTAGTATCCATTCGATCTAATATTTTCCATTTTTATCAAACACATTCATTCCAACAGTGTTCTAGATATTTCCAACCTTTTGGGAGTTTTACTTTTTTTCTCGATGTACCAAATTAAGCGCTCCTGCCAAGAACAGTCGCTTACTTGTAATCTGGTTGTGACTCCGCTAATAAACGACACGGTAACCGTTACCAACCCGCACGACATCTTCCGGTGGCGTTTGGACCGTTGCCATCTTCAAACAAGTAAGCAATTCATTGAACATGAGTCCGCAAGACTTCCACATAGTGATTAAAGATTAAACATCGATCAATCTCATCCTTTCCGAGTACATCTTATCTCATCAATCCCCTGTCCTCAACACTTGGCCAATACATTCCTACACTTAATTAACATTATCCATGCAAAAACGCCCTTTCATTCATCAAGCCCGACAGTCGGATGAACTAAGAGAAATTTATCTAGCCATGTGCGAGCAATGGGATTTGTGACCGACTGCCGCCCCATCGCAATAGGGAATGTGTGTGTAGGGGAGGGGGGGGGCAGGCTACCCCCCGGCAGTAACGCCCACGGGATGCGGCATGCTCGCGCGGCGGTGCAGTCAAGGACGGCCGCGCGGGTCGTGCCGGCGTCGCCGGAGACGGCCGCGGAGGATGGGGTGGGGGAGGCACCAATGCAGACGCGTGCCGCTGCAAGCTACAGCTTCCTGATGGCTGTAGGGACGGCGCGACGGTGTCGGGGCCAGCCATTGTTCCTCTCCCGATCTCTGGACGCTTCCAGACGTTCGCGCACGATCTCGCACGCTTGGCAGTTGTGGCCGGTGGGGTGGATTAAGATACGTGGGCTAAGCTGGTTGTTACAACCCCTGCTGATTAGGGAGCCCCGTTAATTTTATTACTTCATAAACATGTAACAAATATTATACAAGTAAACTGATATCCAGAAAGTCGTGTAAAAATATTTTAATGAATTTTATTGAAAATCCTATGAGTTTATTTTCATGTTCATGTTTTCACTTACTATGTTTAATACTTGAATATTTTAAGAGGGCCCCATTTAAATGTTAATCCGGCCTTACTGGAAGATTTCGTCCCAGAATCCCTTTCCCTTCAGCGGCGGCTATTCGACAGTTCACAAGTTGTCCCTTTAAAAAAACTAACGCATGCTATAATGCTCCAACCGGTTCCGCACGATTATATAAACAAAATCTGCGAGACAATGTTTCCATTCGGAATCTTATCTAAATTCTCTATTAAACGTTTGCTAAGGCCTTCTCAAACTCTTATTAAAAATATCAAAAGCGCAGAATTCTCGCGCTGTGGTACAGGCGGCAGCAGCTGCAAGCAAGAACTTCCTCATGGTTTTGGAACTAATCGCGTAACCGGATCTCTTAAACAAGACTCCGTTCGGTCTTCCTCTCACCGTTGTCCTGTACGTCTCTACACATTCGTATACGGAGTCTCGTACACATTCACAGACGTGGTCCATAGATCTCCGAATTCCACCTTTCCCAGAGATCGCAAGAACTTTACCAGCTTTTACGTTCAGCTGCTTTCGACCGCATGCTACAATGCTCAAACCGATCCGAGATTAAAACTGTGTTTAGTGATAAAATGTTTCCATTCAGAATTCACGAAAATTACAATGCATCGTTAATCATTAAGCAAATTGGAGAGAGTCGCAGAAAGTTCCATCGCGAGGAACATCTGCATAATAAGAGATGGCGAAACCCTTCTTAATTACTTGACATTTTATATCAAAATGTTAAATGTAAATGTTCTCTAGTTGCCGGCTGCATTGCAATAGGCTTGGTGCTATTTTTCTATTCGACAGGGTTCACGGACCTGCTGAATATAACCACTATCTCCCGATGCCTCGCACTTTTTTCCTCCCTATATCCACATTCATTTTATGTAATTTCCCAAACCTGTTGGCACAGCATCATCGCCTCCACGAGATTCATTATTTCTTTCTTTGACAATTTCAATTTTAATTCTAGAACACAGAAGTCGTAATTAGACGTTCAGCTCTTGCCATTCAAACTCACGAACTTATGCGAACTTAGATGACAACACCTGAATGAGAGTACAATTGACATAACATGTTTTCAATAACTTTAGGAAAAGATCTAACATGTTAAAAATGTTAATTTTAACTTATTAGGTAGGGGAAATGCGGCATGTATACATTTAACATTATACATTTTAAGCAGTATAAGATGGGCTTCAAGGTCTCCTCGGGAGGAAAAATGCGCGTTTCGTGGGGCCAACGGATGCAGCTGCTGCTCGCAGGAGCGATTTCTCTGCCGCCTTCGCAGGCTCCAGCGCCAGCACCGCGCCTGAATTCAACGGAAAATACGGTGAAAATTAATAGCAACGGATCTAAAATGTATTGATTCCAAGACAAAATATAAGTCTTAAAGAGGTCAACGTTATAGGAATTAACATTTTTTGATTTTATTAATTAAAAAATGAGGCATATATTTTGGGTATAAGTTTCTTATGTTTTGAGGGCAATACGCTTCTCTACAGTGCCGTACACCACACAGACTGCTCGATATTTACCTACTCACTCATCGGAATAGAGATGTGCATGGCTGGAAGGATAATGAAATTCGGATCAGTCATCTTTTAAAAGTAATACAAAGAAGGAAATCATTTTGGAGAAGATGTTTAGAATTTTATTAAAACGATTGCCACCCCATTACTTCTATTTAAATTTAATAAGAAATCACCTAGTTTCATGCTTCTGTATCAATGCCCTTGCAAGCATTGCGCGTATGGAAAATAGTGAATACTCCTTCTACGCAGTTTATTTACGCCTACAACTATATTTTAGTAAATCATTGTTTTTTTTTAACACATTTCCCCTCCGGCATTCTGCGAGGCGTGCTAGACGGCGAGTCGGGGGCCTATAGTGCGATTTTTCTAACTGTTCCTCAAGCCCTCTATGGCCACGATGGAATATCACACGGCATTTCGCGTCTTACTCGGTCTTGCCGGTAGAAGTCGCATGATCGCAAGCACTGCTTGATGCGGTCGCGATCATGCGAAATCTAGCGGCACGACTGAGGTAGATGCGAAATAGGTGACATACTCCATGGCGAAGACGGGCCTTGAGGGTCAAAGTAAGAAAAACCGCAGTATGAAGGTATGTTTGGGACGCTCCACTCTGGGTGCCCCGAGCGTCTCCGGCTGGAGGCGGCCGGGCTGAGAGGAGAGCCGAGCGCGCATGAGCTGCGGAGCGCGCCCTCCCATTCCTCCGCGCGTTACGCAATGCGCGTCCGCCTAATCACGATTTGACCACGTTTCAACGCAGCCAACAAGAACGCGACCGCGCTCTGGCTTCTTGCGGGCGCCGCGCCGTCCAGGACTGCGCCGCGCCACCGTGCCGCTCGCTCCACAGCTTCCTCAGGACCCACCTCGGCCGCTACCCGTCGCCAACTACAACGGCGACACGTCTTCGCAGGTGAAATACAGTCAGCCCCCGACTTGCTTCGGAGATATGGCGCGGGCATCAGTTCAATGGCATTCAAATGGAACACGTACTTGACGTTATAATCATCAAAAATAGAACCAAAATCATACATGCAAATCAGTGGTATACCTTATCCTACTATCAGTCATGAAGTGAAGAACAAGAAAGAGGGATGAGAAGTTATTGATAATTCAGGAAGATCGTCGTATACTCCACACCTTCCAACAGTACTCATAAATGGCAATTAAATAGTAGAACATTCTTATTTACATACCTATGCATTTAATTGTAAAAATCTCAATTCATTAACCGTCAATGACCTCAACGGAACGCGCATCATACAGAAGCTATTTTTCTCGACTTACAACCGGTGTGACAGTCCTCTATACTGAAAGTCGAAGACTACGTTTACTCCGTTCGGTACATACGGATATGAGGATTGCAGAACAGTGCGTTCACGACTTAGAACAGAGGCGTTTGGCGACATGTACTCTGGTTGACGATGTAAGAATTTCTTTCGTAATAATCCAGACAACGTTACGAATAATCGGATGATGTTACGTTGAACAGTCACACAATCCATGAATGTGTATTCAAACATGTTCTCATGGGACTTTTGACCAATAATGAACGATTAAAGGAAATGTACACGCATAACAAAAATGATATCAAAATACATCGCCGGGATTTAAATATGTGCTGATTTCAAATTAAACATGACAAACGTTTCCTTCTTCTTGATTATCATTATGCTATTTTTGCGGTTCTTCACTCAAAGGGCGGAATATGTACAAAAAGGCAGATTTGCGGACAGCCTCTAAAAGGCCCAGGGTTCGTCCGATATCCTAATTGTGGTCGGCCCTTCCCAGAATGGTCGTACGTATTCCTCTGACATACAACTATAAGTTACAACAACAAGTTAACTATAAGCGCAAAACAGCAGTAAATCAAGTGTCAATTTTCAATGACAAATACTTAAATCGATAACACTGGCGTTTTCTAAATAAAAACAAAACAAAATATGGTACTCAGGCTCGCGCAGGTGCGTCCAGCGCACGAAGCAAAGCAGCCCTCGTCAAACAGTTAACTGCACTGCGCGACGGCGCTTGAGGGAGCTTCGATTGTGCCGGGAGTCGGCAACGCCTGGTTCCAGAGGAGCACTTCACCGCTAGGGCGCAGGCGAGGAGAGGCGGAGCGGGGAGGGGAGTGGCGGCGATAGAACGACCAGTGGCGGTCGAGGGTGGCGCGGGGGGGGGGCGGTCGGCTTTCTTGAGGGAGGCAGATAATGGACGCCGCGCCGCGGTGGCTGCCGCTCGTCTCGTCGTCTCCGAGCGCCCTGCGCCCTCCCTTCCCCCCGCCACCTTCCCAACGGCGGCGCGGAGACCGCGTCGGCCGCAGCACTCCCCGCTCCGCAAAAAACAACCCCTCCCCCGCGCCCTAAGAGAGCGCCAGCACGCGAGACGGAAACAAGTGGGCCGGCGACGGCGGCGGCGGCGGCGGCTCGAGGGCCTGGCGACGGGCGCCCCGGGAAGCGTGGAAATGACTCCTTGAAGGATTCTCACCAGGCGCAGACCCCGTTCATCCCAGCTCTGTCCCATCCCGCTCTTCTCCGACACCATCTACCCGCCCCGATCCGCTCTTCCCTTCGCGCAATCTATTAGCATCGGCATCGCCTGCGAACAGAATCTCTCGCTGAAGTTGGGAAAAGAAACCGCGCCGTATACACCCAAGCCTCTCTTACATAAGACCCGCATTCGTCAAGCAATATTATACATTAGAGTGCCTTATGAAAACACGCTCTTCCACAAAAAAGGAAAACAATTTCAGGTTTTGCCAACATTACGATCGTCATTAGGTGCCCTTCCCGTACTCTAATACCGCCGTTAATTTATGTTAACAACGTTTCATGGCTTTTTTTTTAGTTTCCACCAACAATAGATTCCATCATTAATGGCACGAAACTGGCTACGTCTAACGACTTACGCTGAATAATTGCACCTAAACGACAGGTAGAACAAAAATTCAGCAATATCGTGGAATCAAAGAGTTTAGTTTACTGTTTGGCAGCTTGAGGGACGGCATAGGGGCCGTTAAATAACCTTTTCAGTTACTATGACAACTATTCTCTAGGTTATGGGGGGGGGGGTTACATTTTGCTTTAATTTTGTTCTAGAATCCAAAAGCGTTTACATGAATAAAAGGACCTCAGATTCCCATACACTGCATTACATTGTTCTACCACACAAGAAAAACGAAGATGTGTAATAAATATATAATGAGAACTCTCTCTACACAATCCGAAGAAGTTTAGTTCAGTACGCGGCTAAATCACTTTCCATTGGTCGTCAACAAAAAGAAAACCCAATTTTGAGGAAAAGGTTTATTGTAGCACATGCAGCACACGTTGCACTATTTTCCCACATAATCACAGCCAGAATTAGGATATTTGTCATGCCGAGGGATCAACATGTGTATCTCCGTGTGGTAAAAGCCTGCCGCTTGGGATAGGTACCCGTATTCGACATCCACCAGCAATTCTGCGTCACTGCAATACGCGCAATGCTGGCTGGACAGGAATTTCTCGAGGTGTAAGAAAAGATGGGAATCGCTGGGCGGCAGGTACGGGGCGGTCAGCTACACACAGTTCGGATCACAACCGATATTCCGCCGGGAGATGTTTGACCATCCATGATACAGTCCGGAATTCGTCCCCAGCGATTTCACCATGATATTGTTTTCCTCTTGACGACCTGGGGAAACTGACTTCCTGGTTGGCCTCATAATCAAGCACACAATTGCAAGCGCATATTTTCTCCCTCCCCTTCCAAAATTAAAAAACATTTCAAATTTGAGGGACTACTATATCGGCCAGATGGCTGGATAATATCGAATTTGGCGAAGAATTCCGTCTACTGTTGCTGATCACAGACTTTTGAGACAAATAACACTTTTTCAGTATCAAGAACCCACTAAACGAGGATTCTGGCTACATTACGTTTACGAGAAAAAAAGTTCCTATTTGTAGAAGCAAGAAAAATCCATTTTTCCGGCTTCAGAGAACCAAACATGTTTCTCTGCCGAAAAAGCGGCACTGTTTCTTGCGGATTACGGGAATTTTCTGTTAGGACCTAGTGAAACCATACAAGAGAGAAGCGGTTAGACTACATACTATAATAAGTCTATCAAAATACACCGAAACCGATGTGAATCACAATTCAATGTTTTCCACTCATTACTGTTCACAAAAGGATTTACAGTACTTCCTTCGCAGTGTCCGAATACCGCTGTTTCTTTAAGAGAGAAAAAAGGACGAAACGGTTTCTGCAGTTACAGCGTTCCCAACAACCCAGAGAGCACGAGTGCGACTCCCGCTTCTGCAGCGAGCTTCTCTCTCGCACAGGGCGGACGGGAAAGGGCATTGCGCTCGAACAGGGTCGCATCCCCCGAAATTGCAATCGGGGACACGTCCAGCAGAAGCGATCGTGATTTCTGGTTCACAAATATTTTTCTCATTTTACACTGCATTCGTCTCACAAATTACACCACGACTAATATCGATTACGTAACCCCGTGTTTGTTTATGCTTCTAACCTAACGTATTCTCAAGTTGTTTTTCCATGTCACGTCTCAAAACTATTAGGAAAAGGATAGCTAAACGTTTTGTTTGTGTATACTTCAACTTCGTTTATTCTTTTTACGAAATACACTTAATGAGTTCTTTACGTAACCGCCTTAGCACGGGTGCCTTACTGAACAGGGACATCGAAATTCAGAGCTGCATGCACTATAGAAGCTCATTACCAGAAACTTTAAGTCGGGGCGGAAATGATACGGCACTTCACAATGCATCCAATCATTAAAAATTACGAATACCAAGCGGAAAAGAACTACTCCTGTTTAGGAAAGGTGCGAATAATCCGACCCAGTTTCTTTGGCGACTGCTCGCAGCGCACGAAGACGAGTGGGCGGGGGACGGGAGGGAGATGGGAAGCGGCAGGCGGAGGCGCCACGGCAGCGCCAGCCCGTTACGTTTCACGTGCCGCCGTCATAAACTTCCACCGGTTTTTCGCAACCGCGGCGTCGGCGTCGGTGCGGGCGCGGGGCGGGCGTCCGCGGTTCTGGGCCCGAAATAGCGCCCGCAACGTTCCTTGCAGGAAGCCTCCGGCGGATGGTCCGTACCCCGCCGCCGCAGCGGCGGCGACTTCCTGCCGGGAGAGCGCCTGCTTCCGCCTCGCACTTCCCCCTTTCCCTCCCCTCTGCCGGTCGACCGTCGCCTTCGCGCGACTTCCGGCTGCCGTCGTCGTCGTCTTCGCCGTCGCGATGCTCCCTTACCACGCTTCATCTGCCGGCTGATCGCCCTTCACGCGTCGCTGAGCGAGGAAATGATTTCAACGAGGAAAGCGGAAAAAGTAACAAGGACGTACACGGCGAGCTTCTAACAATTGTTCCGAGTCGCAATATACTAGATTCATTCGAGAACGGCGTCAATTAAATTGTAATGTAACAGCTTCCACAGCTTCTATACCCGAGACAGAGCAGCAAGAGTAGAGGGCCGGAAAGCGTACACAGACGCATGGACCTTCGACATTGTAGAAATATTTGAAAATGAAAATTTGGAAAATGTTATCAACAAAAGGGTCTTTAGATTCTCTTTTTATACGATGCTTTAAATCAGATCTTTAATTAACGTCGATAACTAAGCCAAACATTACAAGATGTTCATCAAAAGCTGCCCTCCCCCCCCCACACACGAAACAGATGTAGAACCATTAGTTCCGCACAAGTATTATAACGGATATTGAGAGATACTCCGTTCTTCATTTAAAGCCACTCTGTTGTACAAGCTTTCTAAATTAATGGACAATAATCCAACGCTTACCACTTTAAAACGATCACTTATCTTTCAATGCCCAAAACATTGGTCATATTTAGCAATTAACCTCTGCACCCAACACATTGGTATTATCGGACCAATACTTTAAAGAGCGTACCAATTGCTGACGAATTACACACTTTTTTTTTTTAAATAAAATTCTGGCCCTCAAGAAAATGTGCGCAGATAAATTTCTTTCCCCACACGTCATATACAGTTTTTACTGTTTTTTGACTAAATAAATAAATAAAGATTGAAAATTTGCTCTCCAGGAACTTCAATGAAAAATTTACATTTTATATAGAATAAAAATGCGTCTAACAGACAGGGGACAGATTCATAGCGACAAATCGAACTGTTTCCATGATTTAGTTTATTTACGATTTTGAACTGTTCTCACACGCTACACTCAAGAAATCGCATATGCTGTATCTACCACAGACAACGGGACTGTGAAATTTTTATGAGACCAAACGAAAAAAAATCGATTCTCCGCAACATTACATAACTTTCGCTATACTACGTACATTACTTCGTATATACGTACGTATACGGGAAATTAAAAAAAAAAAGAAGGCGCTTTTCTGGAAACCGTTATGAACTGAAACCACCCACGAATCTTACAAATGCCACCATGTATCTTCTATAAAACAAAAGACACGCTTTACAAATTAAGAACGCCATATATAATCAAAAGAAGCACGCACACAAGAGTCCATACAGAGTAGCGTCAGCCAAGAGGAGAAGCGCGAACGCGGATATGGATGTCCAAGGGTTCACGAGAAGAACGCGGGTAGACCACCCGGGCGCGGCGGAGGGGCCAGCGGCGCGAGGGTAGCGGATGGCAGGGGGAGGGGGAAGGAGGCAGCTACACGGATCCGCGCTCCGCCGCCGCCGCTCCGCCGGGAGAGCCCTGCTGCAGCAGCCCGTCGCGCCCCAGTTCATGTGCACGCGCAAGTAACCGCGCGCGACCACCCGCCGCCGGACCGACTATGCTACAACACGCGGATGCAGTCACATGACAGGGCCTTCAGGTTTCCTCACGAAGAGAGAAATAAATTCAATAAAAAAGTGTGTGTGTGTGTGTGTGCGCGCGCGCGCCCCCACAATATGCGAAATCTTTTTCTGAAATTTGCGTAGATGAGTGGCGACACCTCACAATCAGCATAATCGTGTCAACGAAATTGTCTCTAGTTTCGAAAATCGAATCTAAAACTCCAGAAGTGTACTACCGTCTGGGCATTTTTTACGAACATTGATTTCAACATTCGCAAGGGAAGTACGTGGACCACATCCACCGAAAAACCACAATCGTTTATAGATATCAGCGTTTTTTTTCCTTACTTACAGCTTCATTAGTTGGCGTGGTTAGAAATTTATTTCGACAATAACACTTCAAATTCAATATTCTTGAATTAAAAGTCAGCTATACTGGACTGAATGCTGCTACTAGGATCGACCACGCCCAAAACATACCACACCAGTGTTTTTAGACATTCATTTTAAGATATTTTTAAAACAAATTGTTAACATTAACGTATCTTCTTTAAAATTTATACGTTTCGGGGCACATTGTGGTCTCATCAGGTAAGAAACATTTATATGTTAAAGACAGAAACCATCAACTCGTATTCGCCAGAAACTTATACATTTTAAAGAAGATATCTGAATGTTGACTATTTTGTTTCACAAATAAATATTTTAGAATGTCTAAAAACCGAGGTGTACCATTATGAATAAACAGAAAAAACTGACTCATTAACCATCTCTTCATGCGTAGACAATAAGAGATGTCGACATCCGTAACTCTCACACCAATGACTCCTTTTTTGAGACCAAGTAACATAATCGGAGTAAGCGGGAGCGGAGAAAAGCGCGAATGGGGTGTCTGGATGTACCTGCCCGAGGAAGCACTCCACCCCTAAGCACCTGGCGGCCTGCCTCTCAAAGGTCCGGGCACCCACACGAGCCGGCGCCGGTTTATGGGCACCAGCTGCTACTGTTCAAATGCTTTTCATCCCGGCTGGAAGCACGAACCCCGGCAAAAACTGCATACCAGTTAGCTGGAATGCATCTAATCACGTCCGCCTCCTCTACTGCTACGTCTTTCACAACAAAAGGAGTGCCGTTGCGAAAGACAATTCTGAAGTTTCTCTATACACAAATTCTTTCTGTATTTACACTTCCACGCCGTATCTATTGTGATAAGACCAATAATAACTGATACTACTATAACATTTTTATTTCACTAAATGTTGCTGCAAGACTTACAACGCACGGCTTTGGCTGCATCTTTCGAAAGACTGGTAGGGAAAAGAATGCAAAACAAGAGTAGATAATAGTTTAAAAACCGCTTGAAAATTTGGTACCATTTGCAATGACGAATTAGCTCCTAATTTTAACTGGTTTACGTGCAGCGTGTTATCAGGACAGATTTTTTTGTATACGATCCGCCCGTTTCTTTTCAAAAGCTCGTCGAGCCCAGCGGATGACGCATCGTCTACTCCAGTAAAACTCCGATGACTCAGAGCACTGAAGGCACGTCTCGCGACAACATGCGGCGCAATTTTAAGAGCCAAACACTTTCATTTTGATCCGTGTAATCCTACGCCTCAATTGTTCAGCTCTGGGCCATTTAATTTCTCACTGCTGATAAAATTAGTAGACGCATTAAAAACTAGGATCAAGAAGAAATTGCCACAGAAGAATCCTAGTAACATTCATTAATAGATTACGTGTACCATCACAAAGCAATAGTACTAATTCGAAATGACTAGTTGTCCACTAGCGAGGATTGTGTTAGTATGTTACTTGAGTTATTTCGAATCAGTATTGTCAATGCAAATATACGCTTTTTGCATCTGAAAATTTCATCACGTACTCCTCTTTTGTCTAACACCCGAGAATTTCTCACTAGTTTGTGGAATCTTACTAAATTTCAATAGCGCAGAAACTGAAAGAAAACTATGCAGCCTTTGGCCTTTTGAAAGGTGTCTATGCTTTCATTACATGCCAAGAAATTCGTGGGAAAAACTAATCACAGTTGCGATTTTGACACAAAATGCAAATATTTGTTTGTGTCTATTCTAATCGTGTGCGTACCGACTGCATTCTCATTCTCAGTGCGCCACTGCTTACAAGCTGGCATCATGCGACGGCAAGGCTTGAAAGAAGAGGCCGCCAGCTATTAAATATTTCCTATTCACTGCGTTAAGTAACAGTAACTTTCTTGACATTCTTGGTGTGTAAAAAACTATTGTACTGCCTACATGCAACACTGTTATTGCAGTACTCGAATATTGTTTTTAGAATTAAAATATTTAATTAATTGCAGTGTTATATTGAGTATTAAATTTGTTGTTCTTAAACAGCCTGCCTGCTAACTTTATAGAAAACCATTTTGAGTGGTTTTGCTCACCAGCAATTTTGCAGGTCAATAGAAAGAATTAAAGCAGTACAATAGTAGTACCGAGTAATGATATCTTATGCAGTAAAAGAGGTACATCAACGTACGAGTATTTTCAATACCTAGCGTAAACTGCAGATTGTCTCTTAACAAATCGCTAACACAAATGTATTTACAACGGCTTATTAAGAATGAATTGTGTCTACCATACAATTACACGGCAGTTTATTGAAAACAAATTTTCCAAATAAACAATAGTAACCCAATAGAAATCCAATTCAATTCAGTCACCAGTAGTTAAAAAGTTATCAATATTAATCAATTCAAAGGTAATCTTTTCGACAGAGTGATTCTTTACTCCTGCAACTTCGACCGGCAATCGTACCTTCGAGAATCGTGGGAAGATAGCTTGGAGCAAAATATCTATAATCCAATAACATCGCAGGCGAAATGACGTTTCAGGGCGTCGAATCTCAATCGTCGTGGCCCCAAGACTTGCTCACTACAGGCGGCCTACGAACAAAGGAGACGATATTTTCTATGGTATGAAGATTCTGGAACGACACAAACCAATTTTTTCAAATCTACAAAAAATTATAACTGTGAAACTTTGATAAAGCTATGAATAATCGTTCAGTTTCTTAGAATGTCCCGAGCTGTCCCAATTTTCTTTACACACCCGCGCGCATCTATGAGTGTGTGTGTGTGTGTGTGCGCGCGCGTAGCGCGTGCGCGCGGGAGGGTGAACGTTCTTCTCTGGTCTCAATGATGGGATGACCTCTATTAAAAGGGTTAACTTAATCTGAAACGGACAATATAATTTTGGAAACACACGCCGACTGTTTGATGTTTTTACAAGCCACAGGAGAAACAATCAATTGAATACAATACATGAGTGTGGTATAACGTTTGCAATAAAGATATGAATGTCAATAAGAAGGGAGAAAAACACACTGTGGTTCATTAAAGTAGTAAAGCAGAAGTGAACTAATGCGCGAAAATGTCTCCCAAATTCATCACACCTCATTTCCCCCTTCTATAGCCCATCTTCTATAGCACCAGCTTCAAACAAAGAACACACACTGAAAACAACTTTTTGTAAAATGCACGCTTCCCTCACTACATTCTACGAAGTACGAACAGTAATAGCTCACGTTCAATGAAGTTCATGCAACGACAGGGTGTCAGGCAGGGCCGACAGAGATCCAGGGCTTCCTAGGTAGTTAACGGGGCAGGTCGCCTTTTCAATAAGGACGCAATTTTTTATTTACTATACTTTGACCAATGAACAACACAGTCTAGAAGATTTTCAAATGAAATTGTTCAAGCACCAACGACGAAAACAGTTTTTTGGAGTATTAAAGTTTTCCATAAAAAAATGTATGATGAGAAACAAAACCGAAGATCAGAAACTTTCACCACATGAATTCAAAATAAGTAGGTTAACAATATTTTCTATTTCATAAAAAAGCGTTTGTCCTGCTCTGCTTCCTCAATGGAACCATCATCCCATGACATCTCCTTCCCACCTCCGAAACCGGGGGCGCTAGGCAACCCCCAAGTTTGCTAGGAAGTTCGCCGCTAGACCCACACGTCCGCACATTCCCATACACATGAGCTGAAGATGACGCCAGCTGGAGCCCCTACCCCTTCGCCTACTACTCCAGCTGCTTCACGCGAGACCGCGCTTTTCCAGCGACGACTCGCACCCAAAACGTAACGGACAGCGCTGCAACTAGGCAACCGGTTGAATGCACATCGCAGAAATTAACGAACGCACCCTATTGTTCGAGTACCCTACGACTAACCTAAGCGAAATCAGTGAAATGCCCCTTCAGGCCAGTAAACGATTTTCCGACCTATTAATTAACTGTTGGGCATCGCCTATAACACAGCTCTGCGAAATGTATTCTTCCGCCAGCTATATGGGCTGGAGCGCCAGCTGTCAATGCCTTACACTGTCAGTTCTGCGACTTGAAATCAGAGGTTATGGATAGTTTTCACACGCGATTTTCATTGTTCCCATATCGTCACTATAATATTATTGTAAAAAATGATGCAAATCATGTCGAAAAACGTATGAGAAAAGGTATGTGTGTGAATCAAGTCAACGAACGGATGTAAACAGACAGTCCACAAATACCAAATGCCGAAGTGCCCGGGTGATTACTTTCATCACGCTTTTAATTAAACTTGCAATAGAATAAATTTTGGTCAGAGACTTACGCAAGTAAATAATACTTCTTAAAAAGGAAGTTTTGAAGTGTACTTTTCACGTATTCTAGCTACACAAATACATTGATATTACGCGAACATTCTCCAATTGGGTGAATGACAAAAATAATGGGGAGTAAACCAGCTCAAGTACAAGTTAAATGTTTGTGAAATGAATGCGAATCATTTCTACTTGTTTATCAAGAACAACGCCCCCTCAAATCTGATTTGGCATTAATGAGTGCCGAAAACTCGCTCACGAGATGAATAGACAACATTTACGTCGGTAAACGTACCATGTTCACAACAGAGTTTCACGTTATCTTTAAAATACATTCAAAACTCATTTATTGTTTGTGCTCCTGGGGATCCCATTAACTTCAGCTAAAATCGATTTCAAACGTGTCTGTTGAAGTCTCAGGAAGAAGCTAGACCTGAATAAGAATAGCGTTGTAATTTTGGAGACTTTATAACATCATGGGTAAATAAACAGGACTCGAAGACAAGCATGCGGATGATCTCATTCACAGGTACACGTCCTGAACAAACAGACCCTATTAGCAAACATCCTGTAGAGAGGATAGTAAGAACACACATTGAGTAACGCGGGTTCGTTAGCAATCAAAACATGTTCGCGAACGAACTATATCGTTCCAACTTCTCCGTGACAAATATTCTACATTCCAGAGGATTCCTTCGTCGATCAGCAAAGTGAACTAGGGCATCAAGGTGGAGCGTTTCCGTGAATATCTGCATTGTTAGCAGGTCGTTCTAGAGTCTCGCGCACAAAGCGCAGTAAAACCGGTTCCAATTATTTGCGCTTCCCACTCACGGACTCCACTGATTGCGACGGTTGATTCCATCGTGCGACCTGCATTTTTGTCGCCGACAGTGAGGTTGCACGCTCGATTCCAGCCAATCCATATTTCTCAGAGCATTTCGCAAACGGATCCAAAAATCTCTACGGAAATTCTGAGCTCCATTTCAGTGAACAAAACTTAATTCATGACATTTAATCAAATCAATCAAGTCAAGATATGTGCTTCCGATCGGCTTGGTGCAAGAAGGGCCAATTTCAATATTCTACGTTTTACAGAGTGGGTGGTTTTCTAACACCATCGAAATCATTGGTCAATGTAAATCAATGTGATATTAGGAGATAAGTTCGACTTTTCACTTTGGCCATGCTTAGGGTTACGAGATGAGAATGGGTGTAAAGAAGAACAGAAGAGGTAAAATGCAGAATAAACGCAGGGCATTGAAAACAATGGCTAGTAACATACGTATACGTTCCGGATTTGCAAACTAAACACACTGCTTCAACAGTGTGATCCCTTTTGAAGTTTTTGTATTTCACCTCCGACTCAGCAGTAAATGTACATCTCTTTTTTCATTACACCGTATAGGGAACACCAAACACCTTTTCGGTAACGCATAAACCGTACTGTAATCAACACACTTTTGGTTAAGCCACGAGTGGAAGTGGTGACATATTTCTTCCCGTTTATTTGTACCAGTCTAACTGCGAAATCTAAAATTCCGATAGAAAGGCACGCTCACGACTTACAAGATAAGAAGTGCAACACGATTTCGACAAATTCGATTTTTAACACGCTAATATCCACCATGCAACGTTGGCACACGATACACTAGCGTAACTCCAAAAGGATTGTCGTAAAGAAAGTAAACATGTAATTTTTAGTAAAAACAACGGTTTACTGTGCTTGAAAAGACGATCGCTTTTTGTAACACGAAAATACGGACAAATAGCTGATTTTGGAAAATCAGAACGGAGGCCAGGACAATTGCTAAATATATGGGCATGTCCTGCTAATACGGACATCTGGTAACCGCCAATTCTTGCACTGAAAGAAGTGGTCATACGTGCGCCGAAAAATCACTACAAATTGACATTGGCTCTCCTTGCACCAAGCCACAGAAATATATTCGGATCTCGTCATTAGCTTCCCGTTAACAAAAATTACCTCATAACACCCAACTTATCGAAATTCTGCACGTTTCGCGAAAAAACAGTAAAATACTATAATTCTTTCTCCGAGAATATTTCTTAACACCTTTCCTTTGTTTTCCTAGCATATTGTGATTTTACAACAACTCGAAGTACACCGAAAAATATGAAATTTATTAACTAAATTCAGATGCACCGTAAATAGGAGCATCCGATAAAAAAACTAAAATCGATAATAATTAACCGTTTTCCTAATTAAATAATAGGAAAGAATATTACCTCAGCGGTTCCACAGATGAGCCACTTGTTCCTCAGAACCTACCAATCTGCGAAAACTAAATGAGACATATCAATGATCTACAGATAGTGCTTACACTGTATACCTACCTACATTCCAAATATAGTTCATCGATTCGATATCTTTGTTGAACACCGCAAGTATGCAAACAAAATGGTTCACATACCACGAGCGACGTCTCTCATCAATTGCACAACACGAATCGTCAAAATTCTCAATGCACACTGGTTTCCTGAATTTATTTCCAGTTTTCGTTTCCTTAATTTCAGCAACCTGTGGCACACTATTTACGTTCCAGAATACTTAAGTATTAAGTAAGTACTTAAGAGTCTAAAATGGTTGTCAATTACAAGACCATGCCACAATATTATCTAAGACCTTAAAGTCAAAAGAGTGAGGAAAATGTCGTAAGAGTGAGAAGAAGTCCGTAAGAAGTTTCAAAATCCATAATTGGCAAGTCTGCCAACTATACATATTTAGTACATCTAGACGTGGCATTTTTTTAAGGAACCTCACTTTTTCTGACATCTCAACGCATGTAACCAGCGCCACATTAATATACATCCTTCTTTCCTTTTACCTAGGCACAGTTTCAAATATTTTCCCCCAAACTTGACACGGCATACCCCTTCATGTTTCCAGCATTTAGATTTGTCTGCGTTTTCCAAACATCGGTCACCTTGAACGCACAAAATGAAGAAAAACAGAAACACATGGGCAATTTTTTATGTAACATCAGGCCGTTTCGCTGACGTTCCCAGCTCACCCGCGACGATGCGGGGAACAACGGGGCGCAGACGAGGGCAGGAGGCAGGGAGGGAGTGGGCGGGCGAAGCAAGGGAACCTCCTCACGCAAAGCACCGGCCGGCAATTACCAGAACCCTCGGCCCGGCCGCCGCCGGCGAACCAAGACGAAGCGAGGTGCGGCGAGCGGAGGTGAGGTACGCAGCGCTGCCACTTGGGAATCGGGATAGCCCGGCGGCCCGCGTGCTCGCTGGATCCCCCCCCCATACACACAGCATGTCGAGGACTGCGCCTGCAACTCCGATACGGGAGTATCGGATCCGAGGGATGGGCTTCAGCCCTAGGCCCAATACTCGGGTAAAGAAAATCTCTTCAAGCATGTCGGTTTGTTTCAGTCTCTCTCTCTCTCTTCATGATAAAGCTGGAGCGATTGGGCAGTTTCCGAAGACAGTATTCGCCCACAGACGTCATGAGCATAGCATTTGGTTGAGTACAAAGGGAGGTTCTCAACGCTCGACATTGAAGAAACTATAATTATCTTTGTGCGCTCTAAGTACTACGGCAAAAGGAGGCCCCGATTCCATTTTTCTCTTCTGCATTTCCATAACCCTTTTGCCAAGTGGCAATAGTTTCCAATAAAACCTATTCAGTTCCATTTGTCATTTTGAGACGAACTTCAACGCGACAATCGAGTTGCACATCCTGGCTACCGTCTCTCCTCCGAGTATAGCGTTTCTTCACTCGTTTCTTTGTTTTATAAATTTTATACTTTCTTTGTTCTATAAATAACATTCACAATTTACCGAATCAATTATTCAGTCCATTGTAACTTTATCAGTCTTCCCACCAAAGAGTACAAACTGCCAGTAGAACTCGCTCATATGGAGATTACAAAATTAGTCACTTCACAAGAATTACAACACGGGTGGACAAACTTCAGTCCCGAGGCCGAATCCCCAACACGTGCCCCTCTTCCAAAAAATCCCTGACGATTCACCCGGCTTTCCTTGTCAGACGGCCGCGCTATGACAAAAAACTCCAGCGGGGAAGAGGCGAGGTTGAAGGCGGGTGGGAGGGCAGATGCCCAGGCTGAGGCACGGGGCGAGGACAGGTCGGTTGGGGAAGCCAGCACCAGAGCCGCCCAAGCCTCCATCGAACGACGGCGACTACGGCCGTTGGGGACGGGGCGACGCGCCGCCTCGTCCGCGCCCGAGGATCGAACGCGGGCCACCAGCTTCTTCGGGGGCCGGCGATCGATAAGCGCATCTCGGCTCGACTACCACCAACAGCAACCTCGCTCTCCAAAGAAGTGCTAACTCGCACGCAGGAGGGGATATTGCGTAAGTCGCATTCTTTGAGGAAAACCACGCCGACTTATCGTCCAGAGAATTGAAACATTTCCTACACGACTTTCGACACAGTCTGGACGGAAATGTCCGTCATTTCACCTTTCTGTTTTGCATGAGTGCACTATACGTATGCGTATGATATCATTTCCATGCACTATATGTACGCTCTGACTTATTATTTTGTATGTGTTAGGAAGTATAAGGCGGAAAATATTTCTCTTGCTTTGCTCACTCCGCCTTTCGCCATACGCAAATCCAAGAGCATAGACTTAACTTGCAAAACATGAAAAACAGTCTTGGAAAATCACCGTGTATTCACGATACACACCATTGGCACTGACAGCGAAAGCACCTGGACCCTACAAAGTAATAAGTGTACTCTATTCTTACAAGAAATTTAAAGAAAAAAATTGGAGCGGTTTTTGAGAAAATTTTGAAAATGCCCGGGGATCTTCTTGTTAAGTACCCCCAAATTTTACAGAATCTTTTTCAAAATCTCAAAGCTTCGACTAGAACCAGATCAACCGGGGAATATCCATTTTGAAAGAAATCGTACGTATGTTTTAGGCGCTAGCAGTGTTCACAGATGGACAGACAGACGGACGTTTTCCTTTCAATTCGTTTTTCGGTATCAAGGACCCACAAAACAGGGTTTCTGGCTACATCACATGTTAGGGGATTTTTTTCTTAATTTGGCAACTGGTTTTATCCACTTTTTCGTTATCACAGCCAAGCAATGAATTTTTTCCGCCGAAAATTGGCCATTTTTTCGCGCAGCATTACATAACTTTCCCTATACTACGTATATCACTCCGTATATACGTACGTATACGGGAAAGTACAAAACAGATGCGAAACCGGCCACATGATGTCGAAACTAGGAACAGAAGAAAATGTAGCTACACACGAAACGCGCCCAATACACACGAAACGGCTCCAGAATCTCTTGCATAGACTCTAGGTTATTGCACTAGAGAGTGCGAGATTGCAACATTCATTTCTTAACTCGAGCAAGGGAGGAGGCCCTGTTCCAGGGCAAGTAATCACGGAAGTGGTTTGTCTTCACGCTCCACTGAAAGGGAGATGGTAGAGTGTTCATGGAGGAGGAGGTTAATTACTACATAATGTTCAAATGGGATGTTTAAGAAGCCGATGACGCCGCAACAAGGGTGAAAACAACGCCAGCCTTTTCGCGGGTCTACAGCAACCAGCAGCCTTCAACGCCGCGTTGTGGGGCCACTGGCCCGAACCCGTCTGCAACGTCAAGGCGGCAATCAATCGGTACAAAGAGTAACGCATCACAGCGCACCCTGCGGACCGGCGCCGCGCCGCGTGCTAGGCACGCCTGTATCAATAACCTCGGCAAGCAGGAGCCGCCAGCGAGTGGGCAGCTATTTTCACCAGGTGACGTAACGACAGACGAGCGCGAGGGCGTGCGGGCACTGGGACGCAGCCGCGAACCGCCAGGAAGGCTGGCGGCGCGGCGGCGACCCGGCTCTCGCGAGCAAGGGAGTGAGTTGAGCGAGCGAGCACGGCAGGGTCAATGGCGCTGGGGGGTGGGGTGAAGGAGGGAAGGCAAGGGGGGCCTCCTCCGCGGCACCTGCCTTCCGTGCCCGCGGCAGTGGCGGCGGCCTTGCGTCAGGGCGAGGGCGGGGGCGAGGCCGAACCGAGGCGTTGGGGGGGGGCGCAGCGGAGCATCGATCAGGAAGAAAACACGACCACGCGCCCCCTCCGACACTCTCCGCCAAGTCACCGCACGGAGAGACGGACTGAAAGACTTGTTAATTGAAATGCTTTTGCTACGCAACCAGTTGTAGCTATCCGCGAATCGCAAATTCAGGCAGCATAATCAAGGGAAAAGCAAATCGTTTCTTGCATTTTACAGAGTGCGAGAATGCAATTATTAGTGATTATTTTCTAGCTTTAACGCGTATGGTTCTCTCCAAACAAAAGACAAGGGGGATCTGCGTCTACAAATGCACGCAGGTCTCAAATATCTTTAGAATGTAGTGTGTGGATGAAGGGTGATCTGTGTGAGGAATTTGTGAGGGAGGCAATTTGAAATATTTATTTCCCTATCGCAAGCGGCTCCTACACCCTACCCGAAATAAAACATGTGCTTACCAAGAGAATCAACAGAGGTTTAAATCGTACATTCCTGGAATTGTTTGGATCGGTACATCGCGTATCGTTCCAATATACCTGTTTTCATTCACTCACGACCGAGCACATGTAAGAAGCACCACAACTACGTTGATCTCCAAATTGCAAGCCGCTACCTTCCTCCTTCTCCATTTCAATTCGCACAGCAGAAGTCCTCCAACTGTCATACGCGGGCGAACGTGAGCGGCGAAACCGAAATTCATGCACGGAGATCAATAAGAACCGTCAATTAATGTGTTATGGCGTTAATGTGGGGTCACGGCCGCGACGTCCGGACGGCCCCGGCCCCGACCCCGCCAGAGGCGCGGCGCTACTCCTGGGCGAAGCGGCCCCTCGCGCCACATCGGCGCGCGCGCCTTGGCCGCGGCTGGAGGGCGACGTCTGCTGCTGCCCTCGCCTGGATTGAAGAGTGCCTCGCGCCCGAGGCCGGTGGAGAACTTCGCTCCTCTTTCTGAGGCAGGGGTTCCCACACGACGGTACAGTTCGCACGAGGTATCTACGCACTTGACCCTTAAAATGTGAACGAGACACACGAGAGGAGAGAGACTGCGCATGCGCAGTAGGAGCCATCTACGCATACTGTCGCTGATCAGAAAACATGGGGTAGCCCAATGCGATCTACACTGCGATTTTCTTCACTCTGCCCGTGACAAGAATCAGCTGTTTCTCTGCCATCCAATCGTGAGCTTATAGGGCGCTATAGTGACGTCACTACGGTGATGTTCAAGCTCCCGATTGGGTGAAACCAACTGCTGATTCCTGTCAGGGGCAGAGTCAAGAAAACTGCAGTCTAGGGATAGTAATTCCCTACAAAATTGTTTTGCCTGCTTTATTCTGCACGACATTTTCACTTTCTCACACAGCCCTCTTGAATATGGCCTTTGGGTGCTGAACCACTAGACTGATATATAAATCTTGATAGATCGATTGTTGAAGGGCGGACGCTCTATCATTTTACATTACAGCCAAATTGATTCGATTTAGAATTCTTTTCCTGACATTTGACTCCGTAAGTAAATCCATATTACACGAACCCGTTTGAAACGGCCTATTGCCTTATCAAGGTTTGGTCGCCCTTACAACGGTGTCCCGACATTTTCCCTTTAAACGCATTGCGTAATTTAGAAAGCCTTCCAATTGCTACGATGCTCAGCTACTACCCTGTCACCTTTATGGCGGTCATATGACGGAAAGTTTGGTCCTCAACCTGACTCAGTCATAACGGTACAGCAGTGACAATATCAAAAACACGGACAAGATGCAGACCAATGAATCAGTTCGAAGCATCGTGTCTGGTGGTATAGCGGTTAAATCAACTGGGCGTAAACAAAAATACCCGCTTCGATACCTGATCGGGGTACATAAGACTCAACAATCTACTCATTCAATTTTTTCGAAGTGGCGCACTTCTACTGACGGTGTTGACGTTCCAACGCACCCCTCTCCCTCGCCTTGGCCCATGGAGCCTGAATATACTAAATCCGGATTCGCTGCCATCGCGATCCTCCCGTCGCACTTCCCCGCGCAGGCGGGCCTCTTCGGCATCGCCTCCCCTGCCCCCTCCGAAGTCATCCGGCGCGGCTCCGGAGGCTCTTTAATGCCTTCGAGAGGCGCCCGAAATAGCCCGGGAATCGGAGGGAAGGCCGGGACACGTCGTCTCGAAGCGGGCACGCAAATTGCTGCGAGGGGGGAAGGCGAGAGGGCGGGTGCGGACGGAAGCTTCCCCGACCTCAATGCATTCGCACAACATCCGATCGATGCGAACAGCTGCGATAACGGATCCGGAATTTGTTTTCCAACCGCGTTATTAATCGAGACCAACCGTAATAAAAATAAAGTAACAATCTGTAGTATATTTCAATGCAAATTTTTTCGGTTTCTAAGTGAACTGGAAATGCCTTAACGTGTTTCAGAGCTCTATTTGCATGTCCATTAGCACAAGGCGCGACAATCCCTTTCAATATTTCTCCCGACACAGCGAGCATTCCTCCAGCACAAGAGGTAACAGTACTCATTCGTCAGAGCTCATTCAATTCTGATTCATACACAGCCCAGAAGTACATTTCTCTACCCGCAACACATACTACTAACTTTTTATTCTTCGTTTCCAGCCAACAGTGCAACAACGCGAGTCTGGCCGAATCGCGCCTCGCGGAACCATCTCTCCCGACGCAGCTTTCCACCCCGTAAGCGGAGCGCCCCCGTCGCAGCCAGCCACCGTTGGGATTGGCAACTGCCGGTGAAACTGCAGCGTTGCGGCGCGGGAAGAGGAAACAGAGAAATCGCCCGCAGCTTTCCGCGGGACGAACACGAGCTTGGGCATTCGCTTCTCCTTGCTAAGACCAAACACTGCATTGACAGTATACATAAGTGGCTATATTTTCTGTCTTTGGAATCAATGTTTTGATAGCTATTGTATCTACAAAGGACATTCATAATAATACTCTGATTGAAAACGTTCCCAACCAATGGTTTCCAAAGTGGTCTTTATGGACCGCCTAGCAAAGGATCTAGGAAAAAAGAAAAATCGGGTAAGGCGCCTAAGGGACAAAAAACCAGGGGAACTTTAGTTCTAAACTAACGGCCTGCCTGAATGATTAGTAATGGAAGTGGGTGTGAATCAGAATACTATCATACGTCCAATACAAGCAGTTATCGATTTTCGAAATTTGCAAGATCGGTATCGATAATCAATACACTACGATAACCATACGAAAAAGGCAGGATAATGTATCAAAATAATTGGATCATCGGAGTTAAATAGGACCCTTGCTTCAAACGCGTTCAAATCTCCCCGTTGGACACATGTCACCTCTCTGCAAGTGTCGTAAGGAAGAAACAATATTCCTCTCATTCGATTTGAATATATAAAGTAAGTGATTTACCAAATGTGACGTTAAGTAACTTCATACAAATGTCGATAGAAATGAAAATTATAATCTATAAATTATTGATTAAGCGCTGAATGATCAATCTTGTTATTTGCAACAGTTTTTGCATAAATACTGAACCACACATAAACCAGTTTCAAATTGCGGAAACATTTTTTACATAGCAGTTTTCCTTCATTTCTCCGATCTTGCACTATCATTCAATATTAATTTTACTGCATGTACACGCGCTGTTTTGACATCATACACCGACCGCTACAAGTATCGACACGCGAGAGTAGATAATACCGTGACATCGAAACACTCAGCAGCAACGCGCGTATACCGCACGGCGGCGGCAGCAGCGATCGCGAAGCCGTGAGAGCCCCCGTGAGCACACACTCGCGTGGCGACCTTGCCGGGCAGCTTGCTTCACGCCTCCGCCCGGCGCGGCGGCGCGTCGCCTCTCGCGCCTACCCGCGCCGCGTGGCCGCCCGACAAGTGGACAAACGAGCCGCGCGGGCTCGTGCTCGCGCTCCCCGGGCCACTTTCCTGGAAGCCCCCCTTTCGCGAGGAGGGCGGAGGCCAGGGGGAGGGGGCGGGAAGCTAGGAGCCGGTCGCGGCGCGAGCCGCTCGCAGCATCCGCTCCATCGTGTTGCTTTTCAGTCTTTCCCCCCACACTCGCGCCCACCCTGGTTGTTTTCCATATTTCGCCATCTTTATCCATTTGTTAGACTACTTGAAGGGTGACCCACCTTTTAACCTCCACGCGACGAATATTTATACACACGGGTTCACAGGCGCCCTACACCTAATCACGTTTTCTACTACGTCGGGGTGGGTCTTAAAGAATAAACAAATAGAAATTTGGATCTGCTTCACCTATGGGAGGAGAGAAAATAGGTCAATCGCTGAATTACATTATTATACGTTATCTCAGAACACACTTTTCATGGAGCTCCAATCTACAATCTTGAGAAATAATCTGTCTGGAGTGAGGGGGCGATCACTGTCGTAGACCCCGCCCATGGTGCTACAGCTGTCGCAGATTACTTTGGCGAAGATAATTCTGGACCACCATGGTTGAGTGGTACCAGAGAAGTGATGAACTGAACCGAGCGCATTCTGGTGTTGATAATATCAAGTTGGATTCACTTGTGCTTATAGTGTCTACTTAACAAGTGGTTGCAGTGACCACTGGCATTACTTATCATCCAATGCGCAACGTTTGGCGAATGCACCTCGCATAGGTTACGCCTGGGCTATTTATTAAATTATTATCGTCCCCTAGCAACACTTACTGGGAGATTAAATTAGTCGGTAGCCCAGGGTGTCCAAATACAAAATTCTAAACAATACAGCCCACGCCAGTGGTGGGTTGATGAACAAATTTCCGAAACCCTTACATTAAGTTACAGCTAGTAGTACACAACTAGTTTATTAGAAGATATTATACATTTAGGTTTCTAATAAATATGTCAGATCGAAATGATACGATTTGAATTATTGGAATTGTGACCTACAAACTAAAAAAAAGTGTATAATGAATGTAAGTTTTAATTACTCGAACATTGTGTCTCCTAGCAATGAACTTTATTGGAAAGAGAAGAAAAGAATATTGGGCATAAATGTTCAAAAAAGAAGAAACGAGGTATGTATTACGAGAATGTAATAATGAGCATGAGCATAAGCATAAGGAGGAGAAACCACAGAAACGTGAACCGGCTGAATCCACAGACGCCATACGTCTACGAGAGGAGTTCAACACCAGGAGACAGAAATGAGATTATTTTTGTTCTTAAGAGATCTCTCCCGTCAGGCCTCATTTCTGTCCTTAAAGTTTTCCTCCTCCAAATTACACATGCAATTATGACACAAATTTCATCATGACAAGACTTTGCTTACACTTTTGACCTTCTACGCAAACAACCTCCCCCCCCCCAGTTCATTCGCAACACAAAGTAAGTTCTATTTTTAAACAAAACAATACTTTCGGCTTCGTCGCCCCGCGCCACCGGGAAGTACCTGTCTGTGCCTCGCAGCAATCAAGGTCACACTACGGGACACTCGCCCGGGAACAGTTGCTAGCCCGCTCGCTCGGAGGTAGAATCCAGGTCAAATGAGCTTTATTGCACGTCGCGCCGTCGGACCCGCGCGCATTACGCCCGCAGCAAGCGAACGCTCGCGTTCCTCAAGGTGACATCCACTTGACTCCCGCTTCACGCGCGCTTATCACAAGTCTTCGTCGGCACGAAAAGATGATGCACACTAGACGTTCCTGGGCACGTTCCCGATTTCCCTGAAACCACTGTAATTTTCCTATATCCCACATCAACATAAAGTTTAATAGTAATACGTTTTACCACTAGAGGCCGGAAAAGGCAAAATACTATGTACACAAACATGTCAACGGTAAAAATATGCACTGAATAGGCAAAATGATATACATGTAATTCTGAAACACTTTTCTCATTCACAAACTAAATACATTTACACAATTTAAAAGTAGGTATATTAATAAAGCATTTGTTACACAAAGCATACAAATTAATATCGATTGGCCTACTAGATTAATTTTTTAAGAGTATATTTTTAATATATTTGAGCAAGCCTCCCTACAAACATTGGAACTCACTAACCTGTAAACAATCACTGCAGCATTGCCTTCACACGTCTACGACAACCAAAATTTCTCAGATTTTGGGGTTAAAGATAAAGAAACATCCTGATACTTTCCACAACTAAATTCTCAGAAATCACGTGCACTTGTCGCAACATAAGTGCAATGCAAACGAACAAAACTATTTGTGCATCTGACCGCGTCTTCACGTGAGGTATTTTGTCATCAACACACAATTCTAATTAAATGTAAGACAAAAATAAGTCTATTTTTGAAGATTTTTTTCAAAACTCATTAGCTTTCGGTAGCTATTTTTTCGGGAAGTTATTTTTTGTAAAATAGTTCCACGGAGATTGTTGAAGTACTGTTTTGCAAAATCTATACATGAAAGGGGATGTGCGTATGTGTGCCGCAAATTGATGCAAAAACTACTCGTCCGATTTCGCTGACATTCTCGTTAGGAACAAAACAATTGATGAATAACATTTTCGGATTTAAAAGTTCACTGTCAACTCGACTTAATTGATATGTTTCAGGCTCGTATCAATTAATATTCTGAATTTACTGGCTGGACTAATATTTATCGCAGAAACAAGTTTGTATGGGGCTGACCCAAGTATACACATTTAATTTATCTCAGTCGAAATGTCAAACAACAATTTCTACACACAATAAATACCAACATCTGCTTTTCCTTGGATGCAAATGACCGATAAATACAACACTACATTACCTTGAGAACTAAAATGTGAAAAATGAAGGAATGTATTATACGTAACTTTTCGATGCGGACTTTCCAGGATTACTCATTTTAATACTTAAAATATAAATGCATAAAAGGCCCATGGTATCATCAATCAAAAATTGTCTCCATTGTAGCCACAATGTATGAGAGTGAGTGGTACCTTCAATGGTACACACCGGAAACACTCGTAATCAATCATTCCTTCTTTGCACTCACCGAAAGCTATGAGAACTGAAATAACTAGTGGTTAGAATAAAAATCGATGCTTTTCAGTTGTACGTACTCAAACTTGACAAATTTTCATTTTATGTAACCAGGCGCACTAAAGTGAGAAGAGTTGATAAAACGAACAAACCACTTTTTCGAAGACGAAGTGTGATTCAAATGAATGCAACACAGATTACAAAATGACGTATCGGAACAAATTGTTTTCTAAAAAGATTTCTCAGCATTAAAGTTGAGAACACGGTCTCAGACTCGAAACAGCACACTTGTCACTTGAACCGCTTCCTGTGCTGAATCACTAAGCATTTCACAAAACGCGCTAAGAAGTTACTCCATTTATCTCGTGACAAAACAACGGAGGCGGCAATTTGGTTTCAAAACATCCACTTCTGGGACAAGCAGATGTGTCTGCTTCCAGTATCAAAGCATCGAGATTGGTTTCTTTAAACGTACAACAAAAAGTTCCCCTTAGGAAAGTCTAATTAACAATGATAGTATTAAATCCAAGCAACAAAGCATTCTTTGTCGTTGCCTTTAAAACTGCAAGAAAGAAATTACTGCATCGACCATGACCCTGGACACGACGGAAGTGCCTAAAAGGAACGTCTGATCTTCCGGTGCTTGTTAAAGGGCACCTTCTTCTGCACGGCACACACTACTGGAACTCAAACGTTACTGTCATTTCATAAAGAACATTCAACGATCATTCGACGACGGTCCCCACAAGAGAATATTTGTTCAATGACTTTCACAACGAAGATAAATGCCCATTATATAATTTTACATGCATGTAAACGTTTTATAAATAATATTACACAATCTAATATTTTAATTATTTCACCAAATGAAAACATTTTTATAGTTCCCAGATTTTACGATAAAATAAATTCAGCGAGTACGGTATAATTTTTTTAACTATTACAAAACGTAGAAAATGTTCAGACGACGATAACCCTTGGCAATATTTACAGTGGTCTAACATTTCTAAAATGTTCTTTTTTTAGCCAGCCTCTTTTCTCAACAATACTTACAATTTTGTAATGTTATTTTTCATTGAACGCCTCTTCCATGTTACAATTAGTTACATCAACACAAGAGAAATGGAGATAGGAATTCTCAGATCCTCATAACCTGACAATCACAAAAAAGACTATTAAAAATGTTAATTTCGAATTAGGACCACACCTATTCAAGTCGAAATTTTCAATAAACAAAAGCGATGATTTTTTATGAATAAATATTGATCCTTAAGACTCATCTAGAAGATCCATAATTCGCAATATCTACGGTCATCACGTCAAAATGGTCAATGTGGGGGGAATGCGAGGCTGGCCGTGCTTTTAACATCATCCAGTCTATCAGAAAAAGGTACTGTGAAATGAATGGTCCAAGAAAATTCCCACAATTTCATTCCCCCTTCACATATTTTAATGATTACAATATTTATGCCGCAATTGGAAATCACGTCAACATGTGATGCATACATTTTGAACAGTCTTAATATGGTAACTTATTTTGAATGTTGGGAGAGAGAACAAAAACATTTTTCGACAGAACTTCGGGGGAAACTGATACACAAACGAAGGATAAATTTTGTTTTAAATATTCCAAAAACAATGAAATACATGGAGTTGCCCCTTAGCAACATACACAACACGAGTTATGGATTAGTATTTAGTGTTCACATCCAAAACTGAAAGCTGAATTAATACTTTCTGACGAATGTCCAAATCAAATTTTCATACTCCGTTTTTGTGTTTCCATCAACGTAATACACAATCAATGTACCTAATATTTCATCCCCTACCACAAGGAAGCATGCCTCTAAACTTCAAGCTCCAAACCGTTGCTTCATTTTTTGAGACAAGGGTTGATTGGCTCAAACTACCAATTACATCGTTACTTAAACTCAATCGTACAGAGTAAATGAGTTGATAACAAAATTACTAATTGTCAATCACATCTTCCCAACTTTGTTTTAAATGCATTCAAAGAGTAATTGGTTGAAAAATTAACACAAATACCTTTTCAAAAACTTTACCAATGTATTAAAAAATGCCACAGTAAACATAAGAGCAAGAGGGAGCATCTTGTAAAACATTCACGTCCTTGGCTTCCGGTATTCTCGGAGCTGCTTATGGGTGAGGTTCGGGGGGGGGGGTCTTTCCAGCCGCACGGCCCTCCCCTCCCCTACACCCAGTGGACTCGCCGGGAGACGCATCGGCGGCGACCAGCGGCTCCAGGAAGCGCCGCCGACACACGCTACCCCCACCTCCACCCCTCCCCATCCGCGCAAGACAAAACCAACCAACAGTCGAAAAAACTGCCTCTCCTTCAGTCTTTCCAGAGCAAAGGAGCAAGTCATATACATCCAATATCATTCTTGCCACGATTTTGTGGCTGCAACTTCTCTGCATTTCCAATGTTTTCGTTCCCAACACAATTACCTTTCCCACAATTATGCCTTTTCTTACGTATTTGGGCCCCTGATTTCATCGATAAGCTAACGTACTCATTTCTCTTATCACCAGCGAAAAAATACCACAGAGAAACTACTGTTTTTGGAATCGCCCCTCTCCCCAAAAAACCCTTACGAATTAAAAGTTTTAAATTTTTAAAGAATCGAACGTTCTGTTGGCAAAGACCATTACTCAGGACGCGTCCTTTATTTTCAGTCTTCAGTTCGTAGGAACAAAGCTCTACATTCACGAACTACTGCACGCCTCCGCCGTTCACGCAGCGGCGTCCAGCGAACGAAATCTGTCGAAGCGGACGGGCACGCGGCGGCCGCCGATGTTATCGCCAGCGATAAGACGGCCCGGCGGCCGACCGGTCCGCCGCCAGTCCGGCGACGCGACGTAACCCACGACGGCGCCCTCGCCGTAAACACCGCGCGGAACCGAGGACGCACAGAGGGAGGGGAGGGACGGCCGCGGCGGCGCCGGCAGACGGAGGAGCAGGCGGCCGATAGCTGCGCCGCGGCGCGCCAGCCAGGCTCGCGTTGCCGCAGGCCCTATCGGATTTCCCGCCTCAACACCTCAGCCACGTCACTCCGCCGCCGTCTCATATGTTCCTACCCGCGCAAGAGTTTTCCACAAACAGCTTAAACTTATGGAGAAACGGAAGTGTGTGGAATGCTTTGTATTGAAATATTTAAATAGCACACAATGCAAAGGTGTCGAGATAGGCTGTAACTGTATTTTGGTGCAAAAAGCCTTGGGCAATTGCAGGTTTTCTGTTAAACGAGAATGTAGAAGGCGGAGCCTCGCCGTTGACTTGGAAATGCGCGAGCGAAGGTAGACAAATAGGAGCTGGGGAGAGGGAGACGAACTATCATCACGTCCAACTTTTTGAATCACCACCCATTCCACACGTGTTGGATTTATCCATTTACTTTAGGATCTACTGTAAAACATTTTTAGAACTCCCGATCCGCGCTGCTGCTGCTACTACCCTCACACCATGCTGTACATATTAGACTCCTGATTCTCAGATCGAACCTATCCTGATCATATATTCATACTCGGGAAGTTGTCTTCCGTTTTACACGCCTACATGAAACAAGTAAATTTTACAAGCTGCTTGTTAGTACCTGCATTGGGAAATTAAATCTGTAAATAGTCCGTGTCCTTTGGGGTCAGAAGAAAAGAACAGATTTGGAATCCGAACGAAATCGCCGACGAAGTTTGCACTCCCACATCGCTGACGCAAACCACTACATCTGCCCAAAACGCGCCCATCCATTCTCTTCATGCGACGCCTCCAGCATGTCGATTAGAAAACTACTTTACATGTTTTATAATTATTTTACCAACGATTTACTCGCAAACACCATTACAAAACTATAAATAGGAGAAGCTACGGGCATTTCAAAACACTGATCTACATATACCCAGCACATTTAAATATAATTTTACAAAGTATTTGGTCTTCTATATAATTTATACCCATCTCTCTCCATACAGTACAATGTAGCATGCCCTCATTTATATAATTAAAATTTTGGTAAGCACACCATACACCTTTTTTCAGAATTTTTATCACACAAATGGCATTGAGATTAGCATCATTTGGAAAATACCTGATTCAATCACATACTGATGACATTAATAATGTTGAACTAGGAAAACATCTACATGAATTTTGCCAGAATAAATCAGATCTATGCCTCCATTACAACACACTTAATTACACACTATTTTCCCTTCATTTCAGCAAATTGTCTTCCATTCTCAGAATACTTCACACACAAAATGGGAGTTTGCATGTAGTAAAAAATGTGCCTTGCTGTATTTTCCTCTTTTTTTACTGCAGAATATTTGATAAATTAATATTTCACCACAAAATTTGTTTGAATTAAACATAATTACATCCTCCAAATATCAATCCCAAACAAAAGACAGTGCCATGCATTAGGTTGTGTTATGGAGCCAGGTGAGGGAGGAGAGCTTGTTTCATTGATATTATATATTAAAAACTAACTTTATTTAAATGTTTTACTTAAAAAAAAAACGAAGTAAAATAGTACATTTCCTCAATTGCCTCACGAAGAGTTTTCCACCAAATTTCTTCACAGATTTCTAGCACAGAATTCTAGATTAGCAATATAGAAAAACTTGTTTCTAACAATCTTGTTACTTATCTAAGTAGCAATACAAGCTTGTATGTATGAATGTATACATAAGCCCCATAATTCTGACAGCAGGATAGTAAAGGCATTTGAAGGAAACAATTACATTACAAACAAGATATTTGTACTACTAACAGAAAGAGTACTATTTCTGATTTGTTCCCATAAATTTCAAATTAATAAGTATCTGCAAAATTCCAAGTTTAAATAACAAATCTATAAATTCATAAATAAACTGAACTTAAAGAAAAATGTATTAAGCATGGCACCACATGAAATTATAAAAATATACCTCTTAAAACAAACAAAAACAATTTACTGGAATGGGGGGGGGGGAATGCATATTGTCACAATAACTGGAACAAGAGGTTGGCATGTTGCACAAAATGAAATATTAATTTTAAACTCACAATTTAAATAGAATGCTCCCAGAGTTAAGTCTACGGCTTTATTTTTCAACGTCCAATAGCCTGTTTCTTTGAATTCAATTCTCCTATTCTAACAAGATTTTTAGATTTGAAAGCATTTAACGTTAACCACATCATTAAATCTTTCAAGCAATCTATTATTCCTACAATAAAAAGCTCCTAGGCGTATTGTTTTGGAATAACTGATTTCTAAACAATAACGACAGAGGAAAGTCACATTGCACAAAAAAGATTATACAAAAGGAAGTGTACCTTGCACACTCAATTAAAAAAGCAAAAAATTTCAGCATTAACAACTTCAATCAAGCAAGTATACATAAGTATGCCCAAAAATTAACTACTAGCTTTATAATTAAAATTACAAACGTTACTAAAATTTGAACTAATGAGTACAAATACATAAATTTCAAGTTAACAAAGGAAGAAAACTAAAGAAAATGCATGTTAATTACAAATATCACTAAAACAAGGTTGTTGATAATTCTCACATAATTTCCAACTATCAGCACCCTGTTCACATCAGTTTTCAATGGGCCCTGCAATGTAAACAAAAAGGTCTCACCTGGTGATGCTGTGTCCTCCATGAATCAAAGTCTTCATGTTCATTTACGTGGTCCTTGGGGCCATTTGAAACTGAAATTTTACACATATTGTCAGTTCTTTGTAACAAAGAATTCAACTACAATGATCCACAACAAAACTTATCAATGTAATGGAAATTATTTTTACTATGTCATTACTAATATTGTGAAGACGAGATTAGAATGAATATTTGACAATTGTCACGACTTTATTACAAGATCGAAATCTACTATTGGAAATAATGTCACAGTAACTTTCATCTAAGTAAGTATTCTTGTATCTTTTACAAAGGTTTGAAAATCCGATAAACATTACAGCAAGCTCGTCGTTTATGATCTACCTCTTCTTCTAGTCAACATCAAAGCTCTTCAAAAATGAAATATTTCGCTAACTCGTCACGCATCTACTGTAGCTGATAAAATGACTTGACAGCCTCAACATACAGAAATGGTTAACTTACCTTGATTCCCTTGTCCTTTCATCCGCTGCATTGCCATCGTCACGATTCCATGAAAAATAAGGAATAAAGGTATACGATGAGTGATGTGTTTGATGGAGCGTTTTTATCGAGAAAACGGCACTTACACAACTACGCCCAAGACAGAAATTCTTTCTTTACCTGGTCTGACACGCCTGCTGACATCACCTAATTCCTGCACTCTGCTACCTTCTTGATTCAAAGTCTTTTAAACCAAAAAGTCAATAATATATAAGTCAGGTGTGAGTAGTCCTTTTAGCACAAATATACAAATAACTGGCTAAAATAATATAAAACTTCAAGCACAAATCACTTCATCAAGAAACAATGGCGGCTGCACCCAACTCCGGGAAGTTTGGCGAGAGCGCATGCGTAGTAATATTTGGATACGTCATAACATTGGATCGTAGAGCGCAGTAGCTGATTGTCGCCATTTTCGTTCTACGAAAATATATATTGTCCTATCTCCTAATAATTAGAATTAGGTCGAATTTTTTAATAGCTTCTAATTTTTTAAATTAGAAGACACAGGTTTTATGACATTAGTTTCAAATAAACAAAGTATATTTTTCAAAAAGCCAATGTATAAGTTTCAAAGAATAAACATCGACGATATTTTTGTTTTGTAAATGTTCCGCGCTTCCGTCCATTCAGAACAGCGACTGCATGTTTAGAGGTCTTTGGAGCTTCTTCGGTTTCCGTCGTGTGGTGAGGTCCTTCGTGTGCGAGGTGAGCTACGAAGAAATCTTCTTTTTTTGTGTTGAAAATTGTTAATTTCATTAATTAGTTTAGTGTTCTATACCCCCTTCTTGTTTTGTTTCAGTTTTAACCAAAGTCGTCAAAATGGTAACTCAAAAGAAGCAGGTAAGGAATTAGGACACGTGGTCTGATGCATTTGTATAAAATTTTCATTGTACCTTTCTCTAATATGTATATTGTAACTTTTAATTGTAGAAAAAGGCGATGGAGAGCATCAACTCCCGGCTTGCTCTCGTTATGAAGTCCGGGAAGTATGTTCTCGGACTCAAGCAGACTCTGAAAACGTTGAGACAGGGCAAGGCGAAACTCGTGATCATCGCCAACAATACCCCTCCCCTGAGGTGAGACTGAGAAGTAGTATTCCCTTTTAAGTTTTGAAACAGACTAATACAGTAATTATTCTCATACAAGTCATTTTAAAATGCTGTGTGTGAATACTTATTGCCATTAGTTGGAAGGGGAGGGTTCTCTAAGGGAATGCTATGGAGTAGTCTCTTTAGAATACTCTGCTTCAATTTGTTTGTACGGCAGTGTATTCTTTGTGTATTCGAAGTCACGTAAGTTCAGTGGGATGCTTTGTAAGTATATGTGTGTGAGAAATTATTGAGTTGTATTTATCTAATTTCAGGAAATCAGAAATTGAATATTATGCAATGCTGGCGAAAGACTGGTGTACACCACTACACAGGAAACAATATTGAACTGGGAACAGCGTGCGGAAAATACTTTCAGAGTGTGTACCTTATCAATTACTGATCCTGGTGATTCAGATATAATTAGATCAATGCCAACTGGTGATCCCCAGTAAAATTCTTGTAAAATTGATTTAATACATTCTTTCTGTGTATTTGAACGGTCTTTCTTTATTACACTGTTGCCCTTGTTCCTCTTTGATTTTGGTTAATTCAATTTTGTGCTTGTGGAATACATAATAATTGTTAAATATTTATTGCACTAGCAGATACAACAGCAATATTTAAACACCTTGCCAAGAGAAAGTAAATTAATAAATGGAACTCATAAAACTTAATGTGTGATGGTTGAAAGACCTAAGTAAGAAAAATTGTTTGCGTTGTTAGCATTTTATTTAGATCTGTGAAATAGTTTTGTGGAATTCACAATGAAAATGAGTGGATTGAAAGTAGTGCTCTATGCAAGAACAAATGGAGTGTATGGTAATTTTCTTGATGTGATTATTGTAAAGTGAGGCACTGGATTGTGCACGTGCAGGCTGGGTAGTAGTTAGTTCTAAGTCTACAAAGACGTTAATGGTGAGAACATTTCAAGGGGATGTGTCCTATGCATTTCCCTTACAAATTTCGTGTTTTGTTGTAAATTGTAATGAATCAAAGTTACTTTCAATAGCAGGTGTACAAAAATAACTCAAAGGCATTTGTTTAGCTTTCCTGGCAGCAAGTTGAAAAATTGAAAAGCTACCATAGACAATCAATTGAAATGTTTTTTTGTGAAACTCATCCTTTTTTTGAAACTAAAAATAATTTTGAGAGTAGACACCCCCTCCCCCCTACTTTATCTTTAGACAGACTCTAGGAAAAGCAATTACTCTTGTAGAGTGCACAGTACTTTAAGGATTGTTTCACATACTTCAATTTTAACATGTGTTATGAGGAAGACAGTCTTCAAATAAATCTTAATGCAATGAAAAATACTCGAGAAATCAAAAATAGAACTCCCCAGTCTGACTGCATCAGCTACAGCTTATGTTCATGTAACATAGTCCATAAACTTATACATGAATAAATATAAAAATTAAAGTGTGAAGCTGTCTTTTTGTGTGATACCTTTAGTAAAGGCAATTTTATGTTGCTCAGTATTGTGCCACTCAGACTAGCATTGCAGCCTTTTTACATGCAAAATGCTTGCCACTTATACTTTCATCTAAAGAAGTTCAATAATACTTGTTTCCCTCAATGGTAGACCTGTATTAATATTTTTACTTCTGGCATCCTGCCTGCAATTTTCGTGGGGGGGGGGAAAGCACTTAACAATAATATGCCATCGTATCTCCTTGCTATGTGCAGTACATTTCTTTATACTACAAAAGATACAGAAAAGTAATTTGAAAAATGTTTGTCTTCACAATCCATTAAACATTGAATAAAACTGAAGGGGAGTGTGTGTGGGGGGGCTTTTGAGCTTGTAAACCAGTTGGTTGTACTAGTTAGGGATTGCCACTTCAGTTTCATGATCAACAACACTGCTTCTTTTATGCAAAAGCCAGTTTAATATGCCTGAAACTTCTATTTAAATAGTTTTGTAAAGATTTTATGTACTGGAGGGGTAAAACATTTTTCAATTCCATTCTTTAAATCATCCCCACCCCAAATGTTCCGGATCGAATTAAATTTTAAAAAATGTAAGTACTGGCTTCATTACAAATTATGTTAAAAATTAAATCAAGTATCATTACAAATTAATTATTTGCTTAGTATTGTGGTTAATCAGAACACAACTTAGATATTAAATCCTAGGAAAGCCTTACAAGGTACATCATTTCCACTGTTTTTGCTATTTGGTATTTTTAAAATGGTTTTGGACTGTCTAAAGAGGCTGCTCAGGCCAGTGTTGTGAAGCAGCAGTAAATCATCCTGCTACAACATTGAACTGTAAACTCTTATTGAGGGGCTTGTGTCTGGAATGTGCCAAATCCATAATTTCGAAAGTTCAACTTTAAATGGCAGTACGTATATTTTGGTGTCTGAATCTAAATACAATATTATTTTTCATAAAAACTTCAAAACTAGTTTGTTGGAGCTTGTCAGTGTTCTTGTTTCATAGTGAAATGCAGCAAATCTGCCAGAAAAAAAACCTATACAAGAAGACATAGTAGATGAAGACGTTGATGTATGTTATGTTAGAAGATAATGTTAAGATCCATTATTTTTTTAAATTTTAAAAAATTGAAATATGCTTCACTGAAGAGGTTAACTATAAATATTATTAAAAACATCATCTTTATTGTTATTTGGTCTTAATTAACCTATATTCAACTTTTTTTTTTACTTTTTATACCAAAAGGTACCAAATCCAAAATTAAAATCCTTATAACCTCAAAATAAAATATAATACAACTTAAAATTTGCTTCACACAAAAACTCCAAATGGAAAGTAAATTTAATAGAAAAGTTATTTTTGCCTACAGGAAGATTTTTTGCTGTCCTGTAACATTTGACCTGTTGGATTTGGTTCCTTTTGAAAACATGTTCCTTGCTTTCATAGAAATACAAATTATATAAATAGAACAAAACCATATTTTAATTACTTCAAACAGTACATAAAAAAATTAATTGCTACATGGTTACTACTACAATATATACCACAAAACAACCTACCAATATAAGCATCAGGTCTTCACACTTGTTTAGTAAGTAGGTAGAAACTAGGCAAAAGAATACTTAGATCTTACTGAATATTGGAATGTTTTTTTCTGAATTTCTTCAGGTAAGAATAATTTTCACACATTTAAATATCCATTTAGTCAGTAATTGAGCTTACTATCACAGTTGGGCAGTAATTCTAAAACATCTTCCAGGGTTGATCATATATCACTTATCATTAGTACTGTAGTGCAAAACCATGTTTTCAGAAAATAAATTTGGTAAGTTTATAAATGTCAGGCATAGGGATGTGAGAAATATTTCAAAATAATGTATTTGTTTAATTTTTGAGAGAGAGAGAAAAAGTCAGTGAAATGGCATGTATGACATCTTGTACAGTGGATTTAGCACTATCCATAGAAAAAAAATTGAAGAAAAAATTTGGAGCTATTTTCAAGAAAATGGTGTTTGAATGCTTCTGAAATAAGGAGCTCATTTTCACAGGAAAATTTGAATTTTCAAGCAACATCATTTAATGCCTTTCCACTCACAAACGCTACAATGAACACAAATCAGCCATAAGGTAAATATTAACATGAGAGCAATAGCCAAAAATTTACATTTGTGTATTTTTTTGAAAGAAAAAAAAATGAAGTTCATGCCATGTTTTACCTTTAGCACTATCCCTCCAAAAAGTTAAAACAAAACATTTGGAGCCATTTTGTTTTTTTTTAATATTGCCCACATTTCACCGAAAACAGCTCAAAAGCTACTAAAATTTTCAAAAAATTGTACATAACATATTTGAATTAATGAATAACATAAAAGAACTAATTGTGCAGAACAAATTTCATTTGAAGAAAACTATCTTCAATATTTTAGTTGTAGGACGACATTGAAAATAATACTCTGTTGAAATTTCTGAATATTCAAAGTTAACACTGAAAATAGGACTTGCCATGTTAATAGTGTATTTCACTTTATTATGAGAAGAAATTTATAGAAAAAATTGGAGACATGTTGCAGAAAATTTTGAAAATGTCTCAGGAGCTCCCAAAATTTAAAGAATGTTTTTCTAAATCCGAGAGCTTTGAGTCAGAACAGATTGACCAAGGAATATTCACTTTGTTCAAAAAACCTCAATAGTTTAGGCACTAGTGTTTTTCATGGACAGATGAACAGACAGACATGTTCTGTGGAAAACAACAACTTTATCAGTATCAGGGCACCTCAAAATGTGTATTTCCGTTCAAATTTCGAAATCTACTTTCTGTAGCATAACTTTATGTAACTCTCTCTAAACATAAGTATAGAAGAAAGTCATAAAGGCAAAGAAATTAAAAGTGAACAAAAAGAAGGGTAAATTACACAAGAAAGTCCCATTGCCCTGAAAGAAATTTCAGCACTCTGGTTATCCGTTTTGTTGCACATGAATAGCTAATTACAATTTGTGAGAGCCTTCTTCACATTTTTGTAGTTTGTTTAAGGTGTGTTAATGAGAAATATTGTATTCAAACCTTTGTATTCATTCTTTGTTACAATAAGTACTAACGATAAGGATTACAATTTTACATGACCAATTGAATGTTTTAGTGCAGTTGACTCTGGATACAATGAACTAGTGATCTTTTGGTTATAGTAAACCAAAGTCACTGGTTGCAACCCATGTACAAATAAACACTACATGATTCAGTTGCAGTGAACTCTTCGTATCTGATGTAATGAACATAGGAAACAGAACAACATCCACCAGGACAAAACAACAATAACAACAACAACACTTCACCTCAGGACTATAAATTCCAATAGCCAAAAGGTTTGCAGGCAAAGAATCTTATCAGCTATCTTTGTAGCATTTACAGGAAATGAAAGAAAACCAGGAACTTGCTTCAGCTCATCTAAGGCAATTCTGTTGATTCTGAAGACTTCATTAATGGCAGACTGCATAGTAAAAAGTAAGTGGAATCTCATTTGGCTACATTATAAATGCTTTGAAAATGTTTTCCAGAACAAAAAAAAAAATGAGTAGATTTTCAACTTCGATGACAAAGGGAATACAAATGAAGAAAGATTTCCAACAGCACAAGGGTCATTCGAGAATACAAAAACTGCACTAAGATGCTTCTAATATGGGCAATATAGAAACAAGTGTAGAGATGGCACTGACTCTAGAGGATCTGCAAAAATTACTAATAAAAATCTGTAGCTGTAATGGATATTTTACCGAGAAATTATTTTATTTTGGCATATCGGACGTAGTGAACCACAAATGTTGGTCCCCAGGAGTTCAATATAATCAGTCAACTCTATAATGATACAACCCAACCTAAGTTAGGACATACTCAAACAGAAAATCCATTTCTCTACTCTAATCTACAGTTCATTACATTGTATTTAATACCAAATACCCTCCAAAAGCTTACAAATAAAAATGTAATGTAGATTGTGAACTGTTATCTGCTTAAAATATATTTAATCCAAAGATCCATCACCAAGTTATAAGAGTTCATTCAACAACCATATAACAACCATCAGAAAATTAAGCTCTTTTTAATCCCTTCCAATATTGTTAAAATATAGGATACATATTGAACAGAGGACCAATATACCATAATTTGTTAGATCACATGGAATTATGAAAATTCACATGCATTCGAAACCTACACATTGGTAGTCTTTCATTTTAAAAAATGTTTTTCACATGTGCCGCCAACAGTCATTTCTCATTATTAGATAAAGGCACTATAGAATGTGTGCATTCAGTTCTCTTTTCTTTTGTATCAATATAGATTTTACATTACACACAATTATTTTAACATGCCACATTTACAACATCTTGATCACTTGTACAATAAAATTTTTGAAGCTGCCAAAGGATCATTTGTACACAAAAAAGTGCATTTCTTCCACACTAGAGATATTATGATCTTAAATTTTTGAGGTTCAATATTTTGCTTAAAAGTCTCTTTCAAAACGCTTATTTCCACCAACCTTAAATAGTAACATCAAGTCAAAGTCAATGATGTTCTGCATGCATTACACCTCCATGTACTACAACTATATCATCTAATTTTCAAAAAATCTTCTGAAGTGTGTGACTTTCCTTTAAAAAACAACACAATCAGAAATAGTGAAAACATTGTGGCAAAGAAATGCTATTCATTGGACATTTAATAGTTTCATTTAAAATCTTTGTAATTGATTTTCTACCTAACCTTATGTATACGTTTTCTCAATATTTATCTAAACCTTATTAGACTTTGCAACTTTTAGTTCATGAAAATGACACGACTCTCGTCCTTATATTCCAGTCTTAAATTGAGCTCACAAGTTGACAGAGGACGGTCAAACTTATCAATCTATGTCAAACCTGATTAGAATATATCCCTGACAAATTAGTATTTGACTTGATTAATTACGCCATTTGACGCATCTGTACATTGTATGTAAAGCAGTATAAATATATCTTTAAATAAGTAAACAAATTCTTATAATAATAGCTAATTTAAAATCTATATGATGAATTTCACTAACAAGAGAGCAATAGCACGTTATAACAATACTATGTAAAGACTGATATTTTAAATACTTTTAAAGACAAGAGTTTTATATTTTTCTAACAAAATGTGATCGTATTCAATTTTGCTATCCATTAAAATCCAATAATACTGGACTTAAAAATTCTTGTCACACTAATGTTCAAACTGTTCTCCAAAGAACAAAACAAATCGATCTAATACAAATAATTTTGTATCAGTTCTGGGCTTCCTGATGCGTGTTGTAAGAACGAGCAGTTGTAACTAAAAGCAAACAGTTGCTACAATATTGTTATTAAATAACAGTTGTTGCAAGAAATAGAAGAAAATTAATCAATATTGCACATTTCTTAGGAACAAGTAATGTGTATAATTAAAAAAAGTTACACAATTTCAATTAATTCCAAACAACGAAATAATTTCTCCCAACACACAAAGTTCATTAAAAATATTCCACAGTGGTACATGAACGAAGATGAAAAAAAGAGGGAAAAAAAGGGTAGTGGGCCCAAATACTTTCAACATGTAAAAACATAGAAATCACAATAATTTAACCATGTTCCACTTATACAAATTTTGTACACTTAACAGTTTAGTCAGTCTCTTATTTCATTGCTTCTTCTTTGAACTAGCACTGCCACCCCCCAAAACTTTTCTTCTTTGAGCAAACATATGGAGGTACATTTGAGGAAATACTGCAAAAAGAAGAAAGAAGTATTGCAAATTAAAAATGTAGAATATTGTAATTCATTCAATCATTCTTTGAAATTAAAAAAATATTCAACTTACAGGGAACATAAAGACCCATGACAATAAGCAAGAAATAATGGTAGCTGAATGTGAAGTTTAGGAAATTTGGCATTCCGACACTCCACATTTGATTGGCTGCCACATAGGATTGCGCAGCATATAAACAAAGCAGTTCTCCAGTTACACCTATAGGGTAGAGGGCTATAAATGTAGTGTACCTGTAAGTCAAATTGATCACACATACAGATTACATGGCATAGACACCAAGCCATTTCTCAAATACATTGAAATATCATATGGCAAGCCTGAGCTTCTTGAGGCTATAGTAGCATAGAACATGCAAGCACAGAAACATGGATGTAAAAAAACAAATTGTTTTTAATAATAAAATTAAGATCATTGTCACATATGTAAGGTCAAACAAAGCAGCACACTCTGGCTTATCAACTTAATAATGAAAATAAACAAAGATTATTTAATCTGCTGTATTTCATGACCATTTTCTGTAGACAATTCCATTGCGGGTTCACGGGTTTTGGTCCAAAAAATAACGTATTCTAGTTTGCCGACATTTCGGAGTTTATTATAGCTCCATCTTCAGGGCTTACTATGCGTGGGAAGTTACATAGAAAATATGAAGGTTCACATCATGAGAACAAGCCACACAGGACAGCATGCCTACATGTTCCTGAATGAGGGAAAGATTATTTATGCAAACTTACTTTAATATTTTATTTTTTTTTTTAAATAATGTTGGTATACAATAAAGTTAGTAAAAATAATTTTATCCTTATATTTAATATTAAGTGGTAAAGCACAGAAAAGTCATGTCCATAATTGGAATGAGCTGTGTATGAGACTTATTAAGTTTCTAAAATGGTTTTTGTAAATAATATTTACAAAATTATATTAAATAAAATTATCACAATAATCAACATATAGTTTTATTGCTCAGCCTCCAGAATAATGACAAGGTAACTGCTTGTACAGAGCCTGTACAGTTGAGCCTCCATCAAGACAAATCTTAAATTTGTTATTAAAGTTAATTTAACCAGCCCCCTTACTTATTTTTAAATTTATATCGTATTGCATCCTATATTTTTTTTTAAACAGACATGTTTTATGTAAAATTTGTCTAAAACATCCAAAAATATAGTATGCATTACAATACAAATATCACACAAGTAATATTCATTTCATAGTAATTAATATAAAATAACAATGTTTTAATAAAAAGACAGAAAAAACATTTTGAAGTTTTGAAACTGAAACCAACACCAAAACATTTTGTGACATGGATACATGGTTAATTGCTTGGGTTTCAACATTGGATTTAAACCATCAATATATACTCTGACTTACACAGTTACATTCCCTCAGGGACTAATCACGCCTTTGCTGTGAAATATTTAATAAATTTTTAATACCTATTTTTAATTAAATTTTGTTGAGCCCAGCAAATTGCTGTGATATATCAATTATTTTATATGGCAACCTGCTTGATGTTTATACATTTCAGAAATTCGAATTACTGGACACCTGCAATTTATCATGCAACCTTAAATTTAACAGGGATACAAAGTAGAAGAAGAAGTACGAGGAAAAGAAGTATATGAAGAGAAAGAGAAGAAACAAAAAGAAAGACAAAAAGAAATAGATGAAGGAGGAGGTAAAGAAGGTTAAGGAATAAACAAAGGGGAGGAAGAGAAAATGAAGAGGGAAGGAGAAAATAAATAGATTTTTTGGCTGAGCCCAAGACTCAGTATTTACGTAATGAATAATGCTTTTTTGCATAAACTTATTTCTCAGTTATGAAGCCCAGGTACAGTACAGTCATGACAGTATTCAGATAATTTTGAAACTCAAAACAATTATTCTTAAATTATGGGCAATGTCAATCATTTTAAGATACAGAAATTAAAATGAAATGATACTTCATGAAAAAAAACAACAAAAAAAACGTACAACTGTTGTATGTTAAATGCCTTACTGAATTTAAGTTGAAAGTCTTCTCAGGAAAAATCAAAATTAATCCAGATAGTCCAAAACATTTAATAAAAATTACAATAATTCACACTAACTTTTTCATAATACCATACACCAATTACTCCATAATTGAAAGAGGTACCACAGTTATTAATTTATATTATCTTCAATAGTTTTTAGTTCCTTGAGAGGTGTATGGGGACTCTCAAACTCCTTGAATATTCTCAGTCTTTTAAATTTATTGGAAGACACATTGAAACAATTGCTCTATTACAGACCAGCTGGTTCCAAAACCTCTACACACTAATAGTAATATTCACTATATAATAACTGAACACTGCAAATTTTAAAACGTTTCTGAGCTCCATTATGAAGCTCTTCCAAAGTATTTTCAACACACCACCCTTAGCAGCAAAAAGCATACTCTAATGTTTAGCTCCTAAACTATTTTCAGGGTCACTAATGGATCATGGGAATAAGTTATAAAGCACAAGCCAATTTGCATGTTAATGTTGACAACAACTCATTACAGTGGCTGAGGATGGTTGTTGTCATCTTGCTGACATTTCATATAAAGCTTAATAATATACTACAAGACTAACAAGTAATGTCAGTAACAAAAATTGTTCAGAAATTGTATGGAAGAGAAACATGTTGAATTCAAATCTTACCTTAACCAAACAAGAAGGTATGGAACAAACCCTACAATATTAAGGGCGTAAAAAAGGTAACGGATGATTTCAGTAACAGACCAAGCAAGCAATGCTAAGCCAAGACCTGGACTAGCAGCTCCTGTAGGCGTAGCAAGTAATACTCCACACACAATCATAACTCGAGAAAACACTTGGAAAGTAGTGATAATAACATTTGATGATACTAGACGAAATGCTGCATGTAAAATCTGGAACAATAATGTTTAATCCAATGTTCATTTAAATAATATTTTATTGAAATCTTATTAATTAACTTTTCAAATGAGTAAATGACATGGAATTTAAAAACAAAGTAGGTTTGAATAACTATGTAACTTTCAGATTTAAATTAGTCATGCTTATATTACACACACACATATTCATGAATTTACTGAAACATAACTTCAAAAAATATTCATGCATTTCAAAAAAGTTTATCTGTATATGTTACCCACACTTTTGAATTGGGGCCTTGAGTACAAAGAATTGCATGAAAGTTTGGAATGGTTCACAATTGAAGTTTTGTTTAGTAACCTATCTCAGTTCTATAAATTTAGTTTTCTCCTCTGATCTTTATGCTTAATGTATTTATCTGAAAACTAAAACCAACCTCTAGAACAGCAGCATTTTGAAATATTACAACTGTTAATTTCACAGTTTCCCACAGAGATTCTTTCTTTGGAGAAGTATAATGTTTAATGAGAAGGACAAGAAGATAGGACCACCTGAAAACACAATGTACTTAAATCAGAACTGTAACATTAAGTTATGTAAATGTTCTTAGTTAATGGCAATTACAAATATTACATATAAAGATTCATTAAGATGACTTATCTGATAGTATTGTCTAGAAATATTACAATTCAAGTTACAACCACCATCACTCTTCTACTACTGTCTAAATGCAAATAGGGCGAACATTTCTGAAAAATATTAAAATTGAAACTAAGCACTCACCCTATGACTTGCAGGAAATTATACAGGAACAAATATGTTTTCGCCAGGGTACCAGGTTCACGACTTCCTTTGCTGCTCGACTTAGAAGCCATTCTTTATTCCAACGCTTTGCAAATATATATTCCTTTAAATAAAATTTTAAATGTCAAAGCTCTAATCTATATTTTGATACCGCTATCCAAAAAATTCTTTGCTATTTTTCCAGTATGACAAGTTGGGCGTGCGCAAAGTTGAATGAAGTATGTCCTCTTTTTTATTAAGTTAGTGAGAAATGCCCGTTTTAAATAAATTTTGCAAAGCCAACTAAAAAACAATTTGGCACTCAAATCAACACCATTCTGAGCAACCCACAGTGCGCGCCCCACTGCCACGACAAACCTCTGACGGCCAATTTCTGTACTAACGAACGTTTGGAGGAAACAGAGTTGACAACAAACATTTGTCTTCTGACAAAAAAAAAATCACGAATGTGAAGTAAAAGCAATTCCAAGAAACGCCCGTTGAAACAAAATCCTAGAGTGTAAATGTTTCCGGTATGGAAATTTCAGCAAGATGTGGTTGAAATGTTCTTAGTATCCTCTCCTACAATTTCTAACGTTGGCAACACGAACTGGACATGTGAAGATAATTTTTGATAGTCATTCTGTGTTATGAAAATTCATTAGCAGGTAGGTAAGTTTACGACACAAGTTCAACTTGTGTCACATAGCAGGAGTAAGGGAACCATGCGGAACGCACACAAACGATGACAGTGCAAACAAAAATAAAATATCAAATTTTGCATTCACTCACTCCGTATTTTCGTTCCACTATCCTCTTGGGAATTTCGTAACTTTTCGTAACTTTCTAAAACTTTTTTTTTTAATCGAAATAAATGAAGACACCAGAAAAGTAAAAACAAACCTTCCTTTTCTTTGGAGATTTCTACAGTACGTATGATAAAAATCGAAAGAAAAAATCAACAACAAACGCTTAATTACATTTTGGCCCTATTTAGTATAAAAAGTCTTTCAAAACGGAAAATTACGAAATTATTCAACAAACCACTTTTTACTTGTCAATACTGTTTTTATTATAAATACTATTACAATCACAAATCGTTCCACAGTGACTTTCGAGTGAACATTTTCTGAAGATAACTAATTTCGAGTGAACATTTTCTGAAGATAATGTCCGAGCGGATCTAAGTAGTACGGATTTTATCCCTGATATTAAATTTGAAATATTTCTCTGTGTGACGTCTTGTTCTTGCGGGAAACGCGAAATTACGAAATCTAAGTGCTTCGGGCGTCGGCGCCGTCTGAGGTTTCGTGGCTGCATGCGACTCACCTCTCCTTTTCCGACTGGTTCTTCAGCAAACACTTTCTACTTCCTTTCCTTGTCGGATTGTCTTCAGCAGTTGTGTAATTTTCATAGGCGAGCGCAAAGAGGGGAGGGGGTCGTTTTCTCCGGAAAATTTTGAAAGGGGACCCCATAGCTTCACGTAATGAAGCATTTCTGTACAGCCCCTGATGCAATCACTTTCGGTAAGTATGTTTAGTCCCTGATTTTCTTCGTTTTTGACGTGACAATTTGGAGAATTGGGGAAGATGATCTCCAAGCAAACTGGTAATCCTAAAGAATTCAAATCAAATCATTTGTATATTTATTAATACATACTACTGGCGATTTTCATGACGCGATTTTTTTGAATGGTGAATGTCTTATTGAGTTTAGGTTAGACCTAAACTCAATAAGACAACATCCTATGTAATTATTAAATGTACCATTGAAGTTATAATTCCCCCCTTGAAATTTGCTTTATTTATTTAGTGGTTAAATATGTAATTTGTAAATAATGGAAAAGGAAATGGTCATGTGGAAAAGGGGACATAGATATATAGTCCTCCTCTCTTTTTTAGACTGCGCACGCCTGTGGTCGAAAGATCGAAAGATCGCATTATCAAGAATCAAGAGTAGGATTTCGTGGAATTTGTTTGATAGCATTTAGCTCCCACGGCATACAAATTATCTTTCGTATAAATTAAAGAAAAATATCGATGGCTAAATTTTAATACCACGTACTTCAAACTTTGTTTTGAGATAATAATGTCAACTGAAAGAAGATCTTGAATCGAATTCCAACACAGAAATTACCTGGAAATTTGTTAAAATGACGAAAATTGGTATAATTTTTATTAGCATGTAATGGAAACTTTGCAACGTTTTATCTCTCTCATGAGTCGCAATTTGTAAGAACGTTTTGTTAAAATTTAGCCATCGATATGGAATAGGACGAAAGGAATTAAAATAGTTTTCAAATTACGAGCGTACTTCAGCATTGACATGCACAGTTACGGCACGTACGTTTCGTGTGCAGTACTTCTGATTAGATGTCTGCTGACAGTTCAAAGGGTATCGTATACTATCTATCATACCATTTTTAGACCTTTGTAAAATGGTCATGACTGGATAAGACGATTCGATCGAAGGCAAGGATTACGTATTTCGATGACCTTGATCTTTGTGCTGAGTATAAGCCGACTAGTAGAGCTAACGCGGCTGAGCTGTCAAGTATCGTATAGATTCCCCGCGAATTTAACCTGGAAGACTAAACTACTAAAAAAAACTTTCGAAGTAACACCATTGTCTATAACACTGAATATTATTGTCCGTAATAAAATACAAAAGATAAACCTAAGTTACATTACTGTCACTCCTAACACATCAACTCTTATAAGGTCTATGAAAAATAAATTCGACTACATACGTTACTCAATAGATCATCATTATCATCATCACTTAAACTCACAAACGCCATTGGAGAGAAATGTTGAGTTCATACAGTTAATCATGTAGTAGATTGAACTATACGGTATATTTTGGAACAACAAAGAGCTTATGCAAGCTTCCGCGGCTCGAGTTCATAACTTCTCGGCTGTCCGGGTGACGCCGCGTCGTTGGCAGAAAGGCCGACGTTTCGCCTACCATGTCGTAGGCTTCCTCAGGGCAGTGACATGACTGTTCGGGCCCACAGCAAAGCAGAAATAAATACGTTTATTTCACAAGCAAGGCAGAACAGTTGAATTGCGTAATCGGCAGAGCGCGCCGTTGAGCCGGTGAAATCACGTATCGCCCTCACATCCGCTGTTCCGCGAATTCTCCAACGGACGGACGGGCGGCTCGCACGTGCGCCTGGCCATCTCGCCCCCCCCCAGCTCGGTCCGTTGCAGGAGCAACGGACAAAAACCGCCAGATCATTGCAAATCCAGATCAAATGGCAAATGGTAATTGGCCATCGCCATCCCCACCTCTGTCGCGCGTGAGAGCCCTTTCCTAACGTCTCTGCCCCAACCGAATTCGACTTAACCGACTTCGGTAGTTCGCATAAAGACACCGTGCAAGATAGTCGCGTGTGTTCAGGGCTCCGCGCAGTAGCGTGTAAAGAATGTATAATCGTGCAAATGAGCTGCATACGGCTCGCACATAAATTGTTTAATCGTGGCAGTGCACGCTTTAATTGTGTCTGTCGCTCTTGCGTGGGTTTGCGCCCGCAATTTTGGTTGAACTGTGTAACTCGCGGCAGCTTCTGGTCGGCGCAAGGTAGCCACGGCGGTCCACGGAGTCACTACAATACCATGCTTGGACAGTTGTATTAATGCACCAAGGGAACATTTCATGTTAATACTGTGCTTCTTGTGCATTTACTGTGTTAATACTGTGCATTTACTTATTAAACATTGTTTGTGCTGGAAATTTGCTCGTGTATGCATCCTGCACTCCTACGCCAATCCCAAGAGCTATCAAAGGGTTTCGGGACTACTGTACTTCATCACTACAGTCCATTCATACAGTCCACTCATGAACATTAAGTGTATAGTAGCCCCGAACAATGACATTGTATGCGTCCAGTATTATATGCTGTTATGCCAACGACGCAGCGTCACCCGGACAGCCGAGAAGTTAACAAAGAGCTTAGTTATACGTTCACGAAACTGCTGTTTAAACACACTAATGCACGTTCACTAAATAGGTCGTACCCAAAGACATTGTAAGTATAGTATTGTAATAGGTCGTACTCCCTGACGAATGGCATATAGTGGAGATAACGAATCGTTGTGTTGACTAATACATCGAGTAATATTAACTAAACACATTGCAGTGACTATTTCGGTCAAGTTTGCCCGTGTCGTAAGTAACCAATGCTAAGCTATGATAAATTCAAATTAAACCAATCCCAGATGTCTATCGCCATATTATGATAATCACTTTGTTTGCTTTTGCACTCCGCTGTAATCACTTTTTGAGATAATGATAGCAATTGTTTTACGTCCATAATAGCTTGTGCCAAGGCCGTCTAGAAGAGTATATTAGAAGGCCTGAGCCAATGTGAATGTCACGTGATCTGACGTCACAATCGGTGGCTGAACATTTTGCATACGCCCTTGTCAACGAGCTAGAATATTCTAGCTAATTATTCCATGTAGGATAAGTTTCCATGCGAATGGATGTTTTAATAATTCAGTAATAATTACATGCTCGGTTTTCTGCAAAAAAAGAATTCCTTCGTCCATTGTCTTCAAGTAAGCAAGGTATGTCTACTTCTAATATTGAGAAATATAAGTATGTGGTGCAATTATCAATTATTTTATGTAATACATGTTGTAATATGTTTTGTTGCTTGCACTTGGATGCTTGGTAATACAATTATACCCTGCATTTTTTTTCAGTGAATCCTTGAAAACTATCCTTAAAGGAAGGCATTTTGAAAATTAGGCAGAAGAGATACGTGACAAATTGTCAAGCAAGTGAAGTGTGCTGTGCTGTTGATCGAATTTTGATGGATCGACGGAACGTGTTTCAACTTTGAAATTTCCAAACAATCCTGCTCTGTGACAGAAGTGGATGAAAACATAAATAGGAAAGATTTTGTCCTCTCAAAGAACTTGGGTGTATATGTAAAACACTTCGACTCAAAATTTATTCTCTACCAGAACTAGGCAGTAAGAAGAGATGGTGTCGAAATATTTACTAAAGGAACGTATCTGACCATGGTGAAAGATGCATATCCTTCTACCTCAGTGAATAGCCTCACTTCTTGACGAATACTCACCAAGTGTTTCAGATACAGATATCTGAAAATTTTGAAATTAAGTTCCTGGAGCATGAAAATCAAAGAACTTTATTGAAGGGTTTTTTATGAGAGACAGATCCGATTAATAAAAAACAAAGTTTTGAGTTGTGGTCAAATTCTGCTCACATTAATGGAACATAGTACTTTGTGTATGTCAAACATTTTATTCAATAAACTCTATACATTAGGAATGTTCAATAATAAATATAATGGTTTCAAGAATGCAAGACGCAAGACACAAAAGTGAGTGCAAAATAGGAAGACATTAAAGTCAATTTAAAGCGCCCGAAACAATTTTAATGTATTTCCAATGTGATTTGTGTCTTTTGAATAATCTCATAAAGTCTTACATAATCTGCTGGAGTACCTTCTGAATAAAATATTGCTTTCCATCCTTCCTCTTCCTTTTTTCGAGCAGCTTGGATTTTATTAACCTACCTGCGAATATTTTACTGTTCCTTACAATATTAACAGATATTATTAATAATTACTAATACGACCATCAGAGAAATATCTGATAAATGCATTACTACTAGCTGTACTACTAACTTCCATATTAAATTAAAGTAGACAACTTGAAAGAAATAGAGCAGGAAAAATATAAATAGAATTATCATGAAGGTACTTAGTTTCTTATGAGTATCAATTATGGCAGCTAAATTGTTTTATGAATTATACCAAATTTTATATTATAAATAAGGTAGTATGAACAAAAATTTTAAGCCTTTCTGATATGTTAATTTACGTGTACGAAAACTGTACAATATCGGAATGCCTTAATACAAATAACACTCTAAAATAAATTCCTAGAGCGTCAAGAAGGCTTAATGTTTCCTCGTGTTATTTTAAACAATTATGGGTTTCCGTGCGATTTTAAGAACTAGATCTCTGTTTATAACGTGGACAGCATGTATTTCCTGCCAGCCACCCTTTGTGACGTCATTCGGCGGAGGAGCAGGCCTTCTATTCTAGACGGCCTTGCTTGTGCGCATTAATGTAATATTAAAATGTGTCATTTTGGTAATGTTTAAACTCTGAAACATTACTATCAACAAATCTATTATTAAAGATCCAATGCCGAAAACAGCGAAAGGAACAGATCAAGTGTGTAGAAGCAATTGCAAGAATTTTGTGATGAAAGAAAATGCAAATGGACAGCACAAATTACAAATGAAGAAATTACACGTATTTTAAGCAATTAATATGCGGAGACTAGATGGTGAGGAAAAAAAGAATATGCTATCAAAACTGTGTGGAACGTTACCACCAAAATTATTCAAGAAAATACTTTAATAAGTACACACATGTGTTCAATTCATTTGAAATTGACTGATTCCACTGCTAATTCATCTTGTACATCTTCCATTTCAAGGAAGACCAAGACTTGGAAAACTCAACTTACTTTAATAATTGTGCTATTAATGCTTGGATTCTTGTAAGTAGCTTTGTTATAAGTTAATGTTTTTTTGAAAGTTTTATTACCATAAAATCGAAACATATTCGAAATCATTTTCTGCGTTAAACTGTTATACAAATGTTACTTGATTATAAGTTATTCCAGGAGGCAGTGATAACTTCGACCTGAATAAAAGTTTCACATATTCCGGTAGCAGTTTTGAGTAATATTTCTATTTGTCGTAATTCCTGTGATTTCCATTATACATTCGAAATACTGTGATGTTACTTATGAAAATAACTAAACGAATAGTTCCTTTTCATAAGTTACTAAACGTTGCCGAGTAAGCCTTATTAAGCAGAAAAGTGAAAGGCATTACTTCCTTTCTATCCTTTCATGCAGGTAGCAAATGGGGTTCCTGAGCGGTCAACAATCCTACGGCCCTGTGGTCTCGTTCTTCCTGAACTTCGGTTTCCTGACAAACCTTGTCTAACCAGAACAGTTACGCTAGCTGCCTATGTTAGGCTACCGACGGTATTTCTAGCATTGGTTTAGAATATAAAACATCATTTAAAACCAATAAAAACTAAACACGCCATTTATAGAGCGTTTATTTCTCACAACACGAATTTAGAAAATTAAAATCTACGAAAACTGCTATTTTTTTCCCTTAAAGATTTTGCTTCATCAATGGACCAAAATTAAACACCCACTGAAATATTTTTAGATATTTCGAAAGCTTTTGACGTTATTGACCATAACATCTTGCTCTCAAAATTACCTTCAAATGGAATACGTGGTATTGCCCGAGATTAGATAACTTCGTACCTTAAACTTCGGACTCAAAGAGTAGAAATACTGTACTGGCACGAAAGGACATTATTTACTTATCTTTCCAGTTCTTTGCCAATTGAGACTGGGTTCGATTTTAGGTCCTATTCTTTTTCCGTTATACGTAAACGATATGCCCTCGTCTATTAAAAATGGAAGAACAGCCAATTACACAAATGTTCTTTGCGAAAAAAGCAGCAATAAGTAGTACGATTTCAAAAATTTCAAATTGGTTTCGTAATAACAAATTAATAGTTAACGAAGGAAAAACGGTTTCAATGCATTTTTGCATTTCAAATCGGCAATCACATATTCCATTAAAAATAAACAATATGCAATTAGCTGATGTTAAGGTAATACAATTTCTAGGTCTCTCAATTCAGTCAAACCTCAAATGGAATGCACATATAACAGAATTAAACACTAAATTAAGTGTATTATGTTACTCATTCAGAATTCTTTCAAATTCTCTCAGTCTTCATGCAGCTCGTTTCGTGTATTTTGCAAATGTACATTCCCGCCTGAGATTTGGCATAATATTTTGGGGAAGCTCATCCTGTAGTACTCAAACCTTCAGATTGGGGGAAAAATCGAATAATGAAAAAAATTCCATTCACGTGATTCCTGCAAGCCCCTTTTCATTGAGCTTGGAATCTTACCATTGCCTTGCCTATTTATTTACGAATCTGTAATCTTTGTCAAAACTGACTTTCTTAACGGTGGGAACATATTTTCATGCAATACTGATACTTATAATTACAACATACGTCGTAAAATTCACGTTCATCAAGTGTCAGTATCAACAGCTAACTACAAGAAATCCGCATACAATACATGTACGTTAATTTACAACGCATTGCCAGATGACATTAAATATTAAGTTCGGAACACAAATTTAAGTTAAAAGTAAAATCTTTTCTTCTGCATAACTGTTTCTATACAATTATATACTATACCAACCATCAAAAAGAAAGATAATGTTCATTTTAAGAAAACAATGATAGAGTGAATTAGTTTACATTTTTATTGTATAATTTTTAAAAAAAGACTTAACACGCTTGTAACAAGTAATGCAATTCAGTTTCCGGGTCAATGACCCCCATATTGATCAGGTTTTTGTCCAGTTTCCATGATCCATTGAGCAAATGCTGATACGGCCCCTTGTTTTGCTTCTGGCCGTAAATTTAGCTTCACTATGCGCACGTTTTGTTGAGCACTCCTTTTGCTTTCAGTGGTAGGAGTAGAGCTGAGGGCGAGTTACTTTTTAGTTAGCAATGCAGAAAAATCGCATCTGCATTTCGTTTACCGTTGCAAGTATGTTTTCTATAACTCGGGAAAGAAATACGTATTTTTTCAAATGTTGCTAATCTTGCACTTTTTTAAATTTATTATAATATCTTTTTTATATTTTATTCATCTTTCAACTATCGTATTTATAATTAAAATGTTGGAAAGGGATTGTGGAACTTATGAAAACGTTCACAAATAATCTTCTCCCCCAAACATCATATACAGTTTTTACTGTTTTTTGACCAAATAAATCGAATCAAATCAAATCAGTTCACATGGGCTTTATAACCATTCCAATTGGTTAGACTGATGAGAAAGCGCGCTTACGAGAACGCAGTGTTTAGTAATAGTGACGCGTTGAAACGTAGATCTCACCGAATGAGTTTCTACGAAACAAGTATAGTATGATAATACCCTTTGTTCATTCTCTAACGACTTTCTCTTGTCTGATTTACTAAACGAAACTGAATCATGTGTAGTAAATCTTACCACACGAATAATTGTCTTTACTACTCGTATATGATCGCTTACTAAACATGTCTAGTACATTGTACTACAATATTTCCCTCCGTATACAAAACTATAATTCGTCCCGCTTTAACTTACGCCTCTCCGATATGGGTAACAGCAACCTATACTAATCTCAATCGCCTTCAATCATTTTAAAATAAATTTCAAATTTTGTAAAAAAAAAACCGCTTAGGGTTTGCCCGAACTAATCAACTTCACCTCAATTTTGTCGTTCAATCCCTGATGTAATTCATAGGCTTAAAATGTAACTTTTTCCTACGCCTCCCTTCAGTCCCGAATGTAACCACCATTCCACTAGGGAAAGCGTACTCACGCTTTCCAAGAATTAAGAAACCGTACCCCCATGAAATCAGAAAATAATAATTCCCTTTCCCTTGAAACTCACTCGCCGTCAAAGGTGGCTTAGGGTATCAACTGATGTCACTGCAGTGCCTCTGAACGGGAGGTACAAAGGGCAGGACTACTGTGGCAGGATTTTCGAAACTATCTTGACCAAGTCGAATTCAGCCACTGTCTGGAGTAGAATTCTAGCTGCCAGCTACTCTAACCAGTAGTTTCCTGGTTTCTCCAATCAAGCCAGGCGAATGCCGGAGTAGGACCCTAACAAACGAGCCACGAACCGCGCGCGATCGTTCCTTCCTCTTCCTCGCCCTTTCCTCACCTCTTACTTACACACACTCACATGCATTACTCTAACACACTTGCCTGGAGACCAGTCGGGAGCATAGAGCTTGTGCTGGCTGGATCTGTGTCAAGCTGGAGGGAGATACCTGGTTGGGGAAAATCCCCGTAAGTCGACGTAGGTCGGCGCCGGATCTCGCCAGCTAGCGAGGAAAGATCACTGCATGCACGTACACCGCACATCGATTCATGCGCTATCCGAAATCACTAATCAATGTAACCCACTCCTACATCACGAAACCCCGCCGGCCCCCAAAAAACACTTAAAATTAACAAATAAAACTAGTGGTGCTAAAGAATGGCACACTAGATTACTAATAGTCCCTGCTTTAAAATATAAAAGATGCGAAGAAATTAGGCCTGCCATGGGTTAAAACAATGACGAAAGGAAGTCATTTTTATACCCATTTTATAAAAATAATTGCTTTACACGCATAACGCATATGACATTAATTTTATGAAAAAAATGAGTTTTGTCAGAACACAATACTAGTATGTGAATATGAGGTGTATAGTTTCGATTTTTTTCGTGTAGGTTCCGGTTTTCTTACTCATAGGTAAAGTTGTGATCGAGTCTTACGGGATAAGGTGGATACTTTTTTTTTTCAACGAAAGTGGTAATATTTTCAACATGCATATTATATATTATTAAATTAAAATAGTTTTTCTCCATTGCACTTTGAGCTTTTATATTGAATATCGTCTCCTATATTATTTCAGTAGTATACCTTCCTTTTGCGGCTCCCACACGCAAGCAATCTTTATATGTGAGGTCTCTAAAGAAAGAGAATTTCACGGAGACGTAATGAATTGCACTTTGACTTTAAAAATATGGAGGATTTGTTTAAAAAAATGTATCTAAATATTCCTGTAAAATGCAACCCGCAACGTGCGTGAGAATTTTTGGATCTACATCATTAAATAATTCCTAAAAAAAAGCGTTCTAGGCCTTTAGAAACTAAAATTTTGAGGCCAAGGACCTCTAGAAACATTCCTCCCACCGTAATCTACAGGATGAGATCTTCACCATTTTATTACATTTTTGCTGGTTCGACGCTTCTCGATTCTACCCAACCTGTTCAGAGCCTGTAGAATCTGCAACTGTACGTGAAATTATTAATTACTTCATACTAGCTGAATGTGACGTCACCGACGCTTTAAACTACCTTCTTTTTTCTTTCTTTGTCTTCTTCTTCGTCGTCTTCTTCTTATTCTTCGTCTTCTCCTTTTTCGTCTTCTTCTTAGTCTCCAACTTCTTAGTCTTCGTCTCTTTCGTCGTCGTTTCTTCTTCTTCTTCTTCTTCGTCTTCTCCGTCGTCGTTTCTTCGTCTTCTTCTTCTTCGTCGTCGCCTCTCTTTCTCTTTTACTCATTTTCGGTATTGGTACTGGAGTTTAATCAACGCCACCTACATCTAATAAGGTGGCGTTGATTTAGTTTCCGGCATACTACGATCGCAGCGCCAAAACACGAAAAAACACGTTTTTGGATTTTTTTTAGAATTTTATGGCCGCATCCAAAAACAAATTATCAGTTCCCCATTAGGAGATCGAGACGCGTCGTACGACACCTCATATGTCTCGATTGTTGCACGGGAAGTGGTCTGACCATGAGAGACCGGAACCGCAAATCCGCACGCACGCACACGAGGAGTTTACTCAAATACTATTATAGGATAGGGATTCTATGCGACTGAATTACATGGGTGTACCTCCTTGCTCGATCATAATGTTAAATAAGAATAGTTTGTATTGACATGGGTGTATTATATTGTTATCAATTACCAGGTGACAAATAAAAAATGACGTAGGATAAGAGTGTCCAGAAGCTCCCATTACAAAAAAATACCACAGATTCTGTGTTGCCAGACATGAAGAATTCCAGGTCCGGGCAGGTCCAGTTTTTCCGAAAAAAATTTTGTCTTTGAGAAAAGTGAGTTTAAAAATCACTTCCGGGGCACGAAATTCAAACCGTCCGCAAAGACACGGCAGACAGCGGCGACACCTTCTGCGCGGAGCATTTCCTCGTTTCTCCGCGTAAACGGTGAAACAGTCGAGTAATATTCTGTAAAGCATCGCGTTGCTTACACTAGAATACTTAATAATAGCAAGTATTTGCAGGTTCTATTCAATGAATATTTTAAATGTACGTACAAAATATCGAATTTTGTTCAAAATTATGGCCACGGTACACGGCGGCGTACACATGAATGATGAACACGATCCAACATTTATGAAAAAGATTGAATCTCCTGGAATGCTCGAATTGTTATTTTTAGCACATATTAATATGAACTAGTGCTTTGGGCGTAAGATTGCCACGTAAATGATAGTCTCCCGTAGATTATTCTAAATATCGTGATATACTAAAAGCGTTTTGGAAATGAAATATTCGTACATGAAAATACTGAGTTTATTATGTCTGGGCGTGGAATTTGAATTGATGCTTTTTACAGTCATTTTGTGGAGATGCAGACCGAACAGTGCATTGAAGAATCTTTGTAGGGGCACGTAGGCCATTAACCAAACCCACAGGTCAATATAAACAGATAAAATAGCGTCGCCGTATGTGCCATGCAATGAATAAAAAATACAAAACTAGTATATTACAGGTGTGAAAGGGTAAAAGACTGAGAAAAACTGTGATGTTGCATTGCGTGATGTACAAATACTTCAAAAGAACTCAAACATTCTAGCAGGCATAAGTTCGACCATGATTCACTGAGGTTACCGGACCGCTGCCATTCGCAGCTCATATTATAGTCGGTGTCCTTGCATTTGTCACTTGCTAGGCCGCGTCACATCGTGGTTTATATCGTATGGCGAACCTGCCACCGCCGCCAAGTGATTCGCCCATCAGCCGCATGTCAGTTTTGCCTCAAAACAACAGATTGCGCAGTTCGAAACCCACAGTGGTCATGGCTGAATAAGCAGCTGTACGGAGTCATCTTTCCCCTTCCCTCCCCTACGCACCACCCTCAGCGTCACACCGCCGGCAGCGTATACTATAAGCTAAGCGCCGTCAAGGCAAATTAGTAGAAATAGCGAGTTTGAGTGCGAGAGGCCAGAATAAGCATGTTTTCTATTAATGAGTACTGCGACATGTATTTAGTGTTCGCCGGAGCAACGCTCGCGCGGCAGCTCAAGTGTACGCCGAGAGATACCCAAACAGAAGACACCCTTCCCACTGTGTTTTTCTGCGCCTCGAAATATTTAAGTAGTGAGGATAATGATTCTGCATTAAAATAAATTTAAAAAAATAAATAATTCGAAAGAAGGTTTGGGGTTAAAAATTGATTTACTGCATAATTTTTTTCCCCTCTTTGCCGATTTTTGTTGTACATTATGAAAATATCAAAGAAAAATATTGAAAATTAAAACACTGAAGTAGTGTAATAGTGAACTCCCTTACATTATGTACTACGTAGTAACCTCGAAAACTCATCCTCCCTTTGAAGTGAAAATCGCGAAGAAAGTATCAGTACTGCAATCAATCATTCGCGTACAAAGAGAACTGAGTTTCATCGTTCTACAGAACAGGTACTAGAGAAAATTTGGCGTCGGCATAGATACACTATTAAATTGAGGAAATGGTCGTTACTCATTTGTGTAGGTATCTGCTAACTACAATGCAAGCTCAAAGAAACAACATAACTCAAAGAATACTTTTCCCGAGTAGCTGTCAACTGCCTTATAAAATGGTTTCACGAAGTAATTCCAAGATTTGGGTGAAAGACATGCTCTCATCTTGCATCTGGAAAAGCAAAGCGGCGGGTAGAATGGTCATTCAACTTCGAGATATGGGTAGTCGACGCCGTTTGCCTTAACTTCGATGTTCCACGTAGAACAGTTTAGCATATTTTTCAGTAGCAGTTATTTTGGAACGCTTTCGCTGCGGCAGCAGGAAGTGCTCTTACTGTACCACATATTACTTAAGCGAAAATAATATTTGACGGGTGGCATTAAGGATGTTCATGGATCTTTTACGGCACACACAGATACTTTTATTTTGGAAAGATGCAATATTTTTGAGGGGGGAAATATTGATATCCATCAATTAGGGCTACATCTTAGATAAACCGTGCAGTCGTTTATTAAGAAGTTTAAAGCTGGCTATTGTTATTTTGAGAATACAGAAAATGACAGCCGGGAGAATCAATTCAAATTCCAAAGATAATCAATAAACTCAGTATTTTCATTAAACGAATATTTTATCTCCTAAATGCTTCTTAGTGTATCATGATATTTAGAATAATCTACGGGAGACTATCATTTATGTGGCAATCTTAAGCCCAAAGCACTAGTTCATATTAATATGTGTTAAAAATAACAATTCGAGCATTCCAGGAGATTCAATCGTTTTCATAAATGTTGGATCGTGTTCATCATTCATGTGTATGCCGCCGTGTACCGTGGCCATAATTTTGAACAAAATTCGATATTTTGTACGTACATTTAAAATATTTATTGAATAGAACCTGCAAATACTTGCTATTATTAAGTATTCTAGTGTAAGCAACGCGATGCTTTACAGAATATTACTCGACTGTTTCACCATTTACGCGGAGAAACGAGGAAATGCTCCGCGCAGAAGGTGTCGCCGCTGTCTGCCGTGTCTTTGCGGACGGTTTGAATTTCGCGCCCCGGAAGTGATTTTTAAACTCACTTTTCTCAAAGACAAAATTTTTTTCGGAAAAACTGGACCTGCCATTCTTCATGTCTCGCAACACAGAATCTGTGGTATTTTTTTGTAACGGGAGCTTCTGGACATCCTGTAAATAACAGGCTTAATATGGAAATGGAAAAATAAGGAAGAGGGTGGGGTATAGCATGCGAGAGTTTTTGCACGTTTACGCTAGTAGGTTAAAAGTTCTTTTAAAACAACATTCTCAGACTTTAAACATTTTATTAAACATACATCTCAAGTACTTCAAAATAATTAAAACATTAAATATTTATAAGTTTTCTCAAGAGACCAACTTTACATTTTCAATCAGCAGGGAAGACTTCTAGTGGGGAGGAGAGGCTGGTGCAAGACTTATGCGCAAGTGTTGTTGTGACCCGAGTCACTTCTTCAACAAAAACGGTGACACGTCTTTTGAGAAATGATTAATAATATAGGTGGATAATGAGAAAACGTCTATTGCTGACTTTTTTGTTTGTTTAAGTATTAAACCAAACTTCAAATCGTTTTCGCAAGTATTCTTTGTGCGATCTCTTTAGGCACTGATATTACCATAACAATGATTGTTTTCACAGGGAATCTGCTAGCTTCTATTCCATATTATGTAAAATTATGAGCTAATTTAGAGTAACTTTCCTTGATTGGCATGCAAATTTTTTTTTAAATATAGGTAAAAATAATCTAAAATTTTCATCTAAACCATGGAAATATTTTTTCTTAATTTATATGTTAATTTTAACCTCTTAAGTTATGAGAATAAATTACATCAATAATTTTCTTGCAATGGTTCTTTATTTACAAAAAACGTTGGAAATTTTTCAAAACAATCTCGCGACATGACACCAAACGTTTATGCTATTTTTCTGTATAATAGTATCTGGAGATTAGACACAGGGAGTGACTCTTGTGGAGTAACATCGATTGAGCTTTGTCGAATGGCTGATACACTAGTCTACCAAATCATTTTTTGAGCTACAATAGGCACCAGAAAGAGACATGATGTTCTGCATCATTAAAATTGTGACTTGGAAGTTGGAAGAAGTCAACTATCAAGAAAGCTTTGGAGGGTCCAGCTTAGAAAACATTTTATTCCCACTTGGAAGAAGTCTCTCTTTAAGTCTTTGGCGGAGGCCTCAGCTGGGAAAGCATTGCGTCATCCTAGGAAGAAGTAAATCCTTGAGCGCGGTGGGGACTCTTCGATTCATCACATGAAAAAGCCAATGATTTGAAACGGTGCGGGAAGCCCTAAAGAAGACAATCTGTTACAAAGAGACGTAATTGCTTGCGATTGCGGTAGGCGCCTCCGGTGAGAAAACCCTTCGTCTTAGGAGGAATTCATTCCTCCAGTTTCAGGTAAGAACCTTTGTTTCTTTGAGTTCGCAGTCATCCTAGAAAAAAGGCAATCGTTGCGGCTGTAGTAAATGCCGCACTTTTGAAAACTTAATATTCCTCGTTGGAAAAGTCAATTCGTGTGACTGCAGTGGGGACGTCAGCTTGGAAGGTCCTGTATTCGTCCTTGGAAAAAGTCAATCCTCAAGACTACAATAAAATTATTTTCTGGGAGTCTGTATTTGTCCTAGAAAGAAGTCAGTCCTTGGGACAACAGTGGAATTGGACAGTTTGGAAGATTTGCTGTCTTCGTAGTCAATTTCTGAGACTACAGTGAATATGTTAGCTTGGGAGACTGCATCCGCCCTAGGAAGCAGTCAAACCTCGAAATTGCAGTAAAAGCCTCTTTGAGAGAGACATTGTATTCGTCCTAAGAAGACGTCGGTTCCTAAAACTATTTGGAAGACTTCACATCCGATCTAGAAATAAGTCAATCCTGGATTCTGCAATATATTTCACGTTTAAGACTTTATAACCTAGAAAGCAGTCAAACATTGAGACATTTCTGACAAAGCTTCATCTAGGGATCCCTTACTCTCTGTCCTTGCAAGAAGTCAATTAGGGAGACTGCAGCGAGGGTATCAGCGTGGGAGATTTTTACATCCGCCCTAGAAGGCAGTCAAACCTCGAGATTGCGATAAAATAAATACTTTTGTATTCGCCCTACGCAGCAGTAAATCTCTGATACTGCAGTGAATGTGATTTTTTACCCGTCCTAAGACTAAATCAATTTGGGATGCTGCTTGGAAGACTTTATATTTGTCCTACCAAGCAATCTTGGTTGCTTAAAGCCTCCCCGAGGGAGTCCTTTATATACGTCCTAGGAAGAAATAAGTCCTTGATACTGCAGCGCCACAGTTTGTAAGATTTTATATTCATCCTAGAAAACAATTTGCGACGTTGCTTGGAAGACTGTATCTGTCATAGTAAGCAGTCAAACCTCGAGATGGCCTAAAGCCTCCTCGAGAGAGCCTTTTGTATACGTTCTGGGAAGAAGCAAATCCTTGATACTGCAGCAAGTGACACAATTTGTACGACTTTAATATCCATTCCAGGAAGCAGTCAATTTGTGAGGCTGCTTGGAAGATTAAAATCCGTCCCAGGACGCAGTCAAACCTCGAGATTACGATAAAAGCCTCCTCTGGGGAGAGTTTTCATTCGTTCTAATAAGGAATCAATCCTGGCTGCTGCGGAGGGAGACGTGGTGCGGGGTCGGGAGGCGGCGGAAAAGGGCCAGTGGGGGGCGGGGCCGCCGGAGGTCCTCGAGCCGCTGTCGGAGCGTCGCGTGAGCAAGTGCCGGAGCGCAGCGGCAGAGTTGATCCGAGGGCGCGCCGCCTCCGACTGCGCGCTCGATGTCTTGGCAGCCGCCGACGGCCCGCTGTCCACGCTCCAGCCCCTGAAGCACGCAACGTTATTATCAGGACTCGTATTCTGATGACGTGCCATCTTTTCATTGGTGCGTTCTACATGTAGCTAACTTGTAAATGAATGTTTATCACGGCATATGGGTGATGTATGCATCTATGTACTTGGCGCACCAGCCTGCGTTCGGACTTGGGCCTACCGGCGACGCCCGGGCCTCGTGGCCTCGGGGGTTAAAGGGGTTTGTGTGGTTTGCACCAAGATATCCCCACGCCGTAATCTGGTCTTCTCAACCAGAGAAGTGAGCTTTCTCATCATCACACAGCAACATATACGAGGACATTGCAAGGGAAAAGCACACTATACTTTTGCCCCGACCGGGAATCGAACCCGAGGTCACGTCATGGAATGCGACTAATGCACGCTAATCAATAAGCCAAGCCACCAGGGCATGTAGGTGATAGAAATTTACATTTATTTGTTCATTTATTTATCATTTTTTGACATTTTTCAATTTTTAAGTCTTTTTTCCCTTGGCGTCATTTTTATCACTTTTACGCATTTTGTTTGCTTTTGGTGTTTTTTTAATGAATGTTTCATGAATTTACAACGACAAACTAAATCACAGTTTCATTTGCATTGCATATTGCATCATCATTTCATGACGAAATTCACTACTGCAGTGGACTCTGTTTTTCGAACTCTCAAAATTACAGGGATCTTCGGTTATTTCCTCGACCTTTAAACTGACGGTTGGAAGATCGGAGCTAAGGATTACATTACCTAAAATAAAGACTTTAGCTAATATAATTTTCTATAAATAAATTATATTTAAATTATAAAATTCAATGAATAAATAAACCAGTGGTGCTAAAGAATGGCACAGACTTTCCCATATTAGTTTTCTATTTCCTTTGGTCTCGGCTACCTATTCGGACTTGACACATACTCTTGCCAGCTGCCATCTATCGCCGCCCAAACAACTTTTTTTTACATTTTCTTAATTTTTCGGTTTCCCAATAGTAAAACGAAATGTTATTTTAAGAAAATTACAGAACAGTAAATCCTCACCCTAAACGGCAATTTTCTTTGAAACATTTGAAAACGTTTTTAAAAAAATTAAGTTTAAGCGCTACTAAAAATGCGAAATTTGAAGCTCTTTTTCACAGAAAATTTTTGAGTTTTCGAAGCACTTAATTTGAAGTCATTTGAAATACTTTAACTTACAAGTACAATAGTGTTTACAAATTGCAGGTAATATGCATATTAACAGTATGAGAGATCTTTAAAAATTGTGTAATTTTTGAAAAAACAAAAAAAGAACGCCAAATTGAACTTGACGTCATATTAAAGAATGCAATTATCACTATCCGTTCGAAACGTTTGAAGAAAAAAAATTAGAACCATTTATGAGAAAATGGCGTTCGAGCGTTTCTGAAAAGGCGGAATTTTGAGCTAGTTTTCACAGAAAACGGCTGAGTTCTCGAAAAACTTTACTTGACATTATTTAATGCACGTGGGTTAATGCTTAAATTATGGTGCATTTGTACATTATTGCAGTTGCAAGTGCTTTAAATGATTTCTTTTGAAGTTTCAAGTAAAAAAAAAGTCTGTTAAAATGAACTAAAAATTGCGCATTTTTGGAATTGCTCAAACGACGTTTTTTCAATGAGAGCTCAAATTTTTTTAATAAAAAAATACATGCAGGGTGGTCCATTTAACTTGACAAATCAAAATAATTCGATAAATATGCAGCGTACCAAAAAGAAATGTCAAAGGCAAACAATTAATCTCCAAGGGGGACATCTGTCAGGCTTAAAATCAAACTTTCCCGCTCGCCCCGTGTGGGTGATGCGGGAGCCAACTTTAAAATCTTAAATGGGAACCCCCATTTTTATTGAAGATTCTTATTTTACACCAAAAAATACATAAGTTTGGTCTAAAACATTTTTTGATCCAGAGACGATCCAATTATTTGTATTCATGTTTGCCCAGCGGCTTCAAATCGCCTGCGCTGATTTAACCACGTTAAATCAAATTCTTTAATGAAACTAGTGGTGCTACAGAATGGCACAGACTTTCCCGTATTAGTTTTCTATTTCCTTGGGTCTTGGCTAGGTATTCGAAATTGTCGCACAGGCCATCTGCCATCTATCGCCGCCCAAATTACATTTTTTCGACATTTTCTTAAGTTTTTGGTTTCCTAATTGTAGAACGAAAATATTAATTTTAGAATATTAAAGAACACAATATTAAAGACTACAATTAGTACTATCCGTTCGAAAAGTTTGAAGAAAAAATTTGGAGCCATTTATGAGAAAATGGAGTTTGAGCGTTTCTGAAAATACGGAATTTTGAGCTAGTTTTCACAGAATTTTGTTTCAATTAAAAAAATTACGTTTTTCCAATTTTTGAAAAAAAAATAGAGCAATATGGAGTTTATGTTCTCATAGGGTACATTTAGCACTATTCATACCAAAAGTTTAAAGAAAAAAATTGGAGCCAGTTTTGAGAAAATCTTGTTTTTGTATTTTTTTATTGCACAAATTTCAGGCAATATTGCGCGAAAAGTACTAAAATTTTCAAAACAATGTACATGACCTGAAATAAAAAACTCACTATGAAGAACAAATTTTATTTGAAGGAAAAATCTCCATCTGCAATTTTGTAGTTGGAGGAAGACGCCGAATAAAATTCAAACTTTTGCAATTTTCGAAAATTCAGAGTTAACCGTGAAAATCGGACCTATGCCACCTTATTAAGTGCATTTTACTCTGTTCTTACAAGAAATTTAAAGAAAAAATTTGGAGTCGTTTTTGAGAAAATTTTGAAAATGTCCAGGGAGCTTCATATAAAGTACCCCCAAATTTTATAGAATCGTTTTCAAAATCTCAAAGCTTCGAATCGAACCAGATCGACTGAGGAATATCCATTTTGGAAGAAATCGTACGTATGGTTTAAGGGCTAGGAGTGTTCACAGACGGACGGACGGACGTTTTCCTTTCAATTGATTTTTCGGTATCAAGGACCCGGAAAAGAGGGGTTCTGGCTACACCACGTGTTAGGGGATTTTTTTCTTAATTTAGCAACTTTTTCGTCATCCCGGTTCGGCAACGATTTTTTTTCTGGCGAAAATTAGCCATTTTTTCGCGCAGCATTAAATAACTTTCCCTATATTACGTATATCACTCAGCGTATACGGGAAAGTAAAAATCATTTAGAAGGCGTCGTAGATAAAATATTGAATGATCCTCTTTTGTTATAGTTCAGAGCATCAAAATGAAACTCGTATCCTATTAACATCACTCATGTATCGTATATTAGAGCATGATATCATCGTTCTTATATTATATTGTATTAGCATTGTATCTTATTAGCACACTTTTGTACTCGTGTTGCAAAATTATTCCTGCTTTCATTATGTTACTTTCAAATCTGTTTCATTAATGACTAGAATAGTATTGTTCGATAGGTGACTGACATATTATCCCCGCATTAATTACCAACACGTCCTAATAACCCAGCTATTACATCAAGAACGACTGCGTATTTCCGTATATTTGTGTAAATCAGCGACCGAGTGCGTATTAGCTTTTCCAGGCTCGGTTTACACGGCGCCAGTGGTAATTGAATCCAGCTTCCTAAGTGCTATTGCTAGTTTCCATCTCTTTGGGTTTTACCTGGAAACGTTGGGTTTAAATCCTATCGTTGGCCCCTCTGGATTATTATATTTCACTCGTCTGTCTGTGTCGTAAGTAACCAATGGTAAGCAAGAATATGTTGAAATTAAACCAATCCCAGATTTCTATCGTCACGTAATTATCACTTTGTTTACCTTTTGCACTCCGCTGTAATAACTTTCTTTATATTTTCAGATAAAGATAGCATTGTTTTAGGTTCATAATATACGAGTTTTCAGGCTCTAATGCTCCCACAGAAAGTGAATCATACCAACATCTTGAATATCACCCGTCATTCTAACGACATTGATTTAGGGACTTTTCGTTACATTTTAAATTTACTACAGGTCCAGTTCAGAGGAGTCAACCGTCAACGAAACTCCCCATGTGTTGGCACATATGCGCCGAAATAGAATTTGTTTAGCTACGGTTGGCATCTTTTCATTTGTTTTATTTCCTACCAACATGTTCAAAACTGCACTCTTGAACGCGTAGAAGCATATTTACAATATTTTAATTGAATTTGTAATTCTTATTTGAAATTCCCATCGCATTATTTGTTTTTTGAATTTTTAAACGAGACAGTGGAAACAATGCCAGGTAAGCGTGTTAACATGCAAATCGTGTCCAACAATGAATATTAAATAGTGCAGCAAGATACAATGTTATTACTCTATATGAGAATTCCAAAGAGAATGAGAACGAGTCAGGATGATGAAAACGAATTCCGAACGTTCATGTGAAGTGGCATATTTATTTCAGGTAAGATGTTTATGAAATTACGAAATTTTAAATTTTCGTACTAAAGAATAGATTATTTGTGAATTACCACATGCAGGTATTTTGTATATTTTTGGTTATATCCATAAATTGTGGATTGTAATACACACGGTGATTGAGCATATTTTAATTCGTGTTGCTTGGTCTAATAATGAAGACATATGTGAATAAATCAACATTACAAATGTATGTGAATCTCTAAAATGAAGTTCATATCAACTTCACAATATTCTTTCAGTACTGTGAAGTCAGTGTTGAATCAGATCACTTATATGGTTGGGAAGAAAGCAATTGGAAGATTCATCTATAAAAGAACTCATAATTGTAACAATCAACATATGAGTGTATATTTTTGTATTTTGTATTGAGTTTAGTTAGCAAAGAAGAAAGAATAGGAAAATTTCTTTCAGAAAAAGAAATTTGGGAGAATATGAGGCAATTATGATACATTCTTTTTCCAAAGGATCTTAACCTTCTTTGTTCAGAATTCTGAAATGAATTTTGTTTGGAAAATCGAAGTATATTGTTTATATGATGTAAATTAACCAGAAGAATTATTTTTGTCAGATTTATTAGTAGTAATAATATCAATAGTAAAAATAATAACAATAATATATGTCAAAGAGAATTGCTTCAATGTATGACAAGATACTTTGCTCTAGCAATTCATATTCAATAAACCATATGCAGATTTACATTGCTTTGAACATACAATTACCGATTACATACTTGCATACTGCGCTCTCATGGAAATATATTTAGTATTTTAAATGTGAGACAGAATTTACTATGTAAACCTATATTACATTATATATTACACTATGCAATACTTTTATATAATATTAGTGTAATTATAAGATTATTATATTATTGAAAATTTTTGATATTTTACAGTCATGGCTGGCCCAAAGAAAGGAGTGTATGTAGTAAACAATGAGAACAAAGATTTATGAAGCCTGGCCGGAAAGCCCATGAGCAGATCTGTAATGTAGGTATCATCAGTAATATAAGACCAGTACTGCTAACGTTCTGTGCAAAATGTGAATATTTTAAAAATACATATTTATTGTCAGGATACATGCTAAATGCAGTATAATACTATTCTTGCATTTTAACTTTCATCTTTTCATATTTACTTTCATATATTCTATTAAAATAATTTAAGCAGTTATCATATAAATTAATTTGTTTCAAGTGTTAAAAGTAATTAACCACAGATGTGTAGTTGATAAATTGCTGGGAACTGAAGGGCATACTTTTTCAAGGCTTACTCCCTATTACAGCATGTTCAATTCAACTGAAAATGTGTGATTTCAGTCAAAGGGATTCTTCAATAATAGTCTTCTTAGAAGATCTTGCTACAGAATGGAAAAGGCCAGATATCTTTGGAAGCAGGCTTTAAAACAGGTATCTTAATTATCTAAATTCATTGACACATTTAACACAAGGGAAATGAGGTTCATGTCTTCAATTTAATAAAGTGTTATTAATACATTAATTTTTTTAGTTGTCAGCTACAAACTGGAAAAATGCAATGGCGTATTCTGAGAAAATTATGGTTGTACATAGAGAGAAGGATGGGGTAGATTGTGAAAACAAATTTACTGTATATCTGATCAGGGACAATGTAGATGAAGATGTCACAAAAAAACTTCACAATTGTAAAAACACTTGTTTGTAATTATTGTGAAAACATTTACTGGTAAACAATTATAGTGTTTTAACCCTTCTTCGTTAGTTTCCACTGTTGAAAGTTGAGATAAAATATAATATTGTAATTACGAAATGGAGACAAATAAAATTTAAGAAATATTCTGATATCAATTTTTTAAAATTTTCCTTCCATCCATTCCATATTCTTATCAATCATTAACAATCTTTGTAAGAATGTAATTTATTAATTTATTCCTCAAAAGGTTTCTAATTATATATATTATATTATATTTATATTATATTTCACAATGAAGTAAAACATTAAACTTATCATATTTCGGCATTATGAGTTTCAGGAGAAAAGTATCAAAATAATTGATCCAAGTGATAATTATTTTAATGTTTCAAAACATTCAGTTGATTAAAATTAACATTATAATGAGAGAAGTTCCTGATGAAAGATATCTCGAAATGCGTATGTTTGAATGTAGCGCCAAAGCCTAGCTTCATGTACATTTTCGAAGTTGGCAGGGCCGAATGTCCGCCATATTGAAAATTCTAGGGACTAAAGCTAGCTGAAATCCCGTATATCTTGTGAGCATCAGTATAATATCAAAATGTTTATTTGGTGAATTTTAAACTATGAAATAAAATCTATTATTAAAGATTCAGTGCCGAAAAACAGCAAAAGAAAAAGTGTGTGGAAGCAATTTCAAGAATTTTGTGAAAAAAGGAAATACAAATGGACAACACAAACTACAAATGAAGAAATGACATATATTTTAGGCAATAAATATGCGAAGATTAGAAGGTGTAAAGTACAAGAATATGATATCAAAACTATGTGGAACGTTACAACCAAAACTATTCAGGAAAATACTTTAATCAGTACACACGTGCGTTCAATCCATTTGAAATTGATGAATCCCGCTGCAAATTCAACTTCTACATCTTCCATTTTATATATTTCCATCGAATAACAAGGCATGGAAAACTCAACTTCCTACACCTTTAATAATTGTGTTTTTGTCAATGTTCTTGTAAGTACGTTTATTATAATGGTTTTTTGAAAGTTTTATTACCACAAAATCCTAATATTTGAAATCATTTTCTGCATTAAACTGTTATTCATGTTTTATTTTATAATTAGTTATTCCAGGAGGCAGTGATAACTCGGTGCTGAATGGAAGTTTCACATATTCTGGTAGCAATTTTGAGTAACATTTCTCTTTTTCGTAAATCCTGTGATTATAGGGTCGAATTTATAGTCGTTTCTTATAATAAGAATCCCTTTAGTAAGAGATTCAGATTCATGAAGAGTCCTTATTTTCAAATGAGTGACGAAATCAGTAATCACTCATTCATATGACGGTCGCCTGTGGCCCTAAACATTCCTCATTCGCCAGAGGGTTAACCAGGTTTGGTTAATTGAAGTTTATGAACACATACCAAGTTTGCATGACATGGCAGACAACGACGATGATTTCCTGAAGTATTTTCAGTTTTACACTCAAAATATAGTCGGCGTAACGAATAAGTATATCAGAGATGCTGATAATCCATTGAAAATATACCACGAAGAACAATGTAAAGATGGTTTCGTTTTCGTACAATCACTGTTGTAAATCTTGTTCCTCTCATCGACGAAAGAAGAAATGTAACAACGAGAGGCTCAACAATCCCTCCTCTTATGAAGATGCTAATAATAGCATTACGATTTTATTAATGAACATTTAATTAATAATAGCATTAAGATTTTAAGCAACTTCGTCATTTCAGCTTTGTTCTATAAGATTCCACAAGATCTGAATTATCTTGTGCAATCTTATGAAAGAAATGGAATTAACTGAAAGATATAACTTACAGATAATTTTATTGCAGCTATATGATAAATGTAAATGAAATTAATGTATGAATCAAATTATACATTTTAGATTGCGCAGATCTCTATAAATTTAGTCAAGCTACAGTGTGCTGAATAATTTCTAGTTTCAGAAACTTTCGTACGTAACATCAAGAATTTTGTAGTTTCCATCAGACTGAGAGATTTCGCATTTTGAACTGATCATAAGCCAAAATGCTCACCTGTATAAGCTTCGTAAAATTGCGTTTAATGTAAATTCGACAACAAACAAAAAGTCACAACGAAAACACATGGTTAGAGTAAATGACCAACGAAACCACTATTAAACACAAATAGTATAAAAGATAATAGTGGAAACTCCTCGAATATTTTGGTGACAGAAAAGCAGCGCTCTCCTGCGGTTCGAGGTGTAAACTACAGCGCAAGAATTCGTGTGTACCAACCTACAAGGTCTTTTTTTTTTTTTTAATTTATTTCTACCTGTTCGACATATTTGTCTTTCAGGGGTTTGGACATTACAAACAAATAACTGGCGATTTGATACTCACTGGAACCTGTAGTAGGAATTATTAACAATTAAAGTTTTGAAAAGGTTATGCTATGAAAAAAAAGAAGTTTGTAAAAAGGATTTTGAATAGAAGGATAATATGTTGTAAATGTAGTAATTATGGTGGATGAAATATATCTTTAGGAAATTTTGATAGTATACGTCGAGGAAAATGATATGTTTGACCTAAATTGAAAGTGCGGGTCTGTTGTAAGTCATCTAAGGAGTTGAAAAATTTAAGGCTTTGTGAACGAATTAGGGAGTTGATAGTGTCAATTTTCAGTTCATTATGGAGTTGAGAGTTGGGAATATACCAGGGTGCGTGAAATATTTTCCTGATGAATTTATTTTGGAGAATTTGTAATTTATTTATATGGGTTTTGGCAGCATTGGACCAGATGGGGCAAGCATAAGTAAGGGTAGGACGAATAATTGTGGTATATATTAATTTTGCTGAGTGAATGTTTATAGGTGATTTATAATTAATGAGGGAGTGTAATTTATAAATTTTAGTGTTAGTTTTATGTATAATGTTTTTAATATGGGCATTCCATTTAAGTTTAGTGTCTAAGAGGAGTCCAAGATATTTAATAGGTGTGTTGGGTGATATCCCGGGTATAGCTTGATCAAGAATTAATATTTCTGCAGGGATGATTGGTTTACAGAGTGTGAAGATTTTAGCTTGACATTTATTCATGTTAATTTTAATCTGCCATTTAGAAGTCCAATTTGTATAAAGCAGAAGGTCGGATTGTAGTCTATTTTTGGCAGTTGTTAAATTTTTATGACTAATGAAGAATGCAGTATCATCAGCAAAAAGGGCTAATTCTGAGTACGTAAAGTTGGGAATGTCAGAGAGATAGATGTTAAAAAGAAGAGGAGATAGACAGGACCCTTGGGGCACGCCCGCGCCAATTGAAAATAGTTGAGAAAAAGAGGAATTAATTTTGACACGAAAAGTGCGATTAGAAAGAAAATTTTGAATTATTTTGAACAAATAAGTAGGAATTCCAATTTGGAATAATTTATAAATAAGACCATGATGCCAAATTTTGTCGAATGCTTTTTCGATATCCAGTAATAATACAATAGTATGCTGTTTTAGGTGAAAGGAGTTTTCAATATGTTCTGTTAGTCATAAAAGTTGATGAGTAGTTGCATGCCGATGAGTGAAGCCAAATTGAGTGGGAGGAATAATTTTGTTAATTGTAGTGAAGTGTAATAATCTGTGATGTATAAGGGTTTCAAATATCTTGGAAAGAGAGGAAAGTAAACTAATAGGTCGGTAGTTCGATGGGTTTCTAGGATCTTTTTGTGGTTTACAAAAGGGAAGTACGATTGCTGTTTTCCAGGTAGTTGGAAAGTAATTAAATCTCAATGCGGAATTTAGAATAGAAGTAAAAGCAGCAATTGATCTTTTACCTAGTGACTTGAGTGTTTGATTATTGATAGTATCCAATCCTGGAGATTTGCGAGTTTTTAGAGTTTTAATAATTGAATGAATTTCAGAAGGGGAAATATAATCAATATTTTGGGGAACATTAAAATTTGGAAGAGAGAGAAAATTGCTAACAAGATTGTAAAAGTGAATATTAGTAGTTGAATTAGGAGTAAACGTATTTTGGAAATGAAGACCTAGTAATTGAGTTTTGTCATAGTCATTTATTGCTGTAGTAGAATGTTGCTTAAGGATTGGAATAGATGTTTTTTCTTTACAGATTCTTTTAAGAGTTGACCAGAGCTTTTTTGATTGGGGATGAATTTGTTTAATAAAGTTTTTGTATTCATTGAATTTATGTTGTTCCAGTTTCGATTTTATAATCCTAGATATTTTGTTTAGTTTAGTTTTAATATCTTTACGCCTGGTTTGTTGCCAGAATCGTCTTAGGGAGTGCTTAGTTTTAATAAGGTTAATAATAGGTAAAGGTAGAGGTTTATAATGTACGAAATTAGTTTTTGGTATATATTTAGAACTTATGTGTAAATTATGATTTATTGCATCCGTGAAATAAGTGATGTACGAGTCTATGTCATGAGTTGATAATATATTTGTGGGGAATTGAATGCTGTTTTCAATATTTAATGTAAATTTATTCCAATTTACTTTTTGGAATATAGGAGAAGAGTTAGAATAGGTGATATGAGAGTTGAAATAAATGTTTATAATAACTGGATAATGATCTGAATCAAGCTCTGGTAATACGTTTTGAGTAATTGGAAGGTTTATGTTTTGTGTGATTAGTATATCTAAAATATCTGGGATGATATTTTCATTATATGAATAATACGTGGGTTCATTAGGGGCATGAATTTGAAGATTATGACTAGCAATAAATTTGTGTAATTTTATACCATTTGGATTATTATTAAGACTTCCCCAGATTTGATTTTTACAATTTAGATCTCCGAGCAGTATGATTTTATCTGTTGTATTGTTAAATATGCTTTTAAAATATGTCAGCGGGAAATTATACTTCGGAGGCTTATACGCAACTGTAAGGTGATAATGGATTTGATTGATATTGATTATTATTGTAATGAATTCGAGGGAGGGAGTGGTAGGTGTATTTATAAGAAAAGATTTGAGTTTGGAAGAAATAATAATAGCTACGCCACCCGATGCTATATTGTCAATTCTGTCATATCTGTATATTTTATATCCATGTAAATAAAATTTTTCATTGGGGATGAGATGCGTTTCGGTGATACATGCTATTTGGATGTTGTGGGAATAAAGAAAATGTTCAAATAATTGATGTTGCCTTTTAATTCCATTGGCATTCCAATTGAGCAGTGTTATGCTGTTAGTTTTCTTAGACATTTTGTTTGTTCAGAAGTGATTCTATGATTTGTTGAATTTGTGGTATTAGTGAAGATATAACTTGCGTAACTATTGTGGTAATTAATTGTGAGATATTTAATGAAGAAGTGTTAATGTTATTAATATTTTGAGAATTGCGAGCTGTGTTGGAATATGTATTTGACCAGGCATTAGGTGGTTTCTGAAGTGGGGGAAAGTCTGTGTTGTGGAATGTGAAGGTTTTAGGCTGTGTATTTGTATTTTCCAAATTATGTATGGTATCTTGTGCAGTATTATTGAATTTAGAAGTTTTGTTGTTAAGTGCTTGTTTAAAAAAAGGGCATCCTCTATAATTAGCAGTGTGATTCTGGTTACAGTTAACACAAATCGGAAGTGAATTTTGAGGTTTGTTGCAAAGAGAATAGTGGTGATTCTGATTACATTTGACACATCTGGGAGTTAAACGACAGTTTGCCTGTGAGTGATCAAATCGTTGACAGTTTTTACATTGTATGGGTGAAGAACGTTGAGTTCTTGGTTGAATATTCACTAAGCAATGAAATAAGGTTTTCAGGTGTAGAATTTCTTTACCTTCTTTGGAGTTTTGTAGGTCTAAAGCACACGTTTGAAGAGGTTTTCTGGATTTGTCGTAAAGTCTTCTAACACTGATTATGGGATATTGTAACCTAAATAGTTCATTATAAATGTCTATTTCTGAAATTGAAGCAGGAATGTTTTTAAGCATCACAGGGAAACACTTTTTTGATGGATCTTGATATGTATAAAATTGAATGTTGTTTGATTCACTAAATTTGCGAAAGTTCCTAAAGTCGTCAATAGATGTGAACTGTATTTTTATTTCATTTTTGCGAGACTTAGTGGTGTATTCATGTTGCACAATTTTTGATATATCTTGTATTAATAGCTGGTAATTTTTTCCAATCACTGTAAACGGTGGAATTTTCACTTCAGAGTTAGAGAGTTCGTTATCAGGATCGGCAGTTTCATTCAAGATGTCGTATCTGGAGTATGTTGGAATTGAATAGGTTGGCTTACATTGTTTTTGACGTTTGGCTGAATTTGCTTCTTGAAGAGGAGGTTGATTATTTGTATTACCTGAAGTGTGTGTAAAGATTGTGGAAGATTGGTTATTAGGTGGCATTTCTTCTAATCCGGGAGCAGCTTGAAGAACATTGATGGTAGTAGAAGATGTTGATTGCAGAGAGGAATTTTGAGGTTGATGTATCACATCTTGAGGCAATGACTTTTGACGTTTGGCTGGATTTGTTTCTTGTAGAGGAGGCTGGCTTCTATTTGCATTATACGAAATGTCTGTGTAAATGAAGGGAGGCTGGTTGTCCGTTTGCATTTCTATCAATCCGAGAGTAGCTTGAGGTACATTGACAGCATTCGATGTTGATTGAAGAGAAGCATTTTGTGACTGATATATTATATCTTGTGATAACAAATTTTGAGATGTAATATATTCAGGTAAGTTTGAATTATTATTCTGCATTATTTGCAGGTCTTGATGGAACATATAATTTCAATGCCCAATACAGTCTCCCCGGAGGGGAAACTGTGAAACACGTACAGAGTGTGTTACAGCTGGATTTATTTATGTCTGCAATTGATTTGAACAAATTTATGATAAATGTCAGTTTTTCTTACCAGTGGCAGGCTGGTTCGCTAATATTTTGTAAATATATTGATTCTCCGAGCGAAAACAGTCCGATTACTTGGCACGGCCCTCTCACCTACAAGGTCTGAAAGTCAAGTTTGTTCGTAGTTTTCTGAGAGGTAATTTGGTAGAAGAATATCTGTGTAGATATTGTTATTTGATGCTCTGCCGCAAGTACTTTAATATATAAATTAAAACCAATGATAATGAAAAATGACAGAACAAAACTGTAAAGTCAAATAATGTTTAAAAAACTAGAGGCACATAACCTAAAAATTAAAATATACATACATTTGAAACTCCCAAAGCCTCGGGTTCATTCAGATTGATTAGGGAATATCAGTTTTGAAGAAACGAACGGTTTAGGCAAACGGACGTTTTGTACAGACGGACAGATAGACTTTTGCCGTCAATCGATTTTTCGGTATCAATGACCCTCAAAACATGGATTCTGGCTACACAATGTGTTAGAGGAATATTTTCTTCATTTAGATACGGGATTTATCCGCTTTTTCGTCACCACGGGCCGTCAATAAGTTTCTCTGCAGAGCATATTATTTTTCTCCCATTCTTATAAAATGTATCTTTATTCTCCCGCATTCTAAGCTATGCCCTTCATGTTAACAAAAGTCATAATGATATTTGTAGTATGCGGACGGCAGTTCAAAGTTGCCGCGCTAACAGCGCGGCAAAGAGCGCCGGCAGCATGTTCCCGCCTCCGGCAGCGCGCAGCACAGAGCGTCGGCATCAGGCGCGCTGAGCTTCGTCAAGCGCGCCAAGGGTGTGCTCAGAAACCAGCCACGCCTGTTACCTGGGCTCCGCGCACTGGTGAACCCGCCAATCAGGGGAAGCCGCGGGAAGCCTTGCGCGGGAGCTGGCCCAAATAAAAGGACGCCGGCGGAGGATCACCGGCAGTAGAGCGCTCGGCGTGGTTTCAGCCAGAGGGCAGATTGTTTTTTGTATATGAAGTTTTGTGGTAACTGTACATAGCGGCCGAGTTGGCCCAGATTTTTGTAAATAAATATTCTTATGGAAAGTGAGTGTTTTTGAGTTATAACAGTGGCGACGAGTAAAAAGGAGAATGAACGCGGAACAATTTTCACAACTGATGGCGTGTCTACAGCAGCAACAGCAGCAGCAGATGGCGATGATGGTGCAGACATTGCAGCAAGCGGCAATTTCGTCACGACCGAGCAGCCCAGCCCCGCCGTTCGCAACTTACGATGCAGCAGAGGAAACCTGCGAAGAATATGTGGCCAGATTGGAGCAACATTTGTTATGCTATGATATTAAAGAGGAATCTCGTAAAAGAGCATTTTTTCTGGCCACAATCGGCGCACCGTTAAATAGGTTGTTACGTAAGTTAAGCAAGGAAGAAGAGATTTCGCAGGTATCATACGATATACTTAAACAGCGGCTGCTAGCTCATTTTTCGAGGGAGACGCATTTAGTGGCGGCACGCTACAAGTTTTATTCATCCAGAATGAAGCCAGGCCAAACGCATGCCGATTGGGCGACGGAGTTGAAGGGTTTGGCGAAGCGTTGTGCGTTTGAATGCAACACAGAGAAATCGTATGCGGAGTCATTGATACGGGACATGTTGGTAATGCATACACCGGAAAAAGAAGTTCGGTGGGCATTATTGCAACAAAACAACCCGTCTTTGGAAGACGCCTTAAAATTAGCAACATCGTATGAGGTAACGAAGCATACGGCGCATCAGATGACGTTAGGCGATAGAGCAGCAAGAGATGTAGAGGAAATGAGTGTACAGGAGGAAAATTGGGTAGCCAAGCCACGAAGCAGGAAGCAGCAGGAGAAGAAAAGTCCTTCCACCAGCAGAGGCAAGCTATTGAAGTCTTGTAGACAGTGTTTTATTAGTCACGACAGGAAGGTTTGCAGATTCCTCAGAGCGGAGTGCTACAAGTGCGGTAAGAAAGGGCATATTAGAGAAGTGTGCAACAGTGGTTCTGCTGAAAACAGACGACAAGAAATGGACATCGATGAGGTGAGCGGGCACGTCAGAGAAGGACGCAGCAGTGGTTATGCCGAAAGCCAGCGGCAAGAAAGAGGCATCGATGAAGGGGATGGTGATTGTATTTATTCAGTTATGCAGTGTGATGACAAGAGTAAATTGTTTGTAAACTTGGAAATAGGTGGTAAATCTGTATTATTCCAGGTGGATACAGGTGCAGCAGCAACTCTAATAAGCATGACTACTTATGAGCAGCTGGGTTCTCCGCCTTGCGCCTCGCTGAACACAGTTTTTTATGGATATGCTAGACAGAGGATCAAGACGAAAGGTAAGATAAGCCTGCTAGCGAAATACAAAGCGATGGAAAGACAAGTAACACTGGTGGTTGTGGACAGTCGTGATGCGGTTAACATTCTAGGAATGGATGTTTTCACAATTTTTGGATTTACGGTTCAGGACGCGTTTGTCATTCAGACTAGCGCCCTGCCAAAGGAGGTAAAGAATGTGATAGATTTGAATTCAGAAGTTTTTTCGGAGCAATTGGGAAAATGCAAATTTTTTGAGGCGCATTTGCAGTTGAAGAAAGATGCCACCCCTAAATTTTTTAAAGCACGACCTGTTCCCCTGGCAGTGAAAGATAAAGTAAAAAAGGAAATCGACAGGTTAGTAGATTTGGACGTCTTGACCCCCGTCAGTACTAGTGCATGGGCAACTCCAGTAGTCATAGTAAAAAAGAGAGACGGTAAAATTAGAATGTGCGGAGATTTCAAGAGCACCGTTAATGCGCAACTCATGGTAGAGCAGTTCCCCATCCCCAGAGCAGAAGAGCTTTTTCAGAAGCTAGCGGGCGGGCAGAGATTTTCAAAAATAGATTTGCGGGACGCGTATCTGCAGATCCCGTTAGATGAAGAGTCTGCGAACTTATTGGTAATTAACACACCGTTCGGGCTTTACCGATACAACCGGTTGCCTTTCGGGGTCGCTTCAGCTGCGGCTATTTTCCAGCGCTGCCTGCATACGCTGACAGCCCAGGTGAAGGGCAGCGCCAACTACCTAGATGATATAGTGGTAACGGGCGAGTCGGAGGAGGAACATCTACAAAACTTGAATCTCTTATTAAAGACTTTAAATGAATGGGGCCTAAGGGTTAACTTGGATAAGTGTGATTTTTTTAAAGAACAGATTACTTATCTAGGTCACGTGTTGGATAGCTCGGGGATCAGGCCAACCGGAGAAAACTCAACGGCGATTCAGCAGCTTCCGGTTCCTGTTAATTTGCAGCAGCTACAGTCATTTCTGGGGAAGATTAATTACTATGGCAAATTTATCAAGAACATGGCGGAAATAGCAGCACCCCTCAACGCTTTGCGTAAGAAAGGCGTAAAATGGCATTGGTCGGCAGATTGTGACAAGGCATTTCGGAGGTTGAAAGAGAATTTAATGCAGGCAGTTAAATTGGAACATTTTTTGCCAGATAGAACGACTATACTAGCTGTAGATGCATCAGAATATGGTATTGGGGCAGTCCTTTCGCAGAAGGATGCTAAGGGTGTTGAGCGGCCAATTGCTTGTGTGTCAAAAACGTTGAATGTTCACCAGAAGAATTACTCTCAGATAGAAAAAGAAGCTTTAGCAATTGTATACGGCGTGAGAAAATTCAATGAATACTTGTATGGGTCAAAGTTCATAATCATTACTGATCATAAGCCGTTGGTGTCTTTGTTCTCGCCACACAAGCGTATCCCAGATAATACGGCGCGTAAGATGCAAAGGTGGGCGCTTTTCCTGTCTGATTATAGTTACAGGATACTTTACAGATCTACATATCAGCATGCTAACGCAGATGCACTATCCCGTCTTCCGCAAGGGCCGGATGCAACTTTTGACTCTGAGGACATCGCCTGTCTCCAGCTGGATCAAGCCGAAGAGGAGGCAGTATCAGGTTTTCCAGTCTCGTCATATCAAGTGGCAAAGGAAACAAAGAAGGATCCGCAGCTCAGGCAAGTGCTGTACCACGTGCAAACTGGTTGGTCCAGCGCGCATAGGCGAACCAGGGCGCTGACGGAATGGTATAAGCTCCAACACAGGCTGTCGGTTAAGGGCGGCGTATTATTACTGGCTAGTGATGAAGGAGTTAGGGTAGTGATTCCGCATAAGTTGCGACCAAAGGTATTACGCCTTTTACATGAGGGTCATTGGGGTATAGCCAGGACAAAGCAAGCAGCCCGCCGTTATTGTTATTGGCCAGGAATAACCAAAGATATAGAGGAGATGAGCAAGCATTGCGAAGCATGCCAAACTAGTCAGGCAGCGCCGAGAGCGGATTTAAGCTCATGGCCCCAACCCTGCGAGCCGTGGGACCGCATACACGTAGATTTTGCGGGTCCTTTCTTAGGGCATATGTGGTTGTTAGTAGTGGACGCATTGTCAAATTATCCGTACGTGATGCGCATGCAACACACAACTGCACCACATACAATAGATGCTTTGAAGAAAGTTTTCGTAACAGAAGGCCTCCCACGAGTATTGATCTCCGATAACGGCCCGCAGTTCACATCAGCGGAATTTCAAAAATTTTGTAAAAGTAGCGGGATACAGCACATTTTGGCTCCACCGTTCCATCCTCAGTCAAATGGAGAGGTGGAAAGATTAGTGCAGACGTTCAAGTCAGCCATGCTTAAAGCAACTAGAGCGGGTGCATCAGTAGAGCAGGCGTTACTTAGCATGTTGACCACCTATAGGACGTTACCGAATATGTCAGGTAGAAGCCCCGCTCAAGTATTGCATGGTCGGCAGCCCCGTACCTTATTGTCCTTGTTATTTCCGGAAGAAGTGCCAGTGTCAACCAAAGGCGCTAAATTCAAGAGAGGAGATAAGGTACTGGTAAGAGTGTACGGAAGTAATTGTAAGTGGCAACCAGCAATAGTAACTGCAGTAAGAGGAGGCAGAGTTTACGTCCTCAGGACAGAAGATAGAGCAATCTCTCGGCATCAATCACAGATTAGGAGACGGTACTACGATTCTGTAGTAGATAAGCAACAGGCGGGGGGGCCAGCGCAGAGCAGGGCAACAGAAAGTGTAATGCGTTTTCCCTTTTCAAGCCAGCAGGAGGAGCGGCCCACACTGGATTCCGGCGCAACCATCGAGGAGCCATCTCTACAGTCGCAGCAGCGGCCGGCATTGCGGAGGAGCAACCGACTGCGTCGTTTCACCCCCTACATCACAACTTCGGTGGGGAGGGTGTAGTATGCGGACGGCAGTTCAAAGTTGCCGCGCTAACAGCGCGGCAAAGAGCGCCGGCAGCATGTTCCCGCCTCCGGCAGCGCGCAGCACAGAGCGTCGGCATCAGGCGCGCTGAGCTTCGTCAAGCGCGCCAAGGGTGTGCTCAGAAACCAGCCACGCCTGTTACCTGGGCTCCGCGCACTGGTGAACCCGCCAATCAGGGGAAGCCGCGGGAAGCCTTGCGCGGGAGCTGGCCCAAATAAAAGGACGCCGGCGGAGGATCACCGGCAGTAGAGCGCTCGGCGTGGTTTCAGCCAGAGGGCAGATTGTTTTTTGTATATGAAGTTTTGTGGTAACTGTACATAGCGGCCGAGTTGGCCCAGATTTTTGTAAATAAATATTCTTATGGAAAGTGAGTGTTTTTGAGTTATAACAATATTGATTACAGGTTTTTAGAAGTATCTGAAGATGTGCATTTTATGAGAAAATAATATTGATAAACAGACAAAAGAATAAAATATCTGCATTCTCTACCTTACAAAGTAATGTCAAAAAATTGTACACACGGATGTATTCTATTGGCAACATTTACGTCTGTCTTGTAGTGTACACCTCAGGCCACTAGGGGCTTGTCGCTTGTGCTGCCCATGCTGATTTGCCCGAGTTTCCACTATTATCTTTTATACTATTTGTTAAACACTGGGTCAGCTGACGGAAATGCAACGGTGCAACAATTCCGATACCTTAAGGAATACTTATTTCTGCACCTATAAGACACGTATAAGAGATGAAATACAAGCCTCCTTAAGTGACCTATCATTTTGAGGAACTCCTTATTGCTTAAGCATTTACATATTCCTTAAGGATTGTCTATGAATTCGGCTCTTAATTATTCAGTCGATTTATGTAATGTCTTAATTCGTTAACCCTAGGATGCATGGGCCTATGAAACTACACGAATGCATATGCAGGGCCTCCGAGGCCCTGCGACATTTTCACTAAAAAAATGCAATTTTTTTTAATATTCGTTTCTTTAGAGCATACATTTAAATAAAATTAAACCCATACCATTCAACAAATGCTTATTTATTGCAATATTTGTTAATATAACACATAATATTACACTTATTCATTGTGAATTTTTGTAGAATATCTTTACAAGCATGAGGAACAAACAATATGGCTATGTTCTTTGCACACAGATCTGTTACATTTTTCACATACCATTGTGCTTTTCCTGTGTCTTTCATATGGGCAGAAAGAACATCTTCTTCTTTGTTGCACACATCTAAATGTTTCTGGGGTGGGTTCTGGACGCACTATACCGCACAATGAAAGAGCATGTTGCAATGATTTGGGTAAATTTGGTTGATTCGCTCTCCTCTCCATGAGGTTTCTAACTAACTCAAACGACAAGTCTTTCAAGAATAATCTTCTTGTATCATTTCTTCTTGGATAAAACTCTAAATTTTGAGCTGAAAATATAATTTGACTGTTTAGTGCAGCAACGTCCATAACGTTCATCCACAAGACGAAAGGCCACCGCCGAGTTTGTCTCTTGCACGTGTAATTTTTCACTTTCTGATCCATTTGATCAACACCACCTTTTGTTTCGTTGTAAAAGCATATAATTTCTGGTTTATTTTTCCTATTGTTGCTATCAATGGCCTTGTCGTGATGCATTGTGCTTATCAGAATTACCGCTCTTTTCTTTTTAGGCACATAGCTCACCATTGTTACTTTTCCCTTGAATCCAAAAAGGGAAGACTTTATCTCTCTCAGTGCAGATGGCAACATTTCTTTTGGTATGTCAGGCTTGTTATGTCTCAGAGTCCCGACAACTGTGATTCCTTTTTGAAGCATTTCTTCAGCAAGTGGAACACTACAAAAGAAGTTATCAAATGTGATGTTCCGTGATGAACCTTCAACAATCTTTGCCAAATCATTTACAACTCCTTTTGCCAAGTTCTTTTGTACTGGCTCGTTTGGCTTTCTTCCAGTGTAAATGGTTCCGTTTATTGCGTAAGAATTTTTTGAATCACAAAGCCAAAAAATTTTGATGCCATATTTAGCGGGTTTTTTGGGCATGTATTGTACGAAACTGCATCTACCTCGGAATGAGAGCAACTGCTCGTCAATAGTAAGATATGCATTAGGAGTCATAACATTTTGACAGTTCCCAATGAACATTTCCCAAACATATCTAAAGGCAGCAAGTTTATCTGTTTGGGCACGTGACGCTCTGGTGCGCCGATCATCGAATCTAATAACTCTTCTAATATCTTCAAATCTATTTACAGACATAGTAGCTCTGTACAGAGGGTTTTGCTTTTGATCTAAAAACAGTTCCCTAACTGGTACATCCCAGCTTTTCTCCACACCAGCAAGAAGTAATAATCCAAAAAATGCATTGATTTCATCAACGGTAATTTGTCTCCAAGTTTTACCCTTTTCTGTTGCAATTCGCCTTCCCTCTAAATTCGAACATAGCAATATTTCATCAATAATATTTTGAGTAACAAAATAGTCCCATGCCTGTTTAGGTGTTGAAGTAGTTATTCCTCTTTTAGGGCCAGAAGTCCATGTAATAATATTATGTGCAAGTGTACGAGAAGAAACTGGAGAATCATGTTGCCAAACAGTACCATTTCTACTTATAAATGTTCCAGCAGTAGGGGGGCTAGTAACACTCACCGAAATATCAGCGTCGCTTTCTGAACAAGAACTTGTGCTGTGATCATCACTTTCAATATCTGTCACTAAAGGATGATATTCTGGATCTAAATCTGAATCATCACTGTTTACATCATCAAGAACTTCCTCCTCAATCAACCATTCTTCCACCGTAGGTTCAAAATCACCAGCTGAAGCTGAGACGTAACGTCTATCACGTGAAAAAGCCATACTTCAAATTGAAAGCACACGGCGCAATTCCCACTCCTTGCCAAACTGTTTCGCAGCTGAAATCTTACTAACAATACGCAATATTCTCCAAGATTGCTTGTCAACAATGGAAAAACACGATAACTTTGTTTCTCAGAATGAACCACGCATTGTAGAAGCCTGCTTATCGCCCCACGCTTCGAAATCTGACTTTTTCACGATAGGGCCTCAAAGGCCCTGCATATGCATTGACGTAGTAGAATTGTATTTTAGTAACTATCTATAAAACTTCTAAGAATTCTTCCTTTGCGAGAAGATCAAATGAAAGTAGAATAATCAATTGAAGATTACACATCCGGCCAGTTCTCATATTTCCAGCATTGCAGAGTAACAAGAGAAATAAAAACCGATAGGGCCTCGGAGGCCCTGCATATGCATCCTAGGGTTAAATATTCCTCGCTACGTGAGTCGTGAATTTACCGGCTACCACAGCACTTCGAGTGATATTACTTATGATAATCTGATCTTTTTCTATTTTTTGTATTACTCCATTATAATAATTTAAATGAACTTTTAATACAAAAGATCTCAAATCATAATTATCTTAAATGGGTTCAGATTATTCACCTTTTTTTATGGCGTGTCGGAAACTATTTCTCTTTAGACTAAAGATACAGAAAAGGACAATTTCCAACTGAAGTGGAAGTGATTTCGAAAGGATCATTTAACAAAATTCATGATCACGAACGTTGAGCACCGAAAAGATTGTCATTGTCTGTCTTATACGGCTAAAAAAGCTCACAACAAAAAAGAAACAAAGAGAAAAATACTTTGTCATGTTACTGCAGATGTCACTGCGCTTGTTTTAGATTGTATTGTGTGCTCGTGAATATGCCATTAATTACTCTCCTTATCATCGAAGATATGTATATTTAATTTTATATATTATTTTAAGAAAATCTAAAAAATTGAACTGTTTTACTTAACGTGTGTATATTTGCTTTAATGTATATGTTTTAGAATGATTTAGTTGATTTTGTCTATCGCCAAATATTGAAACTAAACATTATTAATATCGATACTTCCTCCGCATTTTCTTAATTCCCCCTTGACACACATCACATACACACAAAACGGATCAAAAAAATAGACTCTCATCCCTTATAGTTTTCCCAAGTGGGGGAATCGACTCGCTATACCGAGAAAACCAAATGCCGACTTCCGAACTAACCTAGCTTTAGGGCCCAGTTGACACTTCGCTGCGCAAAGTAGCTGCGAGGCTCCGGCCTTCGACTTCCGCAATTAACAGTCTATGGCAGTGTTGTCAAGGTCGAAGTCACAAGTGGGCGGCCGTGGCACGAGTGCTACGACGAATTCTCCTCTCCTCGTAGTTCATTACCCCGCCACTAGAGACAACGTTATCCCTACGTAAAACGGCGCGGTTACTATGAATATTTCCCTTTCCCGAAATAACTGGCGCAGAGAAGCTCATGGCATGCCACGACGCGTGCCACTGCCACCAGAAGAAGACTATGACACCACTGGTCTACGGGACTCAATTTCCAACGCATTCTATGTTGTGTGTTCCGCAGTCTATGTTCTTTGCCCGATCTCGGGGCACTACGCCTTTGGTTCTCCGATCACGTGGTGTACGAATTTGGAGGGGAGGTATTCGTTTGGGAGGAATACGACCCTTACTTGAAAAAAAAGTTTTTTTCTGTCGATACCTACTTCGTTTTCTAGTGCACGGTTACAATGCTTTATCTTTTTACGAAGTAATGACGAGAAAGTAAAAAAGAACACTTACACAGTGGTGGTCACCATCTGAGGGCGGCGCTTGCGTCGGTGGCGTCTGGGGTGGGAGCGGGGTTGGTGGCGGGTTTGCCAGCAGCCGAGCGGAGACGGCCAGTGGTGGTGAGGCGTCCAGCCGGCCGGAGGCGGCCAGATGGACACGGGCGGCATGCTGGGCTGAACAACGAGCGGGAGCTGGCCACGGTGCGGGTGCAGGTGCCGGCAGCAGGGAGGGGCGGCGGGTCGAAGCCAGCTGCGGCCGGAGCGGGGTCGGCAGCGAGAGACGTTTTGCGGGGGCGGGGGCGGGGAGGCGGGCGGGGTGGGTGGCGCTGGCGGGGGCGGGCAGGGGGGCGGCCAGGCGGAGGGGATGGTGGGCGGCGGCCGGCCGCCGGGGCGCCGGGTGGCGCCGCCGGGGGCGGCTCGCGCGTGGCTCTGGAAGAGGCGGCGCAGCGCCAGGTCGCGGTGAATGGCGTCCGGGGGCGCGGCGGGCGCGCCGGTGGCAGTGGCGGCGGCGGCGGCGGCGGCGGCGGCCGCGGCGGCAGCGCCGGCGAAGGCGGGGCACGCGGCCAGCACGCACCGGTCCTGCTGCCGCAGCCAATCCAGCTCCCCTCCCACGTACTGCGGCACGTCCGACGAGTGCAGCTGCCACACAGGCGAGCCCCAAGTTCGCTTCTCTGATAACGTCTGCAAGTGGAGATCCGGCGCCGAGCTACACGCCGGGCTTGCACGGTTTGCCTCCTCCCCCTATTTCCCTCAATGGAGCACCGCCCCAGTTCCCGCGACAAGCTCTACCTCCCAACTGCACTCTTAGCATATAAGAAAGCGTGGTGTTTTTAAGTGTAGTCTGTGTGTGTATGTGTTTATATGTGTGAAGGGGAGACAGAAGGAGACGATTATGAGGAAGGAGTGATCGATCACAGCTGGCGTCAGCTGGAATTCTTCTCCAGACAACTGTTTCGAATGTGAACACTCGAAGATTCCTCCCTCAATATTGTTAAAACGGGAGTGCGGTAACTTCCTCGGCTGGAAGAATAACAGATTAATATATTATCTTGAGCATGGATTTTTGCTTTGTGTTATCACAGAGAGAAATGTTTAGTTCGTACAATTAATCACGAAGTAGATTAAAATAAACGGTATAGTATATTTTCGTAAGACAAAGTGCTTAGTCACGTTCACGAAACTGCTATTTAGTTTAAACACACTAATGCGCGTATAGTAATGTTCACTAAACAGGTCGTACCCCGTGACGAATGTTATCTAGTAGAGAAAACGAATCGTTGCGTTAATACATTTAGTAATATTTACTAAACACATTGCAGTGAAAATAACATAACAAAACGTGAGAGGGAATGCTTTCTTTCTACTTGTTACAATGAAACTTGTTTTTATGCAACTTGCTCCCGCCGACAGGGGACATAAAACTCTCTAGGAAACGACCGTCCTGGGCATTCTTTGCGTCAAATGCGCCATATTGAATGTTAAATAGCAACCCTGAGACACTACGGAGATACTTTGTTAAAAGTGTGTAAATGTATAACCTAACATAGCTTCTATCAGAATTACACATGGGCTATGCTGGATACAAAAGGAAAACTCAGCCAGTGCAAATGCAGTCAGTTACTCCGGAACGCTGCGTGAGCTGCTTTAAAATACGCACAACTGTGTGAAAATGGTTAATGAATGAGAAGTATTCAACTTACATAAAATGATCAATTGTGTAATACAGTTGGAACGAATTCAGTTCCCATGAGAAAACTATACTTATATAACCTGGGAAAAGAACAATTGAAAGGCCCTCAAGAAGATGAACTGTACAAGAGGAACACAGAGTGGGCTTTGAGCTCAATGGCTGAAGAGGAAGAAGAAAAATAGAAGAAAACTAATAAGAAAAATCTTTAAAATGACAAAAATTTAGTAGAAAAGTAAATTTAAGGTAAACAAAAATTTACTATAAAAGTAAATTTTTTGGAGATCAATTATCGACACGTAAATTTTCAATTAAAGCATCATTTTATTTAGTGAAATTTTTAAATATTTTATCATTGCTTTTATCGTGAATCATAGTTTTGTCCTTCTTTTAAAAGTTTAAAATATTTCTGTCAAGCTGCTATATTTTTCATGAATTTAAATATGTAATGGGTTTACGATTACAAATCGTCTGCAATTTCTGTTATGATTATGCAAATATATTAATCAAGAGGTTGGATAATAATATTATTTCTTCAATTCTTTATGGCCAGAATAAATTTATTCTACACTTGGCCAAAGAATTTCTGTCCAGACAAGTCAAACGTGAAATCTGCGATCTTTGCAAATTTTCACATTTTATTGTAAGTCATGTTTTAGGTACTTCTACCTCAGGAAATATATCCGCTATTGTGAGTCCTGAAGAAATGGTATGTGTAAATGTGAAGAAACGGCACATACCCACCAACAGCAGTGCGTTCTATTGCTCCAAGCATTACACGTTCGAGGACACGCGAATGAATCTCACACGTTACGGATCCAAAGCAACGATGAACTCGCAAGGATGTACCATTAACATATTAGAATTCTTTTGTTGCCGACAATAACTCGCCAGGTTATGATTTTTTGGATCACGTCACCAATCAGTGCACAGCGATAATCGCACGAAGAGCGTGAGAAAAAGTTAAAGAAGGAATCCTTTCTGAAAAACCTATTATGAAATAATACCCACTACTTTGTTGCAGACAAAATTCGCGAGGGTATGATATTCTTGAGCATGTGCTCTATCACATGCACACCACTAAATGCACGAAGAGCGTGATCATAAGGTAAAGAATGAATATTTTTTTAAAGAAAGTTTTATGACATATCAATTACTCTTTTGCAGACGAAAACTGTTTTGCCAAGAAATTCAGAGAGAGAAGTTACTTCGGAGCACAAAGGAGATAGGGTAAACGGTAGAGTGATTGACCACTTAAAGAGTTGTGACCGTATTAACTCATTTGAGAAGTAAAGTTTTGAAAATTTGCTACTCACTTTCTACTGACCAATTGTCCTTTTACTTATCCCAACCGTAATTTCTATCGAAAAATGAACAATTCGTTATTAATTAATTTTTTCTGAAAAACGTGTAATTTTGTACAGTGATGGGCCACCATGATGACAGTGATTGGCCACTTAATTATTCCTAACAGAAACAACTAGTATAACGATATATTCAATTAATTATTATATTACCCATGAAAGCACACAGTTTTTAAGACACAGATTTAATATAACTAATATTGAAGCGCTGTTAGGGTAAATCCTCGATTTTCAAATCTGAGCTTAATCGACCCCATTCTTATGTCATATTGTCTTCTGGCCGGCCACCACAGGGAGTGTGATGGCATTTTTCAATAGAAATGGATGGAATATACTACAAATATATTCATATAATACCTCGCTTGTAATCTATCCGTTGTAACTTTTTGAAATCTCTCAGCCGTCTGCAACTGTTTCAGCAATTTTTCTGATATCCGTTGGCACGGGTACCAGAAATCAATGGACTGGTGATAAGTTCACGTGGCGCAAAGCAGAACATGACTGTCGTAGTGCCCTTTCAAGATTTTTGTTTTACTTAGTAAACATTATTACTTCCCTTTTCAGCTAAAACCTTCCCTGTAATTGGACGTTTCAAAATATAACTCTTCTCCAATACAGACCCTTGTAGAATCATTTATTTTCTCATCCAAGTTACTTCCCCCGATGTATACCCTATAACTTCTTCAAATCATATCCCGATGTTTTGTTCGCTGACACATGAACTAGCGGCTATCACTTCTTCACTTATACGTGTAGTGATCATGGGATATCTTCTTAAAAATGTCTTGACTCGGTCTTCTCATGGACAGTTGTTAAACGGATTGGGCATTTAGTTTAGCAGCTAAAAATTGTAGAACGCTACTCTGTGGATCCTCCTCCTCCCTTGGAAAACCTTTCCTGGCTAGTTCAAGTACATACTAAACGAGACTTTCTTCTTCTTCTTCTTCTTTAGAAAATAGGATTTAGTGTTGTTCTGTGATCTGGATTGTTAAAACGAAACTGTAAACTTGTCTTGGGAACATTAAATGATTTTTCAGCAAAACGCACAGATGTCTCGGTATTTTTAACACCCTTGATGACATTTGCCATGGCTTCTAATTATATTTATCCTGCTGCGGCTTCTTTGGCATTGTAAGATGTATTTCAGGCCCATGCAGTTTGCACTCGTGCACAATAATATTCAACCACGATTAAAAACAATCTGACAACAATCATCAGCATATTGGTCAATAACACAATTCACACACTGTCATTGGCCACCCCCTTATGTCACTAAATATGCAAAGCTAGTCTTCTCATTTTCAGCTGATATCATTGTTACTCAATATGGTTTGTGTTTTCTGACATATCAAGGTGATTTACTTACCGCCGTAAACAACAAACAGCGGTATCGGATATCAGGTTTCTAAAGTAAATCTTCAGAAATCTTTACGGACACAACGGACAACGGATACAACGGACACACATCGTACAGTTAACAAACATCCGCAATATTGGCAACAGTTGCGGTCAAAGTAAATTTGACATTATAACCAAAAAGCGCCCCTTCACGCCATTCACAAGCAAAACATTAGAACACGCTGTTGGAAAAGCGGTAATTCAAATTGTAGTTGAAGTGGTCAATCACTGTACCGTTTCCCCTACTTTGGTCCTGCTGAATCCCCCTGAAGGAGTGTGAGTTAGTGACGCAACCAGAATTTTATTCGGAGGGTGAAATAGTAGTGTCCAGCTCAATTCATGTGATAAAAAAGTTTTGCAGTTTTGTTGTATTTCTATTACGTCTTCATCATCATCATCATCATCATCATCATCATCATCTTCTTCTTCTTCTTCTTCTACACTTCACGGTTGAGCTGGCTGCCTGTTCCGTTTTCACAGTCTCATTCCATCTTCTCGGTCTTCCCATGTCTCTTCTTCCTCTTTGTGCTTAGTAGAAAGTTACTTTTTACTTTCCCGTATATGTACGTATACACGGAGTGATATACGTAGTATAGGGAAAGTTATGTAATGTTGCGGGAAAAAATGGCCAATTTTCGGCGGAAAAAAATTAATTGCCGGGCCGTGAAAACGAAAAAGTGGATAAAACCAGTTGCTAAATTAAGAAAAAAACCAACACATGGTGTAGCCAGAAAAACCAGTTTTCTACCTCACTGATACCGAAAAACCAATTCAAAGGAAAACGTCCGTCTGTCCGTCTGTGAACAGTGCTAGCGCCTAAACCATACGTACGATTTCTCCCAAAATTGATGTTTCCCAGTCGATCTGGTTCTAGTCAAAGCTTTGAGATTTTGAAAAAGATTCTTAAAAATTTGGGGGTACTTTATATGAAGCCCCCTGGGGATTTTCAAAATTTTCTCAAAAACGGCTCCAAATTTTTTCTTTAAATTTCTTGTATGGATAGAGTAAAATACACTTATTAACATGGCATAGGTCCGATTTTCATGGATAACTCTGAATTTTCGAAAATTTTGAAAGTTTAAATTTTTTTCCGAGTCTTTCTCCAGCTACAAAATTGAAGATAGAGATTTTTTCTTCAAATAAAATTTGTTCTGCATACTGAGTTCTTTCATAAAGGTCACATAAATGTTTCTCAAAATTGTAGTAGTTTTCGTGCAATATTGCGAGCAATATGTGCAACATGATAAAATTACAAAAAAACAAGATTTTCTCAAAAACTGGTCCAATTTTTTTTCTTTAAACTTTTGGTAGGGATAGTGGTAAATGTACTCAGATGACACAAAAGCCATATTGCTCTATAAGTTGGTTTTTTCAAAACTTACAAAAATGTAACTTTTTTCACATGTTTCTCACGTCGATAATATTTACATTAGCGGCGATTTTTTCATATTATTATATTTATTAGTACATGTGCTTTAAATAATGTCAAGTAAAGTTTCTCGAAAACACAACCGTTTTCTGTGAAATGTAGCTCAAAATGTCGCATTTTCAGAAACGCTCAAACGCAATTTTCTCATATATAGCTGCAAATCTTTTCTTCAAACATTGGTAGTGCTCATTACACTCTTTAGTATAGCGTAAAGTTTATTTTGAGTTTTTTGTTTTTGTTTTTTCAAAAATTACCTATTTGTAATTTTTTTGAAAGATCTCTCACATCTTTAATATGCTCATTACAAGCAATTTGTAAACATTATTATATTTGTGAGATTAAGTGCTTCAAATAACTTAAAATAAAGTATATTTAAAACTCAAACATTTTCTGTGAAAATGAGCTTCAAAATTCGCATTTTAGTAGCGCTAAAACGCCATTTTCTCTTAAACGGCACATAATTTTTAAAAGAAAATTGCTATTTATGACTAGGTTTTTGTGTTCTTTAATATTCTAAAATTAATGTTTCCGTTCTACCAATAGGAAACCGAAAAATTAAGAAAATGACAAAAAAATGTACTTTTGGCGGTGATAGATGACAGGTGGCAAGAAAGAGTTTGTGGCAATTCCGAATAGCTAGCGAAGACTCAAGGAAATAGAAAACTAATACGGGAAAGTCTGTGCCATTCTGTAGCACCACTAGTTTCGTGCAGCATTACGTAACTTTCCCTGTACTACATATATCACTCCTTGTATACGTACGTATACGGAAAGTAAAAATATTTCAAATGCCATACATTATCTGTACAGAGTGGTAAAATCAATATTGTCCGCGGTGGGCTTGTGCGCGGGTTTGTGATAACGAAATTCAAAAACGTGATAATGGAAGACAGATTTTTAAACAAATAATGTGCTTTTTAGAGACAAGAGTACCAATTAATTGTACCCACGACAGTATGCGGGATAAACGTGTTATTGGCAATAATTAAAGCTTTTTTAAGACTAGAGTTGCTGTTTTTTGCAACATAAAAATAGAAAACTATTATTCGGATTTCCATGTCTTCAGAAAAATAATAAATAGCCCCTAACTTATTTATGTTCAAGACGAGAAAAACCATATGTCGAAAAAGTGAATAGAAGTATCGGAAGCGGTGCTATTGACCCGATCGCTCGTCAACTCGGTATCTCTACTATTTTTAGCTCCAGGGAAGGTCACTTGCTTTTTGAGCGAGGTCGGTTAGTGGGCAAATGAAAGTTACCTTAGAGAAGAGAAAAGAATCAGGTGAATGCTTGGAGCAGCATTCCGGTCAGAAGTAGTAATTTGCAAGAAGCGCCAATAGCTCTCCCAGAAGGAGTCCACGGACCCCTTTAAAAATATGCAGAATTACAAATATTATGAAACAATTAAAAAATACATTTCAAAATGATATATTATTGGTAAAAAATTAGTTTTGAACAGCCTCTAGTAAAATAGATTCTTTCTGAGCGTGCGTAGCGAGCTAAATGTTCAATTTTTAGCACTAGTGGTAAAAGTGAGACGATGCTCAAGTGTTCCGATAAATCTATGAATGCAACAAAGAAAACAAAATACTTCTGTCTGACCGCATCAGCCAATAGTGACCTTTATGTATCATTGGCCGGAATTATACTAAAAATGTTCACTGTCCGTCCAAACTTTAAATTTTTATTTTAAGTCTTCAATCAGACTCTCGCCTTTGAGAAAAGAAAGAAATTCAATCTCGAAATCAAGAAACGCATACGAAAGTAAAGGGGTGCATTTCTAACTTCAGAATAAAATATTTATAACTTCTCTCTCTCTCTTCCTTTTTCTTCACCTCTTTTTTCTGTTTCTTCTTCTTTTTCTGATCTCGTTTTCTTTCTGCTAACTCTTCTTTCCTTACAGCAGACGGGTGACAATTTCATCTGGTTCCGGGCCTGAGTAGTTCAAAAGCCGATGTTGCCAACAGAGGGGCCTTTTGAAATCTTTGTATTCTTATTGGCAGTAATGGCAGAGGAGTTTCTGTGTCATCCTATTGTGATAGTTCTAAGGCAATTATTAGACCATTTGTCACGACGTGTATTGCCTATCAAGTATGCAATCAGAGAGCAATTATTCTATTTTGGTGATCTCAGTTTATTATTACGTATATCACTTATTCTTAATTACGATATCAGTGCCTAACCCCACTTTCATATCTGGAAACGGGTGAAACATGTTCAGTGGATATTTATTGTGTTCGTGTGCGTCATCTAGTGAGATCGTTAGACCCATAAGTGTAGTGCATGTTATATCCTGGGAGTGGCGGCGTTCTTTCCTCGGTAGAAAATTAGATTTGGTGTCGAACTGCACTTCAGCATACGGAGTTACACACCTCCAGTTATCTCCATTCATTACATCAGTCGGGACAAACTAAGCTCCCATCTGGCCTTCTTACACGTGTGATAGTGTAATGTATGTAAGTGTTGGCGTGTGTCACATGTGAGGGGGTTCGTGAATGAAAGAAAATCCTCTCGGGGTCTGTGGCCCGTTTGTTATGGTACATCTCCGACCTTCGTTTGGTATTGTTCGGAAATAACATGGAAAACTACCGAAGAGATCAGTCGAGAGCCAGGGCCGTAGCCAGGATTATTTTTCGGGAGGGGCTTCCAAAATTTAAAAAATGAATAGTACGAGATTTATTATATCTTTCTCGGGTGTGGTTAAAAGAGAAGATGTCAAAAAAAGATGAAACACCACCATGATTTTAAACGTATTTAAACATTGTTTATTCATTGTATATTATTTAAACATTGTTATTTCGAAAGTTTAAACACAATATTTAATTTATTATTCTCTATTCCAATAATCCAAACTACATGAGACGTCAACTACAATCGCAATTTTTTGACCTTCGTTCCAGCCATAACGTCAATCATTTTGCCCACAGTGATATCCCTATGAATTGAAATAATAGCTAGTGCACTGAGTCTGTTATCACGCATTACACTACGTATATAACTTTTTACTCTCTTCATTGTAGAAAATGACCTCTCCATAGTAGCAGTTGTTACTGGCAAGGTAACTAAGATAATAAGTATCTAATAGTACGCAAATATACTGGATCGCAGTTCTCTAAGACTTTCAGCACCCCAAGGTTAGCATCTATGATGGAAGTTTAGTTCTTACTCAGCTTTTACTACAGCGAATGATGTTCTGTTATCAAATTATGGAGCTAAATTTTCCAACTTGTTCATTCCATGGATGGAAGCGAAGCCTGGAAGAAGCACCTGGAAACTTGGAAGAATATCTTCATTTCAAGTAAATCTGTCTGTACTTATATACATGTCGATATATTTGGATAAATTTAAACTAATGAATGAATGAAAAAAAATATTAGAATTTCGGGGAGGGCTTCAGCCCCTCCCCTGGCTATGTGCCTGTCGAGAGCTAAAATTCTACTCTTGTCAGAGGATGAATTCGACTCAGCTACACCGGCTTAGGAGTCTCAGGGCATCAACCAACGTGTGCCTCTGACCGAGGGTTCCAGTTCCGGCTGTGGCAGGGTTTTCGACACAGCTAGATCGAATTTAGACGCTGTCTGGAGGGCAATTCTAGCGGCCGGCTGCTCTGATCGGTAAGGTTTCCGTGGTTTCTCCGATCAACACCAGGCGAACACTGGAGCAGTACCCCAGCAAACGGACCAAGGACCGCGCGCGATCTTTCCTTCTTCTTTCTTGTCCTATCCTCACACTTTACACACACACACACAAACATGCAGTACCACATATGCCGGGAGGCCGGTTGGGGGCTTAGAGCTGGTTCCGGTTGGGGCGGTGCCTCGCTGATGGAGAAACTTTGCTGAGAAAAACAGCGCAAGCCGATATACAGGTCGGCGCCGGATCTCACCATCCAGTGAGGGAAGGTCACCGCCACCTCCCGAGACAACAACATGCTCTACACTTATGGCTGCGGCTACTGACCACAGCAGTTGACGCGCCCACAAATCAGTCAATCAAATCCAATCACCTGGTAGATGTCGTAATGGCCGGTCTCGGAGATGCGCCGGGCCTCCTCGGCGGCCGCGTCGTAGGCGTCAAGCGGGCGCGTGCGGGCGCGGGAGCGCGGGCGCCGGCACAGCGGGCAGGCGGCGGCGGCGGCGGCGCGCAGCAAGAGGGCGACGGCCGCTCGAAGGAGCCGCGCGACGCGACCCACAAGGCACCCGCGACGCGGGCCGCTCTCGCCCTTCTCTTCGACCTTGCTCTCGGCTTTGCCGTCGCCCTTGCCTTCGTCTTCGCCCTTGTCGTCGCCGTCCCCGTCGCCATCGCCGTCACCGTCACCGTCGTTCTCGCCTTTGCTCTTGTCTTCGCCCTTGTCCTTGTCCTTGCCCTCGTCCCCGCCCCCACCTTGCTTCTCCCCTTGGCGCTTCCCCTCGCCGTCGCCCTCGCTCCCGCCCACGCCCACGTTCTCGCTCAGGCATTCCGCCCAGTAGGCCACCGCCAGCGCCTCCGCAGACGGCGTCAGCAGCCGCGACTCCTCCTGAAGCAGGCGGCATGGCAGGCGGCATGGCGGCGGCATGGCATTCACAACAAACGACTCTGTGAGTACCTCTATTAGTACAGAGAGCAAAGTAAAATCAGTTTTCTGACTGCCACCATGCCATAACCCGATTCGAGGATCGCTCATTTACAAAGATGCCGTCTCTCCGTCGGAGCAATGCCCGAGAATGTCATAGGGAATTGGTGGAGATTCTTGGAAATTCCCTTCCATAACGGACAGTCGAATGATGGGCAGGAAAGTTTCTGCGAGGACGCGTAGCAACCAGTGATCAGCACCACACATGACTGTGAGTGACTGATGTGGCACGTGCGGTAATCGAGTATCTACCTAATCGGGTCTTTAAAAGGAGTATGTGATGATTTTGGAATTTTGCAAACTTGTGTTTGCTATAATGCTTCCGAACCTGTAGTGTAATTTCAAATACCTTAACAAATATGAGAAACACAATTTTGGCATGTCGTGAAATGTCCATGTGCTTAGTCCATACCTTGTCCTTTCATGTGTGTATTTCACATTTTCCACCCGTACTCATTTTCTCAGAAAAGAAATCTTGCCATGACTTCTTTCTCAATGTATACATTCACATACACGAGTCATTTTGGGTGGTAGTCACCCGCAATTTCTTTATGCATTAAACGAAAAAGACGCTTAGACTTATGTAGAAACTGTTTTTCGTTGTTGTAATTTTTCAATTTCATTGCGACCTGTATATCACCGGAACTTTATGCAGGTTTCCAACACTCAAAGCTCTGTTGTAGACTGTGGAGGTCATTTGTAAACTGCGAGTTCACTGCAATTCTGACGGCAGGATGGTCGACGAAATTCGGGTATGATCACTGGGTAATGCGCAATATAAACTGTCGTGAGTTTTGCCCAGATTCTGTCAACTCACAAATAATTTATGTATTTGTTGACAAACATGTCTTATTGTTGCAACTTATTCTTTTCGAGAAAATTTTGTGTCGTTTTGAATTGTATGTATAGGGGCACTGTAATGAAATGCAATCTAAGCAAAAGAACTACACTAGTATTTTCTACTTATATGCCTAGAATCACAACAAACATCTTAACGAAAGAGTCTGCATTGAGAGGCAGATTACAACAACTTTTAGTCGCAAAACAAAATTTCCCCCGCTGGTCTATTTTACGTGTATTACACATTATACTATTTTAAATATCTATTAACTAATATAACATTTTGATTAATTTTTTTCGGGGGGCTTTACAGAGCGGCCGCTAAGCACGACCTTAGTGTGTGTCTTAATCCGCGCACGACACCAGTGCACGTACGTAGACGGGGTCGAGGGCGGGCCGCGCGTCGCGGCGAAGGGCGTGCAGGTGCAGGCCCTGCACGACGGCGAAGGGCAGCGCCTCCACGTCCTGCACCTCCAGACCCTGCGCGGAGGCCGCCGCCGCCGCCTCTCCATTGCCCCTGCGCATCCAGCAGCTGCGTCAGTGTTGTCAAGGTCGATGCCACGAGTGCCACGATGAAGTCGCCTCTTCACGCAGTTCGTAACCCCGGCGCAAGAGACAACGCCATCGCAATTGCAAAACGGTGGGGTTACTAAAACTTTCCTCGCCCGACGCTAATGGCGCAGAGAAGCTCGTGGCATGACAAGGTGCCGCGAGGCGTGTCACTGCCACCAGTACGAGACATTGTCACCACTGAGCTACCTTATTAGACCAGGAGATAGCAAGAAAAAAACACGTATGATAAGCTCAAAGCTACATTTTGAGACGTTGGCCAGTGTTAAGGCACAGGGAAACGTAAGTATGGCGGTCTGGCGGTGGCCCTCCCTATTTGTAACCTATGGGCGTTTAAAAGACCACCTACCAGGGTGTTCAGACCTGCTGTGTACAGCATTTGAAACTGGCGTGCGTGCAGCTGTACGCCGCGCGCCACGGAACCCGCTCGCGCGGAACGCTGGCCAGCGAGCGGGTAAGCCTAGAGACGAGGCTAACCCGGGCCGAGCCGCCCCTATTTAGGCGGGAGCAGGCGGCGGCCACGGCAGTAACACAGCAGCCGAGCAACGGAATCACAGTCACACAGCTGCGAGGCACCGAGTCGCAGCGAGAGAGGACAGCGTGCCAGGAGCGCACGCCGAGAGACCGCACCAGGCGTCGTGCGGGACCGGGCAACACCCGGCGAGACGGAGGGCTGCCAAGGGCCCGTGCTGGAAGCACGGCCGGATAGCGTGTCAGGCGCACACGCCGAGAGACCGCACCAGGAGTCCTGCGGGACCGGGCAACACCCGACGAGACGGAGGGCAGCCTAGGGGCCATGCTGGAGGCACGACCGGATAAGCGTGCCAGGGGCGCACGCCGCGAGACCGCACCAGGGGGTCGTGCGGGACAGGGCGACACACGGAGACGGCGCGTGAGAAGTGCACGCCGTGGAGCCACGCCGGGAGGCATGAAAGACTCTACTAGTGCTTAGCCACGCACCAGCCAGCACCCGACGAAGAAGTCCCCTGTACTATGATTGTATGTGTATGTGTGTTTGTAAGTGAATAAACAAACTAAGTTAGACAAGCGAGTACCTTTCATTCGGTCCAACACCTCAACTGGGGCAAACATAACAAGACCCATATGCAAAACTGAAAATTACATAAGCGTACTACTACATTTTATTTCATAGGTGCACCGCAAGGTCAGAATCTCTGCCGTGTGGGCGACCCTTCCGCCATGTCTAATTATGGTCACACGTGTGCTTCCGAGCGAGCGACGCCCCGTAATGGCTTTTCACAAAAATCTTGCGAGTCCCCGAAAACGCTAAATCAACTATCCGCTCTCCGTCTTATGGGCAAAAATCTTCCTGCGCGAGCACCGTTTGAAGAACAATTATTTCACGTAGACATGCCATGAGATGCACACGTATATCGCTGTCTCTGAGCTCCGTGAGATGCCATAAGTTCCCACGTAAATGTCTTTGCCTGAAGCATTCAGCTTCAAGTACTTGTTTAATGTCTCACGGTGAGCATTAATGTGAGCACGCGGACATGTATTAATTTGTCAATCACGAGCTTAATTTCATTTCAGAACGAAGCGTACAACTTCCCCACATAATCTCTCTCTCTCTCTCTCTCTCTCTCTCTCTCTCCTCTCTCTTTCTCTCTTATTCCTCATTGGGTGAATCGCGTGTTAATTGAACTAAGTGAATCATGTGAACCTTACATTTGTGTATTGTGCCAGCGATTACATGTGAAGGGATTGTTGTTGTGCAATATATCTACGTCTGTTTGTAACCGGAAACGGTCCTGGTGAACCGCAATCCAAGTATCATTATTTAAAGAGATGCCGAAAAGGAATGGAGTGGTCATAATCGGCAATAAAAAATAATTTTCTTTCATTAATGAGGGTTTACTGTACAAGTAAAACAGAATGGCACATATTTTCTCGTACTAGTTTTCTACTCTCTTGAGTCTGGGCTAGTCGCTTCGTTTTGCCCCTCGTTTGTCCCTTGAAGGGGCAAAAAATATTTGCCATTCTGTTTTACCAGTGCAGTAAACCCTCATTAACACGAATTCCAAAGGATCGAAATAATCGGTATCCGTGTTAAAAAAATCGTGTTATCTAAGTATTATAAATGTACGTATTACCGTATTACCCTTGCCGGGACTGACGTTTTGCTCGGGTTACGGCGAAATTCGTGATAAGTAGGGGCCGTATTTTAATGACCTAAAAATCAGCAAAATATGTAAGCATTTATAACCTAAAACCTATACAAATATGACCTTAAAATAAAATATGTCTTTACGTAAGTTTATTTTTTTTAAATTCCTGTTGATTTTTTAGGTATAACGTAAATACAAAATTTACTCAAGAACACCTTGTGAGTGTATTACTTACGTTTTGCAGTCTTTGGAATTCACTAAGATATAAAAAAAAATGTTTGTGTCTGCAAAACAAATCAAGTACAGAACAATAAAACCCCTCAAACAAAATGTCTGGCTTTACTTGTCTTGCTTGTATACGTCTTGTTTTCCTATTTGCTCTCAGTCTTCAGTTTTTGGAGAGTTGCATTGGATCACCGGATGTATTTTCAGGTTTTCCATCTTAAAAGACATAAGGTTGATGCTGAGGATAGTTTTGTGTCTAGAAAAGCTCCTCTCTAGATCAAATGACGTCACGGGAACGTAATTGAAGCCGGCGATGTCACTGCAGTGCAGCTTTGGTTCATTGTATTCAAATGTTGCCATTCGTTTTATTTGTTGCTAAATCGTTCCATTATCATAACGCGCAGGAGGCAAGAAAGTAATGCACGTTTGCTTTCTATCAGGGATTCATTGTAGTACTAGGAGTAATACGCTTCAAATAATCCTTTGTGATATATTTGTTTAGTTTATTTGGGACAATATCACCTGATACGAGCGAGATGCATTTTCAAGCTTTTTATTCTTGTGTCCTAAAAAATATGACAAATATATGCATTTAGGGCAAAATTCGACCAAAATATTTACTAAAAGATCTTTTACTAAAAGCGGTCTTTAAAAATATAACATATATATACACATTTTAGGACAAAATTTGTCCAAAATATGACCTTTGACTAAAATAGGTGTAAATATGACTTGATATGCAGAATAAAAATACGTTTTTTTATTCAACAATACCTGGATTCGTGCATAAATTGTTTTAAAAGTCACCTGAAGGTTCAGAAAAAATATATGACATATCATTAAAATCCGGGCCCTAGTGATAAGCGGATTCGTGCTAACCAGGCTTTACGGTAGTTAGTTTCGTACAGTTATATATCATTACTTTATATAGCCGTAATATAAGAATACATAACAATATTTAAATTACTTCTTTAGAAAGAATACTAGCTGGTACCCGGCGCGTTGCTGCCGCAGAAGAAATAATTGAGGAAATATTCCTCTCCCTCCTCTCCTTCCCCCTCTCTTTTACCTCCTCTCTCATTTTCCCCATTCTCTCTCTTTTCCATCTGTTTCTTTCCCCCTCTGTGTCTCTTTTCTCCCTCTGTCTCTTTTTCCCTCTCTGTGTTTCTTCTTCCCCCACTCTCTGACTCTTTTCCCGCTCTCTCATTCCCCCCTCTCTCCATTCCACCTCTCTCTTTCCCCCTCTCCCTATTTCCCTGTCTTTCATTATTTTCCCTTTCTTTCTCTATTTCCTTTTCTCTTTTTTCCTTAAATTATTTTCCCTTTCTTTCTCCATTTCCTTCTCTCTTTTTTCCTTAAATTATTTTCCCTTTCTTTCTCTATTTCCTTATCTCTTATTTTTCATCTCTCTCTGTTCCCTGTCTCTTTTTCACTTTCCTGTCATCAACTTGCGCCGCCTGCTCTTCGTGTTCTCCTCGACCTCGCCCCACAGCACACGGCAACGCCCAGCAACAATGATGCTCACGTGGATTGGGAATTGCATTTAACTGAAACGCTATCATGTGCTCTAGCGCCATCTAGTGGAGTTACAATAATTGTACTATGCCTGTGTTCTTCCCGCAAGTGCAAGCAATATGTTGACACATTTTTATCGCAATTGGATGCTGCTGCGGCATCGCATTAAGCACAAACCAACAAACATTGATTTTTATAAATTAGATTAATTTTCTGTATAATATTTTTTCTAGCTTATAAAGAACCCAGCATTCCCGGGGTATTTATCATAATTTTGTATTAAACAGAAAGTGAAATTCCATCTATTCCCGCCCTGTGGCAGAGCCTACTCCTATTCTACCGTATATTCCCTCCATACTATCCGTATATTCCCTCCATGCTATCACGCCTCTCTGCCTTGCTCCAATTTGGAAAAAACCTTCTAAACACTACAGCACTTCTCACTAAAAATATTTAAATTTTAGTCCTATTGGGGTTCCGGCCCCCAAACTCCTTTCTCTTTATAACTGAAAATAATAAACAAATCTAAAGTAAAAAATTAAATGCATTTACTTACGTTATTCTGTTTGTGGAATTTTATGTATTATGTACAAAAACTTACAAAAACTTGACACATTATAAATCTTACTCTTTTTCATATTTTTTTCTTCTCGCGTATTTATATAGAAAAATTTGAAATTGATCTTGCCGCATCAATCGACGGTTAGAAATAATTAAAGTAATTTTAATTGTATTCTAGTACCTGTTTTAGGATCCTTGATTAATTGTGGCTGACCAAAAGGAGTCATTAACCACGTATGCGATTATAATATCTCCAAAAATCCGAGATCTCAGTGAATCCCGGCTTGACAACACTTTTTCTCTTATTTAAAATCACAACCTTCAAAACCAGCGCTGTCACACATTAAATTCCTCCAAATACCCATTTACCAATACTATTTTACTTTAATTGCACTGCCGTTTTACTAAAAACTGTATTATTGCCGAACTGTCATCAATTTAACCGTTTCTTCAGCACTCAAAGGTACTCTCTACTACATTAAAACACTTCTCTGAAGCATGCATTCCTCCATCAGTTTCAGAATAACACGTAAATTGCACAGTCGCTCGCCTAACCTGCAAATACGTAATAATTATGCTTAATTTACTACAATTAAACATATGTGCATATATACCTTTTTACGGCAATGTTAACCACATTCATCAGAAAATGATATCTTCCAAACATTTAGTCTCTTGTTCACTTAATGCACTCACGTCCACACGCAATTAAAATCAATATTCAAGTTACTTTTCTAAATAAAGCGAAAAAAACTATTACTATTACACTAAAACAAATATTTATGGTTAGACAACTGACTGTGAAAAATAAACAAAAAGTCCTCTAAATAGACAATCCTTTACATTGATGAAAACAGTAGAAGATCTCAGACCTCATCCTCTGGTGGCACGCAGCTTAACTATTGACATTGATCCACTATTGAATCTGTGATGTAAAGCCAGGCGAAAAATGTCCGGAAAAGTAATTATTTTGTGAATATAATAAGGTTTGCGATTGTAAATCATAGCCTATGTTACTCCAGACCTTTAAAGGAAGCAAATACAATGGTTTCATCAGTATTGGTTCAGTAGATTCAGAGATTATCGCGCTGTAAGTCAGTCCAGTTCTGTCTTTATATATTAGTATAGATAATGGTGAGCCATTGATATTTTTCTATATGCAGTATTAGTCTGACAAAATATTATAAATTCAAGTATATTCTATCGGGTATAAATGCCAACGGCTGTGACACTATTGGTAATAATGTCGCGCATCCAATATTTTCTTCCTGGCCGCGCTCATTGCCGAGTGACGAGAGGTTGCTGGGACGAGGTGGACGTCTCAAACCCTCAGTCAGGGGTCAGTGTGACATCGCCAAAAACAAGAACCACAAGGTAATTTGTGACGTTTCATAACTTGTTTTTTTGTAAATACAATTCAAATTCTGATTATTTATAATAAATTGATGTACATTTATGTTAGCGTGCTCGCTTTTCATGACGCGATAGCGAGTTCGATTCCCGGCCGAGCACGATAATAATGTGCGTCTTCCTTGAAATTCCCCAGTTTATGTTGCTGTATGACGATTCACTCACTCTCAGGTTGGGAAGACCAGAATGCGGGGTGGGGATGTCTTCGTGCTAACCATACGTACCTCTTAGCTCACGGCCTCGAAGCTGGGACACTCCTGTTAGGCCATGGCCCAAAAGCGGGCTGTTGCTTCAAGTACAGATAGATGTTTATTTATGAAGGGTTTACCCAAAATGCAATTATAAAAACAAAACTAACTAGTAACGCTTCAGAGAAAGATTTTCGTATTATTGTTAACCATTCTTCAGATTATAATATTTCAACCTCTTTCCCACTACCACTTTAGCCTTTCTTGAAAAATTTCCAACTAAACAACGCAGGAAGTTTGAAACAATTTTGAAACTTTGAATGTTCAAGCTAAAATGGTTTCCTGACATTAAATTCAGTACATTGTTAGTGCATTCTGCATTCCAAAAACGATTAAATAAAAAAGTACTTGGCGAGGAGATTACTTGAATTCCACGTATTAAAACTTGAGTGCTTAGTTTTAGAAAGCAAGGACTCTGAAACATACGCTTAATTTGTGTTATCTATTCTAACATGTCGAATATTAAAATAGCATACGTGCAACTTATTAAAAATATCAAAAACAAAATTTTTCAAAAAAGCTCAAAATGCTTTCTTTAATCTTTTGTTAGTTTTTTACACCTCTCTTACGTCGTTAATATTTACATTAGCGGCGATTAGAATATATTATTGCATTTGTGAGTACATGTGTTTTACATGTTAATTTATAATGTTTCTCGAAAACTGAAAATTTAGCTCAAAATTTCGAATGAGCTCAAGATTTCGAATTTTAATCAACGCTCAAAAGCTATTTCTTCGAAAACGGCTCCAAATATTTTCTTTAAAGTTTTTGAACGGATAGTGCTATGTGGACTGAATAACATGACATAATGACACTTTGATATATTCAAATGATAAGTTTGTACAAAAATTACACAAATGTATTTTTTATTTATCTCCGCCGTTAATGTTTATTTTACCAGCAATTTGTACAAATTATTGCATATGCGAGTCAAAATGCTTGAAATGATTCTCAATGAAGTTTCTCCAAAACTCAAAAAAAATTTTTTTACAAAGAGCTTCAAATTTCGCATTTAGAGAAAAGTTAAAAGGACATTTTCTTAAAATTGTCTTTGAATTTTTATACGAAAATTGCCATGTAGGAGGAGGTTTTACTCTCCTATAACATTCCTAGCCATGTAATAGTTCTATCATTATGGGAGAATTGGAAAAATTGAGAAAATGTGAAAAAAAACAACTTTGGTCTGCGATAGATGGCAGCTGGGAAGAGGGTGAGACAAAACCGAAAAGCTAGATTCCACCAAAGCCATTAGAAAACCAACTAGTATGGGAAAGTCTAAGCCATTCTGTAGCACCACTAGTTCATAAAAAGGAAGCGTTCATGCAAGCCGTGGGAAAATGTCTTAAATAGCTGTGTTTACGTGTTCAAATTCAGGCTCCTATACAACGCTGTTGATAAAAACGTCATTTGTATTTCACAATTTTCAATGCTTTCATTTCAGTATTATACTTTTACCTCTTAAAGTGATAAATTTACTTTAAAGTAATAAATTAATAAACCTTTCACGAAAAACAATCCTAGAATATCATAAAGGTATAAAAAATCGTTTGAAAACCAAACCAATTATTTTTTTATTTCTAAATATCACAACATATCACCCAATTTCGCCTCTACACCCGAAAATATATTCAATATATTAAGAAAGGTTATGAAAAGTCATAAAATCATGAAACATTATCACGTTTTTTTGAACGCAAATAATAGCAATAAAATATCGTGGAATATAATACAAATACGCCCACATCCATTAAAATTTTTGTAGGGGGTGTTGATTAATAGCTAATGATAGAGAAGTGAACAGGGGCTATAAACTTCAACCAATACTTTGCAAATTTGCTGTTGATCTCACGAAGGAACTACGGCAACATAGTTCAACAGCATCGGTCACTTAAAAAAGAAGTTTGTTTCAGAAACGTCTTCCATTACATGCTGAAAATAATAGGTAAACTGCAAATGAAATATTCGGCCGAATTATATACATTTCTTAATTGATTGCCGAAACTTAGTGAAATTGACTAATTGATAATGGGGAAAACGCAACGAAACGCAACAATGTCAATAGGACGATGGTAACAATTCCGTCCACGAAGGATTCTTGGAGAGGGAAGCATTCATTGCCGGGTGACGATGGGCTGATTGACTCAAGACAGGCGTTCGGAAACCTCGGGGTCAAAAGAACAGTTCTTCAGACAACTGTCAAGAACACCAAGGTATTTCCCATCTTCATTTTTGTTTTCGAAGTTATTTGTTGACTTTTTTCTAATCTTTGTATTCGTTCATTATATATTCTTCCAAATATTTGTGAACAGAAATGATTTTAAGTTAGAAAATATCCAAATAGAGTAATCGCCACGCACAAAATATGGACTCATCTGCTTCGTGTATTGTACTGGAAACTTTCGAAGCAAATTGAAATATAAACAAATGTGCATGTAAAATGGCGATTGTAGCTATTATTAATATTATATCGACAAATTCAACACTACACATAGATTATGTGTTTTCTTGGCTCCCACATTCTGCTCTATATAATACATTGTCGAAGTATTTACTCACTCTCAAACATTTTGGGGGGAAATATGAGACAAAATTACTAAATAATAAAAGAATAAATTCCAATTTTTAAAAAGGGATTGGCACATCACAATAAACTGATCAGACAGCCATTAATACAATATTATCAACTATGAGCATAACCGTACCTCATGATTTTGGTCCGTATAATAAATAAAATATTAGCTATGCATATTATATGTTTTATAAATTATGCTACAAAAGAACTTTGTCTCTTCATAACTACTGAAAATTCTACTACCGGTGTATTTTATTACATCATTAAATATCGTTTTACAAAAATTTAGTACAAAATTCAATGGGTACGTTATGTAGCTGGTATTCAGTTGGGTTAGATTTGCATAAGTGGCTTTCATGATTTTATGCGTATTCCTAATTTTTATTCTTTTCATGTGTAGCTAGCAAGGCCCCGAGCTTCACGCGCCAGAAAAGCTGCGCACAAGAAACACTGTTCTCAAGTTGACAAAAGGTTTACGGAATACGATGGTCCACGGAGGAGCTACATACCAATTTCTTCGGGAAACCGAGGTATTGGTATTTGGCATAACCCAGCGGGAATGCCGGTGGGTTCATGATTTACATGAACTATCAAGCTACGTGGAGGAGCTACTTGCAAGATTTTTTCTCCTCGGGAAACCGGAGTTATGGCAATGCCCAGCGGCGACGTTAGTAGGCTTCGTACCCACTACAAGCTACGTCGAGGAGCTACACACAAAATATTTTCTCTCCGGGAAACCGGGGGTTATGGCAGAGCCCAACGGCAATGCTGGTGGACTTCGTCCTTTAAACACACTATGAAGTTACGCGGAGGAATTAATACAAGATATATTTTCTCCGAGAAACCGGGGGTTGGGGCAGAGCCCAGCGGCAATGCTGGTGGGATTCGTCCTTTGAACGCACTATGCTGTTACGTGAAGGAACTACATACAAGATTTATTTTCTCCGGGAAACTGCGGGTTGGGGCAGAGCCCAGTGGCAATGCCGGTGGGATTCGTCCTTTGCACACGCTATGAAGTTACATGAAGGAGAAACTACATACAAAATATATTTTCTCCGGGAAACCGAGGGTTGTGGCAGACTCCAGCGGCAATGCTGGTGGGCTTCGTCCTATGAACACACTATTAAGTTACGTGGAGGAATTAATACAAGATATATTTCCTCCGGGAAACCAGGGGTTATGTAGGAGCCCTGCGGCGATGCTGGTGGACTTCGTCCTTTGCCCGCACAACGAAGCGACGTAGAGGAACTACACACAAGATATATTTTCTCCAGGACATCAGGGGTTATGTCAGAACCCTGCGGCAATGCTGGTGGGCTTCGTCCTTGGCTGTGCGTGTGAACTAAATACATTTTTAATGTGATTGAATATATTATTGGTGTTGATTTGTAATGGGTTTTAAAAATAAATACGTCTTATTGTTATCTTATATCTAAAGACCGGATTCACATGCTACTGCGTCTTTTCTTTGCTAACTTAAAATTGGATGACATGTACAGAAATTTGTATCATTAGACGGATGTTATTTTGGTACGTGATTTATTTTGTACGAAATTTCACATTTGGGGGTAACTGCACGATATTCAATAGCACTTTCCAGTTATAGTTTTCCATTTACTTGCCACATACTCTTGCCAGCTGCTATCAAACGCCGCATAAACTAAACTTTCTTTACTTTTTCGGTTCCCTAATAGTAGAACGGAAATATTATTTTCAGAATATTAAAGAACAGTAACCCCTTATCGTATATAGCAATTTTGTTTGAAAAATTTGGAATCGTTTTTAAGAAAATGGCGTTTAAGCACTACTGTAACTTTGAAATTTGAAGCACTTTTTCACAGCAAATTTTTGACTTGTCGGAAAACGTTTACAATACTGTTTACAAATTGCTGGAAATGTGTATATTAACAGTTTGAGAGAACTTTAAAAAATTACATTTGTGTAATATTTGCTACAAAAAATTGAACTTCGTGTCGTATTAAAGAGTGCAATGAGCACTATCCATTCGAAAAGTTTGAAGGGAAAGTTAAGTTATTTACGAGAAAATGGTGTTTGAACGTTTCTGAAAATGAGGAATTTTCAGCTAGTTTTCACAGAAAACGGTTGAGTTTGAGTTCTCGAGAAACTTTGTATGGAATTATTTAAAGAACATGTACTCATAAATATAATAATGTGAACAAGTCGCTAAGTGAATATTGATGACGTGAGAGAAGTCAAAAAATTACTTTCTTCGTAATTTTTGAAAAAATACAAGAATAGAGCAATATGGCATTTATGTCGTCTCGTAGAGTACATTAGGCTCTTTCCATACCAAAAGTTAAAAGAACAAATTTGTAACTGTTTTTGAGAAAGTCTGATTTTTGTAATTTTTTAAAATTGCACATATTGCACACAATTTTTCGTGAATACTACAAAAATTTTCAAAAAATGTACAACATCTTAATGAAAGAATTCACTTTGGAGAACAATTTTATTTGAAGAAAAAATCTGTATCTGCAATTTTGGAGTTGTAGGAAGAGGCCGAATAAAATTCAAACTTTTGCAATTTTAGAAAATTTAGAGTTAACCGCGAAAATCAAACCTATGTTATCTTTTTAAGCGTATTATTCTTATAAGAAATTTAAAGACAAAAAGTTAAGCAGTTTTTGAGAAAAGTTTGAAAATGTCAGGGGTGATTCATGTGAAGTACAAGGGTTTATTTTGAAGAAACGTTTTCAAAATAGCGGTGCTTCGTGTGGAAGGAAACCGACTGGGGAATATTCATTTTGGAAGAAATGAAGAAAGACTAATGATTTAGGCGCTAGTGTTCATAGACTAACGGACAAACGGACATTTTGAGAAAAAACAGTTTTTCGGTATCAGGGGACCCCAAAACGAATATTTTCGTTGAAATCTCGAAATCGATTTTCCGTACCATTACATAACTTTTCCTATATTACGTTATGTATACGGGAAAGTAAGAATGCTTATTCGTTTCTGTTTCAATGGTTTGTGAATGGGATAATTTTGACATTTAAAATTCCAGTTAATGCTATGATTCAAACTGGAGCCTGAAGCTTATTGGCTGAAATCGGATACGATGTGCAAGAGCCCATCCACCTCTTTCCACCGTGGATATTCCATTTGGGTTTGGTACATAACACAGGCCGACGTCAGTTTAGTTACAAAAAGGAAAACCACTAATTCCGATTAATTTCAGGATGCTGTATTCGAAATTGACAGCAGTTTTTCTAGATTAGCTCGTATTTTTGTGTAACGCGTAGTTGCCAGTTTTTACCATTTTGGCTTCAGTTGTCATCAAAGTAACCATTTCCACAATGTTCCTAGAGTGAGAAATAAATAGTATTTCACTTAGTTGGTGAAATTCAGGAGATACTTGTTGTGTGTGTGTGTAATAATGAAACGGCGGGAGAGAAATTCGCGATGATTGAAAACCTTGACACTTGTGTTCCTTCCCCTTCTATTGTTTGTTTTCAAGTGTTTTTTTTCACACTGAATGTAGCCGCTTCGTCTATGTGGCACCAATGGGCGGCACGATGACGCGGGCGAGCAAATATATAAAGTAGGAAGTGCCGTTGTTGCGTGGCTCAGTCTTACTCTTACGGGTATGTATTGCAGTAAGTAATCTCTGAAGTATGAAAATGTTTGTCGTGGAAATCGACTTACGAAGTTTTACTCAGTAACTTCAGTTATTGTCCCGTATTTTTGGAAATGTTTTACGGTGATCATACAGTGATTTCATGGTTTTTCTGTGGTTCTAAGTTTTGCTTTCCTGCGCAAAATGTCAAGTTCTTCCCGCAGAGGTTGTAAAAACTCATCGGACTGATTTTGTTACATCTATGGCGTGTTATGGTTAAGTCTCAGATTAGATCGATGAGTGATGTCGTCAGGGAATTATATTATTTTTATTTTGACTGTAAAATTGAGGATCTGGATAAAAGCTGGGCTGAAGACCTGGCTTACAGGATCCAAGAAAAGGATGCCTTTTGCTGTTCCGATGATATGGAGAGAAACCCGGAATCACTATGGCGTTTTGTTTCTGTATGACGAATACAGCCGGCAGTAACAAGAAGAAACAGTGTGCCATCCAATATTCAATCTTGCAATCCGCGATCAGACCAGTGCCTCATGGAGAAAATTTACCTGCACCTACTCCTCCGAACTATTGGGAAACTATCGATATTGCAGCACCTACAGGAACCGATGAGGACACTAACTCAATATCTGCAGATGAAGATCTGAGAGATAGTCCCTTCCACTTAAAAGATGAGACTTATTTCATCCTTCAACATGAATTGAATGATTTAGCAAGAGACTTACAACTTTCGAAAGAGAAAGCTTAATTCTTGGATGCTAGACTCAAAGAATGGAATTTACTGGCTCCCGGAACTACTTAACACTCAGCAAAGGAAAAGGAACGAGCCTTTTTCAGAATATTACAGAATGGAAGATTCCCTTTGCGTATGTACGGACCAATGGCCTGATGAATGAGTTAGGAATCCAACGTAATCCATCTGATTGGTGTCTTTTCATAGATTCATCTAAGTACAGTCTGAAAGCAGTTTTGCTTCATAATGGAAATAAGCTGCCTGTGGCAGACTCTGTTCCAATGAATGATACTTACGAGGATCTCGCACTCATTTTAAATCAATATCAAATACAAAGATCATGGTTGGCAAATTTGTGGACATGTAAAAGTATTTGCAATATTTGCAATGTCCAATGTCTGGGCCAGACAAATGTCTGGAAGGTGGATTTACAAAGCACTTTTGTTTTTTGTGTCTTTGGGACTCAAGAGCTACAGGAAAAATTTCTTATAAAAGGAGTGGCCCCCAGAGAGCCATCTAAGCCCGGTACCAACAATATCAAGCATAAGCCTCTGATCGATCCAGGCAAGGTACTTCTTCCAACTCTGCACACTAAGTTGGACCTCATGAATTTCTTACAGGAATAGACAAAGAAGCTGAAGGATTTATGTATCTTAGACAGTGTTTTCCGAAACTAAGTGGTCTGTATACATCTGTGAACATTATACGTTATAAACTATTCTGAGTATGTAAATGCTAAAGTATAGTGCTAGTAAACTAACTAGATATATAGTTTTTTAATTGTTTAGATTTAATAAATGAATTTATAGAATTTTAAAAATTGATTTTGACACAAGTGTCAAAACGAAATTGATTCCCGTTTTGCAATAAAAAAAACACTCTCCGGTACTTTCAAGATAGCTCATTATGCCTATTATGGTAAATTTGGCAACTGTGCGTTACACAAAAATACGATCTAATCCAGTAAAACGGCTATCATATTCGTATTTAGCGACCCAAAATTGGTCAGAATCAGTGAGTTTCGTTTCTGTTACTTTTCAAAAGTTTAAAAACGTCGGCCAGTGTAATCGATGTAACACCTATAAGATTTGAAGTTCATAAGTTGTGCTCGAATCTGTGTTTAAATATTGGTAAAAACAATTTTTCCCAATCACATTTTGGCGCATATTTCAAATTTTTAAACTGATAAAATTGGTTTTAATTATTTGTCACTATCGTCCACATTGTTTAACTAGTGGTGCTACTTCTGTCTAGTGGCACAGACTTTCCCGTATTTGTTTCCTGTTTCGTTTGGTCTCGGCTAGCTATTCGGACTTGCCAATACTCTTGACAGCTGCCATCTATCGCCGGCTAAACTACATTTTTTTTGACATTTTATTAATTTTTCGGTTTCCCAACAGTAGAACAAAACTATTACTTTAAGAATAATAAAAAAACAGTTAAACCTTGTCCTGAGTGGCAATATTCGTTGAAAAATTTGGAGTCGTTTTCATGAAAATGGCGTTTAAGCGCTACTGTAAATGCGAAATTTGAAGCACTTTTTCACAAAAACGTTTTGAATTTTCGAAAAACTTCATTTGAAATCATTTAGAGCACTTACACTCACAAATTCAATAGTGTTTACAAATTGCTGGAAATGTGCTTTTTAACCGTATGAGATACCTATCAAAAGATTACATTTTTGTAATTTTTGAAAAAAAAGAACTTTACGCCATATTAAAGAGTGCAATTAGCACTATCTGTTCGAAAAGTTTGGACACAAAATATGAAACCATTTTTGAGAAAATGGCGTTTGAGCGTTTCCGAAATTGCGCAATTTTGAGCTAGTTTTCACAGAAAACTATTCAAATTTCGAGAAAATTTATTTGACATTATTTAAAGCACATGTACTCATTAATATAATAATGTAAACAAATCGCCGTTAACGTGAATATTATACGTGAGAGACAAGACAAAAAACTAAATTTTTGCAATTTTTGAAAAAACAAAAGAATAGAGGAATATGGCGTAAATGTCACCTCTTAGTGCACATTTAGCATTATCTCTACCAAAAGTTTAAAGAAAAAATTTGGATCCGTTTTTGAGAAAATCTGCCTTTTGTAATTTTTTAAAATTGCACATATTGCACGCAATATTGCGCGTAAACTACTAAAATTTTCAAAACAATGTACCTGACCTTAAACAAAGAACTCACTTTGGAGAAAACATTTAATTTGAAGGAAAAATCTCTATCTTCAATTTTGTAGTTCTAGGAAGACGCCCAAAAAAATTCAAATTTTGGCAATTTTGGGAAATTCAGAGTTGACCGGGAAAATGGGACCTATGCCACCTTAATAAGTGAATTTATTATATTCTTAGAAGAAATTCAAAGAAAAAATTTGGAGCCGTTTTTGAAAAAAATTTGAAAATGTCCGGGGGACTCCAAGTAAAGTACCCTCAAATTTTGAAGAAAATTTGTCAAAATCGAGGCGTTACGAGTGGACGCATATCGAAGGGGCAATATCCATTTTGAAAGAAATTGCAGGTATGATTTACGCGCCAGTGTTGTTCACAGACGGACAGACGCACGGACGGATGTTTTGAAAAGACCCATTTTTTCGGTATCAGGGGACCCTAAAACGTGTATTTCCGTTGAAATCTCGAAATCGATTTTCCGCAGCATTACATAACTTTCCCTATACTACGTATATTACTTCGTATATCCGTACGTATACGGGAAAGTAAAAATCTGAACAACATTCTAGGGAAAAAACTGTCAGGACTCCCACGTTATGATGTCGAAAATCTTTTTCAAACATTTAATATTTTTTTCTATTTGAATTTGGTGCCAAAATTGATAGTCAAAAATATTTTCAAATGCAACTACTTTTCTCCGTCTCTCCATTTTGTCCCGGCCTAATACATGCAATAGAAGCTGAGAAAAAAATAAAACATGAAAAACATGTTTCTATTTGTATCCCTGCAACAGATTGTCCTAGGAGGCTAATTTTTTGGGAATCTGCTACATTTTGTATTCTCCTTCATACGAGTATCGCGATTACCGATTTGGTTTGGGGGCACTTTTCGCTTGAAAAGCGCTCCTCAGTCCACTATATTCAATCCCACTGAAAGTTTATGGTATGAGTTAGAATGTAGAACAAGGAGATTGTTAATTTAGTCCAATTTTCATTATGAGAGATTTTTTCCAATGAGGTCAAACTTTCGTTAGTGAGAATAAGGGAAGAATAGGCATGAATTGAACACAAGTATATCAACAAGATTTTTGATTCAATGCCAAGTCTGTTTCAATGTTACAAGAAATTATTGACAGACATGGTTGTGCAACAAAGTATTAATATAGTTCCCTGTTTAATTTATGTTTATATTTTATTTTGTGTCCAAATATTAATGTGGCCAATGAAAGGGGACAATTTTATTTTTTCTTTCTTTCTTTTATTGAAAGTGTCAATTATACATTTGAAAATATTTTTACATTGTTTTCTAATAAAGAAACAATTGTGTTTCGAATGTTTACTTGCATTTTTTCTGCAACGATAAAATTTCACAACCATGAGTATATCAACTAGTCTGTAAATGTGAGTGAATCTTGTTCTTATTGTTGCTAATCATTGAAGTTCAAGACAGTTTTAAAATGTCGATGGTAGTAGACCTGTTTAATACGATATGTATTAGTTTCTGAACAACTCAATAATCAGTTTGTGAAGCAAGATAAGCTAAAATTTTAATACGAGTTCTAAGAGTTCGCCGCGTGGACTGGAGTAACATTCTAGCGCGTGTACCGCAGGGTTAATTTAAACTAGGCATGTCAAGGTCGCAAGCAATGTAATTAGTTCATTAGAGTTAACGGGTACTGCGTTCAGAGGCAATGGCCCAAGGTTTAAATGTAGGATTGTACAGAATGCTCCAGGGAGGTATCTCATTGGATACCTGGTCCTTATCAGTCTTATAGAGAAGTGAGTGGACAGTTATTGCCCCAAATTTAGCTATTTTAATTTCTATTTTTCCCGACTAAAGTAAAGAAATGCACCATTAAAAATGAAACGATACATTATTCAGATTTAAAATTGACAATTGAGAATAAAATTAATCATTTTGAACAGAAATTATCTTGATTTCATAATCATGTTTAGTTAAGAGTGAAATAATTTTATTAAGTTCCTTAGTAGTAGTAGGAAATGGTGTGGCATTTACGATGCTATCATCGAAATCAATATTAGATGTAGGCTCCCCATCGTAACTGTTTATTTTGGCATAAAGCTTTTTCGGCCGCATTGCGGCCATCTTCAGTGCTCTTAGAGGTGGCTGTGGGCCTCAGTCCTTGTCTGGACTGAGGCTTTGTCTGGGCTGTCTTGTCTGGACTGAGGCCCACAGCCACCTCTAAGAGCACTGAAGATGGCCGCAATGCGGCCGAAAAAGCTTTATGCCAAAATAAACAGTTACGATGGGGAGCCTACATCTAATATTGATTTTTTAAGTTCCTTAGTTGAGGTCAGTAGGTGTAACAGATAAAGATTCCCGTGAGCGAGAATTGATAACTTACAGAGTCTTGTATTTTTATTTCATATTATTGCTATCACATTATTCAGTCATTCCTCATCCAATCGCACAAATACAAGGAAAATTTGGCCTTGATGTCCCAGATTTTTAAACGTTTTCCTATGAATAATGTAAGAAAAATTGGACCGTTTCCACTTTCCTCCGAGTTTATTTTTAAGACGAAATTATTCTTCAAAGTTTTGGGAAAAGTCTCGCATTACTGAACTTCGTTTGAAACACGGGTCGCAATTGTGACAGAAATTTGATGTTTTAAGACATTTTAAAATGCCATTTTTCATTCATTATACTTCTATTTTGAACTAAACTCGACAATCTAAAAATTCGTGTAAATTACCATTGTATTCTCTGGCGTATGCTACATAAGACCGGTAAGTTTGAAAGTGGGACTTCAGAAAGATTCTGAGAAAAAAGTACAATAGAAATTCCTACTTGCTGTTCTGCCAGAACGACACAGTATACTAATAAGCGTTATATATTAATAGAACATATATACGAAATGTCTCTTCACATCTAACAATGTATCGGAGAAGTACTTATTATCTTCATTGCCGATTAAATTAAAATTAAAAAGTAAGTATTAAACTACCGAAATAATTAAACGAACGACAGTATATGATTTAGTTAATTAATTTGATATTTCCTTATTCTTCACATAAAAGAGAATATTGACTGTCTGATAAAGAAATGAAACTATGTATTTTCTTTGTGACTTTTACAGTTTTTTTTATTCACATCAATGTTACAACAGTTTTCTTTCTAAGTTACGTTCAACACTGCTAAATTATGATAAGGAAATGTTTCCATATTATCGTCAGCCCACTAAAATAACTTTCTGGTTAAAATAACAGGTTTCTGATAGGATTAAAGGCTAGCTTTCATTAACAAACTCTTTATTTCTCCCCCGAACTTCATCGTAACGTCCATTTCCATAAGACATGCGCAGAAATACCATTCAGTACATGCATTGAAGTCATTTTTACTTTCCCGTATACGTACTTGTATACGGAGTCGATTCCATTGCGGGTTCACGGGTTTTGGTCCAAAATAATAAGGATTTCAGTTTGCCGAGTTTTCAGATTTTATTATTGCTCCATCTTCAGGGCTGGACAAGTTTCACAACACGGTTATTTCAAATATTGTCAACAATGATAATTACAATTGCATATTAAAAACTATGTATAAACATTTCACATTGTATATATATTTAAAACGCAAAAGGCTGATTATAATAAATTGTGTTCAAAACCAACAAAACAAAAACATTTATTTATTATTAATGTATAAAATAGCACTACCAGAAATACATTCATATTAATCTTATGGTTTGTTGTTCTTTTTATCCCTTGTAAATAATTTATATAATAGTGAATTATAAAGAAATAGGACACATACCTTGCTGTGCGTAGAAGTTAAGTAGATATTATGAAGGTTCACATCATGAGAAACAGCCAAACAAGATAGCATGACCATTCATCCTAACTATATAACATGTTCCTGAATGAACTATTAGTATATAACATGGGAGCCAACCACTGGCTACCAAGAGAACAATATCCGGTACAACATCAGTCAAAGTGACATCCCACCATTCATAAGATAATAATTAATTAGTTAATTCAAAAATAAAAGTGTGTATACATTGGGTGTGCTGTAATTTGTGATAGGAGTAAATTGGTGTAAAAAAACAAAACAAAAAATTATGCATGAATAAGTGGGGTACTATTGTTAACAAGCCCACAAAAGCAATTACAAGAGCAATACTTGTATAACTAGCTGGGATCACTGCTGTGGCCAAGTCCCAACAAGTGCATATTACAGAACATAATATAATAGTACCGAAATTAATATATTAATTGTTGGTTGGATTGTTTATTTAATTGTATATAATTTGTAGTAGAAAACTCAGTATATGAATCCAGTCATTGCATACATATTAGCATGACAGCCTTATCGAGTACAACGGAATTCAGGCACTGTGCAACGCATACCAACGAAGGAATTCCATATGACATGTATGTGTTATATTCCATATAACACAAACATTCAACCGATTTATAACCTGAACATCACAATAGAGTAAGACGTGTATATTATATGTACTAACCCACAATTAAATAAATAAGTATATTATTATTATTATTCCTCTAAATCACGACTTAAGATATTATGTGTCGGCTGAGTATAAAATCTACTCCAGGTTGCAACCAGCTACCTAAGGAGCAGATCTAGGGACTGTCGGTGCCTCTACAATACTTTGCGCAAAATGTGGGCTGTTCCAAATAAAGCTATTTCTTGCACTTCCCAGTCTTTTGGATTACCTGGGAGTTTCGACAAGTTCTTACACAAATTTTGCGGAACAAATCCCAGAGCTCCGATAACTATCGGTACGACCTGTGCTTTTACGCCCCACATTCGGCTGATCTCGATTTCCAAATTTTTGTATTTAAGACGTTTCTCTGCCTCCTTGGTAACGACGTTTTGATCGCAAGGTACAGCAACATCCACAAGTTCTCCAAATCCCGGATGACTATATCCGGTTTGTTTGCTGCTATCGTGCGATCAGTTTGAATTTGTTGGTCGTACAATATCGTATACAATCAACACCCCCTGAATAAAGAAAGCCTCCACACTGAGCTTGTGACGTAGTGTCATGGCGCCCAGGGTAGTCCTAGTCAACAACGTAATTTCAACATGGTCAGTTGTATTAATAGCAACGGTGTGTTGTAATTTGAAAGATGTGAAGATTTTTCTAATCGGTGAAGATATTCAGTATTCATTTTAAGTATTCGTGGTAGCATATCAGTGATGTTTCTTCCAAAAAGCGATATAAATGCGCTGTACTTAACTGCCGTGCGTTGCGCTTATAAGGGTTTAAAGTCAATGTAGGGCCTATTTGGTTTCTCAAAAGATACTGAAATGCGACGAAAATGACCTGCGGAACATCGACGGAATTACAACTCTTCAAGAACATCCATTGTAAGTATTCAATTTATTCGTAGTCATTTCCTTGCGGAAAACCTTTTAGGATATTCTGCAACATGTTCCAAAAACGAGTAATTCTTATTTTCTATTAGACCAAGTTTGAACTCAACTAATTACAGTGAGTTTTACTCTTAAAACATTACACAGTTCAAATAATAAGGCTTACAGAAACGATCATTTAAAAAATTTCAAATATTTTTAGGTTATACATTGTAGCAGAACTTAAGATACTAAATTTGTTCAAAATTAATTTTTAATCCGTTCTTGCTAAATCCGATGGTTGTCTTATTATTGTACTTTGTTAATTATTTTCTTGATTTTTAAATGCTTTTGCTGTTAATTATTTACTAGTATTAAATAGGTTTTAATATTTTGCAATATTTTACAGGTTTGCCATCGCCACTTTTATGAGAATGATACACTGTGAGAAACAGTTATGTGCGATACGACGGGCGAAATATCATTTTCTAAATTGAGTGTCTCTCAATTAAAAAAATTGTGGGGGATTTCTTGACTACCCTACCTCATTTTCTAGCAAACAAGGCAAGAAACTCCAGCAGAAAAGAAAAGAAGGCTGAAGAACTTCCAACTGATAACTGAAGTTGCTGTAGTGTGGTTTTTGCAGCAAGTTTAACTGTTTCTTTGTACAAAGTTGGAAATTTTGAGGAAAGTTACAGTGTTTCCAGTTTGGACAATTGTTAAACAAAGTGATGATCATGTTTCCTTCTTAAAACTATTGTGGAATCCTCATCCAGTAATTTCTCTTTCGGAAGTTGTAGATAGTGCTTTGAATTTTAGTTAATACAGAAAAATGCTCCTGTGACGAAATTAAGAAATCAACATTTTCCAAGAAACATTAGCAAAATTAATTGAATTTAAGACATGTTGGATATGTTTTTGATTAGAAAAATGTTTTACTGAAGATGACTTTGTGTCTGAAAATTTATCAGCAATTTAATACTCTCCATGTAGTAAAGCGGATAACTGAAAATAAAAGTTATTTCAAGATTTTTATTGGAAAAATATAACTAATTCTTGTTTATAAAAGGAACAATTTTAGCTCCATCTTAATTATACAGTGCGTTGCTGGATTTTATTTTCAATTTCATTACATTCCAAAATTTTATTTTAATTGAGAGATTAGATTGTCGGAGGTTGAAATGTCAGAGCTTGGAAATTAATATGTGCTTTTTTATGGTATTTGTCCTAGTGAACATTATTTAGAACAAATAATTAAGTTTTGTCAACAATGAATACATTTTTTTAAATTGAAAGAAGATCCAAGACCATATATTTTGTAAAATTGCTGAAAGAAAGTTGAAAAAATTGACTGTATAATTTATAATTTGATAATATTGTATATGTGTTAATGTATTAATAAATGTGACTGGACTTTTTGAACATACATTATGATTTGTATATAACATACTACCTTTATTATTCAATGTATGTTTACTACTTTATTATTCAATATGTTTTCACTATATTCCTTGTAATAATGTTAAATACTTGGCGGTGTAAAGTATCTGCAAAAATATGTTCTTGAGATCACTCTTAAGAACATGAAGGTAAATGCATTCAAACGAATTTCTTATGGATTCTTGAAACAAATATAGTATAAAATTTCACTGATGTGAACATTAAATATGAACATATCTTTTTTAATACATTTCCAGAATAGTAATTGCAAACGAAGTAAGGGTTTCTAGTATAACTGCAATTTGCGCAGCTGTCCGGTCGGACTACCTTTGATGACGTCACTAATCAGTGTGGAGGCTTTCTATATCCAGGGGGTGTTGATACAATCCAACAGACGTCACCGGTTTCGGTGAGTGTTCGTACCACTTGGGGCATGTGTTCGGAACTTCGAGGGCGGTACAGATCTGCCAGTGGAGGTAGCTACACACCCTGTCGTGTCTTTTCAAGTATTCAGTCTTTGCTAGGATTGGACAAGCTGAGACAATATGATCGATGGTTTCTACGTGTTCCTGACAAATGCGGCATTTATCATCTTGGGAAATTTTGAGAACCGCTTTATCATAATGTCGTGTTCTCAAGGCCTGATCTTGGGCAGCTATTACAAGTGCTTCCGATTCTGGCTTCATTCTTCCCCTTTTAAGCCACATAAATGATTGATCTTTATTGATCTGCACCTTGTCCATTCTTTTTAGATATTGTCCGTGGAGTGGTTTGTCTCTCCACGATTTCTTTAACATTTTCTGTGTCTCAAATTTCATGTTAAGTAGCATCAGAAGTTCAGTGTCTCTGTCATTCTGGTTGTCTTGCATAGCTTCATGTTCGCAATGCTTCTTGCTACACTAACAATGCCTCTGTTTCCCATTCTTCGGTCAGATTTCATGACCTGCCTCATTAGAGGGTCATCTTGATGGCTGACTACATACTTTCCCATCCCGGTTATTGCATTGTGCCAGGAGGCTTCAATTTGTCTGAGGCCTCTTTCTCCTTCCTTACGTGACACATAAAGTCTATGTACATCAGCTCGGGGGTGGGCAACATGATGCATTGTAAGCAATTTTCTGGTTTTTCGATCCATGATGCGAATTTCCTGTTCAGTCCAGTCTACTAGTCCGAAACTGTATTCGGCTACAGGCACCGCCAAACTACCTATTGCTGATATTTTATTCCTTGAGTTCAGAGCGGACTGCAGGACAAGTCTCACTCGTCTATAATACTCCCTACGAATTCTCTCTTTCATTGTGTCGTTCGAGATGGTCTCACATTATTATTATTATTATTATTATTATTATTATTATTATTATTATTATTTTTATTAAGATACCTTATTGGCTAAGTAACAGTTATATATTTGTGTATATACTGAAATAGCTTATTATTTTGGACCAAAACCCGTGAGCCCGCAATGGAATCGTCTACAGAAAATGGTCATGAAATACAGCATATATACGGAGTACTATACGTAGTATAAGGAAAGTTATGTAATGCTGCGCGAAGAAAATTTTCGGCAGAAAAAATTCATTGCCGGGCCTTGACAACGAAAATGTGGATAAATCCAGTTGATAAATTTAGAAAAGAAAGTCCATTATTAATAACCCGTGGTGTAGCCAGAACCCATGTTTTGTGTCCCCTTGATACCGAGAAACCAATTGACGGTAAAACATCTGTCCGTATGTCTGTCTGGTGTATGTAAACAACAGTATCACCTAAACTGTACGAAAGATTTTTTTCCAAACTAAATAAACCCCTGTCGATTAAGACTGAGTCGAATCTTTGCGATTCTGAAAAAAAAAATACATTAATTTTTGGGGTTACTTTACATGAAGCCCCAGGGACATTCTCAAAATTTTCTCAAAATGGCTTATACTGTAACAATCATATACCGTCGCACTCTTATTCCAACAACTCAGCTATAACCTGAAGAAGCCCAATTCAAACGAAGTGCCTGTGGTGTATATCTGCGTTTATTTCGATAGTCAGGAACAGTAGACATTTCTAACTGTTGAAATGAAACAAGCATGAATAAATTTAACGGTTACGGTTTGGGGCACGATATGCGGAAAATAAACAATACTATTTTTCTCAAGCTTACCCTCATTACATCGAAGTGCTTTAACAATTTCTGAACACCTTAATCAGAGATCAAAACTTCTTATAGTAAAAGAAATGTATTTGTTAGTTTTACATTAACCCTAGATTACAAAGGGGATCTGTACCAAGCGTTATTACAAAGGCGTAGTCTGACAGACTACTTATAAAGAAAAACTCATTGTGACAATGAAACACTTAATTTAATGGATTGAATATGTATAATATGTTACAAAATATATTATAGTTACAAAATATATTTTACAAAATACATTTTTTACAAGTTACAAAATATATTTTAAAGGTTTTTAACGATACACCGAAATAACTTGACTCTCACAGCACAGACTTGCTTTGTCACTAAATCACCAGATTTAATAGCTTAATCTAGGTTATAAAGGCGTCGTATAGTGCCCTAAGCTTCCTCCACTCCCTTCTCCTCACATCCCGTTTCTGAAACTCTAGGTACCTTCATTATATGACATGCCAGTGATATACACGTAACCTTGTTCGCGTGCCTAATTTTGGTGTACGCCATTTCCGTGTACTCCAATATGCGTCGTCCAGTAGACTACGCACGTGTCACCTATTTTCAGCCTTAGACCTCATAAAAGTTTCAAGTTGATAGAAAATAGTGATGTCTTATGAGTGTGCAATTTAACATGAAATGACTTACAGTACATACAACAAATAACAGATGATTTAATATGACATAACAGAACGAAAGGAAGCAAAGAAGCAACAATTTTTTTATAGTAAATAAATGAGAAAATGTATAGTTCCATTCAGGTACACACTATAAATTCAGAGTGTTGATGTTTATTTGCTACATTAATTTGTTTACTAATACAGTGTAAATGGATCCTTCACCAAATTTAACCTTGAGGCGTAGATTATCCCTTCTGCTACCGAGGGGGGGTAACTGAGTTACCCCAACGCATATTCTATTATTTTTTATCATCTTATAATTTTTGTACCTTTCTGATATACTGTGTAGTTTTTTTATATATTTATCTAAACTATCTTGTTGGGAAAACCTTTTTGGGCTTGTAATCATTTCACGGCTTAAATTTATAGCTGATGTTACTATATTCCCCTCCCGTTGGTACTGAACGTTCGGGATTTAACGTGGTTTGAGGTTATGTTATCAGCGGGGGATAGGAGAAGGTGTTGTGGGCATTCCTACGAAGTGTTATTGTAGTATTTGTACGTTGGTATGTGAACATGTCGAAGAATTACAGTCTTGAAGGTTTTGAAAAGTTATTAAGTGTTCACAATACAGACGATATGTGTGACGAAGATCGTGAAGTGTATAGACTGTGTTGTGAGCGTGATGAACATAATGTATAGGTTGTAGATGAAGTTGACGATATTAATTGTGCTGAAGACGAGGAAAACGTGGATGATGACGTATTCATCAGTTTAGAAGAGTATCAAGTGAAAGAGACAATACTAATAGGACAATGTGCTCTAACAGGACATTGGAGATTTGGCATTCGAGGTCTCTTCGTTACGGACGAAGTTCTGCATGTAAAACACGTTGTTAAAATCGCTAAATATTTTATTAACACATCAAAACAATGTTTAATCTGCACAACCAAACCAATGGTAAACATTTACAGTAAAAATATTATACAGAATGTCCCATCAACTATCGAGCACCCCCATAACTTCTAAACGGTTCAGGATATTGAAATGCAGTTTTCGCTGAATAATGCAGAATCATGAAGCAAGTAACATGCCGTAGAGAAATTGTCTACAATATTTTTAGTTTTCAAGAAATTTAATCATCTTTGATTTTTTAAATGGAAATATGTATTTTTCTCACCAGCAATGGATAGATCATGAAAAGAGGAATAAAATGATGTATCGTGTGCTAGTATTTTGATAATAATTTGCGTATAAAATTAGACTTTCTGATATGTGGTTTTGAATGAAACGGACAATATTTCTTGTAGCAGCCCTTGCAACAGTCGCCGCTGGTGAAAGGTTAGTGAAAGCCCTTCGCGGCGTCGAGACTGTTTCGTGGAGACAAGGAGTGTGAGAGAGGTGGCCGTGGAGGATAGAGGCGTAATTACAGCAATTCATGATCTTGACACGAAGATCATATGAACAAACATCAATATTAATGATCAGAAAGAGTTTTTTTCCCACTTGTTCATCTGAATTGAACTTTTCTGCTAATGAAATTCCAAAGCAACGTTCATCGTAAAGAACAAAATAAAAATAATTTGTAGCGGAAGAACGATAATAATAAAGGTCCTTTTCAATCTTACAAAAATCAATCTGAGTGTGTTATGGCAGAAACCAGCTATCATTTTAAAACAAGGGAAGGGAATGAATGCTTAAAGATTTTTATTGTAATATCTTAATTAATTCATCAAACAATACAGAGGTAGACGTTTTCTCTTTGCATTTACTCTTCATAAACGTCTTATTTAAACACGTACCAAAAGAACAAAGCAATAAATATTTTGAAACACTCTTAAACAGACTATCAGTGTCAATTTTCTAAACTTTAACCCAAATGTACATCTGCAGTTTCGACTGCTAATATTGATTGCAGAGTTTCTCACTTCATAACATGTGCTGCCTCAAACTTGAAAATCCACGGCAGAAGACGGAAGTGTACTAGTTCCTTTCCCATTTACTAGTTTTAGTATGAAGAGCAGTAGAGGTATGTTTGCGAAGTGAACGAATGATCATCTTAATTAAAAATGAAATTTACCAACGAAGAGACGGTAGTTGCATTCTTGTCAAGTTTGAAAATGATATCTATTGCTAATGAAGACAAGTTAAATGCAGATAAATCAATAGACAAAATCTCTCATTTTGATCCTTAAAATTGGTAATTGGTGTTTTTTAATGTTACTTTTGTGTCAAGACCCTGGATTGCTGTAGTTAGGCCTCTTATCCCACATTGCCACCCCTCTGTCTTCTCTCTCCACGGAACAGTCTTGACGACGCCGCGAAGGCCATTTTCCCGAAGGTGACTGTTGCAAGGGCTGCTACACGAAATATCGTCCGTTTCTTTCAAAATCACGTATCAGAAAGACTTATTTTATATGCAAACTACTATCAAAATACTAGCATATGATACATCATTTTCTTTCTCTTTTCATGATCTATCCGTTGCTGGTGAGAAAAGTATATAGTTCCATTTAAAAAATCAAAGATGATTAAATTTCTCGAAAACTAAAAATAATAAATAAAATTTCTCTACGGCATGTTACTTGCCCCATGATTCTGCATTATTCAGCGAAAACTGCATTTCGATATCCTGAACCGTTTAAAAGTTATGGGGGTGGTCCATAGTTGGTGGGACACCTGTATTTATTTTAAATTTTCCCTGGGTAACTTCGTTACCCCCTTGGTATTCGATGTGTTCAAAATACCTCGGTGGTCGAAGGGTTAAAAGAAATCCGGCCGTTCGCACGCACCTGCGTTCAGCGTCCTTGGGCAGCGACTGTTCCCGTTGCTGCGCTGCCGGGGAGGCCCTGGCGGCGAGCGGGGAGACCGCGTTTGAACGTCTCACCTTCGTGCCGTTCCTTCCCTCCCGCCACACGCATTGGCTTCTTCTTTGCTTTGGCCACTTGCATTCGCCACCCGATGGCTTCGTTCCACGGGTGAGGCTCGCGTTTTAGAATGCACATTGCAACATGATGAACTTTACTACCGTACATCGTGAGGCATGACGTTCGTCGCATAAAACATTTGACAATTGGTTAGTAGCATATCGTAACAATCGTCAAAGACAGATCGAAATCAAACATTAGATTTTTATGGACATACAAACATAGAAAAGTAAGAGTTATTCTGATACCTTGAAAACCGAAATGAAAAGAACCGTTAAGTGACGCATCCATTGTATGCAATGTAAAAACATTTCTTCCAGGTGAGACTATTGTCTAGTAATTATTCTTCTAGAACGTGATGTTGAATATTCAAACCATGAAAATGTGTTTACTATTGATCTGTATTAAAAATTGGTATTTTGGGTGGTGTTGGTACCGGGAAATACTAAAGTTCTGTTTATTTACAGCCAAATATAAAGGATTCGAGTTTTTTATTGGAAATCTTCGGATTTTTTATACATTATTTCGAAACTCGAGTAGACATTCTCCTTCGCTGAAATAAAATGTTAACTGGCAATCTAAACGGTGGAACTAAATAGTGTACAGTGGTGTAATCATACAAACGTATTTAAAAATGATTAACACTACCATAACTGATGCAGCAATATTAATCTATCAGAAATATATTCAGATGATAGTCCTTCACAAATAATGGGAAAATCTGTCATGCTGACAATAGTTTATACTGCGATTTTTCTAAGAGCGACTCTCAAGGAAACTCAAATCCCATCTTCGCGATGGAATATGTCACGGCATTTCGCGTCTTTTCTCTGTCTTGTCGGTAGAAGTCGCATGATCGCAAGCACTGCTTCATACGGTCGCGATCGTGCGAAATCTAGCGGAGCGACTGAGAAAGACGCGAAATGCCGTGACATATTCCATCGCGAAGATGGGATTTGAGTTTCCTTGAGAGTCGCTCTTAGAAAAATCGCAGTATAACTAGTGGTGCTACAGAATGGCACAGACGTTCCCGGATTAGTTTTCTATGTCCTTTGGTCTCGGCTAGCAATTCGGGCTTGACACAATACTCTTGACGGCTGCCACCTATCGCCGCCTTTTTCTAATTTTTTTGACATTTTCTTAATTTTTCGGTTTCTTAACAGTAGAAAGGAAATATTATTTTAAGAATATTAAAGAACAGTGAAACCTCGTCCTAAATAGCAATTTTCTTTCAAACATTTAGAGCCGTTTTTAAGAAAGTGGCGTATCATCGCTACTGTAAATGCGAAATTCGAACCTCTTTTTCACAGAAATCTTTTGTTTTCGAAAAGCTTTATTTGAAGTAATTTAAAGCACTTTAAATCACAAATACAATAGTGTTTAGAAATTGTAGAAAACGTGCATATTAACGGTGTAAGAAATCTTTCAAAAAAATAACATTTGTGTAATTTTTGAAAAAGCAAAAAATACCTCACATTGAACTTCACGTCGTATTAACGAGTGTAATTAGCACTATCCGTTCGAAAAGTTTGAAGAAAAAATTTGAATTTTTTCTAATCCATTATTTTCTACAGTTGTGAGAAGCGTGTCCTCGGTGGATGGTAGAACTCTGAATACCTGTTCAATTGCTGCTCTCGGGGTGGTTTCCGTGGGTGACCTTCAGAGCAGCAGCAGTGCTGTTGCTGTGACGAGACGACTTTATAGTCTGCGAATGTGTTTCAGGAAGTTTTCGTATTACACGATTACGTATGCGGTAAATTACAATTCTATTAATGTTTAGGAAGGGTAATATTTCAGGCGTTACGTCAGAGACGATCGTAAGTCACTCTTGAATGAAATTTGAGATATTGCCTTAGATTAGTAGTTGATTACTGGAAGTATCCAATGAGACATAGTATACTTTCTATTTGTAGATAACGGAATTGGTGGAATACGGAAGTACAAGTCAGAGCTACCAATTTCTTTCGTTGGTTCTGTTGTTGTTTTTTCTTGAGAGATAGTCACAAGAATCTAACAAGGCAAGAACAAGAAGGAAGATTGCAAACAATAGTGAATTTGAAGAAGAAACGGACAATAGTGATCAAAATTATGAATTTCTGCCAAATTATGGAAGGTGGGAGTGGAAAAAAATGGAGTGTGAACCAAGCTAGATAAGGAAAACTGCTTTAAAAAATACTTGCATATCTCAACTTTAAATGCAGAAATCTTCGTGTTCATTCTTATAAATGATAAATGCAAGACATCGCTGGCATGGAGTGAGCATTGATAGAAAGATTCCTGTCTATTTCTCACTGGTTCCCCCCAAGTAGGCCATACTAGACTACTCTGTGATGGGGGCTTTGGAAAGATAGAGAAGTATGCCCGCCAAGGGAGAAACATTTGTTCCGAATGATTGGAAGGCTGTAATATGTCAATTGTGTGTTAAAGCGTCCTTTATAATTATCAACATTGGCGTATGGACGGTTACCAATATGCGCATACGCTCAATACCCCACTTGAATATCAAGTTGGCAAGAAATGGTTTTAAAGACCTCTAAATATAACATTGGTAACATAAAAAAGTGTGGTAATAACAGACCTTTACATTTGTCTGATATACTTTGATTACATTCAAGTTTGAGCAGAATAATCTAAATATTTTCAAACTTACTCAAATATAAAATCAATAAATTAATCATTATACATACATCAATATCCATATAAAAAGCACATTTAACTAGAAATGCGTTCTATCACCCTAAGAAATAAAAAGAAATTGAAAAAAAACAAGAAAAAATGGATGGTATGATGTCTAAAAAGTTTCTTAAAAGGTGATGATCGGTTAGAGTGTGGGCTGAAAATGTATGAAGGAAAAAACAATCTTCTACTATAATTTATTGTTTTCTTTACTACATCCATATCTTTACTACATCCATATCTCACCATTGTTATGGTGACTACATTAAAATACTGTACACAATGTAGATGTAAAATATTACATAATATAAACAGTTCATTTTAATGGGTCGGCGACTGTTTCATGTTCGTATAAAGTATTAATTATTATCTCATTTATGTTTCATGCATTTGAAAAATATTTGATCTGTGAAAACATATGTACTTTTTTCCAAATAGAAAGTCAAACATGATTTTTAGAAAACTTAGAAATTAATTTCATGTATTTATTGTACCTATCTCAAATGTTTAACAAAATGCTCCAGAAAGTTCCAGGTAACATGTTCAGCATTCATTTGAAACCTTTGATTTTAGAAACTAGCCAAAGATAGGAACAGCGTTCCTGTGAAGTGACCATGTGGCTTGTGACTATCTCTGACGCAACGCCTCATTTCATAGATGTGATGTTTAAACATTTTGCATAAACTACTATGCTACTAGAACGCGGTTTATTTTTACTTTCCCAAAATCATAAATTCGCTTACAAAAATCACGTGTATACATACCTCTCTCCCATCTAGCACATTCTGTGTGCCCACCTATGACATGTAACAGGGTACCCAATCTTCACCATTTCTACTTACAAAAGCAACCGTTAGCAAAACTGATAGGAATAATCTTATTGAGAGTGTTGTGGTCCCCCAAATTCCGATTCGGAGTCATCCAGGGGTGGGTGTCTCTGATCTTCCCAAGTTGGAGGAACCCGGCGACGGATACGACTTTTTACTTTCCCGTGTACGTACGTATACACGGAGTGATATTCGTAGTATAGGGAAAGTTATGTTATGCTGCGCGAAAAAATGTCCAATTTTCGGCGGAAAAAAAATTAATTGCCGGGCCGTGAAAACGAAAAAGTGGGTAAAACCAGTTGCTAAATTAAGAAAAAATCTCCTAACACGTGGTGTAGCCAGAAACCCTGTTTTGTGGGTCCTTGGTACGGAAAAACCAATTGAAAGGAAAACATCCGTCTGTCCGTCTGTGAACATTGCTAACGCCTAAACCATACGTACGATTTCTTCCAAAATGGATGTTCCCCAGTCGATCTGGTTCTAGTCAAAGCTTTGAGATTCTGAAAAAGATTCTGTAAAATTTGGAGGTACATTACATGAAGCCCTTCGGACATTTTCAAAATTTTCTCAAAAACAGCTCCAATTGTTTTCTTTAAATTTCTTGTAAGAATAAAGTAAAATACACTTATTAAGATGGCATAGGACCGATTTTCACGGATATCTCTGAACTTTGGAAAATTGCAAAAGTTAAAAAATTTTTCGGCGTCTTTCTGGAACTACAAAATTGAAGAAAGAGATTTTTCTTTTAAATAAAATTTCTTGTGCAAAGTGAGTTCTTTCATTAAGGTCACGTGCATTGTTTTGAAAAGTTTAGTAGTTTTCGCGCAATATTGCTTGCAAAATGTGCAATTTTAAAAAATCACAAAAACAAGATTTTCTCAAAAACGGCTCGAAACATTTTTCTTTAAACTTTTGGTAGGGATAGTGCTAAATGTACCCCATGAGACGACAAACGCCATATTGCTCTATTCTTTTGTTTTTTCAAAAACTGCAAAAATGTAATTTTTTGACTTGTCTCTCACATAGTTAATATTTACTTTAGCCTTAATTTGTTGACATTATTATATTACGGAGTACATGAGCTTTGAATAATGTCAAGTAATGTTTCTCGCAAACACAACCACTTTCTGTGAAAAGTAGCTCAAACTTCCGCATTTTCGGAAACGCTCAAACGCCATTTTCACATATATGGCAACAAATTTTTTCTTCAAACTTATCGAACGGATAGTGCTAATTACACTCTTTAATATGACGTAAAGTTTATTTTGAGTTTTTTTTGTTTTTTCAAAAAGATCTCTCATATCATTAATATGCACATTACCAGCAATTTGTAAACACTGTTCTATTTGTGAGTGTACGTGCTTCAAATAACTTAAAAAGGCAAACGTGCTTCAAATAACGTAAATAGAGCAATATGGACTTTATGTCATGTCATAGATTACAGCTAGCACTATTTGCACCTGTTTTTGAGAAAATATGGTTTTTGTAGTTTTTTAAAATTTCAAATATTGCGTGCAATATTGAGCAAAAATTAGTAACATTTTCAAAAAAAATGTACATGACCTCAATGATAGAACTCATTTTGTACAACAAATTTTATTGGAAGGAAAAATCTCTATCTTCAATTTTGTACTTGTAGGAAGACGCCGACAAAATTTAAACTTTTGCAATTTTCGAAAATTCAGAGTAAACCTTGAAAATGGGACTAATATCACCTTTATAAGTATATTTTACTCTATTCTTAAAAGAAATTTAAAGAAAAAATTTGGAGCCGTTTTTGAGAAAATTTTGAAAATGTCCACACATACACACACGTTTTTGCTTTCCAGTATTAAACTTTTTAAGTGTTGAAGTTGGTATTTATTGTTAACTAACGTGACGGTAAAAACCTGATTCACACACACATATTATTTTCTGACCAAACATCTTTCACAATGCATAGGCTACTTTAGCGATATACTTTAACACAATCAATGACATTATCTCCAAATATAATATAGATACTATCTCAAAAAAAAAATAAAAATATACTTCTGTGAATGAAAGCTTTACAATAAACATTGCTAATAAAAGTAAGAACGGACGCAGCTGTGGAGTTTCTGGTCTCCAAATGAAACACAATATTTGTTACCTTGGCAAAAAGGAAGCAAACATCAAAACATGTTCTTTGACAAAGTTTTATTATCCGCTTTTATTATCTAACAAATCCATTCGACATTGTGTCTAAGTAATGAAGAAAACTAAAAAGAAATTTCAGTCAAATCACAACTTGACGCAAGGGTAACGACGCTCAAACGCCCGCCCTAGGTTACAGTTGTGACGTCAATGATTCGTATAGGCGTTTCCGAGACGTGTGGTTTTGTTTCAATTGCATACCAGTTTTACACTGAAATATGACGTTCTAAATGTAGGGAATTGTGATTATTAGAGTTTTCTTTTGAATTAGAATGAACTTAACACTATTCAGTAGAAGATTTTCAGTAGTAGATTAACATTATCAGAATGAAGATTAAGATTAGAGTGAAGATTAAAATTACTCAGGAGTAAGATTTTCCAGGAATATCCCTATTTCGCCTGGAGGTTGCGAGTCTTTGTACCGCCTAGCACTAGTGTGCAGAGGATTGCCTATACAGAAATGTGCCAGGCGCTGTTCTGAGGAATCATTGCAGTACATTTAAACTTTATGAGAATTGTAATCAACAACGAAAGAAATATGACTTACGAGGGAATGCCTTACGAGAGATGTGACATGTCGAAACATACCCTCATATTTTTTTCATTGAATGTACGTGTCCTTTTGATCTCATGTTGTAAAGTTTGGGTGCCGAACATTGCAAGTCAATTACAAAACATCCTGAATTTGCGAATTGGCCCCATGCTTTCACCGATGTAAAAAGGACCAACCCTGCAAAGCAGGCGTTACCCAGCGCGCTCGCTTGTGACTCAACACCACCGCTCGCCGCAAGCGGCGGACTCTGCTTCGACGGTCGTTTCCAGCGAGGGGCAGGCGAGGAGGCAGCTGCCCTCCTAGAAGCTAAAATAATAAAACTAATAACACTAATAATAACTATATATGTAGTCTACTACACGTTTTTTCCGAATTTTAGTTTTACCTGTTAATTTTTGTAAGATATACTTCGTGACGAAACTTACTGCAACCGCTCATCTTCCATTCAACATTAGCTACCTCCCCTAGAGCCCCTCCCCCCAGGCACGCATAAAGAATATTTTAAAGCACAAAATTGAATGTTTTCTATTTCAAAATATGAATTAATTGAATCTATATTAAATTAACATAGAAATTTAAATAATTATTCTGTAAACAGTAAATAAATTGAAGTTTTTTGCATACGTTCCTTTATTAGAAACAGTTCATTATTTGTAGTACATGCGAAATAGCTTGTTATATTTTGTATTTTTCTCGAAGATAGGATATAACATTTCTTGATGCCAATCAGCGATTAAATGATGAATGTCCACTTTTCTTGATATAATTTAAAATTAAAACTAGTTGTGATTATTTCTTGTGCTTTAGATATCTACAGTCACTGACATCTTACAAAATGCCAATAATTATGATTTACGTATAACAATGCTCGTGAACAATATTCCCGTGAGAGATATACTCCTTAAAACATTGTTAGGGAAGAAATTAAAGAACGATAATTTTCGCGAACAAAAAACAAAATGAGGCCATGAGATGCGAAATTGATTCACAAAACAACTTAAATATATAATTACAATTAAATATAAAATGATATAATAGTTATATGATATAAATTTTCAATATTTAATAATTGTGCTTGTTGACGATATTCATGGTAAAGAAAATATTAACAAACTTTCATTGACAAATGGTTAAGGAAATAAAATATCTCAAATAAAATGGACTTATACAATAAGAAAAGCAATGAGTGTCCTGGGAATGGCCTGCTCCCAAAGAATGTCATTTGACATTGAGGAAACAACCCTCTGCAACACCAGCCTCGGCGGTCGCGCGCTCCTTGCTCGGCTTGTGAGGGCTGTCCAAGTTCTCTGTAGAAACGAAAAATAGAGCGAAAATGTTGGCAAGTTTGGAAAATTTTTAAAGTAATTGGCAGTATGTATCGGCAGCCAAAATTTTCATCATGAGAGCAAAATGTCATGTACATTCAATGAAAAGAAAATATGAGGGCATGTTTCGACATGTCACATTGCGGCATTCCCTTGTTAGATTAATATTTAATGGTGGGTTTGAAACAGAAAAAAAAGTTTAAATTTTTTCTCACTTGCTTAGAAAATTTCATTATATTCCACTAACATTTAAACATCTGCCAATTAATTTAATAGAGAGAAGAGATGTTAATAGGAATGTGGGGTCGATAATTAATAATTAATTGTAATTAACGTTTATTCGTAATTGCAATTTATTTAGAGAAGATATTTCTCCCATTTCTGGAATGAAATATGTTTACCATATATCGTGCTTATTTTACTTCAGCACCTTCAATAGAACGATTCACATCGTAATGGTAGTATATTTAATTGCTTTTTTAATTAATAAATATAATATGATAAAAAAGTACCTTTTATCGTATAACTATTTTGTTTTTTATCACTCCAATAAAATTTCAAAGTTTTGGTTTATATATTTTTGGTTCAACAAGTTATTCGTATTTCGATAGCAACGAATTCATCCACACCACATAGGTTAGAAGAAGACAAAGGTGTGGGAAAGAATAATTAATTGACATTGTTGAAATGAAAATGGATAAGAGCAAAGTAATAAAAAAATTTAAAATAAAAAATGATTAATTTTTTGATTATTAATTTAGTAAATTAGTGATTAAATAATTTCAATTGCACACATATGTCGTAATAAAAGCACGCACAACATCTCCAATGAAGTCACGTCTTAATGCAACCATTTTCTTCAAGTATTAATAAGTCAAAACATACAGTCGTGTTCGAACTATTATTATATTAGAAAGTTTTTAATAAACAAATTAATGTAATGTTGGTAAATTGTTATGTAATGAAAATTGTATATTTATTTTATTAGAAGTTGTAAGTCTATTTTATGCACGATGGCCATTTGAGCATTGCGTAGCCAAATGCACCGAAGGAACTGAGCGCTTACGGAGACGTGCTGCCATCTAGCGGCTCTTGAATACATCATTAGAGAGTTAACTACAGCCGACAGAAGCATGGCCACGACCGAGCGTGTGTATTTTTGGGTTCTTATACGAAGCTTATCAATCGGATCACGACTTTATTAAATAAAATTCACAAAATAGTTTGTGAAATAATTAATGACTTAATGAACTAAGACTTGGAAAAACGTGACATATGTCAGAAAACGTACGGAGTATCTGAGTTATTGTAATTGTGTGTTACAACTTTTCAAATGCGACGCCAAAGCATGGTATGACTTTTTCCAGTGTTGAAGGTGAACAAAATATTGATGCATTTTTTCTGTAATTATGATACCCAATAAATCGATCATGAAGTGAAAAATTTAGGATTTTTTCAAATATCCATTGTACTACAGTACACTCTTTATAAAGCTGCCTCTCAAGGCCCGTCTTCAGGATGGAACGCCCGTCTTCACGGCAGTTCTCGTCTTTTTCGATCGTGCCGCTAGATGTCGCATGATCGCGACCGTATCAAGCACGGCTTGATCATGCAACATCTAGAGGCACAACCGAGAAAGACGCTAAATGCCGTGATATATTCCAACGTGAAAATGGGCACTGAGAAAAATCGCAGTATAGAGAGAGGAACCTGAAGAAGTGGCTCAAACATTTATTCATGTCATCTATTAAGCGAGACATTCGGATAGACGATTTGCAAAAATCAGTTCATTTTGCAGCATCACATAACTTTGTCTATCAACATGAATTAATAAAGTCAATTTAGAAACGACGTACTCTCTCAGTCTGAATCAGTGAAAAACTACTGATTGACAGTGACTATTCGCTGATGGTGTCAGTTATAACCCTGCCACTGGCAATCAGTGAATTGAGCTGAACAAATCAGTGAAAATTGGGTCCACTTTTTGAATCAGTGAAACTTCACTGTTTGAATTAGTGAAGTAGTGAAAACGGCAGCACATGAACCACTGAACGATCAGTGAGCGATGGTGGCGCGGCACTTTTACCACTGACGACCAGTGAAATGCTGGGGTCATTGTGAAAAGGTTCGCATTTTCGCTGATTGTCAGCGAAACTACCCATTTCGACTAAAGATATCAGTGACTTCGGCTCTCACTGATTGAATCAGTGCCAATTTCACTGATTCAGATTCAGAGAGTAGGTCAATTAAATTGGTCTTGTATGAAAGATAAAAGTGCACATATTTTTATAACATAAAACAAGCTAAAAATCGAAGTTTAAAATGCTGAATAATTTCTGGCTCCCTGTCAGAGAAGTAATAGTAATAATAATAATAATAATAATAATAATAATAATAATAATGTTTGTAAAAATATTTTTGGAGGCTATCACGCAATACGTACCTAGTTGGTTACCGTGGTCGCTTTCCACAGCGCAACCCCGACTTCGATTCCCGGTCGGGGCAAAAATTAACTGTGCGCTTTCCTTGGAATGTCCCAGTATCGGTTGCTATGTGACGATGAGAAAGCTCACTTCTCAGGTTGACAAGACCAGAGATACGGCTTAGGAATGACAATGTGCTAACCACCCCTTAACCCAAGGCCGCAAGGCTGGGACGCCGCTGGTAGGCCTTAGCTCGTAAAGAGCTGTTGTGCCAAGTACATACATACATACATCATACAATATGTATACTCAGTTCTTTTCTCCGTATGTTCTACTAAAACAGTGCGAGAAAAACTAACTACAAGAGGTTAGAAATCACATGATACTAATGTGGTTAGTAAGGTGTGTTCCCGAGAGTTGGTGCAGGTGACTTACGTGTCTATATCTTCCCTTTCCAGGGCTGATGCTCACAGAAGTGGTTGACCATTGGCTTTTCGCTACACGAAGGATAGATAGATTGATTACTTAACATTTGCGGATGTGTCAACTATTATTGCCATTAGTTGCTTAAGTATAGTATACGTTCCATCCCGAAAGATAAAGGTGTATCTTCCCCACTAAAAAACGATCTCTATTTATCTGCCCCAGCGGGGCGAGGAAGGGGAGAGAAAGAAGGAAAGATGAGGAAGGAAAAATCGCGCCTGGTCCGGAGCCCGTATGTTTGGATTCTGATCCGATATTCGCCGAGAATTATGGGACCACCTGGTCAGCGAGGCAACGGCAATGACAACACAAGTGGTTGGTAAGCTGATCACGATAAGTCCATGAAAATGAAAGCTAAATGATTACGTATGAAAAGAGATCCCAGATGTGCAACTGGTGGTACGACAAGCCAGCCGCATTTCAGTCTCAAGATGAAAACACCGGTGCTTCACACGAGACTCGAACCCGTAACCCTCGGCTTCTCGTACTTCGAATCTTTTCCAAGTCGATCGCCTCCGAGGCGGGCAAAAGTCACTTCCTGCTGCGAAACGGTGTCACGGCTGCGGAGGAGGCTGCAGCGGGAGCATCGAGCAGAGGCGCGCGGGCCAGGAAGCGGCGCGAGGCGAGTGGAAAGCGGCGCGCTGCCTTGGAAGGAAAGCAGTCGCCCGCCGGCGACGGAGGACGCGCTGCCAGATCAACCAAGGCAAGGATGGGGCCGCCAAGGAGCAGGGAAAAATGGGCCCAACGAGCTCGGATTCATTTATGTGCTCACTTCATATTTATCTTATTTTTTACTGTTACGTTGTTGCTTGTTATTGCCTTCAATACGGAGCTCGAAATTCACTGCGTAACTGTCCTGGTCAGAGAGAATCGAGGTTACGAGGAAGATGTGAAAGCAGTTGAATGATGCTACATGATCTCTTATGGAGGGAATTATGAACGATAACTATGGAAGGGAAATATGAAGAGACATCCGAGTCAAGTTAACAACTAGTGAATTAGTAAGTCAATCTGAATCATTAGAATTACCTACAAAATAAAATCATGTATGTACCTCGGGCATTAACTGGTTTTGTTGATCGAGCCACATATGTTACTTCGTTGTATTAAATTTCACACTTCATATTTATTGGCTAAAAGCGAAAACTTTCAACCCATCTACAGATCGATGTAGAGTGTAACACGTGTCCTGGGACGTCGTGTACTGATTTGATATTTTTTCGTTATTTAAGATCGCATCAACGTCAAGGTCATTAGCGACCACTATTGGGTTTAACGTTGTGTAACTGAAGACGACATGATATGGTAATGATAGGAGGTGAAAGGACGAACACAAATACAACCATGCCCGAGGTGGGACTCGAACCCGCGGTCCTTGGGTCCGAGATCGCTACGAAACTACTGTTTTAGCGATCTCGGCCACCAAGGACCAACTTTCTTTCTTTTGTACTTCTTACTTTCTTTTATATTTGTTTTTACTTCGAATCCGGTCTCGCCATCCAATGGTGAAATCATTGGCCGCTAACTGGGTTGGCTGCGGGATGCCAATCCGAGAAGCTGATGTCATGACCCTAGTATCTGACGATATGTTGAACTACTGCAGTTGGAGTTGCGGTCTCCTCTTCTATTTAACAACATTAAAATAATCACTGATGTAGAGTTTATCTTATAGAGATTTTTTTGCTGAGAATATCATAGTAATTATCAAGTTTTTTTTAATGTGCCGCAGCAATGAAAGCATGTCATGGCTTGGATTTTCGCACCTTAAAATTCCACGGTCCTTGACCGGTTTTTAACCTGTCCGAGCACATTTTGGAAAACACGCTCTGCGACGGCCCGCCAGATATCAGAACGTCTTCAGTAATGGTGATGCTACACTTGTTCAGGGTACCCCCGGCAGGGTTAGCATGACAGTCTGAGGCCTTACAATGGACTCGTAATGTCATCGCACAATTCCCACTGACGCTCACGGAATGGGTTATTAAACATTTTTCATCTTCCTGAACGTCTTTGCGCCTAAAGAGCAAACTTGAGAAGGAGAACATCGTTCCGTCAAGTATGGAAAAGCTGTAAACTCGAATAAGTAAAAGTATGCGCTTGTTTGTTCCTTTGGGACACGGTTAAACACGAGATACTGAAACCCCGTACGGTTAAACTGTCAACTCTCCTGTTCGTTCTTAGCTGGTGAAAATAATACTTCCATTTGGACATAGCGGTTGCAGTGACTAAGAATTATGTGAAGCGTTTCGAAAGTGACGTATTATGGCTAACGAAAGAAACAGTGAATTCCCATATAAACACTATTTAAAATAACTTTTTTTAATGTTTGCCATAAAGTTACATAGAGCAACTGCGGATGACCCTTGACATGGAGGTCGCAGGAGAGTCGCCAGTTATTTTCTATAGCTTACGTGAGTCAAACTCAGAATCGTATTTAATCTTCTTTGGAAGTACTGTTGACCTTCTGCCTTCCATGTCGCTTCACAAAACGCTGAAGAACTACTTTCAGGAGAAGTAAATGTAACTAAAGTTTTCTCGCGAAAATGTTAATTTCTGCAAATATCTCATAATCTTATTTCCAAGTTTGCACCAAAATGTATAAGGAGAGACTCACTTGTGAGATTTGTTTTTCCTTTCCTCTTTGGATTCCGGCAATGTGAAATGTCGTTGATGAGGCCGGATTTGAGATGTTTAGTAATTTTTTTATCCTCACGCTTCATAAAATTGTGTAAAAACCCCTGCATTACATAATAATGGAATACTGCCCTTTACAACTTTTAAAATTCTATCTCGGTCATACCCATAATTTGGGCCATGAGAGTTTATTAGCTGCTCTGACGAGAGACGCATAATATTACACCCTTCTTTCATAATGGTCTGCTGTGTTGAGTCATTTATCTTTCCCTGAAGACTTTGTCTGATGGAGCACTGATAGTAGAAGAATAGAGAATAGAATTTTTAAATTTCTGCAATAAAAATAATTTATGGCACAAACAGACACCACTCTGGACACTATTCCATTGTGAGTGCAGGTATAATTTAGTTTACGTCATTGGAATATGGTAGGTCATACAACCAACAGTAAACTGTGCCTCCAACCCAACGGTGCGTTAACGTCCGCATTCGAAATTTATTATTTCCAGCCGGTGATTTTTTTCTTAACTAGGTAGTAGATAATTAGCTACTGAAGCTGTTAACTGCAATAAATGATTATTGTCTTACAACGATGTAATGGCTATGGAGATTGCAAAAGAAGTTACGTAACGTCTGAAAGAAGGTCACAAGAGGAGACGCTCTGGAGCAGACCTTATTGAGAGAAATTGGAATGTTGCCTCGCGAAAGACGCGAGTCGAGTAAGGATGCTGGGAGTGGTCTAGTCTAGAATGAGCGCGTCGCCGTCTGGCGACGAGCGGTCGTAGGTGGCGGGGTGAAGCGGCGAATAGCGGAGGAAGAGGTGCGGAGCCTCGCGGGGAGGGGCGGTGCGGAGCGGGAAAACGCGACACGGGCAGGCCGGAACGGGGCGAGGAGAAAAGTGGTGGAGGGCGAGAAGGCCGAGAACTGGCAGGGTCGTGCGACGCGGGCGGATTGCGTGGCGGGGGCAGGTGGAAGGAGAAAGCAGGACGGAGAGGAATACAGAAGCAGGAGAGGAATGGAAAATGTTGTCTGAGATAGATCAGGGCGATTGGATCGAGTCGGGTTGACAAGAACTGGTTCGGGTAGGATAGGATCGGATCGAGTCTGATCGGGTAAGATCGGGTCGGATCGGGTCGGATAGGATCTCATCAGATTGGATAGGGTGTTGTCGGATAGAGTTCGATTGCATCAGGGCGGGGGCGGGGTGGATCGTGTGGTGCGAAGAGCGAGATGGAGGGAAGCCAGGTGGCTCATGACATCGAAGATCGGACAGAGTGGATCGAGAAGAATACATATTCGAGGCAGCTCCCCTCCGCAGTTAAATACAGGGAGAAGCGAGGCGGGGCAGAGCGTGGCGGGGAGGCCGCCGGGCGTGGCGGGCGGACAGAATCAGGGACGGGAACGGCAGCGGGGACGTGGCCGGTCCGATACGAAGAGAGGCGGAGAAATGTCAACAGGCACGCCCGCGAGAGACACGGTGAGACGCGAGACGACGACGCCACGCAATGCGGTGCGCGCTGCGTCCCTGAGGACCTTTTGCTTTCTTTTCCGGTCGGCGCGACGGCGAGCGATCCACAGACCTGCATTCGCTGCAACGGGACCCGTGCACCGGCGGCGCCGACCCGCAGCGTGCACGCCAGGCCCCTCTCCGCCCCACTACGCCACGCCACGCCCCCCGCCCCCCCCCCCCCGCCACACCACAAAACCACTCCCGGGCTCAGCGGGAGCTCCGGTGAACTGCTCACTCATCTTCTGCGCAGCATTCGCGCCGATACACTAAATTTGGAAACGTGGAATTTATAGTAAACAATAGTGTTTTATTACGCGACAAAACTATGTAAGCTTTTAATTGCGAGATTGGAAAATAAACTGATGAGACATTAGTAGAGTCGATTACCCAGACGAGCGGTTAAATCACATTCCGTGAATAATACAATGTTTTATATATTTTATACGTTCCAATAATTAAAAATAAAAGTACCAACCACATTATTTTAAAAGTAGTGTTGTCGGCCGTCATACTGTATGGTTGCTAAGACGTTCCAAATAAACAGAGGACACTGAAGAATACTCCCAGTGGAAATAAAAGCTTTCAAAATTAATAAAATTATGAATAAACATTTTACGTACGGACATGACCTAAGCTTGTGTAAAAATTAGGGATAGGGAGCATTGCAATAGATTCCTTTTCACTAGTAAAGGCCATGCATAATGTGATCAGCATTCGCCGTCGGCATTTGGGTGCTGCCATGATAAGGCAGTAGGACTCTGGCGGTCTACTCATCGCGCCGAACGGCGATAATTCCTTTAATTAATTATGTCTAAAGGCTGCTCACCCACGTCTGCCGCGTACTTCTCATCCGCGAGCAATGATGGCCGTCCATCGCGCCACATTGACCGCTAACTCACGTCTCCCGCGGGACGCTGTACGACTATTATACAACGAGGACATACACGCTGAGTGCTCGCGGACACGTTGAACATTCCTAGACCGGGAGCACAAACATCGTTAGCTCAGCAGTAAGTGCATGTGTTATCTCATCCAGATTTCTACAAGCCAACAGAATGAAGCCGCAACGGGCGACTACAACTTGTTCAAAGATTTTCAACTCCTCCCAGCAATACTTCACGTACGTGGTATTCACTTCCTGTCGCCGAGGGAGCCGATCAAACATGACATTCACAATTAAAAAACTATAAGCTCGCATTAATTTTAGAATCTTTTTTTCTGTTTTACGTATTTAATATTAATAAATAGTGTTAAAATAATGTTTATCATATACAAACCGTTCAGGGAGGGCATAGCAATGTAAATAGTGCATAGTAGAAATTTTAATAATCCATTTCTTTTTTGTGTGTTTAAATTATAATGTTATGTTTGCTTACCTTCTTTTTTATTCGTTTTGCTTTTATAAGAGTTATTTTTTTCTATTTTTCATTATTTAATAATTTTATTAAATCACTTGGTGTCAAATCTTGTCATTTATCTCACGGTCGTTCCATTTGTCATTTCTTGCAGGTGATCTTTCGGTTTAGTAGTACCAGAGGGATGTGTGTGTGTGTGTGTGTGTGTGTGTGTGTGTGTGTGTGAGCAAGCGCGCGTGTGCTGGGTTGGTGTAAAGCCAGACGTTATATTGCAGTGGCTTCGTGTCATCGTGCGTCGAGGTGGGAACGGCAAACAGGAAACGCAACCGCACGCATCCTCAAGAAAACATGTCATGTGGAAATCAACCAAGAATGAATCATTCATTGAGTAAATTAATGATTAATAGTGTGAACATTTGCATGAATGAATGAATAAGTAACTTTTGGAAAAGTCACAGTTAAAAAAATATACTTCATTACTTCTACACGTTACTGTGCTGCAAGAGGTAATATTACGATTTTGTGAAGGAAAAAAAGCGAAAGTTTATTTTTAATCGCGATAAGTAACGACAAGATAAATACTCATCTAGTGTTCCAAAGTAAACAATACTATCAAAATTGAACAATCAAATGTTTTACAATTCAGGAAAATGGCCGGTAAGAGAAATGAAACATGCTTCCACATTCATAATGAATACTATTGGTTGTCCGTGTGTTGCAATATCGAATAGATTGTTTTACTGACGTTAGGATTGCTCAGTGCAATCGCCACGACCCCATTATCTCTACCCATCTAATCAAGTCCAACCTCAGGGTCGTCCCTTTTGGTGCATTTCAGCCCTCATCGAGGTGCCAAGGTATCGGAATGTGGGGAGGGGCTTGTGATTGATTCATTGATGTTTCCGGGCACCTCAACTTCATTGGTCATTAGTCCCGTAAGTGTAGTGCGTGTTTTTTCTCTGGAGGTGGCGGTGATCTTTTTTCCGCTAGATGGCGAGATCTGGCGCCGACCTACCGTCGACTGAGGGGGTTTTCCCCTCAACCAGGTATCTCCCACCATCGAGGCATCGCCCCAGCCGGGACAAGCTGTAAGCTCCCGACTGTTCTCCCGGCATGTGTGGTAGTGTAGTGCATGTTAGTGTAAGTGTGTGTAAGAGGAGAGGATAGGACAAGGAAGAGGAAGGAAAGATCGCGCGCGGTCCGTCGCCTGTTTGTTAGGGTACTGCTCCGGCATCCGCCTGGGGTTGTTCGGAGAAACCTCGGAAAACTACCGATCAGAGCAGCCGGCCGCTAGAATTCTCCTCCAGACAGCGACTGAATTCGACCTAGCTGACCAGGTAGGAGGGGATTGTGACATAATGGTTAGCTCGTACGGTGTCCACCGCTGAGGCCCGGGTTTGATCCCTGCTAATCCACGTGGAATCTGTGACGAACCAGACGCACACTCGGCTGGGCTTTTGAGGTTCTCCCGTTTCTCCTGCCTCTCATTTTACGGTTTCTCATCATTCACCTCATCATAATTATCGCAATTATCTACTAATTAGAACATCATTCATGAGCTTCAATGACCCCAGCAGTTAAAGTGCCTCGATAATAAGTAAATTAATTGCTAAAAACATTTGCAGAACGTCATACTGCTCCGGTACACTTGCCTTAAATAGAACAGATTTCTCCCTCTCTCATTCGCACTCCATTTCTCTTTCATCGTCTCGTCTTAGTCATAAGCAAAAACTCTCACTCTTTCTTCCACACACACAAGTACTGAGAATTTCAGACCGTTCTTTGAGAATAAATCCACACAACATACCAAGCATTGCATGTGCTCGTTTCAGAACATTCATTACCCTCGCCGGCGGTTGTTTCTCTGGGAGGTCAAGAGCTCCGACGTCCGTGACCAGGAGGAACGCGCCAGGTGAACAGACTCATATTTCGCCTCCGCGGGGGTCAGCGCGGGTCAGCAACCGGTCGATGCCTTTGTGGATGCCGCCAACACACAACACACCTGTTGCTGTTTAGGCGTTTAAAATGGAATATGTCGCCCCCAATTACACATGGGTGTTACCTAACTGGCTTCCAAAACCTGCGCTTCAAAACCTTATGGATATTTGAAGTGCGGAAAATTGTCGTTTTATCGTGGCGCATGTGTGGCATGTAAAAGAACTGGCGTGTTGCACGTGAAAAATTACTTCGTCTGACAATTCGCCTCGTATTCACATCCCAGATTGGATTTGGAAGATGAAAACGCACGGGACGTTTATTGAGATCTCTGTTGTGCGGCTTCCTGACGTCGAATATGGGAGTCAAAATTATTCGGTAGACCATAGTGATACAGAAATGGAACATTCATAGCAATGCACGTCATGAGGGGGAAGGAACAATGGACACAATTTCATAGCCCGGACATTAGATACACTATCACCACCATCACCATTACCCGCTACTACCACTATCATCAATATCAACAACAACAATAAATATATTTTGTTATGTGACGGCTGTAGAATATTAAGAAATTCAAAGCATTCACAACTCAAATTCGTAGAGTGATAAATACGACAAATGTCAACAGGTTGCGTTTCGTATAATCAAAATTACTCTTGCTTCAGAGTCGCGAATTAGCGTCTGCCAAGCAGGATCTTATTTGGTTTTCGTAACAAGCTGAATAATGCTACAGTGTGCGGTCAGAATCAATCAAGCACCTGAATATTTCACAGTCCTATATTACAATCTAGTGACACAATACTGACGTCATCTCTATCCATAAGAATCGCTGTGCCGTACGAGTTCACATGTCATGGCTTAATAATTCTGAGACACAGCTATTAAATAACTTCTCACTCCCGCTTCGTTTGTTTAAGAATTTTTCAAATGGTAGGTGAAGTGAAAGGCAGAAATTGTCATATGATATTACTCGCACATAATCATTAACAATATTGCGAGAAAGTATGTGCTATTGTAGCTCCAGTATCGTTTCGAGGTGTTTTCAACTAGAGCGTGATGGAGAGTCCACCATGAGCCAGAGCATTATCATCATCACCATCATCATCATCATTTAATAATAATAATATAATTTAATAATAATCATTTAATAATAATTATTATTAATATTATTATTACTATTATTATTATTATATTTGTCACATAAATACAGCATAAGCCATGTATGACTAGTCAGGACATTTACTGTGACGATCTAGACGGACTCGTCAAAAACAATCATTTAATGTATTCTAATAGACCCAAAAGCGATATATTTACAGAAACAAATGACTGTGTTCGGAAGAGAAGTGTTTATTTATTCATTACGCCGGAGCTGAGGAACTGTGAAACAAGAAACAGACCGGAGTAAATAAATAAAGAAGGGAAAATTAGGGTGGTGAATATTTAATGTTGGTTATGGTTTTAAAAGGAACTCAAAAGGAATCATAATTTTTGGTAAGACAGATTATAATTTATTTGTTTTACATTAAAAACAGAAACAGTGTGTGACGTGCTATGGGGAGGAGTGAATTCTGTTTACTTCTAATAATTCTGTGATTCCCAACCCTAAGCCATATACTAGTTGAATTTTGAGTACAGAAAGAAATTAGTATTTTTAGAGTAGAAAAAAGTATTTTTTGCAATGATTGTTAACAAAATATTCGCTCCGATGTAATAAATTATATTTTCAAGGGTAAATCATCTGTAGATTTGTGCTCTTGTCCCTCATCATGTCCCTCTTGCAGGAATAATACTTCCTGCTGCGACAACATGGAGAACGATAATTTGAATAACTGCATTTCCCACTGAATTCTAGAAGACGTTTACAGATAATGAAGTCACATTTAAGTCCCGAAGCAAAACAAGGGGCCATCTCAGCATTTGCTCAAAGGATCAGGGAAACTGTAGTAAAACCTGATCGAAATGGGGGGGGTCATTGACCCAGAACAAAGTCGAACACGTAATATATCAAAAGACCTTACAGGATTTTTTATAGGAAAATCGGCATCAAACGTGTAGTTATGATGAGGTTGTATGCATACATAATGCTTAAAATCCAAATAATAGACGCTATTAAGACAACGAATCAACAAGTATAGAATTCCATGCTTGATATCAAAGCATATTCCTTTGCGGAGTACGGCCCCGGATACATTACATGCAAGAAATACGGATATGGCGTTGAAAATTATGAACAGGCGAATAGGTTCAAATATTCAGTCTCTCGTTAGAAACCGACCAGGAAGGTACGAATATTATTTCAGTCGAGGCTGCGTAATAATACAATGTAAAGTAAGTGGGAACTTGTAATTAATAGTGGCGATTTTTGTATCGGATAAGTTAGAATTCATGGGTATCATTTGAACGTGCATTATAATACAGAAATTGTAATTTAAAAGAAAATAGAATCCGTATCGAGGGAGTTAAGAAATAATATATTCGTAAATGGTTATTATTTTACGAGTTGGATTGGTACCTCATCAGAGACACACAAAGGGCCGGTCGCGACCGCGAAATCAGTTAATGTAGGAAATTATAGGACGTTATTGAAAAAGTCAAACATTCCTGGGATATTCGTAAATTTCTCCTGTTGTTGGAATAACACGATTGAAAAGACATCAACGAAAGCACCCCACGAACTGCATTCACCCTGAAGACGCTCGAGAAATCATTACGGAAGATTTACGTACAAGTAAGTTTACGAAGTTTGCTAAAAAACAGCACGCAACTTTAGTGATATACATATGGAAAGTTATTCACATGATTCATGATCTCAATAGTAAGTAGAAATATATTTGAATAAATGTTAAATTCTTATTGTTGGAAAGAAAAGAAGCAGATAATTTAAAGTAGTTGTAATCAATTCAATAGTTAGCATTAAATCCACCAAACTCCCAGGAATCGTGATTCTGTGTCGAATTACACATCCACATGCAGCAGATAAGGTGAGAAATGTATGTAGAAATCTACGATGGGATTTAAAAATGAGGCTAGTTTAATAATATTTTAACACTGAGAGTGTTCACGAGCCTATCCGGGTAGTTAAAATAATACTAATGTTGATAATATCAGAGGAAGTAATCGCTTTATGATATTCATAAGATTTGTTGGTAAATAGTATCAAGATTGATTAATAATCAAAATTAGCGGGTTATCTCAAATGTCTGCCCAGCGAGGGGCAATGAAAATAAGTTACATTACAATAAATGGGATTGTCTCACTACTCACCTAAAACGATGATAGAAGTAAAAATGTCAAATAAGCTGAACGGTTCTAAAAAGACAGTAAAATACAGACAAAATAACCAGAAAAATATTTAATTTAATTACGAATGTGAGCGGGATCAAGTGTGAGCAAAATGTAAAGGAAAAACGCAATTACATCCCATAGAAAGTAGATGAACGAGAGAGACTGCAATTGTTTCTTGAACCTTAGAAAGAAAGAGAACCGTGAAGTCAGAGGTGTTAGATCTGGTATGTGATCGATCGCAGATGGAAACCATGATTTTTTAATGTATTATGTTGAAATGGGTTTCCAAATAGAAAAATGGTAATTTTGGAAGTCAGTGACGGGAGTGTTGATTTTTCTGGTGGAGTTAGCGGCAATCAACGACAAAGTATATAAGTAGATCTTAAATTTCCTATTCGACTTGATAATAAGAGAAGGCCAAGAATGCTTTGCAGTGAGGAGAATATTTATATTTCAAAGTAAATGGCTATATAAAATGGGGGAGTCGGTACCGTGGACGAGTTCGCTAAAACAGTAGTGCCGTAAAGATCTGGGACGGGGGGGGCGCGGGTTCGAGTCCCACCTCGGGCATGATTGGAGGTGTTCGTCCTTTCACCCCTTATCATCATCATATCGATTCACTATCATACCATAATGTTAAATCCAATAGTGATAGCTAATGACGTAGTAGATGATGCGACATAAAATAGTAAAAAATAAATAAAAAAGGAGGGGAAATGCCCACTTCTATGACTGAGTTGTTTGTGTACTGTTCCGTATTAATGTGTGTATTGTTTCCAAGGGTAAGATATGATGTTTTAGTATGTATCAATGGTCTTCGATGTAATGTGTTATATATTAGCCAGGGGAAACGACAGCAAAGACAGGGAGTTATTTGACTCTGAATAAACGGAGTTGCACCGGTATTTGCAGCGCCAACGATTAATTTCGAAAATTTGGTGTGTTATTTAATGATGAGCAAGACTGGAGCAAAATAAGTAACTGGGTCCCAAATCGATAATAAGCATTCCGTTTCCCGTATGGGTTCGCGGATTCACACCCTAAAATAAATTTTATTGAAACGGCGGATTAGTTCCAGGGCGAAGGGAAATATTTTTATTTGTGTTGAATAAATTATATACAGGTAGTACTTTGGTATTATTGTTAATAACTTATATCAGAGTATATTCTGCTAACCGTTTCAATTGGCTGCCCAACGTGGGGCATAGTTGTGCAAATAGGTAATATTTTATGTTTATTTATGAAATAAATTATATTAAAGAATAAATTTTCCCCAACCGATTCAGTTAGCACTCCCAGCGTGGGGGCGAAGAAGGGGCAAAATAATTATACACTAATAAAAATCCCATGAACAATTCCCCCAACCGTTTCAGTAAGTACTTTACTGTTTATTATATTTCAAGCTTGCTTCCTTTTTTTACTTTCCCGTATACGCACGTATACACGGAGTGATATACGTAGTATAGGGAAAGTTGGGTAATGCTGCGTGAAAAAATGACCAAATATTTTCTTTAAGTTTCTTGTATGAATAGAGTAAAATACACTTATTAAGGTGGCATAGGTACGATTTTCACGGATAACTCTAAATTTTCGAAAATTGTGGAAGTTTGAATTTTTTTCGGTGTCTTTTTCCAACAACAAAATTGCAGATAGGGATTCTTCCTTCAAATAAAATGTGTTCTCCAAAGTGAGTTCTTTGTTTAAGGTCATTTACATTGTTTTGAGAATTTTAGTAGTTTTCGCGCTATATTGCGTGAAATATTTGCAATTTTAAAAAATACAAGAACTAGATTTTCTCAAAAACTGCTCCAAATTTTTTCTTTAAACTTTTGGTAGGGATAGTGGTAAATGTACTCTATGAGATGACATAAAAGCCATATTTCTGTATTCTTTTGTTTTTTCATTATTGTTTTAATAATGTCAAGTAAAGTTTCTCGAAAACTCAACCGTTTTCTGTGAAAACTAGCTCAAAATTCCGCATTTTCAGAAACGCTCAAACGCCGTTTTCTAATAAATGGCTGGAAAACATTTCTTCAATCTTTTCGATCGGATAGTGCTAAATGCACTCTTTGATATGCTGTAAAATTTATTTTGAGTTTTTTTTTTTTTTTTAAATTACACAAATGTAATTGTTTTGAAAGATCTCTCACATCTTTAATACGCACATTACCAGCAATTTGTAAACATTATTGTTGTGCGCGTATGTGCTTCAAATGACTTCAAATTAAGTATTTTGAAAACTCAAAACTTTTCTGTGAAAAAAGCTTCAAAATTTGCATTTTTAGTAGCGCTAAAACGCCATTTTCTTTAAAATGGCACAACTTTTTTAAGAGGAAATTGCCATTTAGGACTAGGTTTTTGTGTTCTTTATTATTCTGAAATGAATCTTTCCGTTCTACCATTAGGAAACCGAAAAATTAAGAAAATGTCAAAAAAATGTAGTTTGTGCGAAGATAGATGGCAGCTGGCAAGAGTATGTGGCAATTCCGAATAGGTAGCGAAGACCCAAGGAAATAGAAAACTAATACGGGAAAGTCTGTGCCATTCTGTAGCACCACTAGTTAAACTAAGCATTGTATAATTTTTTCCCAAGGACCCGAAATATTTGAATCATGAATTCTTTTCTTGTTTTAGTTTGGAGCTATGTTTTATTGAATCATTCTCTTATGTGGTGAATGCATCAGTAAACTGAAGTAATTTAACACGTCTCTCTTACGGGCTTCTTCTTACGATAGTAGGCAATGTATGCATTTGTGGACTCTTTAAGTAAACACGTTAAACAAAATCCTTTTGATTCAAAATGTTTCATTTACTCCCAATTGATAATTTGAAATATGACTGATGTATTTCATTTTAATGGATCATTTCTTTGCTTCGGCAAAGTAAACGGGACATAATGTTTTATAGTGCCTGTAACGCCATGCGAGGAAAGAGAAGAACGAAATTACACAAAACATTACCGTCCTCAGACGTAGCTCAGACGCAGATAGCTCTTCATTGGCATCCACAGTAATGGCGTTCTGAACACCAGTTATGGCATTCATGTCCAGACAAAGAAGTATTTTGAGAGTTTACGACCACAAGTGTATGACCGGTGACATACAGTTCGGGGACAACTCGTGTGTTCGCAGATCGTATGACCGCTAAACTGGTTGTGGCTGCGATGTTGGCAAACAGTTCAGTCTTGTGCAGAACCGTTGCGGTCACTCGAGGACGCGACTTCAAGAGGGAAAGGGGAGCGGCTGGGCAGGTGATGACGGCAAAAGGAGGTGGGCATGGGGCTGTTTGGGAGTGGGCGTGTAGGGGGCACCCGGGAGTAGGAGGCTTTGGCGTCCAAGACCCGATTCATTCTGACGAACGATTTCGATATTTTTAGCGACCGCGTGCCCAGAGCGGCTCTGCTGCTCTAGAAGCCGCTGTGCGCCGTTTTGCGAACTCCCGAAATTAATCGTCGAAAGCAAGTACGTAAATTGGGCCTTAGGGCGGCGACAGCTTGCAATGGGAAAACTGAGAGGGAGGCTTGGTAATGGGGTACGGGGGCAACGGGAAAACTGAGAGGGAGAGGATTTGGGGACGGTGGGGCGTGAAAGCCGACCGTAGGTACACATTCGCCGCATGTGTACGGAAGTGAGGTATTGCGAAGTGAGGAAGGAAGTGGGGCCAGCGAGGCTTGGGAAGACAGCGGGGCGGGTCAGACCTCAAGGACGTGGGAGACGGAGGGGGCGTGAAGGAGGCGTCAGGGGCCTGGCGAGCCACATAGAGGATGGTCCGCGACCAATTGATTGGATGTTATTGGCAACGAGGGAGCTAATTGTGACAGGGGAGTTGACGAAGGAAGGTGGAGGGGTGAAGGTGGCAGAGACAGGTAAGGAGAGATGTGGGAGTCTGCATGGACTAAGGAGACCGAGGGTATATAGGAGTGGGGCGTGAAGGATACGTTTGAGGTGTGGTGATATGCGGGGTGGATAGAGAGTGAGCGATCAACTGGAGCTAAAAGGCAAAAAGAGCACTAATGGTGACGGGAGTGCCGGCAGGAAAATTGAACCGGGAGTGTAGGAGTGGAGACGCATGCATGGTGGTTGGCGAGAGAGTGGGGGAGGTTTCTGGGCGGGGGGAGGTGGGGGAGGAGGGGAAGCAGTGACTTTGGAGGCGTTCGAGCAACGGGAACAACGATACGGCAATGAAGACAGTGGAGACGGGGAAGTTATGGGACGTGCCAGTCGGGGCAGCGACGGCGGGGGAGGGAGCGGGAGGCGAGGGGTGGGGACGGAGATGAGGCGGGGAGGGTGAGGGGCGGGGAGGGAGAGGGGGTGGGGCGGGGAGGGGGCGGGGGCGGCAGTGGGGACTGCGGGAACGCGTCCCGCGCTCATTGCGTATGCGGGCGTCCGCCGCCGCCGCCGCCGCCCCGAAGGTCGACGGGCCGCGTTGCGCCACGAAGGGGATCTGGTTCGCTCCGCCGCCGCGCGCCAAGGTCCCCGGCCGCCGCGAGGTGCGCTCCAGAACTTTCCTGCGAGCGCGCGCCGCGCGCCCAGCCATTATGGGCCCAAAGGCACGCAACAGAAACACTTCGTGGGCTTGCTTTTCTTTTTTGGCGTGGTAGATAAGTACACGCGGGTACCCGAAGCAGTTACATGAGAGTGCCGTGACTCCCGAAAGTCTCACGGTTCTTTTCGTTCGAGTTCTTCGAATGCGAATATTTTCATAGTCAATTTTCCCAATGCTTATTCACACCCAAGTCGTTGGTAACCTGGAGAGTCATTTTAATATTTTAGAATTCTTTTCATATCCATTTATGTGATAAATAATATTGCGAAAAACTGATACTTCGTCCCGTTTGAGCTCAAATAAAACATCAAATAAGTCGGTAAAGCCTACTGTCTCGAAAGATGCAAACTTTTGAGACGTGCTTTTAGAATATTTATAGAATTTTGCTTATTGAAGAATATTTGCAATTCATGGATTAAAGAACGAAGAGACAAGGACAAAAGCTCAAAGATAATTGATGATTCATAATGAAACAACATAAATATTGACATTCAAGGAAGAAGGTTTTTAAAATTTGTTAATTTCTTGTGTGCAAAAAAAAAGATATAATTTTACATGTGTACAACACATTCGGCCATTCCTTATCTTGATAACAAACGTCAAGAGTAAAAAAAGTGAATTGAGGAAAATTACGGGCGAATTTATGATCATATATTTATATTCAAATATTACGATCGACCCGAAGAGCACTCACGGCAACGCTGACATCCGCTCGGCGGCTAGGTTTGTATCCTGCCTAAGTAATGAGCGTCTTGATTTCAGAATAGTGGTTCGGTAGGTTAAACCCTGTACTCTAAATTCATTCATAATTTTTCTCGGTAGTTAAATATTGGCTTCGTTAATTGGTGGCAAAAATCCCAATCAGATTTGTAACAATAGAAATGAATGAGTCAGAATCAGATCATAAACATAAAGTAAATGAAGAAGCAGGCTAAATTCCAGGCCCAGGGAATTCGAAAGGGATATTTGCGTTTTTGGAGGTACTTTACAAGATCATTGGATATTTTCAAAATTTTCTCAAAAATCCATTTTCAATTTTTTAATATTACATTTACTTCTCAAATGTACAAAAACCGCACTAATAAATGTGATGAAAGTCGGATGTTCATTAAAACACCTGAAATTTTGAAAACCTTTTCCGAACCTCTCATTCCTGTCATTTTTGAAAACAGAATTTTTTTATGTAATCTAGATTTCAATATTTAAATCATTTCAATCATTTCACTTTTCAAATATTGGTACTTTTCGTTTACTTTTGAGTCCAACTGATTTTTCCAAAAACCTAAATAATGTTTTATCAAAAACGGTTCAATTTTTCTGTAAACTTTTTGAAAGGATAGTTCACAAAGCACTGAATTCTGTTGCATTTATTTATGATTAAAACTTAAGGTTTTCAAAAATGATTTTTTGTAAATTTTTAACATAGTGGACGACAGAAGCACAAAAAAGGTGTCAAGTGTGTGGAAAATGTGATCTTGGAAAAGCAAAACTTGGCTGTTCTGAAACGACACAGGTAAATAATTCTTTCTTCCTCGTCGCTTGATGTCACCTGTTCGTAAGTAATGACGCATACTAGGAGAACTTGGTCGTAACAACAGGTATGAGAAATCACGAATTAACACAAGCAAATATTTTGATTATTTAGTCAAAATCAAAAGGTCTCCAATATTTTTTCTAACGGTATCTAACAGAAGCATTGACACCTCACACATTTCAAGATACCGCTTAGCTTTCCATCAATTTATGTCTATATTCAAAATTAGTAATATAAGTTTGCATTATATCTTACTATTTAGTTTACTTGTAGATAAAAAATACTTTTAATATTTTCTTCAGAAGGTTTTCGAAATCGAAGGTAGGCAGATTCATCCACATTTAAGAATGCAGACCAGACAATAGGTACCGAATAACCAACGTTTTTCTTTCCTTCATTTTTGAACGTAGTCCCTCTACACAGAATTGAATGTGAAATGAATTAAATATGAATACAAAATGAATTTTAGGAACATTGAATTGGAATCAAGTATTATTTTTATTGTCAATAACTTTTATGTAAGGAAAATGGCTTTTACACGTACACATTTTTTAAAGTCATTTTCTCCCTCTACCGTTCACTGTGCCGCGTATTGTAATGAAAGGAAAATGGCCGGTAGCGTTGGAAAGAAAAAAACCACTTGCCGATCATTGACCTGAAATTTTAGTAATTTGCATGTGATGTGGACTGGGTCATGCATGTGAATTTATGACTTTCGTCATTCGGAGTCCGCTCTCACTTGATGTCTTTTGTATGCATATGCTGCTCCTATTCCCGATTCACGATAAGACGAGCGGCCTGCACGTTCTACAACGTAGATTCTGACGGTTGTTCTTCGAACTGTTTTGAGAGGCACTTAGGGAAGGGTTCTGTGGACCTTGGCCTCCCCGTTTACTGATTTCTTTGAGGATAACAGCAATTTTCATGAGGTGAAGGTTCCACCCTGGTTGCCCGCTTATTTTATGACTTTTTCTTTACAATTCACAGCGATGAAAATAACGAAATGAACAATACTATCTCTTTGAAATTCATCTTGCAAATGGTTTCTTTTCTTATCTTCTATTTCATTACGACAAAATTACAATATTTGTACGTTTCTGAGGATTAAATGGTTTTACTACAATACATTACCTTTTCCACAAGAATGATTTACATTTCATAGGTTACAGTACGAAATATATGAGTGATGTTAATATATAATCTTATTAAATTTTCTTTCAATCCTAACTTTGCAGGGATGTGATGAAAATTACATCTCAACGAGGAAAGTTAGTGATAAGAATAGCAAGCAAAAGATTACGAATGCCGATAATTTTCTGTTTAAATATTAAATTTATTATTAATTTTCACTTATGTATAATTCAAATATTTTTGTTTCGTTAAGAAAAATGTACGAAAAATATTCTAATAATACTCGGAACATAATGCAAGTGCTAAAGATACGAATCAATAATAACATAACAGTTTACAAGGAGGAAAATGATAATTGGTGCAGTCTGAAGCACAATATTTATGTACCATAACTCTGAACTAGGTCGCCAGACCATATCATCTCACAAAAAGATGACACAACGAAATATGAGTAGAAAAGGAGCACGCATCGAGAAATCGGAGAATGTCAAAGAGCACGACACTTTCTGCACGCGGCGCGAACTGAATTTACATATTCGCATTCCATTTCTACAGTAAGTTTTTGCACGTGTAAACCAGGTTCGCTGGTGAATTGAGAACGAGAGAAATCGTTTACGAGTGCTCATCTGCCTTCTCCCGCCGAGTTCGACGAAAGGGAAAAAGAAAAAAAGAAGAAGAAAAAAGAACGCGCCGACGCGTGGGTCGCCCGGGGGCGCGTTTTCGCGGCTGTTCGACCGGTTGAACGCGTCGCGTCTCTTGGCGTCGTGTCCAATGAGCGCTGCCGGTCCGGTTTACTTCGTAAGGTCATGGTTATACCCCCTCTCTCTCCACTTCCCCCCAAGAGGCTGTGTTCGGAAATGACAGTTCGCGAGGAGCAGGTTGGTAGAGGGCGAAAACAAATTACTTGCTCACCTCGGTGGGTAGCTTACTCGACTCGCAACCCTCCAGAGCGCGGGTTGGAGTGAAGGCACCCTTGATAAATCGTTCATGGGCGGCAATAGTGGTACAACAATAAAAATCAGGTGTTGCGATAAATGAGTTTGAAGTTTTCACCTTGTATTGAAATGTATTATTCTTGTATTCACACGTATTTCACCATTTGTTGGTAGAATACTGTAGTGTATGATGTACTACTGTACCTGATGGAAGGTGGAGCAAACTACAGTCCTGGTGGGTGCCTTGTCAAAATTCGTACTTTTTGAGTTGTGTCACTCTTGCAGCTCACAAGCGAAATGGTCTGAGTCCTAATCAGATCGCATATTCGCTTAGCCGGGGATCACCTCAAGAGTGCATAAATATTAGTGCGACCGTTGTTGCGGCGCTCCGTGACGGTGCATGTGGGAGACAAAATCTTCTATTCATATTGGGAGCTGGGAGCCAAAGAGAAAATATGTCAACAACTTTAGTCTACGTAGGCCACTGAAACAATCAAGAAGAGCCCGAGCATTACAAATAGCAAGAGCCATGCCATGTGAAATGTGTGTGCCATGCGAAATCTAAATGTATACATATTGTGCGGTAAGGAAGTGTGTGTGTATTGGTTCCTAATTTGATGATCTATATGAATATACGGCATGAGAGACGACCCTCGAAGTGTGGTGGAGTGGTCAACCGCTCACCCTGCAACTCTAGAATGGGGGATTTGATTAGCGGGGTGCAAATCCCGATCGACCCATGGAATTTATGGTGGACAAAACGGGCCCGCGGCAGGTTTTCATAACCTTCTCTGGTTTCCTCTGCTTCTCATTATTCATATAATTATAATTGTCATCGTCAACATTTCCACCCATACATCGAAACCATTTATTTCAGCTAGAGATGTTAAGGCTACGGGCTGATGATCATAATAAAGCATATTATTTAGCGTGGAGATCCAGGTGTGTAGGTGGATGAAAATAAATTACCTGCAATTTATGTATTCCAATTAGTCGAAATTCTTATAATGAGAAGCGGTCCGCAATACAAAATCGGAGTGCTCGGACCTGCATAATTGTGCGGCTTGCAAAGGTACAATTTGATGATATTGTCAACAACATTCACAGGACGACCCGATGGCCGAGATAGCTAAAGCAGTGGTGCCGTAGAAATCCCGAGCCGAAGGGTCGCGGGTTCGAGTCCCACCTCGGGTATGGTTGTATGTGTTCGTCCTTTCACCCCTATCATCACCATATCGTTTCATCCTCATATATACCATAACATTAAAATCCAATAGTGGTCGCTAATGACCTGGTAGTTGATATGACCTTAAATACAAAAAATAATCCAAAAACATTCACAGGTAAACTAATAGCAGTAGCGTTTTAACGGAGGTGTCTATGGCGCCTTTTCCAGATATCCATGATACACAGTTTTCACTAATTTATCGTTGAAACCATCGTTCACTATCACCCTTGCATATGTCAAAATTTATTATAAATTACAAAGAAAATTACTTTTTATTCAGCATAAATTCTTTATACGTAAACATCAAGACAGGCAAACTCTAGATCAATGGATACCTCACACATCCTTAGATTATTGCATAATCTAGGATTATTTGATAATATAAGTCGTAATTAATTATTTGAGAATGATCCACGTATACTAATATAAAACATAATTATTATTGAGTTGTAGAATTATCAGTTCTCTGTAATTGGTAGATATCATCCGTTAGAAAAACTAAAGCAAGGGATTAGGGACACTAAAGAAAACAATTAAAAGGTGACTTAATTTCGATGATATAAACGTTGTTGTGTGTCATGTAATTGCAGGGTTGGGCTCTAGAAAGTCCTTTGCCACGAACACATTCAAAGAAATAAGAATAGAAAAGTTCCACATTACTAGCACATTACTATCTATATTAATTATATTATCTTATTTTAGTAAAAAATGTGAAATAGGATTATCTAGAGTCGAGTCCTTCATGTCAAATGTCTACCGAATAAAGCCTTAAGGAGTCCATACATCTTCAAGATATTTGTCAGTTTTACCAATTCTTGTTGGAGCATATTGTTGGAGCAGGTGATTTCGCGTTTAACCGTACACCAAATATACTGACGACCACCTGTACCAGTAGGGGTTTACTGTATCCCGATGTCAGTAGATCAACGTTCACCTTCATTAGTTTAATAAAATGTAACCACAACAGGTTTTCTTGCTCTCTCGTTCAATACCGGATCAATGACAAACCCGTGCCCTGAAGACAATAGGAAGCAAAGGGTTGCTTTTTCCCCCTTTTCTTCCTTTTTTCTTTTCTTTTTTTGGCTCAGCGAAAAGACGGGCGGGCAATAGCAGTTCACAATTAATGCTTTCATTTTCGTCGGTTTATTTTGTTTTGTTGTCCCTTTGACCACGAGCTCAACGTTGTCAGTATTGTGAATTCGTATTAAAGAGCCATCCAATATCCATGGAGTCTTGAACTTTATTAACTGAAGTGATTATAGGAAACTTGGCTACGTACTTGTTCGCGTTACTTTTCTGCTGGCAATTTGTGACAGTTTTATCCATGTGGTTGGGACCACAGACACTCGTGTTTACCAGGACGAGTAAAAACATTTCTAATCCTGAACTTTAAAATAATAATAATAATAGTAATAATAATAACAACAACAACTCTACCTAGGGAGTACACGACCTTGCAGTTGGTGGTAGATCTTGAGTACCCCCATGAGCCTGAGAGCTATGTCAGTGGAAGCCTAGCTGCCTGTAAGGCCTCCCTTGCTGAATAGGTTGAAAGTGAGGGGTCAGACGAAGAAGTACTCGATTTTGAGGAGAGTGGGAAGTAAGCAGAGAGGGAAGGGTCATGAACCTTTGGACTTCCTGTTATCGGCACATGGAAGGTACATGAGAGAAATTCGGTTAGCACATTTGGCCACTGATTAGGGTGGAGGCCCGAACCTTGCATTAGCCAGCGAAGGAGGCTGCCTTCAGCAGTCAGTGAAAATCCCGTAGGGTTTAGTAAAGCCGACTGGCGATCGGAAGGACCCCTTGCTGGGACCTGCGGGGGATGTCCCGAGGCCATTGTGGGTCGTAGTAACGGATGGCAGAAAACAACCCAAGGGTTAAGTGTGATCTGTCTCATACCTGCTCAGAAACCGAGCTAATGTCTCCTTGTCGACGTCTGGTCATCCCTCAGATGTTAGTCCCAGGGACCCAGAGGCGGCAGTAGCTCAAAGCCATCGTCAGAGATGGACATGGGATGAATTGAAGGAGGTGATGTGGTTCTTTTACTACGCAAAAGCGAAAAACGGGGGCTCAGAAATAGACATTTTCAAGGTATGGAGACAGCGGAACCCAGATATGAGACCTACCCAGGACTCAAAGAAGCTTGCCAGTCAACGACGATACATACGCACACACACGTAAAATTCACAACAGAACAACTTGCTGACATTCAGAGAAATGCGGAGTATGTTCTTCCATCGAACTATCCACATGACGAACATGTAGAACTTGAAAACGATGGTCCTGTTGAATTTTCACCACTGACATGTGTTTCATTTAAAGAGATGAACCTTCATCTGGCAATAAATTGCACGATAAAGGCATGATGCGAAATCTCCTTCGACGCGAGATAGAAAGAATTGGTCAATTTCCATTGAATATCGTGCATCGTTGAGAAGAATATACAAAAATGAAGGAAAGGAAGCAGTAGAAACCAGAAGTATTCAGATTAACAGGTGTATTTTTCAAGGAGATTCGCTACACCCTCTGCTGTTTTACATTAGTTTGATTCCCTCATTCTTCGTCCGACAGTGGTGGCGAGAGATAGTCTAAACTCTATTGTGCGACCCTGTCAGATCTGTTGCGATAAAACCGTTTATTCGCAGTTCGCCACTCCAGTTAACGGAGTGGCAGGGAGTCACGCGTCGCTTCGCGAGAGTACTAATTTATAAACTAGTGAAGTGAACCATACTAGTGCTACTGATAAATAGTTCCTAGAAATAATCCCGGTGAAGTGCGACTCAGTGCAAATTAGTGTAGTGAATGGCAAGCAGCTATGACCCTCCAACAAGCGAAGTCGTAAGTGCTGCATTGCTTGTTCTTAATAACAGTGAGAACCAACCAGCAGCAATGGAAAGTCTCATCCCCGATAATCCCAATCAATTCATTGAAGACAAAATGGAGGTGACGTTGGAGAACAACAATCAACACAACACCCCCGGCGCTACGGGCCAGGAACCGATTCAACTCAGCCAACCCCCAACCGTTCTGTTACCAGAAAAAGACTCCACAGACTCCAGAAAAAGATCAGTGACAGACAATGATATACAGCGACAATCCAAAAAATTTAGTGGCAGTAATGATGGTTACAGTGGCCAGAATACAAACTCTAACTCTCTATTAATTAATGTCCCAGTCAAAAATAGATTCGGATCTGTAAGTGAACTTGATAAGCAAACAACTGAAAATAGATTCGCTCATATTGACGACCTTCCTAGTGATCAAAGTGAAACCCCCAGTAAAATACCACCAATCATAGTAGCAGACATCATGAATTATAATGAATTCATCAAAGAACTTAAATGTAAAGTCACCTCCAACTTCATTGCAGATCAAAAAAAACAATAAAATAAAAATTAGTGCAAACTCACCTACGGAGTTACGAAACTTAATTAGGTATTTAATTCACACTCATCAACGTTTTCACTCTTTCAAAGACCCGTTGAATAAAAACATATCTGTAGTGTTCAAGAACGTCATCCAATCCATTACTAACCAAGAAATATATCAAGATCTAAAACAACGTTTTCCTTCACTGATAAAAATCACCAGACTTCACAAAGAAAACAAACATATCCTAGTAGTTGCAGCTGTTTTTTCAGGACAAGAACCAATAGACAATATTCTAGCCATTAAGCAAATTTGTAATCATAGAGTAAAAGCAGAAGCAAGGAAAAAACCCCAAGGTCCTATACAATGCCAGCGGTGTTTGGATTATGGCCATACAAAGAACAATTGCGACCACTCTATTAGCTGCGCTTTTTGCTCGGGTAATCACTACTCGGTAACTTGTCCTAATCGTGATCAAGTTCCGAAATGTAACTGCCATGGCAGCCATCCGGCCAATAATCGAGACTCCAGCTGTCCTTACCTAAAAGAATTCATTGAAAAAAGAAAAACTGTCAACCAAAACAACTCCCAAACTAGAAACCAAAGATTTTCCCACCAATCCATTCCACTACAATCAAACTCCACCTTCCCTTTTCTTCCCCAAACACCACTTCTCAACAACTTCACATATATTAGCAGCACCACATCCCACGCCCACCCAAATCCCATCAACAATTCAAATTCAACCAACTTCTTCCCCAGGAAACAAATCAAAACTTTCCCATTATAAACACAATAATTAATGCAATTACATCCTATATAACCAATGTCATAAACACACGTATACCCACTATAATCAACTTAATCCGAAGTTCATTCTCCGCCTTCTTTAACGGCAATAATGGTAATACAACACCTTTAAAATTTTACGCTCGCCAATTGGAATGCTAACTGCATAACAAACAAAAAAACAGAACTAATACGCTTCTTAAATTCACACCGTATAGATATAATTTGCACCACAGAAACCCACTTAAAGGGAAAAAATAAAATTTATATCCCAAACTATTCAATTTACAGAGCCGACAGAAACCTAAACAAAGGAGGTGGAGTACTAATAGCCATTAATAAAAATATTCAACATTACCCAATAATTCTCCCTTATACTGGTAATATCGAAACTGTTGCCATTAACTTAGAAATTAATAAAATCACATGGACTGTAATTGCAGCATACAATCCACCAAATAATAAACTGGACTACGATAACATTAATAAACTATTTCAACTAAATAACACCATACTTCTAGGAGATTTAAACTCGAAAAAATATAAACTGGGGATGTTCTCACATCAACGCTAATAGGAAAATATTAACTCAAATACTAAATCGCCTTACTCTAAACATAATTTCGACTCCAGGCCCCACATATCACCCTCATTATCGCTTAAGAAATCCTGATATCCTCTATATAGGAATCGCCAACACAAAAATAAAATTGCACTCTACCACATTCTTCGAACTAGATTCGGTTCACATTCCAGTCTTAATAACCACACAACAAATATCCCCACCGCATGCCCGCGTACCAAATCCAAATCCATTAAAAGTTGACAGGAAAAAATTTAAAATGATAACTAGTTCAACAATTCCTAAATTCAAAATCCTTTCCAACCCATTAGAAATAGAGCAATCAATTAACCAACTAACCACCATAATACACACCACAATTAAGGAGACAGAGTTAAAACCAAAGAGCACCAACAATGATAAACAATATAAACTTCCCCCAGAAATAGTGAAACTAATACAAATAAAAAACAAAACCTGCAGACTATGGTCACAATTAAGAATACTATGGCTAAAATCGGAACTTAACATACTAATAAATATTGTGCGCAAATTAATCAAAAAATTCAACAACCAACAATTTCAAAAACTACTTCAATCACTAAACACTAGCAATAAATCCATTTGGCAATTCACAAATAAAATATTAAGAAAAAAGAATACCATCCCTCCATTAGACACTTCCTCAGGAAAAGTGTATACGCCTTCTCAGAAAGCCGACGAGCTGGTATTGGTAAAACGGAAACATTAATTTTAGAATATTAAAGAACACAAAAACCTAGTCATAAATGGCAATTTTCTTTTAAAAAGTATGTGCCGTTTAAGAGAAAATGGCGTTTTAGCGCTACTAAAAATGCGAAATTTTAAGCCCATTTTCACACAAAATGTTTGAGTTTTCAAAATACTTTTGCAACGGGATTTCCTATCTTCCCTGTTTATTCCCCAAAATTGGGTTGCCAATGCAACGGATTCTTTACTTACTCACTTACTTTTCATACCAAAAACATTATTATAAATCCCGGCGTTGCATAAATTTATTGGGTCGTGGGCTGTGGATGCCTCCATACGGACCTGGCTGAAAACAACATTTAATACAACAGCATGCACAGGGAAACAAAATACTGAAATAAGAACACTGGGTTTTCTTTTCAAAACATGAAAACAAGAACTTTAATTCGGTTATTCTTTCTAGCTGCGGCAACAATGTAACTAGTGACATCAGCTAAAGCTTGGCATAATTGTTATGTTTCCATTTTTTTTAATAACTCACAATTAGTTGTAATACCAAAACATAATTAACCTCAATCAGCTGATCGTAAATCAAATACCAAAGAGGAATTCCTTTTATGCCAAATGAATTCTAAAAATTTCCGCACGTACGTATTTATTCTTACAACAATGCAAAAATGAAAATTTATTAACTTTATACAATACTGACTGAATGGTTCTTATTTTGTATTAACTTTACTTTGAATTCGCAAATTCTCTAGTTTCCATTAATGTTTATATCGTTTCTGGGTGTCGCGAAATCAGATTTGGTTCAATTAGTAGCGTCGCGAGTGTTCGCAGATGCGCCACTTTCCTGTTTGTTGTGAAGAGCAGCGCCGTTGCCAGTTCGGTTGATTTGCACGCGTCCACTCGCGTGCACCGCCGTCTTGCACGTCGATGTCTTGCACGGGCCGGTCTTCCTCAAAATAAACTCCTCCAGAATTTTTTTAGTAAAATTGTTAAAACATTCCGTCGAAAAATCACAGAGAAAATATACTTCTTCTTTCTTCTTTGAAAGAAAACAGTACCGCCTCACAAATGTTCACGTTTATCAACTGCTCAACCCAGCACCAAGAAAATGTTTAAGTCCGAATAATTAAAAATTTATCAATCTGACGGACATGGATTCGATGTTGCCTCGACAACTCAACAAACCGAACTGTCTTCCAAAATCGCGTCGATTTAACATGATACCTCTGTTTTTAAAAAATGCCGGCGAACTTCCTTTCGTTTTTTCCATTGTCGTCACCGTAAAATTCTGTAAAATGTCTAATATTTGATGTTTTGAACTAGTTTAGGGTTCATTCGTTCCAGTTTGTGCCCAATGTCAGGATTATTTTGTCGAAACTGCCGTTTTCAAGACATTTCGGGCCAAAAATCACGAATTTCCCTCTCGACATTCTACAACACTTCGTCGCTTGTTTTATCTTATCATCCTCTTTTAATATTTATTTATTTCCACCTTTCCAGTGTTCTATAAATTATTAAACCTAGTTATAAATTTTGCTGAGCTCATCTTACGATGACTCCCATCGTCTCTCGTTGTTTATTTAGCGTTTCTTTTCGAAATCTTAATAATTCATGGTGTGATGCTTTGGAATGTTCGAGTAGCTTTTTCCCGAACTCGTTTTCTTGCAATATTAAGAGAACCCGTCAACCGATCACGTTCAAATAAACTTTATAATGTTCCTTTAATTTTCCTTCATCTACCAAATGGTCACCGTTTCTGTCCAATTTTACAGAACCCCGAAAATTCCAAAATTGTCAAATCCATTTTCTACAACGCGATGCTCTTTTGTCGTGTTTATATCGATTTCTGCCGCACTTTGTTTACATAACAGACTATAGATGGTGAATTATTTATTCCATGTCCCCACTTGTTTCTGGGAAATGTCTCGAATACTAGAGTTATTACACTTTATTTGAAGTTATTTGAAGCACTTACACTCACAAATATAATAATCTTTACAAATTGTTGGTAATGTGCATATTAAAGATGTGTGAGATCTTTCAAAAAAATTACAATTATGTAACTTTTGAAAAAACAAAAAAATAACTCAAAATAAACTTTACGCGATACTAAAGAGTGTAATTAGCACTATTAGTTACAAAAGTTTGAAGAAAAAATTTGCAGCCATATATGAGAAAATGGCGTTTGAGCGTTTCTGAAAATGCGAAATTTTGAGCTACTTTTCACAGAAAACGGTTGTGTTTTCGAGAAACGTTACTAGACATTATTTAAAGCACATGTACTTGTAAATTTAATAATGTTAAAAAATCGCCGCTTATGTAAATATTATGGACGTGAGAAACATGTGAAAAAATTTACATTTTTGTAATTTTTTAAAACATCAACCTACAGAGCAATATGGCTTTTATGTCATCTGATAGAGTACATTTACCACTATCTCTACCGAAAGTTTAAAGAAAAAAGTTGGAGCCGTTTTTGAGAAAATTTTGTTTTCGTAATTTTTTAAAATTGCACATATTGCACGCAATATTGCACGAAGACTACTAAAATTTTGAAAAACATTTACATTATCTTTATGAAAGAACACAATATGCAGAACAAATTTTATATGAAGAAAAAATCTCTATCTTCAATTTTGTAGTTGGTAGAAGACGCCCCGAAAAAAATTCAAACTTTCACCATTTTCAAAAAATTCAGAGTTATCCGTGAAAATTGGACTTATGTCATGTTAATAATTGTATTTTACTCTATTCATACAAGAAATTTAAAGAAAAAATTTAGAGCCGTTTTTGAGAAAATTTTGAAAATGTCCGAGGGGCTTCATGTAAAGTACCTCCAAATTTTGAAGAATCTTTTTCAAAATCTCAAAGCTTTGATAGAACCAGTTCGACCGGGGAATATCCATTTTGAAAGAAATCGTACGTATGGTTTAGGCGCTAGCAGTGTTCACAGACGGACAGACAGACGGACAGACAGACGGACAGACAGACGGACAGACAGACGGACAGACAGACGGACAGACAGACGGACAGACAGACGGACAGACAGACGGACAGACAGACGGACAGACAGACGGACAGACAGACGGACAGACAGACGGACAGACAGACGGACAGACAGACGGACAGACAGACGGACAGACAGACGGACAGACAGACGGACAGACAGACGGACAGACAGACGGACAGACAGACGGACAGACAGACGGACAGACAGACGGACAGACAGACGGACAGACAGACGGACAGACAGACGGACAGACAGACGGACAGACAGACGGACAGACAGACGGACAGACAGACGGACAGACAGACGGACAGACAGACGGACAGACTGACGGACAGACTGACGGACAGACTGACGGACAGACTGACGGACGGACAGACGGACGGACAGACAGACAGACGGACGGACGGACGGACAGACGGACGGACAGACAGACGGACGGACAGACAGACGGACAGACAGACGGACAGACAGACGTTTTCCTTTCAATTGGTTTTTCGGTATCAATGACCTAGAAAACAGGGTTTCTGACTACACCACGTGTTAGGGGACTTTTTTCTTAATTTAGCAACTGGTTTTATCCACTTCTTCGTTTTCACGGCCCGACAATTAATTTTTTTCCGCCGAAAATTGGCCATTTTTTCGCACAGCACTACATAACTTTCCCTATACTACGTATATCACTCCATGTATACATACGTATACGGGAAAGTAAAAAATAAACGAACAGACATATGGCCCACTTCACAAAATAGACTACATCACCTAAAGAAATTAATAAAATAATCAAATCGCTACCTGTCAAGAAAGCCCCTGGACATGACAAAATTAATAATTTAATATTAAAAAACCTTCCCCAAACATCCATAGCATATTTGACTAATATCTTCAACTCATACCTCAGACTAGGTTACTTTCCACAAGTATGGAAACATGCAATCATACTTTCGATTCAGAAACCAAATAAAAATGCATCCCTAACCGACCAATTAGTCTACTTCCCACGCTATCCAAACTTTTAGAGAAAATAATATTAAAACGATTTAAAATTCTTCTCAATTACACAAAAGTCATACCCATAGAATAAATGGGATTCACCGAAAGATTATCTACGCATCATCAACTACTTAGAATCACTGAAAATATCCACACGGCATTTCAAAAACACTATCATACAATAGCAATGTTTCTGGACATTTCACAAGCATTCGATAGAACATGGCACCAAGCTCTAAACTATGAAATAAAAGAAATAGGCACTCCACATTATCTTACACAAATCATTTCCAGCTCCCTCAGCAATAGAATTTTTGCCGTTACAGTCGATAACCATCACTCTAATCTAAAAGCGGGCAAGGCAGACCTTCCCCAAGGCTCCCCCTTATCTCCTGCTCTTCATAACTTGTACGTAGGTGACTTACCGAAATGTACTAATATAAAACCCTCCCAATTTGCAGATGACACGGCTATATATTCATCAGGTCCCAACATAAACACAATAAAAATCAGTCTACAGTTAAACCTACACCAAATCGACAGCTGGGCAACAAAAAACAAAATTAAAATCAACCCGTCAGAAACAGCAGCGAAAATATTTTCCCTTAGACCTTTCATTCCTCCACCCCCCTTACAATTAAATCAAGAATCGCTACCATGGCATCCTCATAACAAACCTATAAAATACCTAGGCCTTTTTTTAGACACCCGTCTCAACTGGAAAAACCATATTGACAATAAAGTTATACAAGCAAAAATTAAATTACACTAACTAAAACCAATAATAAATAGATCACAAAAGCTACCGTACAATACTGCCATACTGCTATTCAAAATGATTATACGACCACTACTACTATATGCATGCCCAGTATGGATCAGCGCAGCCAAATCTAATACCAAAAAATTGCAAGTAATTCAAAATCAGTTCCTCCGCACCATCACGAATGCCTCCTGGTACATCTCCAACGCACAACTCCATAAAGAATTCCAGCTAGAACCGAAACCGACCACATTATATTTTTATCCACCCACTTCTTCCAAAACATCCCAAACATACCCAATCTAACCTCTCTAAGACTCTGCCAAAATCCAGTACACAGAACCCGCATAAAGAATAAATTTCCTTTCCACATATTTCTTGAAAAATTCTCAGATCTCGACCCAAAGTAGAGATATTTGTATAAAGATACCTCTATCACCCTATTAGTGATATAAGTTGTATTTTAAGAATAGTGTAAGTTAATTGTAAGTAGATATAAGCAATTATAGAAAATGTATAGTGCACCAAAAACACTGATCTTTGTATTTGTCTATCCAAAAGAAAATAAATAAATTAAAAAAATGTTTGATCCCACTATCTTGGCAGTTGTCGCAAGCTGACTTAGGTTACAAGATCCATGGTGATGAAAGGCCAGTATCATATTTGTTTTACATGGATGATGTTAAAGTGTTTGCTACGAATGAAGTGATTCTCTCCCAAATGCTATCTGTCGTGAATGAGTTTAGCAAAGACATCTGCATGAAGTTTGGTTTTGACGAGTGTGCAAAAATCAATTTAAAAAGAGGCAAAATGACAACGTCAGCAGGCATTGAAGTTGATACGCACATTGTGATTCAAGATCTTGAGCCAGGTAAAACATACAAATATCTGGGCATTGAAGAATATGAGACAATCTCGAACGACACAATGAAAGAGAGAATTCGCAGGGAGTATTACAGAAGGGTGAGACTGGTTCTGCAGTCCGCTCTGAACTCCAGGAACAAAATATCTGCAATTGGTAGTTTGGTGGTTCCTGTAGTCGAGTACAGTTCCAGACTAGTGGACTGGACTGAGCAAGAAATTCGCATCATGGATCGAAAAACCAGAAAACTGCTAATAATGCATCATGTCGCCCATCCTCGAGCTGATGTACATAGACTTTATGTGTCACGGAAGGACGGAGGAAGAGGCCGCAGACAAATTGAGGCCTCCTGGCTCAACGCAATTGTCGGGATGGGAATGTATGTAGACAGCCATCAAGATGACCCTCTAATGAGGCAGGTCATGAAATCTGACAGAAGAATGGGAAACAGAGGCATAGTTAGTGTAGCAAGAAGCATTGCAAAGAAAACTATGCAAGACACAGAATGACAGAGACACCGAACATTTGATGCAACTTAATATGAAATGTGAGACTCAAAAAATGTTAAAGAAGTTGTGGAGAGACAAACCACTCCACGGACAATATTTGAAACGAATAGACAGAGAACAGATCAATAAAGATCAATCATTTATGTGGCTTAAAAGGGAAAGAATGAAACCAAAATCGGAAGCAGTCTAGTAGCTGCTCAAGATCAGGTGTTGAGAACATGACGTTATGATAAGGCGGTTCTCAAAATTTCCCAAGAAGACAAATGCCGCATTTGCCAGGAACACGTAGAAACTATTGATCATATTGTCTCAGTTTGTCCAATTCTATCAAAGACCGAATACTTAAAAAGACACGACAGGGTGTGTAGCTACCTCCACTGGCAGATCTGTACCGCCCTCGAAGTTCCAAACACATGCCCTAAGTGGTACGAACACTCACCAAAACCGGTGACGTCTGTTGGATTGTGTACGATATTGTTCGACCAACAAATTCAATGCCCGATATCGGCAAACAAACCGGATAGAGGTACCCGGGATTTGAAGAACAAATCGTGTTTACTTGTCGATGTTTCTGTACCTTGCGATCAAAACGTCGCGTCGTTACCAAGGAGGCAGAGAAACGTCTTAAATTCAAGAGTTTGGACATCGAGGTCAGTCAAATGTGGGGCGTAAAAGCACAGGTCGTACCGATAATTATCGGAGCTCTGGGATTTGTTCCGCAAAATTTGTGTAAGAATTTGTCTAAACTACCAGGGAATTCAAAAGATTGGGAAGTGCAAGAAATCGCTTTACTTGGAACAGCCCACATTATGCGCAAAGTTTTGTAGAAGCACCGACAGTCCCTTGATCTGCTCCTTAGGTAGTTGGTTGCAACGTGGAGTAGATTTTATATTCAACCAACTCATAACATCTTTAGTCGTGATATAGAGTAATAATAATAATAATAATAATAATAATAATAATAATAATGCCGATCCGGATAGCTGAGATCGCTAAAACAGTACCGCCGTGGCAATTTCGGACGGAAGGATCTCGGGTTTGAGTGCCGCCTCGGGCATGGGTGTTTGTGTGTTTGTATGTGTGTGACGTCCATTCAACCTTCATTATCATCATCATCATCATCATCATCATCATTCTATATCCCATACCCCAGGACTAGCAACTTTGGGGAATAAAAATTGAATTCAGAGTAATGCTGATTCCCCCCAAAATGGAGTCATATTCTCTTGCGGGGGATAAATGTATCTGTGCTATAAGTGCAGATGTATGTCCGCGTAGTCTTAGACGGCTAATGCGCGACCAATAATAATAATAATAATAAATATTATTATTATTATTATTAATCTTTTACCTCAACGGAAACGCCTTCGATCCGATGTTGACCATTTTCTTATTTAGGGCTTCGGAACTACGTCCTTAGTCCCGACCCGTCTCAAAACAAGCCAAACCATATTTATTTAAAAGAAAACAAGATAATAACATATGGTTTAATATACCATCAGAAATTAAATACAAAATAAACTAATTACTTTCATTAAAAATATTTCTATTGAACATGTACATCCACAAGAGGCTTCTCTTCCCGTCACTTTCTTTGAACTCAATCACATCATTACTTCCCGAAATCCATTTCCAATCGAAGCCGATGAATTTTTCTGAGGCAAAAATATTTGGCACGCATGACATATGCGACATGTAAATGAACCCTCGACAAACATTCGAGTCCCTTCTGGAAAATTAACATGGCAGAATGAGTATTCAAAACCATTTTTTGTGCATATGTGCTGTTCTGTGGGAGAAACGAGAGCGCACTTCTAAATTGTCGAAGTAGGTAAATGCCCTTGCAATTGGCTGCCAACCAAAGAGTTATTATGTACCCGGCAAAGTCATAAGCTATCACTCACTTACCAACCTACCTGCTCACCCACCTACTCACATACGCACACATTCATTCATACACACACACACACACACACACACACACACACACACCAGACAACTGACACTTCGCGATTAAGGTCTCTTTTCCAAGCCTCTTGGCTCTCGGACAGAAGAAGGTCGGCGCAACCCACTATTATACAACGTATAAGCAGGATAAATACAGCACAGACATTACATAGAAGCTTTATAGTTGAATATGAAGGGTTTTACGAGTAATCGCTTACTGCACTTTCCGCCACACCCTACGAATACGAGGAATTTGTTTCAGTTGGCGTATACGACTTTCATATAATCACCACTGGTTTCGTCGTATCATAAAGTGTAATACTGCCTACGAAGTTCACAATGCAGCAATTCTTGTTCTCAAGTTTTTTTATTTCCATTATAATGATCGGTCAGATCACGTCATCATAAAAACTTGCCTACCGGAGTAATATGACATTGAATCATGTTTATTTCCCATTCTGTATGATCAAAAGTTTCTGTACATGTTTTTTTATTAAAAGAACTCCAATACAAACATGTTTTTACGACGAGTTGAAAATATTGCAGAGCACCGGGAAGGAAATAGAATTGCAAAGTTTCACAGCAAATTTGTCGTCGCATCGACAGGGCAATATTGACACAAGTAACCCACCACACTGAACATAAGAATAGCACACGAAATGGAATACTCGTAAATACGAAAAGGGGAATTTTATTGCAAATGTAGACTACTTGTATTCTGTAATTGTAGAGGTTTGCGATTGAATTTTGTGCTCCACACAGAAATTTATAATAGGTAAATTCTTTAATCAATTAAAAATTTAATTGAAGCGATACGAAGTATTTTTACTATACCCTTCAATATTTTTTAAGAAATGCTACTATATTTCATACTAGCTTAAAGTGACCTAATGAACGTATGCATGCATGTATGCACCATGTCACCATTACAGCCCGTGAGAATCACGACGCTTCATCCGTTCGCGTGCAAACTCGAAGAACTCTAGCCAATGGGGGGAGTCATCCACAAAAACATGGTTTTTATCAGGCCAGTAGATGATTTTTTCACAGGCTCTAATACAGTTGACCATCACCGACGATGCATCGCCCGGCGAAATGTTTTATTCCGCGAGCCAGAGGAGCCGAACGTCAGCTGTTAATGCCAGCTCTGTGCGTGAAGCGAAGGAGAGTTCAGTGATTCTGGATTACGTGGATTTTTAACACCACAATAGTGCTGTAGAATAGTACTTACTTACTTACTAGCCAACGCCCACTCTTGGCAGGTTAGCCATTTGGAGACACACTGACCAGTATAGACGGACTGTGTGCTGTAGAATAGTAGCTGTTACTTCTTACCCTCTTCTGATGTTTCTAAGAACCAAGGGTTCAGACGGTTGTCTTAGTTTTACATCCCTTTGCATATTTTATCCAACTCTTCCTCCTGCCTGCTGAGACATTCTAACCTCCAGGCGCGGCCACCATGGATCTTGTCATAATTTTATTCACTCCAACACCGACGTGGCCGAAAGGTTCGCATTTTCGGTGTGTAATTATTAATCTGTACTAGCGTATCCCGCGGTCCCCTACATGCCACCCGGTATTTAGCAGCACCTGGAGAGCAACACCAGGGAACTTACTGAGGCCAGATGTCGACATTCGTCCTGTGTGGAGCATCGTGGAAGGTCGTTGCGGGCGCGGGGTCGCGCGCGTTTTTCTGCGCGAGTGCGTCGTCGCGTTGCGGCGTGCGTGAGAACGAGGCGCCTCCGCCGCCTCAGCGAAAGCGACGAGACGCGCGCGCTCGCCGCCCGCCTCCACCGCCGCCCCCACCGCCGCCGGCGCCACCTGCGCCTCCGCCTTCACCATCGCCGTTGCCTCCTCCCTTACTGCCCCCGTCTTCTTCTCCTTCCCCTTCCTTTCCTCCTACTCCGCCTACTCCTCTTCCTTCCCCTTCCTTTCCTCCCACTTCCTTTCCTCCTCCTCCACCCTTTCATCCTCTTCCGCCTTCCCTTCTTCCTCCTTCGCTTTCTCATCCTCCGCCTTCTCCTCCCACTCCTTCGCCTTTTCCTCCTCTTTCGCCTTCTTCTCCTCCTCTTTCGCCTTCTTCTCCTCCTCCCTCTTCTTCTCCTCCTCCGTCTTCTTCTCCTCCTCCGTCTTCTTCTCCTCCTCCGTCTTCTTCTCCTCCTCCGTCTTCTTCTCCTCCTCCGTCTTCTTCTCCTCCTCCGTCTTCTTCTCCTCCTTTGCCTTCTTCTTCTCCTTTGCCTTCTTCTCCTCCTTTGCCTTCTTCTCCTCCTCCTTACCCTCGTCTTCTCCACTTTTCTTCTCCTCTGCCTTCTCTCCTTCGACTTTTTCTTCTTCGCCATGTTCTCCTACACCTGCGCCTTGTTCTCCTCAGCTTCCGTATTGATCTCCTTCGCCTCCGCCTTCTTTCTCCCGTTCCTTCCACCACCCCCTCCGCCTCTTCCATCGTTACCTCCTCCTGCTCCGCCCTAGCTTCATCCCCCTTATCCACGTCTTCCATCGCCGCCGCCGCCGGGTGTCTCCTCGACGTCAAAGAGGCCACTGTGTCGCGCTCGAAGCGTCGCTGGCGACACAAGCAGACGTATTCGCGACTGCCAATGAGCAGCTTTGCTTCCTCGTTCTCCTCCTCCACTCGTCCGTTCGCAAAGGTCACTTTCACACATGGTCTGACAGACGTGTTACTCTTCATTACGTGAACTTTTTCTTCAAATTTTTATTTTCTACTTATTTCAAAAAGTAGTTCTTTTCCTCATGTTGTTGTTGTTATTGTTTTTCTCTCTCCTAGGCTGGAGTGCGGCTGAACATCTACACGTCCACGTCACACTGCCGAAGAGGATGTGATCTGTTCATCCATCTTAGGAGCACATGTACGCGAAATATTGAACTGAATGAAAATTGTTTGGAACTTTCGAAAATCGGTGGTGCTTTTCAGGATTCATTTCATATAGCTTGGCTTGAAGTTGCGGTTAGGGTGTTCGATGTTCGTATTTCCGCAATCATATTATCTCATAATGGTCGTTGACGTCAAGTCTGTCTAGGACAGCATGCACATTGAGATACAATGATGATTTTATAAGAGATAATAGGAGAATAATCAAGATGAATGAGAGACAGGAAAAGCTGCAGAACCCGAAGAAACTCGGTCACAAACCTTCATCTTTCACCAAAAACTTCATAAGGAGAGACAGGAATTTGCATATGATACACTATCTGGAATTTGGTCTCTTAGATTTGCGAATAGAAAGCTATGTAGGTGAGTCAACGATTAACGAAGTCAAAATTTAGTGAACGAGACTCATACCCACTTATTCTAGTTTTCCATTACTTTAAGTAATTTTCACATTTATAACGATGATTTACAAGTGGCCAAGTTCTCACGGGTCCAAGTATTTTTTAATGAGTTCGAAAGTATGGAACAAACTATATTTCATTATGAGAAAGAGCACTTTTATCTGTCGCGCCTCGAAAGTTCTCAGCGCCGACAGACTAGGTCACTGTAGGGCTATTGTTTTCTGATCCCAATTCATAAAATTTAAAACTTGGCGTTCTGTTCTGTATATCGAAGAAATTAAGCTCCCTTTTGTGGGGAAGTAGAACGCCATGAGGAACGGAGAGAAGAACACCGGAAGAGTAGACCCCCTTCACTCCATGAATGAAATAATAAATTAATGTTGGGGAAAATCGACAGATTAGCAGAATACAAGTAACCAAAGACGACAAGAAAATGCAAGCGTGGAAGTTAAATCTTAAATAAAAGAACATATTTGCGAATTCCACTTAAAAAAACTCACACAATGCTGTACTCTACAGTAATTATCCATGACGAAAACGGGTTCCATATTATTCACAATATACCTTAAGTTCATATTCACAAATACAGATTTATAATGTTTATATGTTCAATATTAGTGAAATAATAAACCAATATTGGAGAAAATGAAAGGCCAACGCACAATAAGAAAATAAATATTATCAAAATTGATATGAAAAAGCAAGCCTGTAGATCAGACCCACACAACATTTTACATTTTCACTGACCTCAAGAGCCCCGCGCGAACCAATCGAGTGCAAATGCACTCGAATGAGAATCATTCTAGGAGTGAAGACTACTAATTACAATGCACAATTCGAACTATAGCGCATAAAATGAAAGACAAATGGCGAGAAATTGACGGAATGCTACCTACAGTTCAAGTAATATTTTTTGGACTATAATGGAAAGGTGTATGTCGATAGATGACAATATGAAATATAAACGTAAAACGAATTAGACATGCTACATATTTGATTTTGACATAAAAAATAATAATTACTTGTAAGGATGATAATATAATTAGCTTTGCTGAGTTGTAATCACACATTTAGTGAGTGATTACAGTAATAAACTATTTTTTCATTAATTATGTTTAATTGAATAAGATGGTTCTATCAAAACTAAACAATCTTATTCTTAAAAATCATGATTACTTTCTGCTCTATTTTCTAACAAGAGTGAATTAAAAATTTCTAATATCAAGCCAATGAAAACTATCAATAACTGCTTACAATACTGTTAATATAAAAAGATTAGGCCATTTGCATTCCATAAGACACATGATAATCATGTGATTGCTCGTAACATATCGTTAGAGAGGTTTGTTCGTTGGAGTTTTGTTTTGATATTATTTGGAGACCATAATATTCCTAGTAAAAAAAATCAATTACTAAACTGTAAATTTTTGTTATTTAGAATTATATACTTTTTTTAAGACCACTGATTTAAAATATTGTTTAAGAGTATCAATTAACTTAAACTATCAAAATAAAAAAAGAAAATATGTCAATATATTCGACAGTGCACAGAAGAACATAAACAGTGAATTTTGGCCCTTGTTGCTTGCAATATGGGACATTACCCATTGAAATAAGTGGGCAAGTAATTTCACAGCTTGGTTCATTGTATTAGACACCGAAGCATTCAATCTACAAGCCGCGTCGTCCCCAGCTGGCAGTGGCAGGCTGCTCCCCTTCCTGCAAACAAGCCCACCCCTCACTAAGTGCACTTTCGCCGCTCTCGTGGGCAGACGTCCGACTCTTGAGTGCAGAATGCCCGCGGAAGCTCCCGTCGTGCAGGCCTGCTACAGATGAAACGTAGTAGGTTGTAAGACCGGGGGAAGATGTTCATTGGAACGCAAACAAAGAATTCACTGTCCTAGTGAAGCGTAACCAGGTTGACAAGAAGCAAATCGAAAAAAGGGTAAGCCGAATTTGTATACTGAAACTGAAGTTAAAATGAACGTTAGTGGTATGGACGAATATACCTCAGATTATTCACGTTTGAACCTGCACCCATACGTGTACGTACTCGTGCTTAAAGTAGACATTTCACTCACTCTAGCTGTTTTAATTCACATACAATGCATTGTAGTTAAACAATGCAGACTTGACATGCATAATATTTTGTAGGTCGCTTGAACCACACGTGCGAGATGTTTAGAAACCTAAACCTCCCTCTTTAGATGATTTATTTGAAAAGAAAATTCCCCGAGTTGCTGGAAATTCAGATCGGTGGCACGTCAAATTCCCCATAAATTTCAAGTAGTTTTCGGTGACGTAAAGACCGGGACCCCTAGCCTTCCAGACGGGAAAGGTGAGCCGCGGACGCGACGCTCGACGACGAGGCCTAGCGCTGGAGCGGGGGCGAGGGCGGGTGGTTGGAGAAGGGGGAGGGGGAGGCGGCAAGAAGCGGCCTTTGCGCCGCCGCCGCCTTATACGCGCGCCTGCGCGCGCGGCCCGCGTGGCGATGAGCGCAGCCGCCGCCGCGTCCGTCCGTCGTTCGTCCGCCCCGCACACGCACACGCACCGGCGCGGACCCCTGCCACTCTCCACGCCGCTCGCTGGCGCTGGAATGCCGTCTCCTCACAGATCCAAGCTCTGCCGCTAGCCATGTGGACGTTAGAACATTTCGAGAGCGTGGTCTTCCGCGGACGGAGTCACTACTTACGTGGCTATCCGGGAGGCGCCGCGTCTAGGGCACTGATGCCAACGTTTCGGTCGCCATTCTGCGACCTCCATCAGGTCGTAGTTAAGCAATAAGTACGCCTAGATGAACGGTGACAGAAACGTTGGCACCTGTGCCCTCAACGCGGCGTCTCCCGGATAGCCAAGTAAGTATTAGAACATTTTACTTCTTTTCTTATTGCTTAACTAGTTCGTTTTACTTCTAACTTCAGTACCCGGTTAATAGATTGATTGGTCAGAGCTTCCGGATGCATCAACTGCTACGGTCATTAGTCTGGAAGTGTAGTGCATATTTTAGCGAGGGAGGTGGTGGTGATCATCTTCCGCTGGTTGGACTGATCCGGCGCGACGTACATATTGTAGCGTCATGCACGCTCAAACGAGCAGACGGTAATTTCACCGGATGTGGAACAAAGGGCTGGACATCTGGCGTGGTGACGCGCAATGACGCATCGGTTTTTCCGAGCGAGCGAAGCGTCGTCTCAGGTGCAGGGACGGGCAACGGTGGCGGCGGGCGGCGCCATGGCGCCTATAAAAGCCGGGTGACGAACGCCCCATTCTTTTTTTTTTCTGTAGTTCGAGCTGTGTGAGTAGGAGGCTGTGCGTCTAGCACGCGGAGGGGAAGCCGGCATTAGTTTGTCGTCAGTCATGAGACATGTAGGTTTGTCTCGGCAGAGCGGTGCATCACACCGAGGGGAAACGTTTGTGGTTTGGGCGGTGTGGTAGCCGCACTGTAATATCACTTCTTGTGGTGGGCTGTATTTATTTACTTAGTAGAAGGCAGTGTTATGGTGTTTTACGACTTCGGTCTGTGTTTTTTCATTAATAAACCAACTGTTTATTCTACCCACCCTCGTCTGTGTTTTAATACATCCGTATGACGCCACAGACGAAGGAGCGATCAAATGGTGGCAGCGGTTATCGAATCCACCGGCGGGGAGAGGGCTTTTGTTTGATATAAGAACAAATAGAAGCAGCAGTTATTGAATTCCACGCGCGGTGTGTGCTATTGTTTGAAAATGATCAAATGTAGCAGCGATTACTGAAATTCACGCGGGTACGGGCTATCATTTGCTGTGTTATCTGATGGTAGTTGCGGTAAGGGCATTATTGTGGTAAGGCCATTTATAGTGAGTGTGGCAGCAATAAGCATAACCCACGCGATTTCATCTGTTAATTTGTGAGTAAATTATAGCAGCAGTTTATGTGCAGTATTTTGGAACTGTAGGCATTGATTTAGGCCTGAATAATTAAATCGGCAGTAAAAATAACTGGGTAGGCTCCGAGTAAGTGTTCGGGCCGAGTATTGTTAGCGTGTATGCTTTACCTAGCGTCACGTGATACAAGTTGCGGAATCATACGCATAGTTGATCGAGTCGTTAGGCCGCGAGTCAGTAAAACGCGACCGGTAGCGACGAAGGAGCGATCAAACGGCGCAGACGGAGCGACGCGGACGGAGCGGCGCAGACGGAGTGGCGGTGCAAGAGACCGGCAGCCGAAGAAGAGGACATCCCGAACGAGGACAGCAGATAGCAGACAGCATAAGGGTAAGTGCGTCTTTCTTGTAAGTGACGGCATTATCTGGAGCTATGGCGTACCTCACGCGGTTTAAGAAAGAGGGGATGATTCGGATCGCCAATGATCTGGGTATTCAGTTAGACGGGACAGAAACCGTGATAAAATTGAAAGGTTTAATAACCGGACACGAGGATTATGATCCGGATTTCATTGAAGGGCTAGGCGAACAACATCGCAAAGATATTGAAGAAGAGAAAGAGAGAGAACGAGAGGAGAAGGATAGGGAAGAACGTAGAGAACGAGAGGAGAAAGAACGTAGAGAACGAGAGGAGAAGGATAGGGAAGAACGTAGGGAACGGGAGGAAAGAGATAGGGAATTAGAGCGTTTTCGCATAGAAGCCGAAGTTCAAAGGGCGCGAAATGTTGCGGACGCGGAACCACGTGGCGAGGCACGCGGCGAAACGCATCGTGATGTAATTAAGATTGGGCAAATTATAGGTCGTTTTAGAGGCGAGCAGGACGACATCACAACCTATTTAAACGCGTACGAGAGTCAATGTAGGCAGTTGAAAGTTCCAGAAGGCGATTGGGCCATGCATTTGATAGGATTGTTGCCTTATAATGTAAATAACTGGATCACTTTAGATGAGCAGGAAGAGGAATGGACATACGACGCGTTGAAGGCTAAATTGTTAGAATTATATCGATTCGATGCGGAAAAATTCCGCCAGTTATTTGTAAAACACAACAAGAGTAATAATTCAACTTGGGGTATTTTTGCCAGGGAACTTTTGAATTATGCTAGAGAATGGGTGTCAGGACTCAATGTACATACGTTTGAAGAATTATTGAACCTAATTGTAACTGACCAGATGAAACGAAAAGTTTCGTGGGAAATGCGGGACCATTTTATTGATTCTTGGTCGGAATTCAGCAATCCCATTGAATTCGCTAAAAAACTCGACGCGTATGAGAATCACCGGCAAGGGTGGAAGAAATCAGGTCCTTTTCAGGGTAAGCAGAAGGAGCCTGAATCTAAGGTCGTAACTGGGCAGACGAAAGCAACCTTTAATGTTAGTGATACGGGCAAGGTAGCTACGAATCCTGAATTTGATAAAAGATTCGTGAAGAAATGTTTTGTGTGTAAGTCGACGCAACACTTAGCTAGGCAGTGCCCTAACAAAAGAGTGGAGCCTATCAACCATGCGTGCGAGCCTGAAGCCAGTGAAATTTTGAAGCCTTATACTTTAGTTGGCCAAATCAATCAGAAAGAATCTTTGATTTTACGCGATTCGGGCGCATCGTTTGATCTAGTGAGTGAGAGTTTAGTAAATGCATCAGATTACACGGGCGAATCTATCTGGATTAGCCAGCCGTTAGAAAGGGCGCCGAAGAATTTGTGTGTCGCGCAGATTGAATTAGAAATACCTAGCGGTCGTGTTATTACAAGGGCGGCAGTTGTACCAAAAGAGTGTGAATTAGCGTATTATATTTTAAGTAATCGAACTATGTTATTGTTAGAAGAAGTTAAGCAAGGTTTTGTCGAACCACAGGAAATCAATGTGGTAGTTACGCGAGCCAGTGCAGCTAAAGAACAGTTTAGTTTAGGAAACTCTGTTGAAAATGTAGTACAAAATATTGAAATTAATAGGTCTGAAAATGATGTGGAGGAGGAGGAAAATACAGAGGCTATAAGTGCTGAATGTGATAGTGTAGTAGAACTTGCCAGTGAAATTAGAGATTTATTACGTGTAGACACGAATCAGTTTCGCAGGGCACAGCAAGCTGATGGAGAAGTTAAAGCAATCTATGATGAATGTAAGACTGTAAATAGTGAGCCAGGGAAAGATATGTATTTCATTAAGAACGATATTCTCTTCAAGAATAGGCGGAGCAAGAAAGGTGAGAATTTTGAAATGCTGGTAGTGCCGAAGATATATCGCGGGGACATTTTGAGAGTATGTCACGAAACTGCTTCCAGTCATTTAGGTTGTTCTAAATCAAAGTCTTGTATGTCGCGGTATTTTTATTGGCCGAACTGTTTTCAGGAGATGGAAAAATTCGTGAAAACGTGTAATAGTTGCCAGTTAGTAGGACACGGTGGTGACAAGAAAAAAGCACCTTTGATTATTATGCCGACTATTAGCGAGGTATTCTCTAAATTAAATATAGATACGGTAGGCCCGTTTGCACCAAGTAGTACGGGGGCAAAACATATTCTTACAGCAATATGTGTATCTTCACGGTATCCCGAGGCCATACCCATCAGAGATTTACAAACTACTACTATTATTGAGGCCTTAATGGAATTGTTTAGTAGAACGGGATTTCCTCGTGAAATGCAGACAGACCAAGGCACGTGTTTCACCAGTAATTTGATGGTTGAGTTTGCGGAAAAATTCGGTATTCGAATTGTTCACAGCTCCTCATACCATCCTCAAAGTAATTCAGTTGAACGGATTCACCGAACTATGAATAGGCTATTTAAGGTGTTATGTTTAGAGGCAGGAGGTGATTGGGAAATGAATCTACCGGCAATTTTATTTGCCATGAGAACGACGGTTCATGAATCTTTAGGCTATACTCCAGCGGAGCTTGTATTTGGGAAGAACTTGAGAACACCGGTAACATTGTTGTATGAGAACATTGTAGGGAATGAATCAGAAAGCAACACGGTAACAGAATATGTTTTTGAATTGATTAATAGGTTAAAATATATTAGGGAAACTGCACACCTCAGGTTAGAGAGTGAGCAACGCAAAAGGAAGGTTGCTTATGATAAGAAGGCTGTAGTTAGGAATTTTAATGTTGGGGATAAGGTATTAATATTTGCTCCCAATAGAACAAAGAAATTATCTGTACAGTGGATAGGACCGGGAGAGGTTATGGAAAAAGTTTCTGATGTGAATTATCTTGTACAATTGCCTAACAAAAGTGCAGGAAAAGTGTACCACGTCAACATGATGAAAGCGTACCATCAGAGGACTGAGTATGTTAATTTTGTAGCAGAGTGTAGGACTGAAGATGAAGTTAACGAGGACGTGATCGATAGGTATGCGCTTCGGTTAGAAGCTGGCGACTTCGACGCGGAATCGATGCTCATCGGCACCGATGCTACACCTGAAATGTACAATAAATTGAAAGCTTTAATTGTTGAATTTAGTGACATTTTCTCAGACAAACCAGGTTTAACGGATAAGGTTGAGATGGACATCGAATTGGTCGACAACACGGCGAAAGTTAGAAGTGCGCCTTATCGCATGTCTATGAGGCAAAGTAAAATTTTACAGGAGGAAATTGCCAAAATGTTAAGGGACGGGATTATTGAAAGTTCTGACTCTGATTTCGCGTCACCAATGATATTGGTCGAGACGCCAAACAAAAGACCTCGAGCTTGTGTTGATTATAGGAAATTAAACCAGGTGATAAAGACGGAGTATTTTCCATTGCCGAGTTTAGATGAGCGTATCGAAACTGTAGCGGCGGCGAAAATAATTTCCACGTGTGATTTAAGCAAAGGGTTCTGGCAGGTTAAAATGACAGAAAGAGCGCAGCGGTATGCCACTTTCTGCACTAAATTTGGTAGCTATAAACCTTTACGCATGCCGTTTGGTATCAAAAACGCACCGTATGTGTGTAGCAAGTTAATGGCGGCTTTGCTTAAAGATTGCTCTGATTTTGCAATACCATATATGGATGACATAGCCATATTTAGCAATGACTGGACAGATCATCTGCGTCACTTACGCATTGTGTTTAATATTCTTAGAGAGGCGAAATTGCATATTCAGCCGGCAAAGTGTAAGTTTGCCCGCGGGAAGGTGATGTTTCTAGGATATGAAATTGGTAGTGGCCTATTGAAGCCGAATGAGATCAAAGTTCGTGCGATTCGTGAGTACCCGAGACCGACCACGAAAAAGGAAATCAGGAAATTTCTTGGCTTTATTTCATATTATAGGCGTTTCGTGCCCAGGTTTTCAGAAAAGGCGGCACCTCTCACAGATCTATTAAAGGGAACTATGAGACAAGGGAAGGTAGCGTGGTCGCAAGAGTGCGAGAAGGCGTTTATTGAATTGCGTGATGCTCTGTGCTGTGAACCAGTTATTCATGCGCCTGATTTCAACAGAGAATTCTTGATGCAATGCGACGCGTCAGATAGAGGGGTGGGGATAGTACTTTCCCAGGTAGATGATGATGGAAATGAGAATCCTGTGTTATTTCTAAGTAAAAAGTTTTCTTCTTCTGAGATCAAATATTGTGTTACAGAGAAAGAATGTGCTAGTATTATATGGGGATTACAGAAATTAAAACATTATATTGATGGGAATGTTTGCCTGAAAGTGGAAACCGATCATAATCCTCTGGTCTGGTTACAACAATGTTCCGGAAACAACCCCAGATTGATGCGATGGTCTTTGGCGATCCAGCATCTGAATATAAAAATTAAGCATAGGAAAGGTAACTTGAATATTAATGCGGATATATTGAGTAGAGTGTACGAGAATGAGCTCCAGGCAGTGCCTGAACTTGCAGAGAGACGTACGTCCCTCAGCAATGTGCGTGATGTGAGTGCGCATCAAGACAGTGCCGACATTGTGTCAGAGTGCAAAACGACCAGTGTAAAGCAGTTGTCAACAGACACACAAGTGCATCGTGAAATAATGCGTGTGGGCAACGAATTGAAGCAAGATGGACTTGCAGGGCAGAAAAACAATTAAAGATTTCTTTTGAACCTTTGTGCATTATATTCAGACTCATGATCAAGAAAAGTATATATTGTGAAAGAGAAAGAGAAAAATGGAATTGTTAAAACTACACATGTTTGGAAAAAAGTGTATATTTCTGGTAAAGGGTTATACTGTGTATTTGTTATGTCATGTTTTGAAAGGGATTGCATAATTTTGGTAAAGCGATATAATGTGTATTTATTATGTCACGTTTGGAAAGTTATTGCAACTTGGTTATGTCTTTATGTTGTTACTAGGGCATACAGTGCAATTATTTATGTCAAATTTTTTTTTTGAAAAAGTATACGTGAATGTGTTTATGTGTATTGTGAAGGGGTATAAGAAATTTTTTTGGCTACCACATCGAGTTCATGTAATGTGTGTATACGAAATTGTTTATAATAACAGAGAGTAAAAAAAATTAAGTATAGGTTAGTAGGGATTTTATTTTCAGGTATGTTGCATGTATTTAGCCAGGTTAGGAGCAGTTGCGTAGAATGTGAGCCAGCAGGCCTAGGGCAGTAAATTTCGGGGAATTTTTGTTCTGTGTTGTGGCAACTGCGAAAAAAATTCCTGGGGGGGTATATAGGAGTTTGTAGCGTCATGCACGCTCAAACGAGCAGACGGTAATTTCACCGGATGTGGAACAAAGGGCTGGACATCTGGCGTGGTGACGCGCAATGACGCATCGGTTTTTCCGAGCGAGCGAAGCGTCGTCTCAGGTGCAGGGACGGGCAACGGTGGCGGCGGGCGGCGCCATGGCGCCTATAAAAGCCGGGTGACGAACGCCCCATTCTTTTTTTTTTTTCTGTAGTTCGAGCTGTGTGAGTAGGAGGCTGTGCGTCTAGCACGCGGAGGGGAAGCCGGCATTAGTTTGTCGTCAGTCATGAGACATGTAGGTTTGTCTCGGCAGAGCGGTGCATCACACCGAGGGGAAACGTTTGTGGTTTGGGCGGTGTGGTAGCCGCACTGTAATATCACTTCTTGTGGTGGGCTGTATTTATTTACTTAGTAGAAGGCAGTGTTATGGTGTTTTACGACTTCGGTCTGTGTTTTTTCATTAATAAACCAACTGTTTATTCTACCCACCCTCGTCTGTGTTTTAATACATCCGTATGACGCCACAATATGAGCTTGCGGGTTTTCCTCAACCACGTATTTCCCACCAATGGGGCACTGTCCCTGTCGGGGCAACCTCTAAACTCCTGGCATGAGTGGAAATGTAGTGCATGTAAGTGTGAATGTGGGTAAGTAGGGGGCGAGGATAGGACAAGGAAGAGGAAGGAAAGATTGCGCGCAGTTCGTCTCCCGTTTGTAGGGATACTGCTCCGGCAGTCACCTGATGATGATCGGGGAAACCATGGAAAACTACCGAGTCGCCGAGGTGCCGGTCGCTAGAATTCGGGTGAATTTGAACCATCTGTCTAGCTAGTGTCGAAAATCCCGCCACCATCAGGACTCGAATCCTGGAACTTTCCGGTCGGGGTTCTTCAGTGAAATCAGTTGATGCCTTGAGTCAACTTTGCTGGTACAAGTAATCGACGTAGGCCATTTATTTGTTTATTACAAATCTGAAATAGCCAGGAAACGTATGTATTTTCGCTCTTGTGAACAAGGTACTCGTAGCTTCTGGTTCTCGCCTCGCCCCGCCTCGCCCCGCCTCGCCCCGCCTCGCCCCGCCTCGCCCCGCCTCGCCCCGCCTCGCCCCGCCTCGCCCCGCCTCGCCCCGCCTCGCCCCGCCTCGCCACTTTGCTGTGAGACGCTTCCGAGCGAGTTTGTCGGCCGGGGCAAAAATGAAGTAGCGTTCTAATACCAGACCACCAACTGGCAAAAGTCGGATAAATCCGACCCAAAGTCATACATACATATTCTTCATCTTCTAATATGTGTAGCATAACACACGTCGCAGTTAATTTAATTATACAATATTTTACTTTTAGTACGAGCACTTCGGTAAACTAATGCCCAATGAATGTTGGTGGATACATACAACTTCGCGCAATATTTTTAACTCAAGGTATACGGTTTCAAAACCTGGCCGCTCATGTAGTATTGGAAAACAATGAAAGGTCCCTGCACCTTTCCTCGCATTTCTTACGTTTCTCAATATTGTCTCCTAGACTACCACTTACATCTTGATAATCATTACTCACATTTATCATTAGATTTTTATTGTACCCCATGGCTCGTGCCGTTCTAAGAGACTGTATGATCTAGAATTAGTTAAAATGGCTGTAGAATTACGTCCATTACATAACTCACAAATCATCGGCAAAGAACGACTGATTCAAGGAAGAAATGTTGTTGTAAGATCCATTAGTTTGGTAGCCTCTTTTTATATTATTAATATTTATTATAAAATCTTATTTCTTATGTATATCTTTTATATATTATGTTCTTTATTAAAAACAAAAAGAATTAAGCATTTTTATGAATCAAGTATTCACTAGTAATGATTGTGAAGATACAACAATTTTGTAGATACAATTAATATTTCAAGGCATTTGGCCTTCACAAAATTGTCATTTCCATTGTCACTTGAATATATTTTAAACTGTAAAGGAAGAGTGGAAACTAAAGAATGTTTTGACAATACCTACTTCCAAACAGATATTAAAGCAAAAACCCAGAACAAGAAATAAATTAAATTGTATGTATTATTTCATTACATTGGTTAACTGCCATAATTCCATGCCGTGATGTCTCCGCAAAGACAGATATACCCTTCTATATTTCTCTTTGCAATCCCAAAGCACAATAAGCAGTTATATTCGTATTTTATGTTTTACCTCTATAACTTTAGACCAAGTGCGGTTTGTATGAAAACTACAAAATGCCTGCTGGTGTCTTTCCTTTCCTTGTGAAAGAGTTTGATAGAAGTTCGAGCTGCTGGGGCTTCAGAAGTAGTAAAATGGATATGAAGCGATCGATTATATTTTATGGGAGCTCTTATTGTGAGATCTCGCTGTTGGAGTGAGGGGTGTGTAATATAGCTTTCTGGAAGGAGGAAATTTAGTTGGGAGATTCACACGGCACAAGGCGAATCGAATATTTATATAATCGTTCAGAGCAGAATTTTAATGCAAATTAGTAAAATACATAACTATTAAAGTGCTAAAGTGACTTGTTCCGTGCAGAAATCGTTATAGTCCATGCAGGTCTTTGAGTATTTCCTATTTGTGCAAAGTCAGAAGGCTTGTATTGAAGCAAAGTTAAAAACAAAGAAAAAAAAATCTTTATCTAATCGGTTCGTTGCCACAAACCCGTGACAGAATAATTCACATTATAATTGTCAAGGAAGTAATCGGACTGTTTTCGCTCGGAGAATCAATATAATTACAAAATATTAGCGAACCAGCCTGCCACTGGTAAGAAAAACTGACATTTATCATAAATTTGTTCAAATCAATTGCAGACATAAATAAATCCAGCTGTAACTCACTCTGTACGTGTTTCACAGTTTCCCCTCCGGGGAGACTGTATTGGGCATTGAAATTATATGTTCCATCAAGACCTGCAAATAATGCAGAATAATAATTCAAACTTACCTGAAAATATTACATCTCAAAATTTGTTATCACAAGATATAATATATCAGTCACAAAATGCTTCTCTTCAATCAACATCGAATGCTGTCAATGTACCTCAAGCTACTCTCGGATTGATAGAAATGCAAACGGACAACCAGCCTCCCTTCATTTACACAGACATTTCGTATAATGCAAATAGAAGCCAGCCTCCTCTACAAGAAACAAATCCAGCCAAACGTCAAAAGTCATTGCCTCAAGATGTGATACATCAACCTCAAAATTCTTCTCTGCAATCAACATCTTCTACTACCATCAATGTTCTTCAAGCTGCTCCCGGATTAGAAGAAATGCCACCTAATAACCAATCTTCCACAACCTTTACACACACTTCAGGTAATACAAATAATCAACCTCCTCTTCAAGAAGCAAATTCAGCCAAACGTAAAAAACAATGTAAACCAACCTATTCAATTCCAACATACTCCAGATACGACATCTTGAATGAAACTGCCGATCCTGATAACGAACTCTCTAACTCTGAAGTGAAAATTCCACCGTTTACAGTGATTGGAAAAAATTACCAGCTATTAATACAAGATATATAAAAAATTGTGCAACATGAATACACCACTAAGTCTCGCAAAAATGAAATAAAAATACAGTTCACATCTATTGACGACTTTAGGAACTTTCGCAAATTTAGTGAATCAAACAACATTCAATTTTATACATATCAAGATCCATCAAAAAAGTGTTTCCCTGTGATGCTTAAAAACATTCCTGCTTCAATTTCAGAAATAGACATTTATAATGAACTATTTAGGTTACAATATCCCATAATCAGTGTTAGAAGACTTTACGACAAATCCAGAAAACCTCTTCAAACGTGTGCTTTAGACCTACAAAACTCCAAAGAAGGTAAAGAAATTCTACATCTGAATACCTTATTTCATTGCTTAGTGAATATTCAACCAAGAACTCAACGTTCTTCACCCATACAATGTAAAAACTGTCAACAATTTGATCACTCACAGGCAAACTGTCGTTTAACTCCCAGATGTGTCAAATGTAATCAGAATCACCACTATTCTCTTTGCAACAAACCTCAAAATGCACTTCCGATTTGTGTTAACTGTAACCAGAATCACACTGCTAATTATAGAGGATGCCCTTTTTTTAAACAAGCACTTAACAACAAAACTTCTAAATTCAATAATACTTCACAAGAGACCATACATAATTTGGAAAATACAAATACACAGCCTAAAACCTTCACATTCCACAACACAGACTTTCCCCCACTTCAGAAACCACCTAATGCCTGGTCAAATACATATTCCAACACAGCTCGCAATTCTCAAAATATTAATAACATTAACACTTCTTCATTAAATATCTCAAAATTAATTACCACAATAGTTACGCAAGTTATATGTTCACTAATACCACAAATTCAACAAATCATAGAATCACTTCTGAACAAACAAAATGTCTAAGAAAACTAACAGCATAACACTGCTCAATTGGAATGCCAATGGAATTAAAAGACAACATCAATTATTTGAACATTTTCTTTATTCCCACAACATCCAAATAGCATGTATCACCGAAACGCATCTCATCCCCAATGAAAAATTTTATTTACATGGATATAAAATATACAGATATGACAGAATTGACAATATAGCATCGGGTGGCGTAGCTATTATTATTTCTTCCAAACTCAAATCTTTTCTTATAAATACACCTATCACTCCCTCCCTCGAATTCATTACAATAATAATCAATATCAATCAAATCCATTACCACCTTACAGTTGCGTATAAGCCTCCGAAGTATAATTTCCCGCTGACATATTTTAAAAGCATATTTAACAATACAACAGATAAAATCATACTGCTCGGAGATCTAAATTGTAAAAATCAAATCTGGGGAAGTCTTAATAATAATCCAAATGGTATAAAATTACACAAATTTATTGCTAATCATAATCTTCAAATTCATGCCCCTAATGAACCCACGTATTATTCATATAATGAAAATATCATCCCAGATATTTTAGATATACTAATCACACAAAACATAAACCTTCCAATTACTCAAAACGTATTACCTGAGCTTGATTCAGATCATTATCCAGTTATTATAAACATTTATTTCAACTCTCATATCACCTATTCTAACTCTTCTCCTATATTCCAAAAAGTAAATTGGAATAAATTTACATTAAATATTGAAAACAGCATTCAATTCCCCACAAATATGTTATCAACTCATGACATAGACTCGTACATCACTTATTTCACGGATGCAATAAATCATAATTTACACATAAGTTCTAAATATATACCAAAAACTAATTTCGTACATTATAAACCTCTACCTTTACCTATTATTAACCTTATTAAAACTAAGCACTCCCTAAGACGATTCTGGCAACAAACCAGGCGTAAAGATATTAAAACTAAACTAAACAAAATATCTAGGGATTATAAAATCTAAACTGGAACAACATAAATTCAATGAATACAAAAACTTTATTAAACAAATTCAACCCCAATCAGAAAAGCTCTGGTCAACTCTTAAAAGAATCTGTAAAGAAAAAACATCTATTCCAATCCTTAAGCAACATTCCACTACAGCAATAAATGACTATGACAAAACTCAATTACTATGTCTTCATTTCCAAAATACGTTTACTCCTAATTCAACTACTAATATTCACTTTTACAATCTTGTTAGCAATTTTCTCTCTCTTCCAAATTTTAATGTTCCCCAAAATATTGATTATATTTCCCCTTCTGAAATTCATTCAATTATTAAAACACTAAAAACTCGCAAATCTCCAGGATTGGATACTATCAATAATCAGACACTCAAGTCACTTGGTAAAAGATCAATTGCTGCTTTTACTTCTATTCTAAATTCCGCATTGAGATCTAATTACTTTCCAACTACCTGGAAAACAGCAATCGTACTTCCCTTTTGTAAACCACAGATAAACAAGATCCTAGAAACCCATCGAACTACCGACCTATTAGTTTACTTTCCTCTCTTTCCAAGATATTTGAAACCCTTATACATCACAGATTATTACACTTCACTACAATTAACAAAATTATTCCTCCCACTCAATTTGGCTTCACTCATCAGCATGCAACTACTCATCAACTTTTAAGGCTAACAGAACATATTGAAAACTCCTTTCACCTAAAACAGCATACTATTGTATTATTACTGGATATCGAAAAAGCATTCGACAAAATTTGGCATCATCGTCTTATTTATAAATTATTCCAAATTGGAATTCCTACTTATTTGTTCAAAATAATTCAAAATTTTCTTTCTAATCGCACTTTTCGTGTCAAAATTAATTCCTCTTTTTCTCAACTATTTTCAATTGGCGCGGGCGTGCCCCAAGGGTCCTGTCTATCTCCTCTTCTTTTTAACATCTATCTCTCTGACATTCCCAACTTTACGTACTCAGAATTAGCCCTTTTTGCTGATGATACTGCATTCTTCATTAGTCATAAAAATTTAACAACTGCCAAAAATAGACTACAATCCGACCTTCTGCTTTATACAAATTGGACTTCTAAATGGCAGATTAAAATTAACATGAATAAATGTCAAGCTAAAATCTTCACACTCTGTAAACCAATCATCCCTGCAGAAATATTAATTCTTGATCAAGCTATACCCGGGATATCACCCAACACACCTATTAAATATCTTGGACTCCTCTTAGACACTAAACTTAAATGGAATGCCCATATTAAAAACATTATACATAAAACTAACACTAAAATTTATAAATTACACTCCCTCATTAATTATAAATCACCTATAAACATTCACTCAGCAAAATTAATATATACCACAATTATTCGTCCTACCCTTACTTATGCTTGCCCCATCTGGTCCAATGCTGCCAAAACCCATATTAATAAATTACAAATTCTCCAAAATAAATTCATCAGGAAAATATTTCACGCACCCTGGTATATTCCCAACTCTCAACTCCATAATGAACTGAAAATTGACACTATCAACTCCCTAATTCGTTCACAAAGCCTTACATTTTTCAACTCCTTAGATGACTTACAACAGACCCGCACTTTCAATTTAGGTCAAACATATCATTTTCCTCGACGTATACTATCAAAATTTCCTAAATATATATTTCATCCACCATAATTACTACATTTACAACATATTATCCTTCTATTCAAAATCTTTTTTACAAACTTCTTTTTTTTCATAGCATAACCTTTTCAAAAATTTAATTGTTAATAATTCCTACTACAGGTTCCAGTGAGTATCAAATCGCCAGTTATTTGTTTGTAATGTCCTAACCCCTGAAAGACAAATATGTCGAACAGGTAGAAATAAATTAAAAAAAAAAATTGTCAAGAACAAAACACCAGCGGCGAGGGATTAATATTGCCCTAATCTCGTGTCATCTCAATTAGCGTAACTATATAGTGTTTGAAATACATTAATGTTGAATTTCTACTTCTTCCAGAAGAGCTGATTTCCCCATTTTACCGTCAACATATTCTACATAAGTTATTTATGATAAGACTGGTAAAACTGACATTTTATTCTGTAAGTACGAAATATTGCGTCACGAGGTCGATAGGCAAAATGGCGCAATCCTACGAGCAAACTAAAATCACTTTTACCATGTATCATTTATTATTTTTGAGACAGCCTTACTGACTTCCATATTGTTTTCATTCAAATATACAAATCATTTAATGATAAATTAAGGTCAGTAGTAGCTTACGCGGTCAGACGAAAGTAGTTGGCTTTCTTTGTTGCGTTCACAGATTTATCTGAAAACATGAGCTTAGCCTTACTTTTAGCTCTAGTGCTAAAATAGTTTTTTACGATAAGAGTAGTAAAAGTGACATTTTGTTCTGTAAGTAGGAAATGCTGCGATGTCAGGCCGCTGGACCGAGTGGTGTAATCCTAAGAGCAAAATAAAACCACTTACACCGCGTGTGTTATACACTATTTCTTCGACAGCCTTAATGACTTATATATTATTTCAATTCAAGTATACAAATCACTTAATAATAATCAGTAGCAGCTGATGCGGTGAGACGTAAGTATTTTGTTTTCTTTGTTGCATTCACTGATTTATCTGATCATTTGAGCGTAGTCTCACCTTTAGCACTAGTGGTAAAAAATTTGAACTTTCAGCACGCTATGTGAAATGTCACGCTATGCATGATTTTAATAGTGACTGTCTAAAAAATTAATTTACCAGTTTGTTACTTCCGTTGTTTTTGTGGGGGCTAATGAGTTCATCGTAGAAAATAAACTCACAAATTTAATAGATTGCGCAAATAATTTCCAACACAGCATTTGCAGTTTCACTTCAATTCAGTACCATCCGCCTTTGCACACAGATGTTTAAATTTTAAAGTGACTGCTATAAGAGTTCTTTAGAGTTCTGTCTTGATAGTTTGCACAAATACACGTACGTATGGTTTTGCAAGGTCTCAAGGAGAGTTTTATTTCCCTCAATTCGTGATTTCCCTCGCCTTGCTCCTAAGTTCTTTTGCGAAGCAAAGCAAAGCCACGCCTAGCTCTGAAGCCTTCACTTCCCTAGTGAACCGTGACGCATGACATTTCGCGTAGAATTCTCGAGAATACTTTCTGTTTAGTTATTCCTGCAGATGCTCTTAGAATTCTAACATTCACTACAATTTTATATCAACTCAGGACATTTGCAAATAACTATACAAAATTAATATTTAATAGAAATATTTTTTTGTTCTACACTATGTGTAAGTCTATGTGTAAATAAGCTGTAATATCCCTGTTAACGAATGCCCCCTGTCAACTAGTTTCAGAAATTAATGATCCACTTCAACCGAGGTGACGAATTTGCCCTGAACATATAATTTTTTGCTATTCATAAGATATCAAGAGTTCACGGAAAAGATTCTCACAGGTAACGGGTATGTGCAGAAACTTCACTCTTATAATTTTCATCTGGAGATTACTTTGGATAAAAATGTTGGGAATAAAACTCATCAGAAATTATTTTCACTTTTCACAAATTTGCCTTATCGAATGTGATAATGCAAATTTTAGCAGACTGAGCATGATGTAACTAAAAGTTTAATTCATAAAATCTAAATGAAGTGTTCCCTCGTTAAAGAGATGGCTCGAGAAAAAAATGTGACCACTAAATCGTATAGCTACGGTCTTCACTACTCGTCCAACTTTGTATCTTGTCATCTTCCGTTACGTTACAAACTTCCGTTACGTTACGTTACAAACGTTTCCATTTTCCTACGTTTTAACATTGTAAAAAGAATTTTAGTTAAAACTGATGAATAACCTCAGTTTGGAGTGTCGATATATCTCTCAACAACCTCTGCGCCTCTGCGGCAATTTAGGAAAGACGTATTTTCGAAGACGTTCATAAATATGGATTAGAAAACCAACAGTTTTTTTATCAAATAGCCGATATATAACATATAATGATATTAATAATAATGTAAATTTATATATATATATATATATATATATATATATATATAACATATAATAACATTAATAATCATGTAAATTTATATATATATAGCATATAATAATATTAATAATAATGTAAATTATTGGCATTTTAGGGACGGATTAAACCGCCTTTGTCAGCCAGTAATGTCTCCTGGCTTGGGCCCTGTACTTTTTCAAATTTATTGTCCACACCTGGGATTAAGGGCGACATGTGGCAAGCTTGAGTATTCCTATCACCGTACCCAGCGTTCTTGGCCTGCCTTTTTTTCGTCCCACAGCTGTGTAAAGTCAGACGATTGAATTAGATAGCTACAGGTTTATTTTTACTCCGACCGGGGATCGAAACTGGGAATACATTAAAGAAATCTAGCACAGTGTTCATGAGCCACTCACAGGGTGACATAATAATAATAATAATGAGGATGAAGATAATAATGATGGTAATGATGATTATAATAAGAACGATAATGATAATGTTAATAATAATGATAATGAAAATAGTAATGGTAAGCCGCAGCACCAGAAGAAGAAAATCTAATTGAGGCCGACGCTTTTATTTGACTTCCTGAAAGTAGTTGCAGGTACAATTACTTTTTCTTCTTTCCTGTCAAATTTGTGCGTTTGCACTGCCACTTCCCGTTAGGCGCGGCGCGGACGGCAGGGCTCGGTGAGGAGGGGCGTGGAGGGGCGCGGCGAGGTGAGACGAGGTGAGACGGGCTAATAATACGACCGCCGCTGTGGGCGACACGGCGCCAAGGAAAGCGGCTACTCAGCGTCACTGCTCTTGGCCGCGGGACGAGGAAGCGCTGCCGCGGCGCACATGCGCATTTCCACCGCCATCACCACTCGTTCCACTTCTATCCATCATCATTCTTCATCATTCATCATCAAAACCTCTTCTTTTCACCAGTAACTCTAGTCAACGAGTCACCTCACAAACACTCACCCCTAACAGCCCAACTCAACCATATCACCCCCAACTCATCTCTATCACCCCCCACTCACCACTAATCACCCCAACTCACTTCTATCACACCCGACTTTCCCCCGTCACCCCCAACTCACTTCTCTCACCACCTATCACTCCTATTACCCCTAATCACCATTATCACTCCCAACTCACCAATATTACCCCAACTCACTAATATCACCTTAACAATATCACCTTCCAACTCATCAATATCACCCCCAACTCACCAATATCACCCCAAGTCATGAATATCACCCTCAATTCACTAATATCACCCTCAAATCATCGCTATCACCCCAACTCACCAACTTACCACCCCATTACCACCTCAAATCACCACCATCCTCTTAACTCTCCATCATCAACACTCACTACCGTTTCCATCAACAATGATTTTTCACTCTCTATCACCACTCATTTCACTACTACTCACGTCCGCTCTCCACACTAATTTTTCACCATAAACCCTTCTCCCCAACTTCATCACTCCCCGCGCGATCTCTCACAATACCATCAACTGTCCACCATAAAATCGTCCTTCGCTATCATTACTATCAAGAAACATCATTCATCCATTCATTACAATTACCACCACCACATATCACAACCATTACCCATGTCACTACTCTTCAAGCTCACTCCCACTATTCACCACTACTATTACATTCCAAACAATTCACACCCCACACCAACATCACAACCATCAGAACGATGACTCATCATCACCACTACTCCCACCTAAAAATTACTCTTGAAGTCGTTTTGTCTATACTTATACATATTCATATTCTTTCCTATTATGATTCAGATATTCACATGAATGTGTATATTACTTTCTCCTATAATGAGTGTAGAGAAAGTTACGTAATGCAAATATTGAGATTTTGAGAAAGTAGTTGGCTGTCCTTAATACCAAAAAGGTTCTTTTTTTCAACATGTCTTTCTGTGAACAACAAAAGCGCCAAAATCGTATTTATAATTTCATCAAATACTGATACTCTCCGATCGATTTGGCTGAATCCAAGCCACCGGCATTTTTGAAACGGTTGCGAAATAAAGCGAAGTACGCTTGAAAATAAGACCCTAGTCCAATTTTCATTTAACTTAATTGCAAAAGTTAAGTTTCTTCGAACATCTCCCACGGTTTAGTTACTGCAGCCAAAGACTTCTTGCATAATATACCATACGAGTATAGTTCACAATTTATTTTTTAATGCTTGATTTTTAAATAACTGTATTTATGATTTTGTTCGAAACATAAGTATACTCCATGTAATCTTGAGTCAAATCGTGATCATTTTGCAAAAATGCACTTTTATATTATGCAGTTGTTTTGCAAAATTGCGCAATATTTTTACAAAATGGCTTTAGTACTTTTCTGTAAGATAGAGCAATACATATGGAATATAATGGTCTAAGAGCCATTTTCATTAAAACTTTTGAAACTTCGAAAATTAAAAAAATACTTTTTTGAATGCGTCAGGCTGCTGAACAACCTCGGTCGTGCAATAATGGGCGGCGCATTGAACCCGGAAATCCACGCGATCGTGATCATATCCCAACCAGGGCAAATATTGTTTGCGAGTCGGGAACAATAGCAGTGGCATATGTTGGATCCACAAGTGAAGTAACATACCGCAGACCGCGAAAATGTTAGCAATCGAGTTTAAATAGATAAAATTATGGCACAAGTTCAGCTAGTATTGTAATATTACATATTATTTTTATATAATGAGAGACCCCTCCGTAGTAAGTGATGAATGTAGAAGATGCGGTGCACAGCATGAAAACATCCAGCACATCCTTGCCGGTTGCAGTGTGTTGGCTTCCACTGCCTATAAAGTTAGGCACGATAATATGGGAAAATAATTCACGGACGACTAGTGAGAAAATACGGACTTGAGTCCTGTAATGTCCCATATTACAAAGACCTTCTACAGTCTTGGAAAATGAAGAATGGAAGCTATACTGGGACAGAAGCATAATTACAGACACCACAATTTCGAACAATAAACCAGATATAATAGTTCTGAACAACCTCAGAAAAACAGCCATGATCATCGATTTTGCAGTCGTCAACAATAACAATTTAGAATCTGTTCATAGCTTGAAAATTCAGAAATATGTACCGCTGAGTCAAGAGCTTCGCCGTCAATGGAGACTTCAGAATATCGGCATACAACCGATAATAATGTCCACCACAGGATTACTACCAAAACACACAGTACATGCGATTCAACAGTTGGAATTACCATTCTCATGCGTAGAGCAAATGCAGAAAGCAGTAATATTGGACAGTTGCAGAATAGTAAGAGAATTCCTGGGATGTACGACTGATTGGGACACGATTGATTGAGATGTCAAGAGAGTAACATTCGTTCGTGTCTTGTGTCTTAGAGATCGACAGAGCCTAAACCAGCAACGGTCAGGTGAATGTTCGTACACATAGTGCAGAAAGTGAAACATTCGGATAACAATAATAATAATAATATAATATTAATAATAATAATAATAATAATAATAATAGAGAGTGTGCTCTATTAGCAGCACTAGCTGTGCCTTTTTACGAAAATATTGCATCGTCTTTCGACATTGTTCGCCCTCAAGGGGGAGAACGGTTGGGATGGATGGCTCCGGTTCGTGGAATTTCTCCAAGGGCACCTTGTTGTGGCAATGAAAATTGAAAGGGAAACCACTGCGTGACTCATATAAAAAATATGATCATTTGCGAATAATTTCCCGGCAATATCATACAGCAATTTCTCGATACTTAGTCGCCTGAGAACCGATAAGGATTTGGAGAAGAGAACAAAGTAGAAAGGGAAGAGGAAGAAGGAAAAGGTTGGAGAGAATAGTACAAGGAAAAAAGAAATAATAAACGGATAAGAAAGTAATGGCAAGGTAACTCGGTGCCACGTTTTCAGGTCTGCATGGCGCCTGAGCATTCCATGTGAACCCAGGGAGGATTGACCTGTTCGAGGCCGTGTGAAGTGGTGGCGAGTGCGCGATTGAAAGGCGGCGGCACAGCTCGCTCCCAGGCTGCGCTCAGCGATGCACCAGGCGCACGCGGAAACCCCTTGGCAAGAGCCCTTACCCGCGCTCGCCGCTTTCTCTCTTTCCCTCCCCCCCACCACTGCAGCCATCGATGCTTCGATGGATAACAGCGCCCCTTCGTCCCGCTTCGACTCAACGCGCCCCGCGGCGGTGACCACGCCCCACTCCGCCTCGTCCTACCTCGTCCCGCTTCACCTCGCCCCGCTTCGCCACGCCCCGCCCCAACCCACATCGGCTTGCGCCTACTCGGTCACCTCTCTGCGTTTCCGTTCCGTTCTGCCTTCACCTGCCTCAGCCACCCTTCCTTGCACTGACTGCTTCGCCTCTCTTTGCTTTTCCCCAACCCTTGCCCTTCTTAGTTCTTCACTGCCCGCATCTCGCTTTCTGCGACCTCGAACTTCTCCACCTTACTCTCCCTCGCAGGTTCTCGCTCTGCTTGCCTCGTTGCCCCGCCCTTTCCCGCCCTCACTTCGCCCAGCCCAGCTCCACCCCTCCTCGTTTCACACCGCCCCGTTCCGCCGCGGCTCATTCCGCCCGTCTCTCGTCGCTGCTCCTCGTCCCGCTGGCCCCATCTAGCCCCGCCCCGCCTCATTCCGCTCCACCCCGCCCTGCCAGACTTCGCTCTTCCCCGTCTTGCCTCACCCGCCTTTCTTCCCTTGCTTTGCCCGTCCTACCGTGCGTCGATCCCTTTTCACCCATCCCATCTTCTCCATTCCGATTACCTCTCTCTCTACTGCCTCGCATTGCACCACCTCTTTCGTCCCCGATCAGTCCTGCTTTTCCCGTTCGCCACCCATCGTCTCCCGTCGCGATCCGTGGCCACTCCCCGCCCCGCGCGGCGCTGACGCAACGGCGCGGCGCCCCGCGAACCCGCGCAGCGGCACTCCGCCCCGGGCGGGACGCCGCGAGAGGCCTCATTACGCTCGACGCGCCGTTAATTTGTTTTTGCAGGCGCCGAACAATGCCATAAAAGCGTTGGGCTTCGCTCGTGTTGTAGCACTTCTCGAATGGGTGGGTTGCGATATGGTAGGGTATGTGTAAATAAGTAGGTACTAAAAGTTCAAAATGTCGAATTTCACATACAGAATAAAGTTGTGGAAGCTAACAAGTGTTGATGTAAAAAAGAAGCGAAGAAAACATTCTGAGACATTTGCTTTTACCACGGTGCAATATGCGGAAGTAATTTTCGATTTATATTTCGTTCTGAGTATCAAAAAACAAAATAGAATACATTTCATAATGCTATTAATGCATTTCTAATGTAGGATAATCTCACCCCCCTGTACCATTGCATGAATTTATATATTATTGCATTCTCCTGAATCTCTGTGAATAATATTGGGTGACTGGAGTAAAAATGAGTAAGTTCTCCAGAGGAATTGCTCATTAGTACAAGTAGGAACTACTACTTCTCTTAACCAATTGCCTCTTTTCATATAAATAAAAAGTTTTTTTAACTTGAAGCAATTACTTCTCCCGCCACGTAATTGTTCACTAATTGGTCTGTGGTGATGTACGATTTTTCATTTGTTTTGTTCGTCTATGTTACCGCGCGACGCGTTGTTTGTTCCTGGTGTCGACGGTGTTAGACTAAGTGGCTCAAATGACGTGCATTGTTGGCGAAATCGTAGAAAGTCTTCCGTCATTCATTCCCTCACTACCTAAAACCTCACAACCAGCTCAGAACAGTTATGTATAAATTCTCTTCTATCCATTCAATACGATTTTAATCACCTACTGAGATTGCTCCGTAAATACTTCGTCCTAGAAGCAAATTCTCGATTTTATTCATGCGAAAAGTAACCAATTGCTCCTCGACCAAGCAGTTACTCACCAATGGAGAAATTGCTGACGATAAGAGCAATTGCTCAGGTCCTTTATTCATATTATTTGAAGCAATTACTTCAAAAACTCAAGAAAGAAGTCATAGCTTATTTTTTTATATCACCCATCCTCTTTAGTGAAATTTCCCTCCACCAATTGAGAATATAATGACACGTGCAATTCCTTCTAATCTACAAATGAAAGAAAATTCTTTTGAGACTATCGAATGACACGTAATACTTAGTTGTTTGTTTATAAATAAATAAGGTTGCACTATAACGTGCCGTGAATGTCGCAACTCTTTCTGCGCTACGGCCGGGCTGAAGTTAAAATGAGTATCGTGCATTTCAAAACGTAAACAAAGTAATAAGATTGTTTCCTAATCACCTGTGAATGAGAAAACTTTATACACTATAAATTAATTGACAAACTAAATTACCAGAATTTGTACGTCATATCATCTCCACTATATGTTAGTCGTACAAAATATAATCGCAGTAACAGGCATCAAAATATCATGTACACATACTATAATACTCCGTGTGTTGTCCGCACAGATTGGCTTAGGAGCGGAAAATGTCATTTTAACTTTAAAAGACCGTTGAAATCTGACGAACCTTCTTTGGTGATGGGAATGAATGGTTATTACCTGTCAGAATAATTCAAGGCAAGGTCGACACCTGGATTTCAGCATATCGTAATAGTGACATCACTTTCCGAAAACTTTAACATAATATTCTTGAAGGTCAAATTAGCGTGTTGAATGGGGAAGTTTAGATGAACAAGAGCTACTTGAGTAGTTACTTCTGACACCGAAAAAAAAAATTAAACATTATGAGTTCGAAAGTAAAAATGGTGAATACTACAATTGTGGACTTGATTTTTTAAACCAATGAATATATTCATACTACCCTTTCAGCACAAAGAAAATAATAGTTGCAAGATAGTTTTTCAGGTTTCACATTTGAGTGATTGACTTCTCCGTTAACTTACGTCTACCAAAGTAATTATTAGCTGTGTAAATTTCCATGAAGGTCAATTAAGTCATGAATTGAACGGATAAGGTTACATCTTGTCCGAACGTTAGAAACAACTCGAATAACATTGCTGCCGGCGTGAAGAACAAACGAGAAAATGATCTTCAGAGAAATTGAAGAATCACAGGTGAAAATTAGGATGTTGTATGAAGGCAGAAATAAGTTAAATGAAAATGTGTTAAATGGAAATAAAGTAGTTAGAAGCGAGTAAGAATGATGGAATAAGGCGAACTAGTTGGAATGAAGTAGAAGGAAATGAGGGAAGAGGAAGAATGAAGGTGAAGGTGAAGGTGTAGAATGAAGATGGCAATCAGAGTGTGTAATGATGACACAAGCTAGAGAGGCGGGAATTAGAACATACAATGAAGATGAAAGTGGGGTACAGGGAAGTAGACTAAAATAAAGGTGCAAAAGAGGCTGGCGGATATGAAGTGACAAGTGGATTTAAATTAGCAAGGATGGGGAGAAATGATGTGGTAGGAGAAAATAATATGGAACGAAGGTGGTCATGAGGTATATCTAAAAACGATCGTCAGAATTGAAAATTAAAATAATGATAAAAATGAGGTAGGATGAAATAGAAATGGGGGAAATGGGAATGAAGAAATGAGATACAAATCAGAATGTGGAATTAAATGGAAAAGACGTAATAAGACGATACGTTCTAAAACGAATGATGAAGGGCAAAATGAGGTTGCAAGTGGAAGTGAAGTGGTAAGTATTTGAGATGGCGTTCGGGGTAAACGAGGAAAGTGAGGTGTCAGAGCGAGGCGAGGGTGAGTAACGTAGTGCATGTAAGACGCCGGATCGTCCGAGCGTGACTTGAATGTTCCGCTGCCGCTGAAGGCGAGTGCAGCGTGACGTAACGTCTCCTGCGGACAATCACTGCCCGCGCTGGCACAGGCACGGCGGGGCGCAGCGGGGCGTCCGCCGCAAGGAAGGGTGGGGGAGGAGGGGAAAGAGGGGGAGGAGGCCCAGGAGGGCGCGGCTCTTGGCGGACAGCGGGGCCACGCCCGGCGCCAGCCACGGCAGCGGCGACGACAGGAGACGCGGGAAAACTATTACTTTGATGAATAATTCCAAAGCGATTTTAATAAATTCATTATACCTATTACATACACGTAGGAAAAAAGCTAATCATCACTACTATATTCTCGTTCTTTTTCTACATCCGTTTGCCCAAACGCTAGGGTAGTTTTTCGATTTATCGCCTTTAGAAATCTTCTGGTTTGATGTTAAAGTCAAGAAGTTCGAAGCTGAGTTCAAAGCGAAGTTTCGATTTTCATCGGGAAGGAAGTTCCTTAAAGGTTGTAGTAAGATAGCGGAAAAGTTGAAAATTGAAGGGCGCAAGATCAAATGAATAAAATGGGTGCGGAATGTCCACTCCACCCAACATTTGCATAGTTTCGTTTCTCAGGTTATCAGACAATGGGCGGGCGTGAGCATCAATTCATGCACTTTTTTCTTGGTCGATTTTCTTAGATTGTGAGTTCAAGACGACTCAATTGTTGGCGATAAATGTCGGCATTGGTGGTTACACCTCAAGGAAGCAATCCATAAAATACACAACCTTTTTGTCCCAAGTGATGCACAAATCAATCTTTTGTAGATGTGCGTTGACCTTCCTTCGGGAAGTTGCTTTCTGGAAGGGTTCTGTCATTTCCTTCTTTTTCTCAGATTGACATAAATATCATTTTTCGTCACAAGTAACGACAGAGAATAGGAATGGTAGATGTATTCCTCCAGCCAATGACAAGGAAAGGTACATACAGGAGGAGTCACGTAACTTTAGCACCTCCTATAACTTTTGAACGGTTGAAGTTATTGCAATGCAGTTTTCAGGAAGTGCATGAGGGAATGGGGCTAATGGATACTTGTATTCATTTCTATTTTATCACTTGTGTTTTACGAGATATTTGCGGTAACTTTGTTTTTTCAAATAGAACTATACACATTTTTTCAGTCTATCATAACGGTCGTAAAAAAGACATCCAATGATATACATATTGTTATATGTTAGATAAACATTTTTTGAGTAATTTTGATTTTTTTGCGACTAGTGTTTAACGGATATTTTCATTGTAATAGCCCGCCACCCAAGGTCACGCAGCGCTTCACCAGCAAATGCGCGCTCAGTGAAATCAAAATTATTTGAAAAAAGAAATGCTTATCTAACATACAACAATATGTACATCAATGGATTCGCCTTTTTACTCTCGTCATGATAGACTAAAAAAAATATGTATAGTTACATTTGAGAAAACAAAGTTGCTTCAAATATCTCGTAAAACACAAGTGATAAAATAGAAGTGAGTACACATATCAATTAGTCACATTCCCTCATACACTTCCGTGAAAACTGCATTGCAATAATGTCAACCGTTCAAAAGTTATAGGAGGTGCTAATGTTACGTGACGCTCCTGTACATCAGAAATCGCAGATTTCTGTAGATTTCGATTAGATAATGGAACTACCTCAATATACCCTTTTTTTTAACCTTTCTCTTTAGATGCAAATGTCGCACGATGCTTGAAGGACACATTTCATCAGATCTGCCAATTCTCGGTTACACTGTTGTGGATAATTCTGAGTTAAGGTGTTTAAACTGTTTTTATCAAAGCCCGAATGTCTTCCTGAATGTGAAGTCACGTCAAAGCGACCGTCCTTGAAACGAGCAAACCATTTTCTTGCCTTGGTCCCTCTAATGACGTTGTATCCATACACAGTGTGAATATTTCTGGCCGTGTCTGCATCCTTGACCCCTCCATTGAACTCAAAGAAAATAATATGTCGGCAAATGTTCCATTTAATTTACTTGTCACTCCATTTTGTATCATTCAAGCAAACTCACTACCGGAAACAAAGCAAAATTCAATCCACAACCTCAGGCACAATATGAATAGTAGAACTTCAAGAAAAAATGAAAATAATCATACATCTCACAGCAACAAAAACGCATACACGCCAAATAAAACCGCAACCTACTTATGTGTTTTTTGACACACAGCTATACCCAGCAGTGCACAAGTATATACCGTTGTACACAACTGTATCATATGAAAAAGAATTGCAGATACCAAAATTATAGATATTTTAATAGCTATTATACATTACACTAGCGGAGTGAGTGCCTATGTGAGCGAGTATTTAGTATTTCCGAGTGCATCACCTACTTTGGTTCTTAGCCCCATGACTATAGTGCATATTATAACTGAAAGGGGACGGTCTTCCTCCCTTGCTGATTCTGAGATACAGCAATACCCGGACGTTGGAGGTTTTCCTTTGCAAGGTATCTCTCCAATCGGGATACCGCCCATCCGGGACAAGCTCTAACCTGGTGACTGGCCTCTTGATAAAAATAGTCGTGTAATGCACGTACAATTGTAAATGCGTGAAAGGGAAGATGAGGGCACATGAATAAGGCAGTTTCATGCAAGATACGCAACCCGCTTGTTAACTGCCTCGACATTCGCTGGTATTGAAAGGGGAAACCTAATGATTGGTATTCATTGATTGATTGTTCGTGATTACGGGCGCGTCAACGGCAGAGGTCATTAGTCCCGTAAGTGTAGTGTTATTTCCCGCCGGGAGGTGGAGGTGATGTTTTCCCCCGCTGGATGGCGAGATCTGGCGCCGACCTACCGTCGACTAGTGGGGATTTCCCTCAACCAGGTATCTCCCACCAGCGGGGCTCCCACCCCAGGTATCTCCCACCCCAGCTCCAAAGCTCCCGGCATGTGTGGTAGTGTAGTGTATGTAAGTGTACGTGTCTGTGCGTGTGTGTAAGGGGTGAGGATAGGACAAGGAAGAGGAAGGAAAGATCGTGCGCGGTCCATGGCCCGTTTGTTAGGGTACTGCTCCGGCATGCGCCTGGTGTTGATTGGAGAAACCTCGGAAAACTACCGATCAGAGCACCCAATCGCTAGAATTCTCCTCCAGACAGCGACTGAATTCGACCTAGCTATGTAGCCAGTGTCGAAAATCCTACACCGGCTGGAATTTCAATTATAGGGAGCTCTTGATCAGAGAAGTTGCAGCAGCAATAAGTGTTGTCACTTAACGTTCTTAGTCGGTACATAATAGCTGAAGTAACCCGTTAGTACTTGGACATTTATTAATCACAAGCATTTATTCAATAGAAAAGGAATTAATTATATCTACTCTACAAGGTAAAAGGAAGTAATTTTATTTACATCTTCGCCGCGCCATACCGCACTCTGTTTTGTCTCCGCTCCGCCCCAATCCTCCGCGCTTTTCATCGCTCCATCCGGCTCCTCCCCTCCCCCTGCTTCATCTGACTGGGCTGGCCATCTCCAACACACTTTGCTCTCCCCGCCCCGCGCCACGCGTTCTCTACCTCCGCCCACGCTTCGCTCCTCTTCGTCGGATAGATTTCTTCACATTGACTTTGCATCACTGAAATGTTATCTAAATGAATCAAAATGTAGATCGTAGAAAATTACATTGATTACAAAAAAATTGATGTACTTTAGGAGTTATTCTCAAGGTTTTTGACATATTCGTGAAAAAATGCGAGAGCCCGCTCTCGAGTTCTGCTTTAGAGTGGGAAAAGGGAATGGGAATGAGGTTGGACTTTTTTCGAAATTTCATGGAATCAGACATCTTTCTCTTGTTTTCAATGGCAAGTGAAAAAAATTTCATTAGGATTGAAATGAAACAGGTGATTTAAAAAATATTCAAAATATAAGTCAATGGACGGAAAAAGAAGCCGAAGTTGTGCTTTATAAACTATACTTTTAACGAAAGTCTTATCGAAATACATTTTTTCGTTCAAGGGATATGCTAAAAAAACAAAGAGACACATTAAATTATAAAAACATTTACATTTTCGTAGCACGTAAGAGATTACAACAGACAGTTACATTGACGGACCCATAGACAGAAATTTCCATTATTTGAACATGCTCTACGTGTTTCACATAATGAGGTCTTCTTTTGACGCAAGGATGAAGAAGCACTTGCCCATGTGATGTGACCCATTGGAAAAACGTCGCGTAATGGGAGAATATCTTGAGGAGAAAAGGGTGTAAGGGCCAGTTACTACATTCAGTCGCGCTCTTTTGAAGAGACGAATTCATTGCTCAGATGTTGAGATCGAGCACTGTAGTGACACAGTCAATGTTGTAATGGAGATGGCGACAGTTACACTTCCTTCGACCCTATACAGTCGCATTTGCTTCGAATTTCATTTCCACACTCACTTTACATCAAAGCCTTGAGTTACCTGACGGCAGTGGCGCCTCGTGCTTAGGTTGCATGGTTGCACAACCCCCAGATAATCGAAAAAGATCTCTTAATACCTTAAGAATATGCATTTTCCTTTTAATGATATTCAATGTTCAAGATATTGCAGCAATATCGATGTATATGAAATCATTTTGAAAGCCAAGAGCGTCCAACTGGCACTCTCTCCGCTGTCTGGTGCTTTGCCGGGTATTGCACCATGCTCTTGGCTCTTTGCTGTATTACTGGGTTTACTGCATACACTCGTTAGCCCTTCGATTTAACACGGGAAGGCTGCAGGCGTTTTGGTGGCACAACCAGCTAGCGCTGACAGGCCCTGCGCGGCGACTGAGGGAGTC